>CAWUFW010002691.1:1372500-2092341 GCA_963921515.1 Calotriton arnoldi | reverse complement strand
CTGGCACCCCCACCCCTCACCTGCTGTGTATGATGACAGTGTTGGTCTGCCTGTTTGTGTTTGTGCATCTGCACCACTGCATTGGCATATCTTGGGTGTGCCATTGGCTGTATGTTGTTTGGTGTGTTTCCCCTGCTGTCCCTGGGACTCCTAGGTCATCGGTCAGCACAGTGATCATGGTTTGTGTGTCCCATTGCTGCCATGGTATGGTATCTGTTCACCTCACATCTGCTGTCTCCACAGGGTATCTGCATTTGTGTGCCCATTGGTGCAAATATGTGGTTCTGCATTCTGATGGTCACTTCTGTCATTGTGTCATTGATGACTGTTGACGGTCTCAGCCCCCATGGGTGTTGTTTGTCTGCACATGGCCAAAGGAATGTTTCATTTGCACTGCAGTATTTGGCTCCCCCAATTTATGTTGCAATGGGACACATACACTACTTTGCCACAGATGAGTTTTTGGTTCTGTGAGCAGGAATGATCCATGCAGTTTGGCAGTTGCAGCTCTTTCTTTGTCAACAATTACCTTTTGGTCACTGTGATGATGAGGGTGTAGACCCCATTGCCACAATGGTCAAAATGTGCTTCAGCTATGGACCCCACACTTGCCTTTTGGTCACTGTGATGATGGGGGTTTAGACCCCATTGCCACAATGGTCAAAATGTGCTTCAGCTATGGACCCCACACTTACCTTTTGGTCACTGTGATGATGGGGGTTTAGGCCCCATTGCCACAATGGTCATGGGCTGCTTGCATTGTGGGTGCCACACACTATATGTGTGGCACATGTGCTAGGGGGTCACATTGTATGTTGAAAGTCATGTTCGGTGTTGTAGGCATTTGACACAGCCTACACACGCTTGTCATGGTGGTGGGGGATGTCTTAATCTTGCATTCCCTAGGTTGTGGTGTGCTTGTTGTGTCATGCATTGTCCATCCTATGAGTGGGGGTGGTAGTAGTGGTAGGCATCCAGCCCCCCTGGCTAAGGGTGGTAGTAGTGGTAGGCATCCAGCCCCCCTGGCTAAGGGTGGTAGTAGTGGTGGGCATCCTGCCCCCTGGCTAAGGGTGGTAGTAGTGGTAGGCATCCTGCCCCCTGGCTAAGGGTGGTAGTAGTGGTAGGCATCCTGCCACCCTGGCTAAGGGTGGTAGTAGTGGTAGGCATCCTGCCACCCCTGGGTGAGGGTGGTAGTAGTGGTAGGCATCCAGCCCCCCTGGGTGAGGGTGGTAGTAGTGGTGGGCATCCTGCCCCCTGGCTAAGGGTGGTAGTAGTGGTAGGCATCCAGCCCCCTGGCTAAGGGTGGTAGTAGTGGTGGGCATCCTGCCCCCTGGCTAAGGGTGGTAGTAGTGGTAGGCATCCTGCCCCCTGGCTAAGGGTGGTAGTAGTGGTAGGCATCCTGCCACCCTGGCTAAGGGTGGTAGTAGTGGTAGGCATCCTGCCACCCCTGGGTGAGGGTGGTAGTAGTGGTAGGCATCCTGCCCCCTGGCTAAGGGTGGTAGTAGTGGTAGGCATCCAGCCCCCCTGGGTGAGGGTGGTAGTAGTGGTGGGCATCCTGCCCCCTGGCTAAGGGTGGTAGTAGTGGTAGGCATCCAGCCCCCCTGGCTAAGGGTGGTAGTAGTGGTAGGCATCCAGCCGCCCCTGGGTTGGGGTGGTAGTAGTGGTAGGCATCCTGCCCCCTGGCTAAGGGTGGTAGTAGTGGTAGGCATCCTGCCACCCTGGCTAAGGGTGGTAGTAGTGGTAGGCATCCTGCCCCCCGTGGGTGAGGGTGGTAGTAGTGGTGGGCATCCTGCCCCCTGGCTAAGGGTGGTAGTAGTGGTAGGCATCCAGCCCCCTGGGTTGGGGTGGTAGTAGTGGTAGGCATCCTGCCCCCTGGCTAAGGGTGGTAGTAGTGGTAGGCATCCTGCCCCCTGGCTAAGGGTGGTAGTAGTGGTAGGCATCCTGCCACCCTGGCTAAGGGTGGTAGTAGTGGTAGGCATCCTGCCCCCTGGCTAAGGGTGGTAGTAGTGGTAGGCATCCTGCCCCCCTGGGTGAGGGTGGTAGTAGTTGTGGGCATCCTGCCCCCTGGCTAAGGGTGGTAGTAGTGGTAGGCATCCAGCCCCCTGGGTTGGGGTGGTAGTAGTGGTAGGCATCCAGCCCCCCTGGCTAAGGGTGGTAGTAGTGGTAGGCATCCTGCCCCCCTGGGTGAGGGTGGTAGTAGTGGTAGGCATCCAGCCCCCCTGGCTAAGGGTGGTAGTAGTGGTAGGCATCCTGCCCCCCTGGGTAGGGGTGGTGGTGCGCATTCAGGCCCCTGTGTGCATATGTGGCATTGGTGATGGGCATCCCGCCCCTATGGTGCTGCTGTTGCAAGTATATTCAGATTCCCAGTGTATGTGTGTGATGTGTCGTGTACGTGTTGTATGTGTT
Source organism: Calotriton arnoldi (assembly GCA_963921515.1). Lineage (NCBI taxonomy): Eukaryota > Metazoa > Chordata > Amphibia > Caudata > Salamandridae > Calotriton > Calotriton arnoldi. The sequence continues at coordinate 2,089,935 of CAWUFW010002691.1, read as the reverse complement.
TTGTGGTTGGTGTCTGACTTACCTTCTGCGCCGTACGCGTCCGTGCCTGTTCCGGTAGTAGATGTAGAATATTGGTATGATCGGGACGAAGGGATTCATGGTTGGTTCGTGTCGTTCGTCCTTCTCGTTGCTTCGCGTCGTCCTCGTCGCTTGGCTTCGTCCTCGTCGCTTCGCTTCGTCCTCGTCGCTTCGCGTCGTCCTCGTCTGTGCTGTGTTCGCCTCGTAGCCGTGGATCGTGTTGTGGCGCGATTCGGAGCTTATGTGCGCCTCTCCCGGATGCTTTGACGTGCCGTGCGTAGCGACGGGTTCGGCGCGTACGGAAAGCGCATCGTACTTGTCCGGCCGGACGGGGCTGCATTTTCCCTTCCGTGCGACTCGATTCGGCGTTTCCGGATTCGCCTCGGTCGGAGAACAGGACCTGGTTTGGGTGAGTACGGCTCGGCCGGAATTTTTGCTGTTGTGCGCATCGTACTTGCTCGTTCGGTGTGCTGTACGGATCGGTCGGGAAACTGGCTTTCGCATGGCTTTTTTCCCGACCGAATGGTATTGGGTGCGCCTCCGACCGAGATCGGAATCGGCCCCAGAGTGTGAGTGGTTGGCCCTTCTTGATGACGAGGGGGTACAGCAACTTGGTCAGTTCTTCAGTCATGGACTTTTTATGGTCTGGCTTGGCAGCACAGCTGTCACCAGACAATTAAATGAGCATCACTAGAGAGGTTGCATTGGCTCCACCCACATGTTGGGAGTCAGGAGTACATGTTTTGATTGGGTCGAAGTTCTGTGCTTCCACAAAAAGTGCTTGCCCTCCAGGCACCTGTGATCATTTTGTTTATTTATCCAGCTGCCTGAGCTTCAATTTTCAGGGGCACCCACATGGCATTGGTAATGCTGTAAAAGAGTATTAGATAACTAGATAATTTATGGTGTTTGTCTTTCTCTGGCAGCAGCACAGATGGGAGGAGGGCAGTCATGAGGAATGTATTGCAGTCCCAACACCCTCCCCTTCCATTATTAACTTTAGGCATCAGAGGGCAGATTTGTGTTTGAGAGCAGTATGGGATGTCCAGGCTACACTAATCTACATTTATTTTTAGGTCTGGCTTTTTTTTTCGGAGTTTTATAAAGCGCGAACTTGACCCGAAGGTATCAGAGCGCTTTACATGAGCACCAGTTGCATTACAGACTGACACATTCATTTTATGTTAGGCACAGGGAGATTAAGTGATTTGCCCAGAATCACAGGATGTTGAGCGTCCCTGCCGCGACTCAAACCCGGTTCCCAGTGTCGAGGTCGTCCGCTCTAGCCGTAAGGCCGCATCCTCTCCCTCTGGCTTGAGAATGCAACTGATACCTCAACTTATGTGATCAACCAAAAGGAACTTTCAGAGTACTACTGAGTGAGGGGCTTCAGCTCCATCCACGAGTTGGTTCCCCTGGGTACAGGATTTGATTTGGTCAATTGTGTGTGCTTTCACTGTAAAGACTGCTTGTATTGCACTTTTTGGCATGTGGTAAAGCTTATACTCGATACAGGACTGAGTTGGTTATGGTGGCAAGCCGATTATCATGGCTATAGGCCTGATCTGTTTATGATATTTTATGATGAAGACACTAGGCCTGGCACACTTATTGGGGAAAACATATGTTAAAGTCAATAGGCATTTAAGTGGCCATTGTCATTACACTATATTAAAGCCCAATGACAGGTATTTTATTACATGGAATGTCACAGATTACCATAGTAGGCAATGATTTTGGTGTTTGTTACCCCATGCGAGAAACCATGCATATAGAAGTTTTTCTCTGTGAGAATCATTGATAGGCCATCTCAGAAGAGACAGTATTTTGCGGAGCCCACTTTCATTTTGTATTCCTTTCTAATTTTATGACTGTGTGTCCAATGGGTGCCTTCTGGAAAACGTTACGCACAAAACTGTATTTCTAGATTTTGACAACACTTTTTTGTTCTTTATATTAATTGGTCAAACGACATAAGACATCCACCATTTAAGAATTTACTGAGCTGGGATATCACCTAGTATTGAAAAATGTGCCTCTAAAAAACTCCTGGCCTCCAGAAACGGAAGCCGCTCTCCTGATGAGCTCCGAGCTTACTTAGTCACTTTTAATGTAGCCTCCTTTTTGACTTGTAACTCTCTAGGTGTATTCCTTTCTTTCCACAACATCCATTTAACAAGTGCATACCATGCTTCTTCGAAATCATAGTCCCCTGATGCTGTCCTTCAGTGCTTCAGTATCCTGGGAGATGTTAGCCGACTTCATAAACACAACACGATGACTGTTCAAAGCTCCCTCCCCTAGGGATGTAATTATTGTGATGAGAAAACAACGCTGTGATTGGGTTCTATGAACGACTAGGATATACCAACACTACCTTTCGGCAGGGATCAATATACACAATGAAGTGCAGGGAAATGACATCTAGTCAAGGCAAGGCACAACAAGGCTCCTACCCTCTTTTAAAGGATAGCCCTGCCTTTCTTCTGGCATGTTGTCCCCAATATCGGTTTGTGTTTTTCCCTCTAGACGGGATATCCTGGTGCCTGTGACCTGCAGTGGTAAGGTTACCACATAATTTCGGTCATTACGGACACTGTCGCCAGACCTGAACCTTTGAAATACAAATTATTGATTTCAAGTTTCTTAGACAAATTAATTCAAAGGAAGAAAAACAAGACTACAAAGCCAGGATGCATCAGGCTATCCCACTAAAGTTCAGGACTGGGAACTTTTCTTGGTGACCTGAAGGAAGGTGGTCATCATATCCACGGGAGGCTACTGGTAAGTTGGAAGGAGAACGCCGAGACTGTAGGGACAAGTCTGCAATATTATTTTCCTTGAGAGTGATCCTAGGATCGGTCTTGGGAAGGTGACCTTCCCAACCAAATCGGTCCATCCTACTATCGGCGGAGGTCACCACATGTTGGATACAGCACAGATCTGGCTGGACTGGTGACACCTTGCATCCTTGAGACCGGTCAGTAGGAGATCCATGCAATGGAACCTGGCTCACCTATTCCCAATTCCCTTAAATGCATCTCTTGATGATGAACAGAGTTATAGCGCTTTGTGTAGGGCAATCCGCTTTCATCGGTATGGTATGAATGACAAAAGCTGAGAATGAAAAGGAGGGCACATGCTGCCCAGCTCCTCGCAGACTGGTACAGAGGCCTAACTCCTTGTCCGTAGCAGGCTAGGGGAAGAATAACTCATAACAAGGCAAGCTGGATATGTGATGGTCAAATGTGCAAGAAGCTGAAAACCTGGCTTTTCAATTAACCAACCTACCATAGGCATGGCTAGGCACACACACTTGCTCATTGCCAGGATACCCTCGCGGATGATAGTGCACTTTACAAATACACATAACATAACAAAGAATGGGTTTTAACTCCATTCAGAGGAGTATTATTCTCTTGTCTAATGCTATTGGCTGTTTGGCGTATCATTCTGCTTTGCAGGAAGTGCTACATCGGAATGCATAAGGGACTATTTTACTGCTGAAAAGTACACTCAATCATCACGCGGTCTGTCACAATCAATTCTTCATGTCTTCTTTGCTGTATATACAGAAAGCAATCCTTTTTACTGCCTTTTCTCAGCATTTGCAAGCAAGTAGGGCTGATCTATTGTGAAAAACAGCATCTATGCATGCAAACACGTAAACAGCCCTTGTGGTGGCTATGCTTACAATTTTTTCGTACATTAAACTTAGACCCACTGACTTTGACAATACTTGTTTTTTAAACAACATCAATAATGCTGGATTTACTAATTTGCAACATTTTTTTTTTATTCTTGTCGAGATTTTCCTATGGATAATAGGCAGTTCGTTTTCTAATTTTTTTCTCCATCGTCCCCTCAGATGGGTTGATAGTCCCATCCCCGCCTGCCTTCCTTCCCACAGCTTCTCCAAAGCCTCTGATTTGGAGGAGGTCTGATATTTGTTCCTCCCCAGAGGATGCCCCCGCTCCATCTGGTCCTTGGTGCTGGGTCCCTCTGTCCTGGGATCCGAAACATCGAGAACTAATTCTCAAACCCTCGATCGTGGAAAAATAGACATTCATTTTATGTTTTTTGATATTTGGCAAGAAAACTTTTCTTTATTCTTGCTTCATTTTGCCAGTTTATTGCAGGCTTTTCTTATGTTTTAAGAGTGTTTATTTTTATTGCTAGGATATTTTATCAGGTAACAAGGTTTCCTCTGGTGGTGACTGACAGCACCGCTCCTTCTAAACCCTCCTCTCCTTCTCAGCCTGCGCTCTGAAGCGGATCCAGGGCGCCTGTAGCAGATAAACAAGGACCCTAATAGCACACTCAAACAGAGAATAACTGCTTATTTACCTAATCCAAGCATAAACTAAGTACAAACATAGCTATAATCCATTTTCTTTGAAACATTTCTGGGTGTAGCTACAACTGACAGAATGAGGTCTATAAAGTGCCCATCCACTCGATTACCCTGGAGAAATACAGCTAGTATAAGTGATCTTGTTGGGTCACATTGTGTGTTTAACTTTCCTTTGGTACATTTGGCCATCCTATATTTTCTTAATCCAGTGTCTATGACTCACGCTGTGGTTAGTAAGGTTACTCTGAGCCACAGACTTGACCCCAGAGCTCTTAAACCCCTTTAGTAAAGCACTGCCTAGGTGCCACACAACCTGTGAGAATGTCAGTGGCGGTGGTACACTAAGGCCATGTCTTACCACACTGCACTGAATGGTCACTAGATGGCATCAGGCAATAACAATTTGCCTTCAAATGGTCTTCTGCAGGCATAATCTAGTTTTGCTTGGGCCTCTGAAAAACCTTGGAGCAGAGATGGAGTATAAACTCTGCAGAAAAAAAAGGTTTACTCTTATGCCCCGATAATGGCAGAGAGAATCCCAATGACAAATGCAGATGAAAGATTCTGGAAGGACATGAGCTCTTACTGCACTGCAAAACAGAGAAAATGCGACAGTCCTAAAAACAGGTATAACCCTTAACAGGCAGCAGCAACACAGAATAATGTAATAGATGCTGCCATGTCTTCCACTGCATCACAGCATTCTACAGCAGATCCCACCGTTCCAATCCACACGTGGCGCCTCAATGTTTTTGTGACCCCCCCACGTTCTCCTATCGGGCTCTTTCCCTACTCCCCAGCATCCTCTCTAAGTTCCACTACTGGTAAATATTTTACTCCTCACCTTCTGGCAGCTTTGGCCAGAGCTCACAGTCCACTGATCATTTGGTGGCTCCTTGTGCAAGCACCAGCTGTGGCCAGCAAGTTAATCAAAACATTAAATAAAATGGAGTCTACCAGTGAGATAGCAGTGTACTGTGCATGAACTTCCCTTGTCTGGGTGCCATGCCGGAGCAGGATCGGACATCCATGTGCAGTGAGGGTGTAATCATGTCATGCTTAATCAGGTGTCTCCAACCAGTCGATCACTTTTTGCAGAACATTTTTCTGCACTTTAAATTTCTTCTATTTAAAAAAATGGTTTTATGTTTGTGTTAAATATGTAATGGTGCCACATATGTCAAAAGGTATGTCCTGTGCCACAAGTACATATGCGTTTTGGAAAAACAATGGTCCTGGTGTGGCCAAAAGGTCCATACAAAAAGTGACCCTGTGGGGGGCACTATGTTTGAGAATAGGAAGTGAATTCCTCTAGGGAGCGATGAACAATGTACAAAGGGACATGTAGGTCAGTTTATGGCAGATATTTATTTCCAAAACAATAGTATTCAGGTGCTCACACAATAAGTGAAAATAAGCGTGACGTGAAAGGTGATGGTGATAATAAAATACAGACATCGCATTGACAACAAAAGTGGAGACTCCTCAAAAATAATTTACAGAGTGAGAGGAGTTCATGTTGTAGGGGGTCGACGGCGTTTTGATCTCAATTGTTCGAGATCATCTTCAGGACATATAACAGGTGAGCAAGCTGAATTCGGGTGTTGTTGCGGTATGATTGTGAAACAAGGGAAAGCGCCTATGGAACGCTATAGTAGACTTCACGGTAGTGCGTGGTAAAGATGGGAAGGCTGAATTAATTAGCCAGTGTCTTGAGGAACAGCTGTGTTGTTCAGCTTCGAAAATCAGAGCCGGTAATTTATTTTGGTCGAACCCAGGTCACTAAATGAAATCCAAGGAACGGAGAGCGGAGCGTGTCCTGCTGCTGCGGCTGCCTGCGCTGAATGCAAAATACCTTGAAGTCTACTATAGCGTTCCATAGGCGCTTTCCCTTGTTGCCCAATCATACCGCAAAAACAACACCCGAATTCAGCTTGCTCACCTGTTATATGTCCTGAAGATGATCTCGAACAATTGAGATTGAAACGCCGTCGACCCCCTACAACATGAACTCCTCTCACTCTGTAAAAAATTTTGAGGAGTCTTTACTTTTTTTGTCAATGCGATGTCTGTATTTTAATATCACCATCACCTTTCACGTCACGCTTATTTTCACTTATTGTGTGAGCACCTGAATACTATTGTTTTGGAAATAAATATCTGTCATAAACTGACCTACATGTCCCTTTGTACATTGTTCATCGCTCCCTAGAGGAATTCACTTCCTATTCTCAAACATAGTGCCCCTCACAGGGTCACTTTTTGTATGGACCTTTTGGCCACACCAGAACCATTGTTTTTCCAAAACACTTCACCACCACAGGTTCACGTATTGGGGTACCCTTGTTTCCCTCTCCACAAGTACATATGACACAGGCCATCAGTCACTCAGACACATATATCCCATTCATATGCAGACATGTTCATGCATCCCCAAAGACCACACTCTCACTGATACACGTGTTGGAACTGGCACTTTCTGGATGGCTGAGGCAGTGCCCTAGTCAGGCAGAACCTACCACTCCCGTCAGGGGTAGGTGATTACACTCATTGTGTAACCTGCGCTCACTCTAGGGTAGCTTGACACTGAGCAGTCAGGCTTATCACAGAGGCAATGTGTAAAGCATTGGCACAGCACTCTCACACAATAAACACACTGAGCATCAAAAAAGAGACTTCACACGTGGTGTATGTAAATAAAGTTTGTATTCAACACACACATTAACTAACACAACATGAACATCATGTATTTCTGGGCATAAATCACATTTGGAAATATTACTAGCAGTACTACGCCCAACCATGTTAAATAGTATACATAGTTACAGTAGTATGCACACTTGGGAAAGATCCTACTTTACCCCCTAGCATCCTTATGCTGTGTGAAACGTTGTCAGAACTAGAGACACCCTGGCAATTAATACAATTCAATGCCACACAGTTATAGGGGTGACAAATGCAAAAAGAACAATTAATGGACAGAATGTTGAACAATGTCATACATTCACCCCAGTACAGAGATCTGGGCCTAAATCCATTGGTTTTTTTTGCTTCCCATGCTATTCCAGTTTATACCCAGCCATATGCAAATCAGTCTTGACCCTGTTCCCCATGGGAACAATCCAGCCCGAACTGCCAGGCCAGGTCCTCCCTGGACCAGAAACAAGCATCCTAAGACCGGTTTTGGGGTTTCACCCCTCATCAGCCAGGCTAGTTTGAATCCAGTTGCATGGAGAGCACGGGACCCACGTCTAGGCATACCCGTCCCAATCCCCACTCGGGGTGACAAATGCAAAAAGAACAATTGATGGACCGAATGTTGAACAATAGCAAACATTCACCTCAGTACAGAGAACTGGGCCTAAATCCATCGTTTTTTTGTTTCCCGTGCCATTCCAGTTTAAACCCAGCCATATGCAAATCAGTCTTGACCCTGTTCCCACATGGGAATTTATACACAGTTATAGGGTGCACCCCAGATCACAATGATATCAAAAATGTATACACACAGATAATTACAATTTTTTTTTAACAGCACCGTGGGCCATGGCCGCATGGATAAAAACCAATGTCAAACGTAGTATTCTTTTGGCAAGGAATCAACGTGTAAAGCAACACCACCGTGTGGAATAATTAATAACAGGTGGTCCTCATACAGTCACTCCCACACACTCAGCACTACTACGTGGTACAACGGTTATCAGGCAGGTCCGTATGGAGTACACTTCCACATACACAGCACCATAATGCGGTGCAACTGATATCCAGCAGGTCAATGGATAATACAAATGCGGACCCCGTGGCCCAAGCCCTCCTCCATCTTTCAGCTAACACTGACTACCCTATGCCCACAGGTTGGAGATAAAAAACCCTCCCCCTGAAACTAGGCGGATGGCGGCCAGAGTCACACTTAGTCAAGGTCCCAGGGAAGAAGGTAGGGGTAGGTAGCAGGGCTAATTAAGTAGCAGTCGACAAATGAGGATTTGGCCACCACCCGGGAAGTTCACCCACGGTATGCGGAGCAGAAGCAGGCTGAGGGCGATAGTCGTTCAATCAAAGGGTTCCACAGTTGGCCTTTCGGCACCAGCCCAGTTCTGCAAAGCACACGGGGGTCACGCAGTCGCTTCACTCACTTTCTATCGCTCTTGGAAGCGTTCCTCAGCCCTGTCAATTACGCTCACCACCCAGACCTGATTCGGCAATACTACCTGGCAACACAAAGTCGCCGGGCTAGTTGAGGAGAGGGCAGTTGATCTGCCGCACTGAGGGCACAAAACGAGCAATCGATGAATGGGCGGTGAAGCAGGGAAGCCTCACGAAAGAAGGAGGCACCATGTCAGACACACAACGATCAAAGTAGCACTCAGGCAATCTGGGGACAATGGAACACGAATCCGCTCCTCCGCACCTCCCTGGAAATGAGGCACAACGTCTGGTGCGCGTTGATACGAGTCGCACCAAACAGTTCCAGTCACACGCAATGAAGAGTTGCGAACTCAGTACCTCCCTGTAAATGAGGCACAACGTCTGGTGTGCGTTGATCCAAGTCGCACCAGACAGTTCCGGTCACACACAACGAAGAGTTGCAAATTCCGTACCTCCCTGGAAATGAGGTACCACGTCTGGTGCACGTTGATATAGGTCACACCAGACAATACCGGTCACACACAACGAAGATCTGCAAATTCCATACCTCCCTGGAAATGAGGTACCACGTCTGGTGCACGTTGATATAGGTCACACCAGACACTACAGGTCACACACAACGGAGAGTTGCAAATTCTGCACATCCCTGGAAATGAGGCACAACACCTGGTGCACATTGATACGGGTTGCACCAGACAATTCCGGTCACACACACAGGCGCAAGTTTAGCAGTGCCACACAAGGCAGAATGAGGCACTACTACCACCTCCATCGAAGGGTCGCAATCTGTGAATCGGACACCGCATGCAATGAGCATGCAGTCGGCATGTCGCATGAGAGAGATGCGGCACGATCAACGAAGTGGGCCATGCTGGATCCCGCAACCAGTAAATCCACTCACCACCGAGATACTTATGCGTTTTGAGGCCCCCATGATGCAGGGGCCACACTCCTTAGATGCAGGCAATACTTTTGGGGCTCCGCACAAGGCAATCCGGTCTCCAGGCACAATATTTAGTTCCATGCTCGCGTCGCACTACCAGTTGGGATCCAACAGACGATGTGGGCACTTAAGAAGGCATCGCTCTCCAGGTATCACACATAGACAGTGTGGGTTCCTCGGAGGTCTTTGATGTCCCTGAGACCTCCACAAAAGAACAGGGGGCAAGCCAACAAGCCCTTGGAGAGCACACTTCAGGGTGTCACACAGCAGCAGGTAGTCAGCCCATGCTAGCCCTATTTAGGTAGGGTGCATGGTCCCTTCCAATGGCAGTAATTCTCCTTGAGCACAACAGATTCCTCTGGCAGTGTGCACCACGCAGTTCTAGGATGTCCGATCTCATGTCCTCACAAGTGTATCTCTGCCCTGTTGAAGTATGGCACCAGTAGTTATACTGTAGTGTGCTTTTGAAGTTGGGGGTGGTTCAGAGGGTTTCCCTTTGAGCCACAGATGTCTCCCCTAAATTTCAGTCCTGTCTGCCATGAGGCCGTGGAATGCAGATCTTAATCTTTAGTGGGGCCATGTTCTGGCTTCCCAGAGGCCAAGTGTCAAAACCTCTCCCCCAAATCTATCCAGCCAGGTCCTCAAATGGCAGAGGTCTGTTGTTCCAGTTGCATGCCAGATGCTTATGGCTGTCTTTGGGGAATGCACCGATGTGCTCCCCCAGCCTCCAGTGTGGACTGGAGGCAAACTAAAAGGCACACAAAAAGTTTTAGAGCAGAGAAATGCCAACCTGAGCATACGTGCACGTGCTCACACACAGGCCTGTAATGGCAGGCTTGAGACATGTTTATAAACATCATAGGTGCAAGTGCATACACAAAGCCTGCAATGGCAGGCTTGGCGCATGTTTAAAAACATCAGGCAAGCACCACTTCCTAACATGTGTAGGAAAGGCGTGCACACTTTCACACTGCATTTACAATGGAAAAATGCCCAGAGCCCTAAGGCCACAAGCAGAGAATCTACAAAAACCCTGTTGTTGTCCCATGGGAAGAACCAACCTCCTAGGTAGGAAAACCCCACATGGGGTTCTTCACTACCTGGGCATGGAACACCCATGTATACCTGCCCTGCCTTTCGCCTACCACTTGCTCCACCCCTCAGGGCCTACTCTAGGGGTGCTCTAGTGGTAGTGGAAGGCCCACTCAGGGTTGGCTAGTGAGTTAGAAATGCCAACCTGAGCATAAGCGCAACTGCACAGCCACATGCCTGCAATGGCAGACTTGATACATGTTTGAAAGCTATTCTGGTAGGTGGTACAATCAGTGCTGTGTCCCATGATTAGCCAGTGCAGCACCTGCTCTTGTTATGTGGTGTACCTTTTTACAGGGCACTCACAGGCACAACACCTAAACAATCAAGTAGGCACCACTTCCTAGCATGTGTAGGAAGGGCGCACGCGCGTTCACACTGCGTTACAGTGGGAAAGTGCCCAGAGTCCTAAGGCCATGAAAAGAGAATCAGCAAAAACCAGGAGGAAAAAACCAAAATGTTTTATCGAAATCCCAGTAAGAAGGGCCATTTCCAACAACATGGCACCCCTGACATAGTGCCCCTAGTCAAATGTATGGACATTAGCCTTAAAGTCAATGAAACTGAGCATGGGTGTGTCTGGTAACAATGTGGGAGTTACATGGCCTTCAGTAGCTCACAATGATTTTCACTGATCAGAAGCAGCTCTTACTACAGAAAAGGTTGGAAATCCTTAAATGTATTGCTGCAGTTTACAGCATGTGCAGATTCACCAACAAGGACATACAGATGGCTGGTGGATGTCTAGCGGGCTGGGAAAGCTCTACGTTCAAAGAAGTGTTCTGGGTTAGGAAAGTTTCCTACTGTAAAGAAACTAGTGATGCGCCCATTCAGTTACATACCGTTTGAAACTGACTGGATGAGCACCACAGAAACAGGAATGTGGAGCTGGGTTTGATTGGAGTCTCAAGCCCAGCTCGTTCAATGAGCAGGAATAGTCCAATAGAACAAGGCTTTTGAGTGCTTAAGGCAAAATACCATTTTGCCATTGGTAAGCTCCCTGGTACACTGAAGATGTGGTTACCTGAAGATTTGGAATCAGGACATGTGCCTTGAGGTGACCTTGATGGGCTCGGAATCTCATTGCACATTTTGCTCCGTCATGGCTAAAGACAAGAACCCCAAGACCACTAAACAAGGCAGCATAGACAAAGATGCCCAATCCGGAGACACTGACCAAGGACTGGTAAAGAATAGGAGTGTGACCGAACAGTGTTCGGTCGCATCCTAATTCCTGGGTTGGGACCGACAACAGGAGGTCGTTCAGTCCCAGTTCCCAAACGATGTCGTTCGGACTCAGGTCCATCTGACATCGTAATCGGCCCCGGAGTAGTAAACTTACATGTGTAAGGATCTACTCATAGGAAAAGGTAGGAGATGTGGAGCTGGAAATTCACACTCGTAAGTTTCTGAATAGCATTTTGTAGTACTTTAGTCGCACTATTGTAGTACTACATAGAATTTCTGTCACCAACTACACTCAGGAATACTCTACTAACCAAGACCGTACTACCACTGACATTGATGGATGAGGCGAGGACAGTGTGGCTTGCAGTTCATTTATCAACGAGGTAACAAGGCGAGTAAGATATTACACTGGTTGAGCCACAACACATCTAAGTAAGAGCTCATTATGCAATTATATGATGGCCAGGGCTCTGTGGCTAGGGGTGATGGGACATAGCACAGATGTTTGTGTCATACTGCTCCACCCTGTACTCCCAAATGAGCATGGACACACTGACCGGTTTCATTGCCAATCTCCAAATGAAGTGCGTGACGGAGAATGAGAAAGATCTTCTTGAAGGGGATGTTACGAATGAAGAAGACTTGGGACACCTACAATCTGGGGAAACCCCGGGATCCAATAGACTCCCTGCTAAATTTCTCATATTCTAGGCATCAAAATCTGTCAACCCTCTCCTAGGTGTTGTAATGGAGTCTGTTCATAGTAAGGGTTTACCACTGAACTTGCGCTTGGTCGAAATAGTCGTAATCCACAAATAAGAATATCCCTGGTTTGACTGCTGCTTCTCATATCGTCCGATAACCCTCCTCAATGTTGAAGTTAAAATGCTAGCCAAAACCATGGCCAATTCATTGTTGAAGGTGATAAGCTCATTGGTCAGGCAAGTCCAGTATTTATGCCGAAACGTGCTATTAAACACAATATTAGGCATATTCATAATGCCTTGACCCTTGCAGACAAATAATAGGGACCTCTGGCACTACTTTTGGCCGACTTTGAAAGGCCTTTGACTTGGTGGGTTGGGCCTACTTGTTCACCTTATTTAGGAGGGTCAACATTGGTCACAATTGTATTAGATATATTCGACTGTTATACACAGACCTGTCGGCGATGGTTAAGGTAAGGAGAGAGGTGACTGAGCAGTTTCTGTTGAAGCGAGGCACTAGACAAGGCTGCCTGCTGTTCCCGCTGCTCCTTACCATTGCAACTGAGTCAATAGCAGAATGGATTAGGGTGGATGCCCAGATGAAGGGTTTGGAATGGGCTCGGGGTGTCGTAGACAGAGTAGCATTGTACACTAATAATGTTTTGGTGTTATTGATGGACCCAGAATTATCTGGTCAAAGAGCCCTGCAGATCTTCCCAGTGGCGGTGCGTCCATTGGGGGCGTTGGGGCGTTGCCCCACCGACCGTCACCGTCACACCACTACCAACATCTGTGAGTGTGATTGACGCCCGAGTCCCGACTCGACTCGAGGCATGAAGCAGACGCGGACGGCGCTGAAGGGGATGGGGCTTGGCAGCTTGAGTGACAGACTAGACAGCGCGGTAGTGCGCATGTCCTCTTTGGGCTGGTCATTTTTATGACTGGCCGGAACATGCGCAGCACACCACCTTCCCACAGAGCAACTGGCGAGGGAGGGACCCAAGGGAGCTTCTACAGCAGCCCCCTGGGTCTCATATGGGCGGTGACTCACCCTGCTCTTAGCCAATCCTGGCGCTGCAAGCAGCTCCAGGATTGGCTGAAACTACCGCGTGGCCTGAGCGCCTGAGGGCAGGAATTATAGTAGTATAATGGGTGCCCACGTGGGTGGTGGCACTGCCGCAGCCGCACTTGTCTGGCCAATCACTGTGGCTATTATGTGGAAGCCATGCAGTGATTGGATGGCCATTTCATTCCTCTCAGCGCAGCATTCACGTCACCGCGCCACCACACGACACACACAGACCTCGTGCGCGGTGACGGACGGTCACAGTGTCTTCTTCTTGACTAACTGTTCAACTGCTGCTCGTGTTGGCTGGCTCGACGTGACGACGACGACGAGTAGTCCGAGACCAGGTACCGAAGGCCCGGCTCCTTGAACAGTTGAAGTTGAATAATAAAGTGTGTGCAGGCTGGGAGGTGTACAGGCGCACGCACGGGGTCTGCAGACGGGATTGCCTGTAGAAAGGGCCTCCTGGGCCTGGCATATTCTGTGTTCTGCATTGCAATCTGATTGCAATGCAGAACACAGATTATGCCAGGCCCCAGTAATCTGCTTCTGTGAGAGGTGGTGGTCACTCACCCCAACATGTCTGCATTTTACAACAGCTGGGAGCATGGGTGTCCATTTCCAGGCGTGCATTAGGGCCCGTGGGGTCCCTGCTACACCACTGCGTTGATGTGTAAGGTTCATCCTTGGCAGTTCGAAAAGGCCTGGGGGCCTCCGTGGCTATCTCTCCACCATCACCCACCCTTCAGCCCCGTTGAATGCCCACCAGGTTCTTTTAAACCCCGGAGCCTCTCCCCACCAATTCAACAAGTTTAATTGAGCTCATAAGCCCCCTGGAGTAAATTAGGCAGAACAAGAGGTGGTTCTGAATGGTACATTTCCATATGAATGACCATGAAGTCTTGGTGGTGGGGGCGTACAGAGTGTGCCCGCGCGCCTGAATGCCAATAACCAAGGCCCGAACTGTGAAGGGGCCTTTAATTTCCAGAGCATTGAAAAGCGGAGAGCTACAAAGGGGCCCTGTTAAACCGAGGAGGGAAAGACACCCCCTCTGTTGGAACCCCTCCCTCTGACGAATGGGGTTCATCACCAAGCAGCATCAGGAAGGTGCTATGGGGCAGTGCAGGGGAAAGCTCGCAGACACCCCGTGACCTCCAAATAACGAAACAGTAATAATAGGACAAGCGAATGGTGGAACAACTCGCCCCCAGTGTCCGAGGTGTTTAGGAGCGCGTGGGGGTGACCGCACCGGGAATGTTTGCGAGAGTCAGGTGTACGTGAGGGAACAGGTGGTCTTCGAGGCAGTGGCCGAAAGTACTGGCAGTGCCGAAAAGCCCTGCGATGTGTAACGCCGTTATCACTTAAGAGCACCTCTGGCGCTTGAAACTACTGGGGATATTTGAGAGAAGTGTGGGTGTGTAGGAGGCCTAGGGATGTTCAGACCAATGTGTCACTGTCAGTTCTCGAGAGCAGTAGGGGTGATTGGGAGCCAGGGCTTGTTGAGAGCACGAGCTGCTGGGTGCCACTGACTGTGCTCGAATGCATAGCGCTATCTCTGAGCTCCGTGGCTGATTGTATGCACTGCAGGTGACTGAGAACACTGGCAGCGTCTGAGGCCATTGGAAGTGATTGAGAACCTCAGCTTTTTGAGAGCACGGGCTGTATGGTGCCACTGACTGACTGTCATTGTGTGCGTGTGGCAGTTTGAGAGCACTGTGTGTGATGGAGAACCCAGGGGTCTTTCAGAGCACTGCCGGTGATTGAGTGCACTGGATATCTTTGAGAGCACTGGTAATGATTGGCAGTACCGGGAGAGTTTAGGAGTTGTTTTAAAGTGCTGTACTTGGTTGAGAGCTCTGCTGGTATTGGAGAGCACAAGTGGTGTTTGAGAGCAATGGAGCTTTGTGGTTATACTGAATAAGCAGCTACCTATGTTATATGACATCTCTTTATTAATGTAATAACTGCACTTTCACAATTGCTTTATTTACCTTCCTGCTTTCTCAAATTTGCTTGAAAATGCACAATTTTTCCGCTTTTTTTTCAAAATTCTCTCGGTTGTTCGGGCTCGCTTGCTACGCTCGCTCGCTACGGTGCAGTATGCCAATCATTTTACGCCCCACCACTTTCAAATGTCACCAGCCGCCCCTGGATCTTCCATGTATTTGGAGCCAGTGCTAGACTTAGCACAAGCAGATCTAAGTCAAATGTGTACCCAATTGGCGATCATCTACAGGACCTCAGCTGGTTCCATGAGCTACAGAGATGGGTTTAACTATTTAGGAGTTTAAGTGATGCAGGACGCAAAGATAGTCTGGGTCAGGAACATTCAAATGCAAATAGAGAAATTAATTGAGAATATCAAGTTTTGTTAGGTGCTCCCTCGTTCCTTGCTGAGAAGGCCAGCGATCTTTAAAATGGTGGTCTTGCCATGCCTTTATATCAGCTACAGAACGTCCCCACCAAAATACCGTACTCAATCTTTAATGCAGATCTACTCCATTTTAGGGAGTTTTATCAGGAACCAGAAATTCATCACATAGCTTTAGCAAAATGCTTTAAATCCACATATGATGGTGGGGTGGCAACGGCTGACATTACATCTTTTTACAAAGCTGCCCATCTAGTGAATCTCAACGAGTGGTGATTTGAAACAAATGCCAACCCAGCTTTCGCATCCGTAAAATGGGCGATGCTGTGAGTTCAAATATTACACCCACTCTATGATGCGAGTAATTAATTCCACCCTCTCCAAACCCCCACCCGGCCACCCAAATGAAATTCAAAATTGGAAGGACAAAAGCAGGGTTTTGGGATGGAGGCAAAAATTTACGAAAGAAACCCCACTGTGGGTCAGAGGGAGACTCCCCCAAGTTGCTGATTTACAGGGATTTAAGCAATGGGATACTATAAGAATCTCCTGGCTGGGAGATGTAATGTCAGGCACAGTGATGGAATCATTTGTCGATTTACAAGAAGAATATCATCTTCTTCAGAGTCAATTATTCAGCTATTTTCAGCTCTGCCTTCTGCTCCCCCCTTATGTGTCTGACCTTTAGTAACTCGCAGAGTTTACTCCACTGGAGGCGAAAATATGGATTAATGAGCTGTAGGATAATAAGCTAGCATAAATTTACAGCTCATTGGTTAGGAATACCCCCTACTCATTTGACCAGATACGTCACGCTTGGGACGCCGGGGACACTCTCTGATGAGGGCTGGAGGGAGGTGTTGGTATCCTCACGAGAGTCGGCCATTGCATCACAATTTTGATTAATCCATTTAAAGTGCATCGCATTTACCTTACTCAAGATAGGCTGTGGAAGTTCAACTCTATTGCCTCCACACTTTGCCTAAGATGCAAATCACACACTGGGATCTTATCCACACAATATGGAGTCGCATTCTGGTGGTGCGGTGTGGGGGTGATTGTCTCTCTGAGTGAGGTGTTGGGTCGGGCACTGCCTGTAGACCACAAGATGACGATTTTACATATAAATATCGATCAGGACTCAAATAGATACAAAAATGGCATTGTTGTGGCTGGGACTCCTCATTGTCAAAAGAGACATAGTGAGGCACTTGAGGGGAATGGACCCTACCCCCTCATACTAGAGGATGGAAAAAAAAGACTTGGACCATTGTATGAGCATTAAGAAGCCTGTCACCTTAGCAAGAAGGTGCCTGCAGAAACTACAGAATTTGGAAGGACTGGTGCCAATGTTGTGGAATCGTGCTAGAACCATGTATACCTACGCCCTGGTCTATCGCCCCTGAAATCTGTGGTAGTAGAGATACGAGGAAAGAGTCGTAATGTACAGTTCTGCCAAGTATCACGCATCAGGCGTTAGACTAACGCATTTCAGTGTGGTGCTCCGCATCACCGCACTGAAATGCATTGTCACGCATATGCATAGTGCCTCAGCAGCCTCTCTGAAGCACTGCCTAAACGAAATCATCGAGAGCGTGGCAGCTGGCAGTGACCCGCCCGCGACTGTACGCGCTGTTCCTGGTGCAGGCTTAGTTCTTGCAGCCGAGTTAAGACTGCTGGCAGGCTCACTGCACTGTGCAAAAATGTTTAATTGTGAATATTTTCCGTTGCGCGGCTCACAGCCTGACGTCACGGTACTGCCCAGTGCGATTCATTATACATCCATTAGTCTGGCGCCGTGGGGGACGTCACGTCCTGCTAAGGAAGGCGGGGAGTTTGTTTTGGGAAGAAGGGTTCGGGCTGGCTACTGGTTTGCGGGCACCGTTGCATTCATGGCCCTCGCAGCACGGCCTGCTCCTCGCACCTGCCCAGGGCGGGCCGTCGTCGCGTGCTGTCCAAAATCTTGTGAGCCTGCGGTAAATTCAATAATTCATTACCAAACTCACGTCATGGAGTGGGTGAACGGCAGTTGCAGCGGCCGCCCAGGACAGTGTCACCGGACAGCAGCAGACTCTGAGAACAGCCCAGTAGACTCTGAGAACAGCCCTGGACTAAGGAGACCGGCGGCAAATGATTCGTAAGTACCGGCCACCCGAGTTTTGATTAACAACATGCGGCTGCAGTGCTGAGAAAACTGTAAAAATGTTTCAGTTACAGTTGTTCCCCAATTCTGGATATATGAACCATAGTTTCCGTGTTTTGACAACACTTGCCTCTGATATTCTTTGCTGTCTGTATTTGCACTTTTATACAGTGCGAACCTGAACCGAAGAAGCGCTTTAAAGTAGCACAAGTCACGTGGCACGGGCCACAGTCAGTTTTTAGGCCTGGGCAGATTGGGTGATTTGGCCAGAATAACGGAATCAATCAATCAATCAATCATGTCACTTATAAAGCGCACTACATACCCGCGAGGGTCTCAAGGCGCTGGGGGAAGAGGGGGTGGTGCTGCTACTGATCGAAGAGCCAGGTCTTGAGGAGTCTTCTGAAGGCCAGTAGGTCTTGGGTCTGTCGGAGGTTGGTGGGGAGGGTGTTCCAGGTCTTGGCGGCGAGGTGGGAGAAGGATCTGCCGCCGGCGGTCGTTTTCCGGATGCGGGGGACTGTGGCGAGGGCGAGGCTGGTCGAGCGGAGCTGGCGGGTGGGGGTGTAGAAGCTGAGTCGTCTGTTGAGGTAGGCTGGTCCGGAGTTGTGGAGTGCTTTGTGTGCGTGGGTGAGGAGCTTGAAGGTTATCCTCTTGTTGACAGGGAGCCAGTGCAGGTCTCTCAGGTGGGGTGTGATGTGGCTGCGTCGGGGGATGTCGAGGATAAGACGTGCAGAGGAGTTCTGGATGCGTTGCAGCCGTCTCAGGAGCTTAGCCGTCGTTCCTGCGTAGAGGGCGTTTCCGTAGTCCAGCCTGCTGGTGACGAGGGCCTGGGTGACTGTTTTTCTTGTTTCGGTGGGGATCCACTTGAAGATCCTGCGGAGCATTCGGAGGATGTTGAAGCAGGATGAGGAAACGGCGTTGACCTGCTTAGTCATGGAGAGGGTGGGGTCGAGGATGACCCCTAGGTTGCGTACGTGGTCGGTGGGTGGCGGGGCTGTTCCCAGTGATGTTGGCCACCAGGAGTCGTCCCAGGCTGAAGGGTTGGAACCAAGGATGAGGACCACCGTCTTGTCCGAGTTCAGCTTCAGGCGGCTGGTCCTCATCCATTCGGCGACGGCCTTCATTCCTTCGTGGAGGTGGGCTTTGGCGGTGTGAGGGTCTTTGGTGAGGGAGAGGATCAGCTGGGTGTCGTCGGCGTAGGAGATGATGTTGAGGTTGTGCTGTCGGACGACGTGGGCGAGGAATGGTGTGCAGGTTCATCTTCATGGCCGAGCGCACATTCTACCACAGACTGGGTCATGCCAAGGCCTGAAGATTCGGAAAAGTTAGGGTGCTTGCTCTGGGCTGATTAGTAGAGTTGCGAAGCTGCGCAGCTACAGGTAAACAAACAGATGAAACCTGTAAATAAGACGGTTTTGGAGGAGCAGAACTGAAGTGTTTTTACCAATGTGCTTGTTATCGTGTTACACACAACGTCTAAAGTCGGTAATTTGCATGGTATATGAGGCTTCTATCAGCCCAAGTTTCTGTTGCACATACCTTGCCACGCATTTGAGGTGAGTAAAATTTGCATAGATGATAACAGACCCTCCGCAGGCCGGAGTCTCCCGATTTTTGAAGCCAAAAATGGCTTCATTGTACTAGTTGTCTCCCGCCTAAAATGCCTCTACTTCAATATATGGGAGTGCTGGCTCACAGGTATGTGTGTACACATTTAGAGATAATCCTGTGTGTGTATTGTGGTACACAGGATGTCAGGTGTGGAGGTGCACATTCAGAAGATACAGAGAAGGGGCAGGTTTCATGGTAATCTCACATGTGCGGCGATGGCAGGAGTATGAGTGTACATTCCTCGATAATCTCATCTGTGTAGAGGTCTATGAACAGATTTTTGTCTGCGAGTGCATATAAATTCACAGAATGTAAATTCAGTGCGTTGCAGGTGAATGAGTGCAGATGAGTGCAGGCATGAGTCCGCTGCTGCAGGTACCATGTCAGTAGAGTTGACTGACAGTGACTCCTCCGCGAGTTCACTTTAGTTTTCACCATATAATACTTCGCCCCCTCGGCTAGCCAACAGTGAAATGTCGCTCCCTGAGTGACGCCAGTTTGCTGCCTGTCCTCATGGCGACCATTGGGAGAGCAGACAAGCGTTTACTGTTTTACAGTCCTATCTGCTGAGGCAGGATCTCAAAAGATCTGACTGCCTCCGGTGCCCTGCTGAAAGACAGCAAACATTTTAGTGTTTAAAAATAGTCCCTCATGAACTCCAATTTCTGATATTTATGTTCCCCTCATCTTCTTTGCTTGATTTTGCTCGCGAGAAAGTGTCACTCACAGCCGTTGAAATGTCACTCATAAATACAATGAAATTATGAAAATGTCAAACATAGTAATCTGAAACCTTGGCAGCTATGAATGTATTGGTACCTACTGATGTGTAAAGCTTGTGAATGTAACACTGATTATTTACGTGGACGCTGCCACGGTATATTGCCTTCGCCTTGGTTGATTGTCTGTTGCTTAATGTGTGTATGAGGATCAATAAATGTTTTATAAAAAAAAAATTAAAAGTGAGAAAAAGAGATAGAAAGTGTAGGGAGGAGGAAGAAAGAGGCATGAAGTTAAATCAAGAGTAGACAATGGCGAACTGGGCTTCTAAGAATCACTTTGATACCCTGCACTTTATTACAATTTATTTTTATTCATGTATTTCTTTATTTTACAAATTGAGCATTGCCTAGCACACACCGTGTTGATACCATACTTATCGATCAGCAGCTCATAGTTCTGACACTTTATCTTTCTAGAACACTAGAAAGAAAAATATGTTGATCAAAAGATGTGAGCTGGCATTCTGCTGTATAATTATTTTAGAAGCCTCTGCTGCCCTCTTTCAAACATATGTAATTCCCCTGGCTTCCTCACATTCATTGTACCGTAGTAAATTCTCAAGCTGCAACGGGACTTCCCAGCAGCTCTTGCATTCCCAAAGCTCCCTAGATTTGCGATGTAAACAGTATGACCTCATTCGAATTGATGCCAATGGTGGCGTAAAGCCGCCAGGGGGCGATATTTTGTCATCTGTCTTACAGACTGTGTTTTGTACCGCCGCTGGTTCAAAAGTCAAAACAGTTCACGGTGACTGCATTGCTCAGATCTAAAGCTGAAAAATGCTTAGCTCAAGAATTATTTTTTATATAGTTGTATATTTTTTGTACATAATACTCAACATATAATTGACCTCACCCTAGCCATTCCTAGTGACTATCGGTTTGCGGGGGTGAATAGGGCTGACAACAAAGTGGGAGGCGGAATTGCAGTGGTCTGTCGCGCAGGTTGGGAAATCTCATACAGGAAACTCCTGAATATCGGACCCTCAGAAGCCATCTATTTTAGTATAACATTGGCACCAAACGTAGCAATGGCCGGAATTCTGATTTACAGGCCCCCTAATTCCCCTCCCCATCACCTTTTAGAACTCTATAATATAGTTGCTGACCTCTCACTCCAGCACCCTCACTTCACGATCCTGGGAGATTTCAATTTGCACGTGGACGACATACACTGCACTAAAGCCCGTCTGGAAGGCCTCAATCTGACCCAGCTGGTTAGTGGCCCCATGCATCGCTTGACCTACTTTTTACTAACAACCCCAATTTGGCCATAGCTTCTCCCTCATCACTTACTTGGTCCGACCATTTTTTAATTCCTTTCAGCTTGGCACTACCTTCTCGAACCCCCTCTCTCCCCATTAACCTGGATTACAGAAGGAAATGGTTTAAAATCACTAGTAATTCCATGACTCCTGTGCTATCCTCCACTCCCCTTCAGTTGGTAGGCGATCCGGATTTCGACTCTCTTAACTTTCACAACTGGCTCTCCTCGGCCCTAGATACTGTTGCCCCCCTTAAACTCACTAACTCCTCTAGACAAAAACCGTCAGCCCCGTGGTTCACCTCTGTGCTCCGTGCAGAGAAAAGCCGCTGCAAGAAACTGGAGCGCAGTTGGAGCTCATCCTATGATCCCACGGCTAAATCAGTCTATAAAGTCGCCATAAAAAATTTTCACAGACTCAAACGTTCTACAATGAGAGGGTACTTTATCAATAAAATTCACCTCGCTGGCAATTCAACAAAAACTCTTTTTAAAATTGTTAAAGACTTCACCAAGCTGGCCATCATTTCGAGCATAGTCCACCCTACCCAAGATCTTTGCAATGGGCTATCTGATTTTTTCCATGACAAAATTCGGGATATATACACTACGTTTGCCCCGCCACCTCTCTCTCCTATCCCTGACACTGGGGCGGTTAACAGCGATGCGCTGACCACCTTCCACCCCATCTCTATCGAGACCTCTCTTCAGAAACTCCTAGCATGCAAATCCGGCTCTCCTAAGGATCCCTGCCCGGCTCAGTTCTTCAGTATTCTGGCCCCTCTCATTGTTTCTCCACTGAACCAGATCTGGAATGCCTCTCTTTGTACTGGTACCTTCTCGTCAGCCTGGAAACAGGCCCTACTAGTGCCTATTCTTAAAATATCTGATGCAGACCATGCGGTCTACAAAAACTACCAACCTATTTCCCTTTTACCAGCACCAGCTAAAGTCTTGGAAAAATCAGTTCAGGAACAACTTTCCAGCTATCTGGAATCTCGACATTTTTTCCCGACTCTCAGTCCGGGTTTAGATCTGGCTATAGTACAGAGACCACCCTCCTAGAAGTCTCTGAGACTATCCGGGAATGCGTGGATTCAGGCAAAACAGCCATGTTGGTGCTTCTTGACCTGTCCGCGGCATTCGATACGGTCTCTCATTCCATCCTACTAGAGAGACTGTATAACGTAGGGATTGAAGGCACTCCCCTGTCTTGGATTTGGTCTTACCTTAGCTGCCAGACTCAACAAGTCGCTCTCCACCCTTTTGTCTCTGATGAGAAACCCTTGAGTTGTGGGGTCCCCCAGGGCTCTGCTTTGAGCCCCCTCTTCTTTAATGTCTACCTCTCTCCCCCTTGCGGCATTGGTAGAATCCTGTGGGGTGAGAGTGATCTCATACGCCGACGACACACAACTGGTGTTTTCCTTTGATGATCACTGCGAGGCCTCATTGGCAAATTTCAGACACTGCCTGTGCAACATCTCCTCATGATGTCATTGAATACTCTCAAGCTCAACTCGGACAAAACTGAGGTCCTTTTCTTTAACCAAAAAAGCCCCCCTTCCCCGTTGCTTTGGTGGCCATCAGAGCTGAATCCACCTCCCAAGCCTGTGGACTCGGCTAGGAACCTTGGGTTCCGGTTCGATAATGAGCTGTCCTTCAAATCCCAAATTAGTCAGGTGTCCTCTTCTTGCTTTGGCAAACTTCATATGCTTCGTAAAATCCTCCACTTTCTCCCCCTGGAGTCCCGCCGGACCGTCATCCATGCCTTGATTACCTCACATCTTGACTATGCAAATAGTCTTTATCTTGGGGCGCCAGCCTATCTGATCAGACGCCTTCAGCTCATTCAGAACGCGGCGGCCAGAATGATATGTAAAATTCCATATCGCCATTCGATCACCCCCCATTTGAGGAAACTCCACTGGCTTCCCGTGATCAAACGAATTCAATTCAAGGCTCTCGTTCTGGCTTTCAGGGCTTTCCAAGGACGTGGCCCTGCTTACCTTAGAGCTCGACTCAAACACTCTCAACACTCTCGTTCCCTCAGATCTAATCATCTTCGCCTTCTGGTGAGCCCCGCTTTCGTCGGTCTAGAATGGGGGGCAGAGCCTTTGCAGTGATCACTGCCAAAGTCTGGAACGGCCTCCCACTATCTCTGCGTATTGCTGAATCTGAAGCCATTTTCCGACGTACCCTAAAGACCTGGCTATTTTCCAGGAATGTATGATGATACAACGTGTACCATCACAACCTGGTATGTTACATCGCGGTCTTGACAACGTAAGTCGTTACATTGACTTGCGCTGGAGGGCTCTGGATTTAGGAATAGTGTGATTTACTATTCCAACTCCAGTCTACGTACAGTAGGGAAGGTGTTGGAATAGTAATTCACACTATTCCTTAGTCTAGAGCGCCCTCCAGTGCAAGTCGATGTAACGACTTGCGTTGAGAAAACCACGATGTAACCATACCGCGTTGTAATGGTTTCGTGGTAAAGGATGTTTCCCATTTTCCAGCCCCTAGACCCCTTCTGGTTCCTTCCTCTGTCGTTCTGACATAGCGCCGGGACACCCCCGTTGGGGGTAGCGGTGCGCTTTATAAACTTCTAAATAAATAACTGTAATAATAATTCCACATATGAAAACCTTTCTAAAAGATTTAACAGCAAAGTACAAACCACTTTAGGTTGAAATAGCACTGCAAACGCCAGAGTAATGTTTGCTGCTGATACTCATCTCGTGTTGTGGGTGTGTGTGTGGACGGGGTCAGGCAGCAAAAAATAAAAGAGCCATAGATACTTGTGAAGTTGTACTGAGAGTGAGCATGCAGGATAGAGGCACGTAGGCACCCGTAGAAAGAGAAGAGAGACTCCCATTCCTAGAGAGTGCCTTACTTTGAGAACATGTCTTCCGTAGGCATGACAGTCAGCCCTG
The DNA here is from genome assembly GCA_963921515.1 of Calotriton arnoldi. NCBI lineage: Eukaryota > Metazoa > Chordata > Amphibia > Caudata > Salamandridae > Calotriton > Calotriton arnoldi. The sequence continues at coordinate 2,065,314 of CAWUFW010002691.1, read as the reverse complement.
CCAAGCACCACGCATCAGGCGTTAGAGTAACGCATTTCAGTATGGTGGTCCGCATGACCGCACCGAAATACAAAGTCGCGCGTTAACAGCGCCCGACCACCCCGTGTGTTCCAGGCGCACTCAACGAGGAGCTTTATTTAAGCACATAGTGCGGTGCTAATGAGCACGCTCTGTGCTGTCTGCCAGTCTGCTGTTTGAAACACACTTTCACCTTTACTCACACTCTGACCTGCCAGTGCACTGACTATATAGTTATCAGAGCTGAGCGCCAACCCTCAGATTTAATCAAGCCATGCCCGGCCTTTCCCTCAAGCATACCACGTGGCATGTCAGCACCGTGCATGGTAAACAAACATAGCTGCGGCAATGCAGTGTGTTAATTGGCCCCGAACATTGAGGCAGTGGACGGCAGCTTCTTTTTTCATTGCCGCGCAGCCGCCTGTACCGTATAGTTCCGAGAGGTAGCTGTGCAGGTCAGTGTGTGGGCTGATTTCTTTTGTTTTCGCTGCCTGCAGGCCTGTTGGGTCTTGTGCACCGGATTTTACTGGTGATTTCCCCGATGTTTTGACACTGAGTGAGGCCACAGGGAAGGTGTTTGGTTTAATTCCCTTATTACTGATTATTAAGTTATACAGAATGGCTAAGGCATTCACTCTGCCTCTTGGTGAGTGTTGGCTTGGCCCTTCATCGTTGTTTTTCCGGTGTGAGTTTCTTATGAACGTGCCTTATGCAGTTAGCGGGCCCCACCCACACAGGGTGTGAACTCAGAATTCACCCCAGTCTTGCGATACGATGAAAGGAACAGCTGCGGCGTTCCCGCAATAATAACCAACGCCCACCCATTGTATTGGATGATCACCTCTGGGCCAAAATCCACAAGCATGAGGCAGTCAATCTTATGGGCCAGCAATTAAAGTAAAACAACATGTTTTCCTAAAACCTGCATTTTAATCACCCTTGTTGTTTAATGTAGTGAATATATGAATGGAAATGTTCATTAGAAAAGCAAAACTATTCTACCTCGGAGTTCAAATCACTATACCTCCATGTGTTTCTGCTATTAAAATATAAGAGAGGATGTGCTAGGGCCTGAACTGCTGACTTTAGAACCGGGGAAACAGGTTTGAGTCTCGGCATCTGCTCAAGATCCTGTGATTCTGGACAAATCACTTAATCTCCCAGTGCACAAAAGAAAAACAAATTAATGTAACCTTGTGTAATCTAACTGCAGCTCATGTAAAGTGCTACAATACCTTTGGGTCGAGATCGCACTATATAAAACTGCAAAGAAAAATAAAAGGTTTCACTTTGACTTTGGAGCAGAGTTTGTATTTTTTTATCTGACTCATGATATAAAAAAGCAGTAAAATATAAAATGCTTTCCCAGACTTAAACAGATTAGGCTGTATTCATGGCATGGATGCTTAAAGTATCTCTGTGTCAGCATAATGCCTCTTGTTTGATATAAAGCAACACATGAAAAAATATATTAGCTTTTCTCCAGTCCATCGGTCCTACTATCCTTAGGTCACCAACAAAGCCCAGTTTATTAGGTCTCGCCTGGCGTTGCAGCGCAAAGTGCTGCTCGCTGGGCGAGAGATTTTGTAGGAGAGTAGATTTGAGAAGGGGACTTGAAGCCCCGCCCCTCATTTTCATTGGCTGGCGTCACCGTTTATGCTAAACGGTGGCCTGCCATTGGAAATGAGGGTTTTTTGGTGACGCCCTTTCGCCTTTTCGTCCGGCCGATCCGGACTGGGTCGTCTGCTTTGTGGCTGTCGCAAAGCACTTTCTTATCTTTATGGGGCCATGTGTTTCTCATTAGAAACACATGGCCCCATAAAGACGCTTGTGTTTGAATGGATCCAGGGACGTGCTCCTCTGCTGGAGACAAGAAAAACAAAACAAGTTTATATTCGGAATTCCCACCTCTTCGTCTGGAATCCCCTCTGGGGGCTTGTGTGTTGGGTGGGGGGGTTCTGCTCCATTAAAAATGCAACTTTGTTTGTGCAGCTTTTTTAAAACAACGCCGATATGTGGAAACATGTTTCAAGTAACGTCTCCATAATGATCTTGAAATAACAGAGAAAGCTAGGCTAATGAATTTGGGATGTGCACGAGTCCTGTGTTAGTATATCTCTATAGCGCTGCAAACCCAGGAACCCTGAAAGGTTTGGGGTTTAATCAGCAGCTGTGCGGCACATCTGGTTTTACGTATGAGGTGCAGGACCTGAACACCTAGCACGTTCCATCTCGCATTCCAGGGCATGTGATAGACGCGCACAACGCCATCCGTTGTCACAAATGGTGCTCTGAGCAGGACGTGCAGTCAGTCTTGCTTGCATTGAATACAAAATCGAAGCTGCTCTTTATCACAAGTCGTGCACGTTTGGAAAGCTTAGGTTGTCGGTTGTTACTTAAGTGCCTCAGCTTTGTACCGTGACGTTTACTTTTGTAATTTAAATGTCGTTAGTGGATATTTTATTTTGTAAAATAGAACTATCAAAGATGAAACGAGAAAATGATCAGTTCGACTGGCTCTTAAACTAGCATCGGCTTTCAGGCTGTGGCGCGTGGGGCCTTCGTTATTGTGAACATATGACGGTCCCAGAATGCCAAGCGCTGTTGACTAAAAGATCAGGAGTGGGTGACACGGGTGACATTTGCCTCTCTGGCAGCGGTTTGATCCATCTTTTAAGAGAGTCACTTGCAATAGTTCACCATGACTTTGTGGCCTTGTTGTCTGCTTACCCTGGACCGGTACCTTGGTTCACCTGGTACCAACAGGATAGCATTTAGCGAGGCCTGTTTTTTCCCAATTTGTTTATTAAGCGCTAAGGGACAAGTTGGCCATACCCATGATAGATAAAGTTAAACCTACAGTTCCCATCGTGCGTAGTACTATTAGTTGAAAATAGGGAATTCATGGATTCCTGGGGCCATTTCCTGACATGGGGAACAGGTGAGAACTGTACCAAAGCATCGAAGACATCCCTAGGCGTGGCAAAAACTTCCGAAGCAGCGAAGACATAGCTTTGAATTGTCAAAAAACACACACAATTAAAACGGGGTTATGGGGTTTTTCTGCCTGCATGTGGGGTGCATTAATTGCAAGTACTGGCGACAGAGACATGCCCATTTATTTCGGGGTGGGCGTGGCATGCAGGCCCTGCACAAAGACCTACTTTGCTGTGATGAGATCACGAGACAGCCTAGAACTACACATGTAGGAGATCCAGGCTTGGACGGGCCCCTGAGGTGAAAGTGAAAAGCAAAAAGGTTTAGAAATTAAAGTGAAGACATACCTCGAAGGGCAGAGATTTATGAACCGGCCCTTTGAGCATTGTTAACTGGTTCCAGTTAGATCCGCTTTGATCTCGGCCTTGGTGCTTGTTATACAGTAGTGTGGGAGGCCTTCCTTTCAAGTGACAAGGTGATCATTAAAAAGGGGTCACCCTTCTTTATGCGTAATCTACTGCTGTTTGAAGCCCACATTGGTTTATTTAAGAGGCGCATTGAGTGTAAAATAATGCCGGAGGCTGTTTCTTGGAATTTGATTTACTCATGTTCTCAAAATTCCTGAACATTTAAAGTCCTCCCCGGCTCGATCATTAGTTCAGCCATATGCTATTCAGTCAATCACCCATCAAAAGCATGCTTTCCATTTTATTCCTGTGGATGAATACATGGATGAATATGTGTGAATTGCATGCTTCTGTGAACAGATCTGCCTCAAACATTGCCCAGAAAGGAATGATGATCCTTGGTTTCGGTTTGTCTCAAGACCAAGTGCATGCTTTATTTTTCAAGCACTTTCGACATTTATATTGTATTAACCTCTTTCGAATTCTTACAGTGTTTTAATAATGTGGCTGAAGCGGCATGAGTGCTACTTATAAACAATTCGTAAATAAAAAGTGAGTGTGTAATGCTCTTTCCATTGTGCACCAACAGCGTTAACCAGGGTTGTTTTAACATTGGTCTAAGAGGGCCTGATCCATGGCAGATTTTCAAGAGAATCACTGAATATGTAAATAATGGGATTTTAGAATCTTACAATGTTTACGGAAGCCAAGCACTGCAATTTTACACATTTATAGTTAAAAGCAGTGCTTGAAATGGAAAAATAGAAGTGCAGGTATACTGTGCCAGAGTACCTGCTTGTTTCTGAGAAGTGCTGGTACTCTCCAATTAAAAGTATTATGTCTCTCTTGAGAAGTGCTGGTACTCTCTCTCTCAAAATAAAACAAGCATTTGCAATGCAACAGGTCTCGCATATACACGAGTTTGAGCTATTGGCATTATAAATGACAATGCCTTTTATTTATGTTTTGGTTTTTGAAACATAAATAAAACACATTGTCATTTACAATGCCAATAGCTTAAACTCGCGTAAATGCGAGACCTATTGCATTGCAAATGCTTGTTTACCTCTGGGTCTTGTCATTTTCACAAAAGCTACTCTGTGCTGGTAAAAGCACTGAAAGCAACTACTAATAATGCAATAGGATTGGCGCCATCTTTAGCAAAGAGCTTGTGTTGCATGAACGCTTGATTTGTATAGTTTTGTAGGACTGTGCGCGGGAGGTGCAGCAGGGCTCTTCCTATGATCTTAATTATTGTGTGGGCGTGTCCAAGCTACACAATGCAGGTCGACAATTGTTAATTCTTTCATTCTATTACATTACAGGTACATTACTGCTTTGTTCCACTTCAGATAAAGTGTCTCTCAAAGTGTCACACATTAAGGCTTGAAATGTAACACATACACATGCTAAAATCATGAAAATGTCACACATAAGCCAACAGAAAACTTGGCAGCTATGTCTGTTACTGAGAACTGCCGTCACTTCGGTTAGTGCCCTGCCATTTCTGATGCTTTGCAGAGTTAAGTTTTAAGATCTTCTTCGAGTTTCTCGTTGCTCAAATGGGTGTAATGTATGTTATTTATGCTTCCCTCATCTTCATTGCTTGATTTTGCTCACAAGAAAGTGTCACTCATAGTCGTTGAAATGCCACTCATAATTACTCTGAAATTATGAAAATGTCACACATAGCAATCTAAAACCTTCGCGGCTATGAGGACACCCCTTTTGTGGGACCTCCTCAGTTCCTGGTGCGAGTGAGACTGTAGCTCCCATGGGGCACATTGGCAGGCAGGGAAGGTCGCTCCCCCAGTGGAATTGTAGCCCCATTTGGACTGTAGAATGTCAAACACCGTTCTGTCCTCTTGATGACGGTGCCGATGTGGATGACCATGCCACGAGTCAGAATTCTATGTCAGGACCAGAGGCTTTGGATTACGCTTCTCGTTCTTTACTGGCAAAAATACAGCAGCCAATCAACATTAAACAAACTTTAAACTACATTTCCCATGAGTCTCATTGACCTTGTCCCCATGCTTCCACAAATCACAGTCCAGCAGTCCTTATAAAGTCCCCTGTGACTATTGTTCTTCCTCTTTCTTTGCTGCTGCAGCAGCACCAGATAAGTGTTCTTTATTCTTTTACGTTATATCGATAAGTGACTGAAATTGTATTTATGTGTACTGTTCGGACACGCACCACAGATTGGGTTCCCTGCCAGGAAGAAGCAGAGTACGTCCAAGCTCGATTGCGAAAGGGATTCATGAGGGAAGTGTGCAATATCTTGCGCTGAAAATGCCCATTACCGTCGCTTACCGGCAAGGTTGCGGACACCCCAGAGCTGGACCACAACATGGCAACGTTCCTAAAGACGTTCGCTAAAGACCCCAAAAATGGGATTGATCGTGCCTGAAGAAGCTGCCAGGACAGATTGCTGGACCTCTCTGGCCCACTTATGAAGATTTTAGAGCTTGCTGTTCAAGGCAAAGACTCAAACTCCCCTACATATCCAGACATCTTGTTAGAATGGTCTCAACAAGCTTTATGCCTTCTGGGTAACGCAAATTGTGCCATGTCAGCAGAACGGCACAAATCCCTGCTGATGTAAGTCAACCCTAAATTGGCCGAACTGGCAAATACTGAAGTGGGTCCCTTGGCAAATGGCCTCCTGTTCGGTGACAAATTTGCAAAGGATCTAAGCAAGTACGTGGCCACCTTCTCAGCATTAGACAAGGCTCAGTCATCCATCAAGAAAGTCTTTCATGGTGGCCTTTTTGCACAGGCTGGACTCTTCAGAGGCTGGGCGCTGGGCTGTGGTTTCTCACAGGCCTCCCCCAGAGGATTCCCCCACAGAGGCAGGGGTTCAGAGTCCTACTCTGGCTTGAATACCTTCTACCCGTCATGCAATAGAGGAGGCCTGGGACATCCATCTCCACAGGGGTGGCTACCATGGTGGATGCACAACAGGTGGCACTTCCTACTCAGGTAAAAATAATTCTTTTTTCGGAGGTTACTCTAGGGAGCAGGGTCAAGTTTTTCCTGCACAGGTGATCACTCAGGACACCTGGGTTCTGGAAACAGTGCAGGGGTTTAAGCTGGATTTTTGTGCGACTTCCTCTCAGGAGAATTCCCCTCCATCTCTCCTTTGTTCCCAATCCAAGAGTCATTTCCGACATCCAAACCTTGCTTGCCAAACAGGCGATAGTCCCCTCTTTACCACATCCCTGAGGTTTTTCAGCACAATTTTCCTTGTACAGAAAAAGGATGGAGGTTTTCGCCTTTTGCTCAACCTCAAGCAGTTCAACTCTTTGGTGGTGTATTGTCACTTCAAACTGGAGGACATCCACCTTCTGCGAGACCTCTTACAAGAAGGGGATTGGATGGTGCGTCTCGATCTGAAAGACGCCTATCTGACAGCCCCAATTTTTCCCCCACAGCTGAGATTTCTTCGGTTTTGTTGGCGTCAGCAATAATACAAGTTTTTTGCTCTTCCCTTCGGCCTCTCGCCGGCCCCTTGGTGTATCAGCAAGCTGCTGTGCCCATTGGTACAATATCTCAGAGACAGGGAGGTGTGCATGATTATGTACTTAGACAATATTCTCATTATGGCACAACACAGAGAGAGATAGTCTTGCTCTATCTACCTTGGCCAATGCAACTCCTCCGAGACTTGGGCTCCATCATCAATGGAGAGAAGTCTCTCCTAGTGCCAGCTGAGTCTGGAATTCTTGGGGTTCCAGGAAGAGTGTTTATTGGCTCATCTCAAACTGCTTCCTCCAAAGATTGTAGCAAACATGAGAGAGTTGAGGAAAGCTCTTGCTTCTCCGACTATATCATTGAGGAATTTGGCCATATTGGTGGGCCTGCTGGCGTCTTCCATTCAGGCCATTTTCCCAGGTCCCCTACATTATCGGGCACTGCAATGCCTCAAAATCTTACATCTTCAGCAAGGCTTTTCCAATTCAGAGCACATAATTTTTGGAAGGTGGATTATGCTTTGACATTCTAAAAATACTTCGAAAAATCCTAAGGCTCCTTCCCAGACCGGCAAGGAAGACAGTAGTTCAGGCCCTCCTAGTATCCAGATTGGATTATTGTAATGTCCTTTACCTTGGGGTAATGCAGGACAGACTGAAGAAACTTCAGAGGGTCCAGAATTCTGCTGCACGGATGTTGCTAAATATTCCTAGATACTCTCCTATGGGTGATGCCCTATCTTTTTTATTTATTTTTATTTATTTTGAAGGTTTTATATAGCGCGAACAAGACCCTTGCGGGTATCAGAGCGCTTTACAAGGTAAATATTGAAGATACATAGGCATATGGACATAACATAGTTCCATACAAATCAAGAGTCGTATAATCACAAAAATATCGAAGATAAATAGGCATATAGTAAAAAACATAGTTCCATGCAAATCAAGAATCGTATAATCACAGTAACCTTGGCTCAAGTGAATTTAGTCATGAGAAGAGATTTCACTTCTTTTTTGAAAGATGCAGTAGAGGGATTCAGTCTAGTTTTTGGGGGCAAAGCATTCCAGATCCTGGGTGCCATCCCCGAGAAGGCTCGGTTGTAGGTTTTCTTCTTGATGAATCTTTGTGGTTTCAGTAAAAGGTTATTGGCACTTCGGGACGCTCTGTTGCCACATGAAGGCACCAGTTTCTGTGCCAGATAGCTGGGAGTGTTGTGATGAATGGCTTTATGCGTCATGAATGCGATTTTTTGTTGGATTCTGGCTTCGAAAGGTAACCAGTTAAGGGATCTTAGGTCAGGGGATATGTGGGAGTTTCTTTTGGAGCCAGTAATAAGTCTAGCTGCTGCGTTGATTGAAGCTCTTAGAGGGGCCAATGAGGATCTGGGGAGGCCACAGAGAGAGACACTCCCATATTCCACTCTTGGGATAACTAGAGCCTGTACCGCCAGTTTGAAGTCCTTTTCAGGTAAAACTCCATTGACTCTTTAGCAGGGAAAGAGTCTTTTTTAAGGCTCTTTGTTTTGGTCACAAAATTGTACATCAGAGAGGTCCTCACTACCTCTTTCCCTTGATTAAATGGTGACATCCAAATAGATGCCTCAGGTCCTCAGGGGCAACATTGACTGTGATTCCCAAGATAAAACAAGCAAATCTGGGTGGTCGCTCCTTCAGCTATTTGACAGCAAAGCTGTGGAATTCCCGTCCTTCTGAGCTGAGACTAGAATGCTCGGAAACCATGTTCTTGAAAGAACGTAACACTTGTTTTTTTTTAGACAACTATAATTACTTCTATCAAGTGCAAAACCCTTGTGGCCTATGAAGCCTAGCGCGGGGACATCCAAATGGAGTAACCAGGGCTCTATAAAATTTCTCAAACAAAATTAGTGGGGGTCCTGCTGGCTACATAATCATACCACTAGAACTTCGAGAGAGACCCATGGGCCTCTCACAGTCCAGCAACTCAACTCCATGAAGCCCATTGTAAAGGTCATGCATGTTATCCTCATCAGAGGTACGAGAACCCCAAAGCACTGTGCAGGTAGAAGGGGACAGTGTCACTTCTGTGGGTTCTGCCCTTGCCTTTGCAAGAACACCCAAGGCCAAGATACTCAGCTAAGTCTCGTCCAATGCCTACTGATCTAGCCTCAATTGGATGGGGAGGGATGTGCATTATAAGACAAGCAGGTTTTATTGGATATCCATAAATATTGTAGAATGGAATGGGCCTTCTTGTAATGTAGCCTTACACACCATCTTCTAGGAGGGAAGGACTAAGGAGAGAAGCACACACAGATTGAAGACTTTCTAATCATGTTCCTGTTGCACTCACACATTTAATAGCGCCGGCAGGGGGCTTCTGAGCAGCTCTTTGGGCACCGGCACTCATTCTTTTACAAATTAAGCACTGACTGCTAGTACTTGAATGGCTCAGCTCCTAAGCTCTCAGGAAATGCAGCTGGACACACTGCTTGAAGTCTGCATGACAGCTTGTAACAACCACGGAAACCTGACTGAAGGACAGTTTCGTAACATCGTTATCTAACCAATTCCACAGCAAATTATGAGATGATTGCCTGCAGTCGGCATGGCAACTGTGTGACAAGCAGCATGACAATCTGTAATTTCATTATGCATATCATGGTCTCTAAAACGTGTGGCCACGCTATATAATCAGGGCCACTGAAATTATGCAGCAGGGGAGCACCAAATTATGCGGCAGGGAAGTACCCATGTATGCGGCAAGAAAAGGCTAATTATGCAGCATTTTGCGGCACATTTTCTGATAGTAGTACTTCATTATTTTGACATTTTTACCCACGGTAATACTGTCTGGGCAAACATTTCATCTCATTAGTACCAATTTAACAACCAAATACGCAAATAGGCAACTGAAAGATGACCCCTTTGTGAAGGGTCTTCCAATGCAAGCAAACACATATTGCCATGTTTTTAGTAACTTTTGATCCGTTTGAGTTAGAAACTATTTTTGTTGTTAAAATCTTCAGATTATGTAACAGATGATGGATAATGTGACAAACGCAGCAACCCCCTAAATATGCAAAAAAAAGCTACGGCTGCAGAATCGCATAATTCCAGTGGCCCTGTATATAATCTAAATTGCATGACTGTTTGTACCATCCATATATATTTAACAAATGGAACAATAAAATTGCATGATAGACTGATACAAATCGCATAACAACTATGTAATACAAAACATGGATGAATATAACACCTTATGCATGACAACGTCTCTACTTTTTGAGTTGCGAACCAGCGTGTCACCCATCCACAAAGCACTTCAGTAACTCATCAGGTGATGGCAATACCATATGACAAGGGACTTGATTCTTGGAAACAATTGCATCCCACACCTCGACCCTGCTCGTTTACAAAAATGACTCAGTGGAGGAAAGTTATTGTGAGTCTACCTTAGTGCAGTTGCACGCCAATATACCTCGACAACCTGAAGAACCTGCTGTACAAGGTTGCATGTATTGTTTACAAATTGGACACGCACTCTCAATGCCAAACCTCAGAGTTTTCAGCAACTGTCTGTTGCTTGACAATTAGCCCTGAGGAAGGTTGTTGAACGACCGAATCAGGTTAGCATTGTCATTATCTTTTCCATATGTCTGACACAGAAATGTAGAATTTGATGAACGGGGAAGGACCGGACGGCCTAGTCAACATGGCCAATTTATCATCTGCTCCCTACATATATTAAGGTAGAAGGTCCCCAGTACTATATTTAGTTCTCAGAACTTTTGCATCCTTTCTGCTGCTGATCTTCTCGATAGTCAGTAAAATGTATTTGAAATACCAGTTTTTTTAATGTTTCTCCAGTCAAAGTGTGACAGTTCCCCCATTCCACCACCAGATAGACACGCGCATGAATCACTGACAGAATATCGACGTCAAAAATATCGATGTCAAAAATATATCGGAGCCGAAACATCGATGTCAAGAATATCGAAGTCCTATCTACATTATGGTAAGTACAAAAATATCGAGAAAAAAATATTGTTGTCAAAAATATCGTTGTTAAAAATATCGGTTTTTTTTAATGTTAAAAAAATGTAAAATAAAGTAAATGATACATATATTTAAAATAAACATAGTTAAAATGTTAAAAATTATAAGTAATACATATAATATAAAAAAATTAAACATATACATATAAAATATAATATATATCCTCAATAATATTTACAATTAATTATTGTAATAACTTATAAATTGTTAAAAAACATTTTATAAATTATAAATACATACATACACATACAACAATAATATAAATAAAAATATAAAAAATATATATAACAATTTTTTTTTTTTTAATTGTTAAATAAATTATACACTACATTAACTAAAACAGTAAATATTGGATAGCGTACGGGTAAAAATTACTATTCCCACTCCAGAGAGTGCAAAAATAGGGAAAGTGTTGGATAGCGTAGGGGTAAAAATTACTATTCCAACTACAGAGATTGCAACAGTAGGGAAAGTGTTGGATAGCGTAGGGGTAAAAATTACTATTCCAACTCCAGAGAGTGCAACAGTAGGGAAAGTGTTGGATAGCGTAGAGGTTAAAATTACTATTCCAACTCCAGAGAGTGCAACAGTAGGGAAAGTGTTGGATAGCGTAGAGGTTAAAATTACTATTCCAACTCCAGAGAGTGCAACAGTAGGGAAAGTGTTGGATAGCGTAGGGGTAAAAATTACTATTCCAACTCCAGAGAGTGCAACAGTAGGGAAAGTGTTGGATAGCGTAGGGGTAAAAATTACTATTCCAACTCCAGAGAGTGCAACAGTAGGGAAAGTGTTGGATAGCGTAGGGGTTAAAATTACTATTCCAACTCCAGAGAGTGCAACAGTAGGGAAAGTGTTGGATAGCGTAGGGGTTAAAATTACTATTCCAACTCCAGAGAGTGCAACAGTAGGGAAAGTGTTGGATAGCGTAGGGGTTAAAATTACTATTCCAACTCCAGAGAGTGCAACAGTAGGGAAAGTGTTGGATAGCGTAGAGGTTAAAATTACTATTCCAACTCCAGAGATTGCAGCAGTAGGGAAAGTGTTGGATAGCGTAGGGGTTAAAATAACTGACTAATAATTAAAATAATTTTTTTAAATAAATAATAATTTAATTATTAAATAACAATAAATTAATTAACAATACCAATAAATAAGTACTTAAAAATAATTACCAATTAATAATTAATTAACAATTAAATAGATGATAAATACAATTAAATAATAATTAACAATTAATTACCAAATAATAATAAAATAAAAAATAATTAATTTTCAATACCAAAAAACAATAATTATTTAAAAAGTTTTAGCAATTAATAATCAATCAACAATAAATTATTGATAAATACCAATAAATAATAAATAATGACAATTAATTACCAATTATTAATTAATGAACAAATTAATTACCAAAACATAAAAATATCTATTAAAAAGTTATTACCCTAATTAACAACACTCCCACAACCCTGGACAAGCTGAGGGATCAATGGGTGGAATGGGTGGGCCCCCTTGATGAGGTGGATTGGCGAGATGCCCTTATGGCCCCCAGAATAGTCACTGTCTCCGCCAAACTCAAGTTGATTCAGTTTTATTACCTACACGTTGCTTACCTCACTCCCATGCGTCTGCATCGAGCGGGTTTGCGCCCAGATGCGTCATGCGGAAGATGCAACCATACCCCGGCCGACTTCTTCCATATGGTTTGGCTATGCCCCGTTTGGGGCAGTTCTGGGGATCCATTGAAGCGGAGCTAACGGAGGTATTAGGGTGGGAGGTGCCTCACGACCCTCGGCACTCCTTGCTGGGGATTACGGATGGGCTGGATGGGTCCAGGAATGAAAAGTTATTTCTCAACACAGCTATGATGGTGGCCAAGCGGGACATTGCGGCGGCCTGGATAAGCCCTGACCCGCCTATCCTGGAGAGGTGGCGAAGAGGGGTAGACTGGTGTGCGACCCAAGAAAACGCCCTCTATAAAGCAAAGGGGTGCGTCAAGAAATACCGCAAAGTGTGGGGGAAGTGGTTGGGGAATGTGGGGGTCCCGATTAACCTGGCTCCAAACTCTGCCAACGTAATTTTATGGGGATCGTGATTGGGGGTAGAATGCTTATGTGAATGAACTCATACTTGTGACTTCCGTGTCTTGGCTGATTGTTAATATGTTTTAAAATCAATAAAATTTGCATATAAAAAAAAAAGTTATTACCAATTAATAATTAACAATAAATTAATTATCAATACTCAACAATAAAATAAACACTTAATTACAATTAAATTACTTCACACCCTATTGCCCTATAAACTCACAACACACTTCAATAATAAATTAATACACTTAATATAATTACCAAATAATCAATTAATAAAAATTAATTACCAATTAATAAAAAATAATTACCAATTAATAATTGACATAAAATTATTTATCAATACCAATAATTAAAAATAAATAATTACTTAATTACAATTAAATTACTTCCCACCCTATTCCCCTATAAACCCACAACCCGCTACGGTACTAAAACGCATAATTTACTTTAAAAAATTACTAACTTCTAAAAATGTTATACATATATTCTAAAACTAGTGCAATAATTAACAAAAATATAAACACAAACATATAAAATACATAATAAAATACATAACACTAATATAAATATCGATATTAGTAACATCGATATTTTTGCTATTGATATTACTAACTTCGATATTAACAAAAACGATATTTCTTACCTTCAGGTCGATATTCTGGTCGTCGATATTCTTGACTTCGATATTGTGTCCCTACGATATTTCAATCTCGATATTATTGTAGGTCGAAATTAAAAACTCGATATTTAGACTGTTTACCCACGCGCATGCACATATGGTCCCAGCCTCATGCACCCTATTTCTGTATCCCTCTGACACATCACCATGCTACAACAATCACCCACTCAGGGCTGCCAGACTGAGTGCTGATGTGGTATGAGCACTCTGGGAACCATCATTCTATTAAGAAGGCTCCCCACTCATGCCTTTTCCCCAATCCCTCCTTCTCTGTCTCTCCCAAGGCGATTGGAGGTGGCCTCATTGCTACAAGCCATGCAAGCAATCGACGTGACATCAGATAAAAAATGTCTGGTACTCCGCAGCTGGTGGTGGAAAAGAATGGCAGGAGAGGGTGCTCTCATTGGGTGGAGAACACATCCAGCTGGGTGTTTAGGAGAGGAGGGTAGGCACCCCCGAGGGTGGGGTAAACCATAGCATTTAGGGTGAATGGTAAACAAAATAACTGTATCTCATGTTCTACAAGTCAATGTTTCCGTTGGATGTACAGTCACTTTTGTGGGTTGCCACTTTGTTCGTGCATATCCTTGCCCAAAAGCGTTGCGCTTTAAATGGGCATGTCTTGGAGACACATGAACATGAAGGGAAACGGCCTTTACAACGCGGAGTAAGCCACACGTGCCGTTTCCCCACAAGCGCAACCATGCTTTTCTTAATCACGCATATGTTTGGTTAAGGCATATGCGTGGTCTAGATACTTGAATGGGCGGGCCCAGGAACAGGAAGGATCGGGAGAGGACACGGTGAGGTAAGTGGGGCTGGAGCTAGGTTTTGGGGGTTGGGGGTAGTTTTTAAGGGTTGGGGGTAGTATTTAGGCTGGAGGGGTCAGGGTAGTTTTTAGGGCTAAGGGGTAGGGTCGGGTAATTTTTAGGGCTCGGGGGGTCAGGGAAGTTTTTAGGGCACGGGGGGTCGAGGCAGTTTTTAGGGCTAAGGGGGGTCGGGTCGTTTTTAGGGCTGAGGGAGTGTCGGTAGTTTTTAGTGCTTCGGGGGGTTGGGATTGTTTTTAGGGTTCAGGGGGGTTGGGTAGTTTTTAGGGCTGGGGGGTCAGGTTCGTTTTTAGTTCTCAAGGGGGGTGAGGTAGTTTTTAGGGCTTGGTGGGGTCGAGGTAGTTTAGAGGGCTTGGGGGGGGGACGGGATAGGTTTTAGGGCTCGGGTAGTTTTTAGGGCTCAGGGGGACAAGGTAGTTTTTAGGGCTTGGGGGGTGGGTGTACTTTTTAGGGCTCAGGGGGATAGGGGTACTTTTTAGTGCTCAGGGGGGTCAGGTTCGTTTTTAGGTCTCAGGGGGAGGGCTCGGTGTGAACTTTACCATACATATCCCTTTACCAGTCATGCCTTTGCCACAAAATTGCGTGGTAAAGGAATTCATTGTTCAGATGCTTTTATGGTTAGGGCAGCGTTGTAGAGGGATGCGTGGTTTAGACATGCATGCCTCTAGCATACAACCGAACTTGAAGGCCAGAGGAGTGAGCAGGGAGACTCCATAGAGAGCTTGGAGTGTGGACTACACAGAAGCAGCCCCGGAGTGCCTAGACCAGAGACTGTATTGGCTGCCTGGTTCTCAGTCATATGATTTTGCATTTATTCTACTGACGTTCAATAAAGGTGTGTTGGCTGAATCTAGACAGTGTCACTGTTCGCCTAGACTATATCTCTTTTTTTTGTATTGGCGCAAATCATAACTCCAAAGAGTGTATACATATCACGTCACACAGTAACAAAGAAAAATACACGGGCCGAGGGATATACTAAAATCACAAGACAATGAGTACAGTATAGGGTGCGACTGATCATCAAACACTTGCAACACAATCAGATGAAGATTTTTTTTTTTTTTTACAACAATAATTAATGATGACAAATCCTAGTCGGTTTGAAAATGGCTCAGCATCCCCCTCATTGGGTCCCAAGTTCTCCTTAGCCGGTCTCAACGCTCATCATTTTCAATCAAGGAAACTTCTAGAGAACCGGTCTTCACAAATTCATGCCGCCAAAGCATAGCGTCAGGGACCACTGCCGGGCTAGCACTGATCTTGCCAGGCGTATTGCAGAAAAATACATCCCTCCTAAATGTGATGGAATTCCTGGGGAGGGTCTTAATAATATTTGCTTAATGTCCCAGGACACATTGGTGTGAAAGGTCCGATTCAACTTCCCCACGTCGGACCCCCAAATGGACTCGACTGATGGGCAAGAAGCAACGAGGTGAACTGCTGCTGCCCGCCCAGCCATACAGCGAACACGTTTTGCATCTTTGTCTATATAAGACATATCTCAGTAGGGGGGTAACTCCTGATCATGAGATCTAGGTTTGGTCACTTTTTTTGACATTTTATTTCTAATCTCCTTCAAAAGTATGCTGTGAAAGGACCAATACATTTCAAGACTCAATGAAAGCCGTTCATTTAATGTCTTTACTTTGACAAATGAAATCCCTAAAGCTGAAAAGATATTTCACTTCTGGCCTGGATTTTACGCTCTGTGGCCGGCAGTTTGTTAAACAATAGATTACTGTCTCTGTAATCAGCACTCGCTTTCCACCGTAGCACTCTCCACCCCCACCCTGGAGTCAGAACAGACGTACATTCATTACTTTTTTACTTCCTTCAGGCTCAGCGGGAGGCTTGCTGAAATAGCTGGGTTCAAAGAGTGTGCCAAGTACAACCGGAAAACAAGGTTTTATTCTTTAATTGCAAAATGAAAAGTACCAAGACTATTTAATATTAAAAAATAAAAGTAGCGGAACGCAGCTTCCGTTAGTTCCCACTCACTTCAACCTTGGGCCGCAGTGCGCGGAACGAACCACAATTGACTCTCCATATGTGTGATAAAGGCTGCTTTATTGAAGATAGGTGCACCTTACAAAACATAACCTTGGCCTTTGCCTCACAAAACTATAACTAACTATGCAAACTTCATCTACATATCCTCCGCCCCCCACCCCTAAGGTTTCCCCAAACACAATTGCAATTTATTTAACAGACCCCAACTTAATCAATAACTTTCGCCCCTTTAAAACCTTGTAACCTCTTCTCAACCTGTCTAAAGATCTATCTACTCGATCAATAACTGTTAACCCCTTAAACCCTGTAACCTCTTCTCTACCTGTCTAAAAATCTATCTACTAAGTATAACCTATCCTAACCTCATTTCCTGCTTGTCCCCAACCATAAAATGAAACAGTAAAAACTGGCCAAAAATAGCTAACCGACGCCACTCACAAATAGTCCCTACGAGTTTTCTGACCCCCCAATACCCAGGCCACTTCTAGGATAACATCGTATATCCAGGGCTAAATCTAAGACTTCCTTTATTTGAATCAAGTACAGCTCCATCCCGAAGCGAGACAAATGCACCTCATCATCCCTGAAAAAGTTTTTGCCGAATACTTTAGCTCTGGGTGATCCACCGCCGAATACTTTAGTTCTGGGTGCTCCACCCTGCCAAGACCTGCCTCTCTGCAAAACACCCTCATTTCTCTGTTCACCTTCCTCCTGGCCTTATCAATGGCAACTGGCCTCTCGGCCCCCCTCCAATGCCTTCTGGGAATAAATTCACTCCACACCACGAAGCACCCAGACCACTGCCTCCTAATCTCCCGCAAATCCGCTTCAGAAGAGACAACCCTTTACACACCCCTAAATCATTCTCTCCCAAGTGAATTATCAGCACATCTGGACAAACATGGCGACGAAGTAACTTATTTAAAAGGGGGAAAAGCTCGTGCCAACGCATGCCCCCTTTTCCGTGCCAACTGACTTTAAACAATCCCTGGTCCAATCCTAGGTTTACACCTTTTCCTTTTTTCTGTTCGTGTCTTTCCGCCCATTTCACAAAAGAATGCCCGACTATCCAGATTGCGAGCGCCTCTGACTCTGGCCCTGCTACTGCACCTGAAAAGACACATGCGTGAGAAAAATTCACATTACCACCTTCCTCCCAACCCCCTCCCTCCCCGCTTTAATATAGCGTTTATAACAATCTGATGACCAACGTCCCAGCTGCTTCAGCCTCTCTGAGCCCCAACCCATCTTCGCCGCGTCAGAAGTCACCCCTATCCTGAAAGAATGAGTGCCAAAAGCCTCAGGCACCTCCCCCAGTAATTTTAACGCCTGCCTCATGAAGCTGTGCCGCCGTGACTTCCCGCCCGAGGTTCTGTAAAAAACGTCCCCCACATCGCTCATTGCTCCTCCCCGCAAAAGGCACCCCCATTGTACCGGGCAGATCATGGGATCCTCCCTAGCCCACAGTGCCACTGACTTCCCCATCCCCCTTTGATCTGTCTTCGAGCACCTGAGGAAGATGGAGACTGCATCACTCCCCTTTTCGCATCCCTGCACTTCCTTCCATTGCAGCCCTGGTGCCCCACTCCTTCCCAACAACTCCGAAACTCGGAATGCTCCGCAATATAACCAAGACATTAACGCCGCAAACAAGACCGCCTCCTGCCGGCTGCAGCATACATTTGGCAACACCTCTATCATTCGGCCCAACAGCACAATATTCACCGGTAACCTGACCCACTGTCCCCTACCCGTCTCCCTGGCCCAACCCTCTAGCAACCGCTTACCCAGCTCGCCTGCCGTTGGGGCATATCCCCACACTAACTTGCCCATGAAGGCTTTCCCTGCCAGCTTTGCCACTATGGTAACCTTCGACAAACCCTTCTCAATCAAGTCCAAAATGAACTGAATGACGTCCTCTTCCCTGGCCCACGTCCCAGGCCTCCTCTTCGCACCTCCCTGCAGAAATTCCTGCCACGCTAGTCCTTAGGCCTTCCTCGTGGAAAGCGCTAACGACCCAACCACCAGTTGCAGCACCCTTTTTCTCCTACGGACCACATCCCTTCGGGCACCGGCGTCTTGAGAGTTTCCGCCTCAGTGGCCAGCCCATGGAACCTCTCCCACTGCAAACGAGACAAAGCATCCGTGCTTTGCCCTGAACTGAATGTCGTACTTTAAGCAACTCAACATGAATATTCTCAGTAGCTTTAAGACCTGCTCGTCCCTTGCGGACTGTCTGTTGACCACCTGCACCACTGCCATGTTGTCTACCCTGAAAGTGACCCTTTTGTGCGCTAGCCTCCACCCCCACAGCGTGACCGTAACTACTAGGGGAAACAATTCAAGGAACGCAATGCTCCTGCCCCCATTCTTCCCATGATGCGGCCACTCTTCCGCACACCATTTTCCCTGCCAGTACAAACCGAACCCACCTGCTTCGGCGGCGTCCGAGAATATCTGAGCATCCCATTCCCACTCTTCTGGAGCGGACATGGGTATCCCGTTGAATTCCTCCAAGAACCTGCACCACATTCTTAAGTCTTCCTTTGTCCCTGCCGGCAAACGCATGTGGTGGTGTGGTAGAGCGAGGCCTGCCAGTGACCTGCTCAATCTCCTGCAAAATGTCTGTCCCGCTCTCACTACTCTGCATGCGAAGTTCAAATGCCCCAGTAACACTTGTACCATCCTTACTGTCACTTTCTTTCTGGCCAGCATGTCATTGATCAACAACCTCATGTGAAGTTTTTATCCTCCGGCAACCTGGCCTCCATAGCCACGGAGTCCAGTTCAATCCCCAGAAATGACAAAACAGTGCTTGGACCTTGTGTCTTCTCCGGTGCTAAGGGGACACCCAGTGTCCCCATGAGCTTCTGGAAACTGTACAGCTGCTGCTGGCAGTCCGCCGAACCAGGCCGGCCCACCAAGAAGAAGTCATCAAGGTAGTGTGTCACTGCCTCTTTTCCCGTTTTTCAAGAGAAAACCCACTGCAAGAATGAACTGAACTTCTCGAACAGCGCACATGATATTGAACACCCCATGGGTAAAGCCTTATCCACAAAGATGTGTCCGTCCACTTGAATGCCCAGCAACTGGAAATCCTCCGGATGTACTGGCAACAGCCGGAATTCTGCCTTAATGTCACATTTTGCCATCTCGGCCCCTTTGCCTACCCTTTCCACCAGTGCCCTGGCTACGTCCACCGAACAGTACGACACTGATGTCAAGTCATCAGGAATGAAATCGTTTACCGACCCCCCCTTGCGGCCATGACAAGTGCTGAATTAGACGATACTGGCCTCTCTTCTTTTTTGGCACCACCCCAACAGGAGAAATAATCAAATCCTTTATCGGGCTAACTGCAAATGGCCCCTCCACTGAATTCAGGTTCTCTGCCCATCTTGCCAACCTCGGGCCCTCGTACCCCAATTTAAAGCCGTCCTTGAAACCCGCACTCAGAATTCGCGCTTCCTGTTCTCGTGGGTAATGTTCTAGCCAGGCCTCTAAGCAATCCAGCTTAATGGGTGTATGAGCCTTTGCCCATATAACCCTGCGCCCCTCATCCTCCCCTGCCTCCCATCCCCTGCTGTCCGTTATTGGCATTCTGATGTTGCAGCCCCTGCCCCCCTGCCTGGCCCTGCCCTGCGTACCCTGGTCCGAAGCACTGGGCCAACGGAGGCCTTCCAGAGCATTTTGAGCATTCGTGCTGAAATCTGCAATACTCCCGGGCACATGTGCCTTTGTTATAGTCCCAACAGGCCCCTGGACCTCCCCCTGCCGGCTTCGGAGTGTAACCTGCCCCCCGCACCCCCTCCCCGGGTGGGACGACTTTGAAAGGGGCGATAGACTAATGGCAACCCACTGGCCGTGTACGTTGTCTTCCCAAATTTTATGGCCCCATCGTCTGCTGGTACAGATCCGTGTCGATCTCCCCCCAATTTGTCTCAGGGTCCCATGCTAGTCTGGCGCGAAACTCCTCATCATAGTGTGACCACGCGTAACCCCCGTACATCAGATGTGCCCTCCTAACTATATCCATGCATTTAAACAAAGCTACGGACCTATCCGGGTATTTCTCGCAGTACACACTTGCGAAAATTAAAAAGGCTGCCGTCCAGTTCTCTATTGTCATGGGTACCCTAGGCCGGCGGGATAACTCTAGCTCCTCTTCTTTCGATCCCTCCTTGGATCGCAATTCCCTATGCAGCAGCTTCAACATGTCTATATACTCGCCCTTCCATATTTTTTCTTTCGTGGCTAACATGAGGTGTGCTCCCAATGGTTTTGTCACTCCCATGTACGTCATTTTTGGCAATCTGACCTCCTTACTCTCTTTGCCCTCAGTCAACTGACCAGACCCCCCCTTCGCTTTTGTCTTCCCCCGAACCCTTAGTCGCCTCAGAGTCCTTCTGTGCCTTGTCGTCTGTCGTCCCCCCTGTCTTACCCTTCTCTGCCTCCTTTTCCTTCTTCTGCCCCTCTGTACCCACCCCCGTGTCTCTAACGTATCTTCCCTTGCATAATTTTAACCCGCTGTCCCCCTCATCACCTCTGGCATCCGTCCCCGTGGAAGCCCTCCGTTTTGGGCTAGCCGCACTACCCCGCCCCCCTTTCTTACCTGGTATCAAGGTCGGTGTCCTCACCGGATCCAACCGCCTAACCAGTGTCGCAGAGGGTTGCGTCATCTGAGGCGTAGCAATGTACTCCGCATCTTGTCCCGCCTCCTGTAACACACTAGGCACAAAATTACTTGTCCCCCCCTTTTCTTCGTCCACTATCTCCCCCTCTTCCAAACTATCCTCATCATAATCTAATGGGATGTCCTCCCACTCCCCCTCTTCTTCTATTCTTGTTACCCACGTGCAACGTTTTTACTGCGTCACTGCGACTCCTGGCTACGGTGTGACTGGGGCCCTCCTGCTACTGCCGGCCTCCGCACACTGGTGTGTGTAAGACGCGCCTGCTACTGGCACCAGCTGGCGCTATATGTCCCCACAGCTTTCCCTTTGTTCTACCAGTACTGAGCGAACGCTGGGTTCCTCCTGAGATCGTGAGGACCCAATCGACGGTGGATTGCATCGGTGCACTGTTGCCCGACTGTGCTGGGGAAAGGGAGAACATTCTTACTGAAGTCCAGAGGCCGCAAGTGGTGAATTGCCTTGGTGTTTTCCTATATGCGTCATTACCTGAGGTAACTGCGGCCGGCCCTGGTTCCTTTTCTACTGACTGAGAGACAAGTATGCTGTAGAGAATAGTGCATCCCCCTCTGAGTGTCTCAAACTTTTACCTGTGAGAAACAATATTTATAACATTCCATTGCTGCTGCCGACCATCAGGACCACGTTGCCCAGAATCCTGCTCTCCCAGGAGGGAGGAGCTTCACCTAGCTTTGCCTGCCAGCAGCGCTGAAAAGAGCGCGAAATCTCTTGTCCTGCGCCCGTCATCGCCAGGAAGTGGCAGGGCAACCTCTCTGACGTTTGCGGTTTGGGAGTAGAACTGCTCTTTGGTGTGAATCTAAAGGTACTGTGTGACCGTCTGACCCTTTCCGAGATTTTAAACACGAACAGTTCGTCATTGCTTTGACCTGCTGGATGTAAAACGTTTTTGTTAGCTTCTGAGATTTTGTTTAATTGTTTAGGTGCACGATCGTTATAGTAGATTGTGTAGTTAAGCTAAGCCCTAATATTTGAATTGATAGGCCCAGTGCATATTAGGGCCTGGTAGTATACTCTGGGCTAATGGGGAAAAGAAAGATTTTGGAAGATTGTGGGGAGGGAGGGGAGGCTGGAGGGGCAAGAGTAAGTCGGGGCAATAGGGGAAAAAGGGCTAAGAAATCCAAAAAAACAGCAGGTAGTAATTGTGTGATGGACCGTATAGATAGTTTAAGTGAGTGCGAGGACATTATAGAGCCCACATTGATGAAATCAACAAACTGTAAGAAAAATACCCCCAGGCCGAGCCAACTCTCTAAATTGGCTATTCCGGATATGTTCCTCAAACCAAAAAAAACAAGAGCGGCAACAAACAGTAATGATGGGGAATGTGACAACGTGGGAGTATCTGATCTAAACATTAGTCCGTCTGAACCGCCGCCTAATGCTGTCTATGTCGACCCCGTAGTCATCTGTACAAATAGATTTCAGCCCCTGATGGTCCAAGATAAAAAAAGATTCTGGTGGGGGAGAAAGGTTAGTGAAGGACCAGACTTCATCGATGGTAGCCACCCAAAATCAAGCTATGGTACCAGGACCCGATTTAGAAAGGCAGAACATGTCCCAATTGGTTACTGCACTAAGAGCAGAAGTGGGTTCTATGAGAGGCATGATAGAGGAGCTAACCTTAATGGTTAAGTCACTAGTACTAGATACAACTCGAGGAAGGAATGGAAGTGTAAATGTTAATAATCACACAGTATGCTCGCAAGGTATTTCTCCAGCTATTGAAACAGGTACTTGGTCCGCCCCAATATTAGCCTGTAATGCTACTATAAGTAGGGTATCATCCGCTTCAGATAAGGCAAAGCCAATTAAGGGACCTCCGTTGATGACTAAGCACATATCCCATTATGCAGCAAGTACTTGTTCCAATGATAACAAGGTAGCTGAAATGAGGGCTCTATCACCATCTGGTAGAAAAACCTTAAGTTATGCGGAGTGGCTGCAGATAGGCTCTCGGCCTGGTTTTTGCCTGCCTGGATCTGGTGAAAAGAACATACCTAATATACCTAACATACCTAGCCCCAATAGAATCATTATGGCAAATGTACCAAAATATGATGCTCGTAGAGGCATAGAGAACGGGGACTCCATAACCAATAAGGCTATCCACTGGATAAGGCACGTGAGGGGTTGTCGTTCGGTGATAAGAGAAGATATAGTAGCAGCCCGAAGGCTAACTTCACCAAATCACCATTTTGATTGCATTGAGCTTTTTATGAAAAATGCAGATTTGGTGGAAAATCTTTTCACATTGGAGTTTTGTACCACTCCACCAGGACACTCCGCAATACAATTCAGACGTTTCCTCCCGAGCAGCAGCAGTGATCATTTGCCCAGTCATAGGCTTTACAGTATGCATGGAAGCTCCACCCTAGATGGTAATGATTGACTGTGTAAAGTTCTTCCCATAGATCAACAAGAATGTATTATTGCTAGCCCAACCATTAGGAACAGGCTTGTGTGCCCTAAGGATATTACCGCAGACACGGCACAATCCATTAGGACCAATATGGTCCTTACTGCTCGGACAGAGAGCGTGCAGGAGGTGGGTAGTTTCTCTTCCCCTCCACTTATCGGGTCTCCGTCCTCGTGCACAAAACTATCCACAAATACTATACTGTCGTGGTATATTGCAGGATTGAGCACGAGGATGGTTTCTCCCGAATGGCACGCATTTTTTAAGGAATATGACATCTGTCTCTTTCAAGAGACCTGGGCAGAGGTTCCTCTTTTTTGTGTAGGGTATTTAAATTACCACATTCCGGCGAGTAGGGGAAAAAAGGGGAGACCATCAGGGGGTTTGACCATTTGGGTACGACAAGATTTACAATTAAATATACAGGTACTCTCAACCCAGAGTAAAGATATTCAGGCAGTTAGATTGAAAACGAGAGATCACCGGATCATAGACATTTCTAATGTGAGAGGAACTAGAGGGAAGAAGTCGGGAGTTTTGGCGGATCTCGAAGTCCTCCTTGACTCACAACAGGAAGCTCCATATATTATAGTTGCAGGGGACTTTAACACGATGTTTGAGCCCCTTTCTCAGGAGGGAAGCCAATTTACGGAGGAAGAGGATAATTATTGGGGCATTCCGAAGCTGGAATTAGATCCTATAATGGAAATGGTCCGATGTGGTTATCCAAATTAATGCTATCTGCATGGAAAAGGGTCTGAGGGCGATTAACGGGCGTACACACTCCGATAGATTTGGGGCAAACACTTTTAATAATGGACATAGTACTAGCAGGATAGATTATGTACTTTTGAGCCTGGGACTATGGCAAGCTCTTAGTGACATGCAAGTTAAAGAAAGGCTGGAAAGTGATCACAACCCCTTGTGCGTGACTATTGATTTAGGGGGGCACAAGGTACACACCGATCAAAGAACTGGTCATTTCTTAAGAGACGTCATTCCATCTAATGACATGAGACGTCTTAAATGGGTAAAAATTATTGAAATGCCTGATCTGCTAGACTGTATAAATAAGGATATGGATAGCGCTATTAAGGAGCTCGAAGACAAGGTGGCAAATCCAACGGCATTAGATCAAATAACGATTAACCACAAACAATTTTTTACTCATCTGCGCACTTACTTTTATAAGCAGGGTAGAAATAGAAGGGCATTATGCCAAAAAGTTGAGCGTTGGTTCAATAAAGAATGTCGAGAGGCACGTATAGCCCTAGGGGAAGCCATCAAAGTGGGTAACCCTATAGCAGTTCGAAAAGCAAGATGTATCTATAGGAACACCCAGAAAATAGCAAAAAGAAATTGGGATGATAAAAGATGGCAATATTTAAGGGAGGCTTGTGCCTCGAAAAATCCCAAACTATTCTGGAATGTATATAAATGGGACAGAGGAGGGCAGGCCCAGCAGCCCCAAAACCATGTATCTCAGAAGGACTGGGTGAATTATTTTAAACCCCAATATGCCCTAAAAGCAAGTGTAGTGGAGGGGGACCTTAGTAGAGTACCTTATCAAGATGAGGCCTTTTGCAGGGCCGAGGTCGAAACGGCACTTAGATCGATTATGGTTGGAAAGGCACCAGGGCCAGACGGCATACCTGGAGATGTCTTCCTTTATGATAAAGATAAATGGTGCCGCTATATCCTTTTGTTGACTAATGCCATTGCCCAGGGAGCCCCAATTCCAGACTCCTGGAAAGGAGCAGAAATTATACCTGTTTTTAAGAAAGGGGACAAGTCATGCCCAGGGAATTAGTTTAATTGACAGTATGCAAAAGGTAATGGGGAGATTGGTATTGAATAAAGTGCAGGAATGGATCGATGAGTTTAAGGTCTTATCTCCATTGCAAGCAGGGTTCCGGGCTTTTACTAGCACTATAGATCAGGTGTTTAGGTTTGTCCTGCTCTATTGGAAGACTGTGACTTTGGGTAAGGGCAGTTTGTATGCCGCTTTTGTTGACCTTAAGTCGGCATTTGATCTTGTTCCGCGAGCCAAACTCTGGAATGTCTTACAAGAGCTAGGGATGCCGACTGAATTACTGACACTCATCATTAGATTACATGAGGATAACAATGCCAAAATTAGATGGGGGAGTCAGGGTGAAGTTACTGAAGCGTTCCCCGTAGAAAGAGGGGTGAGACAAGAATGTGTGATGGCTCCGACACTATTCTCATTATATATTAATGGAATAGTGAATTGGATGAGCTCCAACCACGTGGACGCTCCAAAATTAGCAGGAGAAAAAATCCCCATACTGTTATTTGCGGACGATACATTGATCACCTCCAAGACCCCAAGCGGACTACGGAAGGCCCTAAAAAATTTTGAGGAGTTCTGCTTACAACGGGGTTTGGAGGTCAATGTGGCGAAAACAAGATTAATGGCATTTAATACACAAAGGGCCTTAAAGGGGGGATTCCAAATGAATGGAAGGCCGCTTGAACAAGTTAAAGAGTTCACTTATTTAGGGGTTAATATTCAGGATAACCTGAAATGGAACCATCAGGTTGAATTAGCATCTCTCAAACACAGGCAATTGTCGGGGGTGTTACACACAGAATATAACATCTCTTATACGAAACGCATTAGCCCAGCATTAGAGATCTATAATATGAAAGTTGTTAGTTCAGCCCTATACGGATCAGAACTCTGGGGGTGTGAGAATATATCTGTCCTTACATCCTCAGAAAACAGGTTCTTGAGGAAAATTACCAGGCTACCCCAAAGTACCCCAATGTGCCCGTTACTGTATGATCTAGGGAGGAAACCTATTGCGGCAATAGCCAAACTACGTCCCCTTTTGTATTGGCAGAGAATATGGACTACACCTGAACTTGCAGGATATGCAGCAGGGTTTCAGGATATAATCAGGGCCGATACCTCTCACCGCATAAAATGGTTATGGGCGGTCAGAGACATTTTATCCAACATTAGCCTGAATTTATTGTGGAATGACCCAAGAAACTCTGCCTTCCCAACTAAGAAGGTTTTGAAAGATAAGTATTGGGAATGGGTTCAGTGTAACGCATACAGAACTAGTGAGCCTTCCTCCCTAACTGGCTATTTTTTGGAATTCAAAGTTATCCCGAAGTTGGAGTCATACTGGGATCAAATCACTAAGCCGCTTGATCGGAAATTGTATTTCCAGTTTAGGGTAGGTACACTGCCATTGAGAGCATTTACTGCTAGTTGGAACGCACTTAGTGATAAAGCGTGTCCGATATGCAAGGATAGCGTAGAATCATTGGCACATCTATTATTTGTTTGTGCTGGATATGATGTTCCACGTCGTGTCTGGCTGTTACCGATTTGCAAGCTCTTAGGGACTAGAAGGGCTTGTGATGCCGAAAGAATTCTGCGCACTGATACAACAGTAACCATTGATATAGCAATGGCTAAATATTTAGGGTGGTTGTGGGTATTAAGATCCAATTCCCTGTGACAAGCCTAAGAAAAGTGAGGTACTTACTTGAGTTACTCCGGTAGATGTAAGATTGAACCAAGAGTGTAACTTGATTGGTAACACATTGAGAATTTGTTAGAATTGGGGGTCTCTAGTTGGCCCAGGTAGGTACTTGTGACAAATAGGGACCCTCGCCTCTAGTCAGGGTAAGGGGGTACACTCCTAAAATAACCCCTGCTCACCCCCTTGGTAGCTTGGCACGAGCAGACAGGCTTATCTCAGAGGCAGTGTGTAAAGCATTTGTGAACACATACAGTAATCTAGTGACAACACTACAGATGGACACCACACAAGTTGTATTATAAAAATAAGTATCTTTTATATAGATTTAACACAAGACCATAAACGACAAAAATCCACAATACTGTACTTAAAATGGTAGGTTTAGCTTAGTTCTCTTCAGTTCTTAAACTGCGACACTTTGAGTCAATGTACCTTACGATGCGTCACGTTTCTACAACGAAAGTGTTGCAGAGATGGAGATGCGACAAAGTTCTGGTGCAAAGAAATAAAGACGTCAAGTTCTTCCTGATGCGGCACGCTTCTCCGATGTTGCGAGAAGTCTCGACTCGATGCGTCAGCTGCAGCGGCGACACCCTTGTTCCGTGATGCGACGACAGCGGCTTTGGCGGCGACCCTCTTCTCCGACGTTGCGAGACGCTTCCGCTCGATGCGACAACTGCAGCGGCGACACCCTTGTTTCGTGATGCGACGGCAGCAGCTCCGACGGCGGCACGCTTCTCCGTGGATGCGAGGCGCTTCTCTCGATGCGGTGCAATGCGACAGCTACAGCGGCGACATCTACGATGGGACGCAGCGGCTGCGACGGCGACACACTTCTTCCTCGATGCGAGACTCTTCTCTTGATGCGGTGCAATGCGACAGCTACAGCGGCGACATCTACGATGCGACGGCTGCGACAACGACACGCTTCTTCGGGGTTGCGGGACGTTTCTCGAGATGCGGTGCAATGCGACAGCTACAGTGGCGTCATCTCCGTGATGCGACGGCAGCGGCTGCGACGGCGACACGCTTCTCCCTCTTGAGTCGCGCTTTCAGCTCCTTGCGACACGCAGACCCTTCAGAAGGCCCAACGCAGCAGCAGGCACTTCCAAAGGATTCTTGGGGAGCTGGTGGTTGAAGTCTGTTGTCCCTGAGACTTCAGCAGGAGGCAAGCTCTTTTCTCAAGCCCTTGGAGATCCTTCACAAGTTGAATAAAAGTGCACACAAAGTCCTTTCTCCTTCCTTTGGCAGTCAGGCAACCACTGCAGGCAGATCCCTCTAGCTTAGGGATAGTCTTCTCCTCAGTTTCTTCTTGGTTCCGCTCCTCAGCAAAGGTTTCTTCTTGTTTTCCCAAAGTGATCTAATTTCCTAGGGGTCTGGGTCCCCTTTTTATACACAGTTTTCCTTTGTTCTCTAGTCCAAAACCAGTTCTGGTCAGTCCTGGAGCACTTTGTTTTTCTGACTCCTTCTTTCCTTTCAGAATGTGGGGCAGGGTGCTCAGCCGCCCGGCAGGAGGTGGAGCCAGCATTGTGGAAGGCAGGCACAGCCCTATTCAGACCCAGGTGCAACTCCTCCCTCCACTCTGGATGCAGATCTTTCTATTCAGCCCTGTGCTGACTCACCCTGTCTCCTGTAGCCACCCCCAGCCCCTGTCACTCAATCTCCAGACAAGGAATACACAACCTAGCAGAGGCAGGCTTGGAAGTTTAGGCAAGAAAACACCCACTTTCTAAAAGTGGTATTTTTCAAACACAGAATGTTAAAACCAACTTCACTAAAAGATGTATTTTATCATTCTGAGTTCAGGCATACTAAATTCGTTTTTCTACCATGTTCCTGGGTCAGTTCTGACTATAAGGTGTAATAGTCAGTCTGCCCATTCTGGCCTATGGGGAGCAGGTAGCCTTGCAATAGTGAAAAACGAAAATGGCTGTAATTCACTATTAGGACATGCCACACACACCAGGGCATGTCCTACCTTGTACTTACAATGCACCCTGCCCTAGGGCCTACTTTAGGGGTGACCAACATGCAGTAAAGGGAAGGTTTAGGGACTGGTAAGTGGGTGTACTCACCAAGTCGACATGGCAGCCCTAGGCTGCACACAGGCTCTGCAATGGCATGCCTGAGGCACATTTTACAAGCCGCTTCTGTGGGTGGCACAACCAGTGCTGCAAGCCCACCAGCGGCATTGGATTTACAAGCCCTGGGCACACTCAGTGCACTGTACTAGGGACTGACAAGTAAACCAATCATCCAATCATGGAGTCACTAATCCATCACACAATTTATCATAGGGAGCACTTGCACTGTGGCACTGAATAGCAGTGGCACAGTGCCCAAAGCATCTAACACCAGCAAAAACAGATCAGTAACATAGGAGGCATCATAAAAAATGGAAGGGAGACCCACGCCAAGGATGCCAGGTCTAACACGTGTCCCCTCCAGCTGAAATGTGGGGAGAACTACCCTACCTCAGGGGAGCTCTCTTCACTAAGGCGGAAAAATCTGGACAGACCATCAGCATTGGCGTGTTCTGTACCAGGGCGGTGTTCCACCGTGAAATCCATCCCCTGTAGGGAAATGGACCACCTCAACAGCTTTGGATTCTCACCCCTCATCTGCATCAACCATCTGAGGGGCCTGTGGTCTGTCTGAACCCGGAAGTGAGTCCCAAACAGGTATGGTCTCAGCTTCTTCAGTGCCCAGACCACAGCAAATGCCTCACGCTCAATAGCACTCCACCTCTGTTCCCGTGGTAGTAACCTCCTACTGATGAAGGCTACAGGTTGATCTAGGCCCTCCTCATTCATCTGTGACAGAACAGCCCCCACACCATGCTCTGAAGCGTCTGTTTGTACTACGAACTCTTTGGAGAAGTTGGGTGCCAGGAGCACGGGCGCCCTGCACATGGCAGTTTTCAGGGCCTCAAAAGCTTTCTGACAGGTGTCAGTCCAAATCACTTTCCTGGGCTGCTTCTTGGAAGTCAGCTCTGTCAGGGGTGCAACGATGCTGCCATACCCCTTGACAAACCTCCTGTAGTAACCCGTGAGTCCTAAGAAGGCTCTCACCTCTGTCTGGGTTTTGGGGGTTCCCAATTCAGGATGGTTTCAATTTTGGGTTGTAGGGGCGCCACCTGGCCGCTCCCCACTTGGTGTCCCAAGTACACCACGGAACCCTGCCCGATCTGGCACTTACTCGCCTTGATCGTGAGGCCTGCCCTCCGCAGCGCCATCAACACTTCCCAGAGGTGGCGCAGATGTTCTTCCCAACTGGCGCTGAACACCGCGATGTCATCCAGGTAGGCGGCACTGAACGAGTCCAGTCCAGCCAACACCTGGTTGACCAACCTCTGGAAGGTGGCAGGGGCATTCTTCATCCCAAAGGGCATCACCCGGAACTGGTAGTGCCCATCTGGTGTGGAGAATGCTGACCTCTCTCTTGCCCCATCAGTCAAGGCGATCTGCCAGTACCCAGACGTTAAGTCAAACGTGCTGAGGTACCGTGCAGCCCCTAGCCGAGCTATGAGCTCATCAGCTCTGGGGATGGGGTGCGCGTCAGTCCTGGTGACTGAATTGAGTCCGCGGTAGTCCACACAGAACCGGAGTTCTGGTGTGGCACCCGGTGCGGCAGCCTTTGGGACCAAGACCACTGGGCTGGCCCAAGGACTGTTAGAGGACTCAATCACCCCTAACGCAAGCATTTTGGAGACCTCCTCCTTGATGCAAGCTCTCACCCTGTCAGTCACCCTGTAAGATTTGTGCTTCACAGGTGTACTGTCGTGAGTGTCCACATCATGGATGCACCAATCTGTGACACCGGGAACCAGGGAGAACAGATCAGAAAACTGTCCCAGCAACTGGCGGCAGTCATTCTGTTGCTCAGGGGTCAGGGTGGAAGAGAGGTTGTCACCATCCACTGACCCATCTTGCTCTGTTGCTGACAGGAGGTCAGGAAGAGGCTCGGTCTCCTCCTCCATCCCAGCATCTGTCGCTAAGAGCATGCCCACTTGGAACCTCTCCAAGTGGGGCTTCAGGCGGTTGACATGCAGGACCCTCAAAGTCCACCAAGTAGGTAACCGGACTTTTGCGCTCTACAACCTCAAAGGGTCCGGTCCACTTATCCTGGAGCGCGCAGGGCTCCACTGGGGCCATGACCCACACTTTCTGACCAGGCTGAAGCTCTACCAGAGTGGCATTCTGGTCGTACCACCGCTTCATCTCCTCCTGGCTGGCTTCCAGATTCGCCTCAGCGAGTTGCCTGAAACGCCTAGTTTGGTTCCTAAAGGCCAGCATGTAACTGTATACATCCTGGGGAGGTTTCCTGGGAGATTGCTCCCAGCCTTCTTTGACCAAACTTAGAGGTCCTCTTACGGGGTGTCCTTAGAGAAGCTCAAAGGGACTGAACCCTAGAGATTTCTGTGGCACCTCACGGTAAGCAAAGAGCAGGCATGGTAAGAGGACGTCCCACTTACGCCTCATAGGTTCCTCAAGACCCATAATCATGCCTTTGAGGGTTCTGTTGAACCTTTCAACCAATCCATTTCCTTGGGGGTGGTAAGGAGTGGTAAACTTGTAGGTTACCCCACACTCCTGCCACAGGGACTTCATATACTTGGAAATGAAGTTGGTCCCCCGGTCAGACACTACCTCGCTAGGGAATCCCACTCGGGAGAAAATTCCCATCAGTGCTCGTCCCACCACGGGGGCCGTCACTGTCCTCAGAGGTATGGCTTCCGGGTACCGGGTGGCATGGTCCACCAAGACCAGGATGAACCTGTTGCCCATGGCTGTCTTGGGGTCCAGTGGCCCCACAATGTCAATACCCACCCGTTCAAAGGGGGTGCTGACTACAGGGAATGGCTGGAGAGGAGCCTTGCGCTTCCTCCCACTCTTTCCACTTGCCTGGCAAGTCTGACATGTCCTGCAGTGAGTGTCTGAACTCCTGCGCATTTGGGGCCAATAAAAGTGGGTGACAAGCCTCTCAAAGGTCTTGTCCTGCCCCAAATGTCCTGCCAATGGAACATCTTGAGCCAGCCCCAGTAGGAAGGCTCTGAGGCACTGGGGTACCACCAGCACACGGGCTGACCCAGGCTCAGCAACCTTAGGCTCAGTATACAGGAGATCATTCTCCCAATAGACCCAATGTGACCCAGACTGATCACCTGTTGCCTGGTCTGCAGCCTGTTGCCGCAGACCCACCAGAGAAGGGCATTCTTTCTGCTCCTTGCAGAATTCTTCCCTGGAGGGTCCTCCTTCTTGCTGCCAATGGGTCAGCTCAGGCAGGTCCCCCAGTTCAGCTACCCGTTCCCCTGTAGGCTCCAGGGCATCCCCCTCAAGGTCTGCCTCCTCCTGGACCGTGGGAACTTCGGGGGCCGGTTTCCCGCGCCCCCTGCCTCTTCTCGTGACGGCAGGTACCTGGGCCTCCCTCTCAGGCTCCAGGTCCTCTTGAGCACCTTTACTTGCTGCCATGGACCAGGTGGTCACACACGCCCAGTCAGGCAAACCCAACATCTCCAAATGAGCATTTCGCTCCACCTTCGCCCAAGGTGAGCTCTCCAAGTCGTTCCCTAACAAACAGTCAACAGGCATGGCGGGCCTCACAGCTACCTGAAGAGTACCAGAGACCCCCCCCCCACTCAAAGGGAACCTGAGCAACTTTGCAGTGACTCTCTGTGTTGTCAGCAGCAACAACTGGATAGAATACATGGGGGACAACCTGCTCTTGAGACACCAGGTGACACTTGACATCTGTCACACTGGCTCCTGTATCTCTAAGAGCCTCCACCCTATGGCCATTGATGGTCACCCACTGCCTGTATTTCTTAGTGTTATCAGGCAGCTGGGTCTTGGGGACCATCTCACAGTCTCCTAATGAGACAAGGGACATCTGTGCGGGACCCCACCCCTCTGGGGCATCCATCTCCTCCCCAGGGCTACACTAGCCATCTGCCGGGGGCTGCACCAGGGGTGCGGTCTTTCCAAACTGGCGGCACCTGGGATCACTCGCTATATGACCCAGGTCCCCACATTTGTAGCATCTCAGGGGTCCTCTTTGAACAGGTGGACCTGTCGTTGCCCCTGAGGGTTTCTGGGGGGGGAGGCTGGGAACCTTTCCCTTGGTTCCCTTGGGGACTACTTTGGGGCCTTCTTTGGAACTCCCTCCGTTTACCCTTGTCCCCCCCACTCTTCTGCTGGGGACCCTGCCCACCCTTGGCTGAGTCTCCCACGTGACCCTTGTGGACCCTGGTACTGACCCAGCGGTCCGCCTCCTCAGCAAGCTTCCTAGGGATAGTCAGCTTGCTATCTATCAGGTGCTGGCGTAGCTCTGGAAAACAGTTACTTGACAAGTGCTCCCATGCAATCAAATCAAGGAGCCCCTGAAAATCATCAACTTTGCTACCCTTCACCCAACAATCCAATGCTCTGCAGAAAAAAGTGACATATTCAACCCAGGTACTGTTCTCTATCTTCTTACAACCCCTGAACCTCTGCCTATACAATTCAGGAGTTAAACCATACCTAGACATTAAAGCATCCTTCATGTGGTGATATGAATTATGGACATCAGAAGGCAAATCTAGCAGTGTGTCCCGCCCTCACTAAGGAACCGTCCCCACAACCCCGCTCCCCAATCCTTCTCAGGGACCCGTTGGGAAGAGATGGCTACCTCATAGGCCTTGAACCACTGCCCAATGTCATCATTTTTAAAAAAAACTCTCTGACCACATCCTTAGGAATATACACTCTAGATTCCACAGGCATTGAAGGTGTGCTGCCACCAGAGGGAGTAATTTCTAAGCTCCTAGCTTTCAAATCCAACTCCCTCAAACTTCTATCATGCTCAAGCTGTATCCTCTTTTCTTCCAGGGCCAGTTTCCTAATTTCCAATTGCCCATTCATTTTGGCCAGCTCCAACTCATGCATCCTATTTCTCTCCCTGTCCTCCAGTCTCTTCGGAGGCGTGGGTTCGAATCCCACCGCTGCCACCAATGTTAGAATTGGGGGTCTCTAGTTGGCCCAGGTAGGTACTTGTGACAAATAGGGACCCTCGCCTCTAGTCAGGGTAAGGGGGTACACTCCTAAAATAACCCCTGCTCACCCCCTTGGTTGCTTGGCACGAGCAGACAGGCTTATCTCAGAGGCAGTGTGTAAAGCATTTGTGAACACATACAGTAATCTAGTGACAACACTACAGATGGACACCACACAAGTTGTATTATAAAAATAAGTATCTTTTATATAGATTTAACACAAGACCATAAACGACAAAAATCCACAATACTGTACTTAAAATGGTAGGTTTAGCTTAGTTCTCTTCAGTTCTTAAACTGCGACACTTTGATGTACCTTACGATGCGTCACGTTTCTACAACGAAAGTGTTGCAGAGATGGAGATGCGACAAAGTTCTGGTGCAAAGAAATAAAGACGTCAAGTTCTTCCTGATGCGGCACGCTTCTCCGATGTTGCGAGAAGTCTCGACTCGATGCGTCAGCTGCAGCGGCGACACCCTTGTTCCGTGATGCGACGACAGCGGCTTTGGCGGCGACCCTCTTCTCCGACGTTGCGAGACGCTTCCGCTCGATGCGACAACTGCAGCGGCGACACCCTTGTTTCGTGATGCGACGGCAGCAGCTCCGACGGCGGCACGCTTCTCCGTGGATGCGAGGCGCTTCTCTCGATGCGGTGCAATGCGACAGCTACAGCGGCGACATCTACGATGCGACGGCAGCGGCTGCGACGGCGACACGCTTCTTCCTCGATGCGAGACTCTTCTCTTGATGCGGTGCAATGCGACAGCTACAGCGGCGACATCTACGATGCGACGGCAGCGGCTGCGACGGCGACACGCTTCTTCGGGGTTGCGGGACGTTTCTCGAGATGCGGTGCAATGCGACAGCTACAGCGGCGTCATCTCCGTGATGCAACGGCAGCGGCTGCGACACGCTTCTCCCTCTTGAGTCGCGCTGCCAGCTCCTTGCGACACGCAGTCCCTTCAGAAGGCCCAACGCAGCAGCAGGCACTTCCAAAGGATTCTTGGGGAGCTGGTGGTTGAAGTCTGTTGTCCCTGAGACTTCAGCAGGAGGCAAGCTCTTTTCTCAAGCCCTTGGAGATCCTTCACAAGTTGAATAAAAGTGCACACAAAGTCCTTTCTCCTTCCTTTGGCAGTCAGGCAACCACTGCAGGCAGATCCCTCTAGCTTAGGGATAGTCTTCTCCTCAGTTTCTTCTTGGTTCCGCTCCTCAGCAAAGGTTTCTTCTTGTTTTCCCAAAGTGATCTAATTTCCTAGGGGTCTGGGTCCCCTTTTTATACACAGTTTTCCTTTGTTCTCTGAAGGCAGAGAGGCCTCTGCCTTGTCCAAAACCAGTTTAGGTCAGTCCTGGAGCACTTTGTTTTTCTGACTCCTTCTTTCCTTTCAGAATGTGGGGCAGGGTGCTCAGCCGCCCGGCAGGAGGTGGAGCCAGCATTGTGGAAGGCAGGCACAGCCCTATTCAGACCCAGGTGCAACTCCTCCCTCCACTCTGGATGCAGATCTTTCTATTCAGCCCTGTGCTGACTCACCCTGTCTCCTGTAGCCACCCCCAGCCCCTGTCACTCAATCTCCAGACAAGGAATACACAACCTAGCAGAGGCAGGCTTGGAAGTTTAGGCAAGAAAATACCCACTTTCTAAAAGTGCTATTTTTCAAACACAGAATGTTAAAACCAACTTCACTAAAAGATGTATTTTATCATTCTGAGTTCAGGCATACTAAATTCGTTTTTCTACCATGTTCCCTGGGTCAGTTCTGACTATAAGGTGTAATAGTCAGTCTGCCCATTCTGGCCTATGGGGAGCAGGTAGCCTTGCAATAGTGAAAAACGAAAATGGCTGTAATTCACTATTAGGACATGCCACACACACCAGGGCATGTCCTACCTTGTACTTACAATGCACCCTGCCCTAGGGCCTACTTTAGGGGTGACCAACATGCAGTAAAGGGAAGGTTTAGGGACTGGTAAGTGGGTGTACTCACCAAGTCGACATGGCAGCCCTAGGCTGCACACAGGCTCTGCAATGGCAGGCCTGAGGCACATTTTACAAGCCGCTTCTGTGGGTGGCACAACCAGTGCTGCAAGCCCACCAGCGGCATTGGATTTACAAGCCCTGGGCACACTCAGTGCACTGTACTAGGGACTGACAAGTAAACCAATCATCCAATCATGGAGTCACTAATCCATCACACAATTTATCATAGGGAGCACTTGCACTGTGGCACTGAATAGCAGTGGCACAGTGCCCAAAGCATCTAACACCAGCAAAAACAGATCAGTAACATAGGAGGCATCATAAAAAAGGGAAGGGAGACCCACGCCAAGGATGCCAGGTCTAACAGAATTGTAAAATTTATCATGCTTAAAAGTAGGTTTTAACATAATCGATTTTAAAGACATTTGTAAATATTTTATCTTTTTAAGGCTACTTTTGTATGATGTTTCATTCAGGCTATGTATTGCATTGTGGTAAATGTTTTATTCATTTGCTAAATGCTTTTATGACTCATTCAGTCGAATAAAGCTGTTTGACCTGACCTGTTACCCACGTGTGCCTTGCCTCTTGCAACAATCCGTCTATCGTGGCCTCAGCTTTCCTTTTTTTGCCCGTACTCTGTCACCGCCGCCCTGGAGGGCACCTCTGCCCCTCCGGGCTGTCGCCCAGACGTGACCATTCCACTGTGTCCTACCCTTTCTGTTACCAATTTTTCTACAGTGCTGCCTGCCGCAGCCTTCCTTTTTTGCCCACCCACTGTCACCGCCGCCCTAGTGGGCACCTCCACCCCGCTGGGCTGTCGCACAGCCGTGACCCTTTCAGACCGCCGGTCGTCTTTGCCACTATGGTCCCTCGACGTGCTCCAGCTGGCCGCCCTGGACCCTGCTTTCACTTCCTCCCGGTAGCGCGGAGCCGCATATGACTCGCCCGCAGTATGCGCGTCCCGCACTCGCTGACCCTGCAAAGAAAATAGAAGGTCCGGCATGCCGTGGTTAGTGTCCCTATCTGTCCCTACCTGCCCCTGGCCCGGGCACCACTGCCAATACCCCCCCATACCTGAGGCCCTAAAGGGTACCTGCGGAAACCCCACTGCATTCCCCATCCCCCCCTACTCCGACCCCTCCCCTGCCTGGCCCCGCCGAGTGTCCCCCCCTTGTTGCCGAGCCCACTTCCTCCTGTCCCCTTTCTGCTTGTATACCCGGGACGGCGGGGATCTCTCCCCCCCCCCCCCAGGCCCCTCCTCTTTCCCCTCGCTCCATTCTAGCAAGGAAACTGGCCTTCTCCCCACCCGTCTGGCCCCCGATGATTCCATCCCTCCCCCCCAGGCACCCCTCCGCCCCCCCCCCTGGGGCCCCTTGCATCCACCCCCATTCCACTGACCACTTGTCCCTCATCCTCCAGGGGGCCCTGTCTAACCACCCTCTAATGTCCAGTGCCGCCACAGCTCCCTTCCTGGACCCCCCCCTCCTCTGCTTCCTCCTCCCCGCTGACCGCCTGGAGCTCCCCAGCCTCCCCCCAACCCTTATCTTCCCCAAACCCCCCTCCCCAAGCCCAGGAACTGCCTGTGTGACCCTCTGTGCCTTCCCACCAAACCTCCTCTGGCCCCCCAACTCAGAAACACTCCCCACTGGCCCGAGCCCCCCAGGAGCCCAGAAAGATTTCCTGGTCACATGTGGCACCCGTGGCGACAACTGCCGCGGGGCCCTCATTGCGCTTGTTTTCGCACACTGCCCCCCCTTTCCCTCCAGAAATGCCAGGGGGGGTGCCTCGTGGCGCTCCTCCCCCTTTTTCCCCGCTTCGCGGGGCCACCTTAGCTCTGCAGCCCCCGCCACGTACCTCAACAATTTTTCTTTTATTGCCGCCCTGCTGCGGTGAACACGCCAGGATCGCGGCGGCCCGCCCCCAGCTGGGCGACGCAGCGGCCGGGCTGTGCTTTCCTCCGGGCCTCGGACGAGGTCCATGCGGCCGGCCTCTGTCAGGAGCCTCATGGCTTCCTGAAGGCGCGCGACGTTGCGCGCCATGTGCAATTGCTTGTAACCTAACTAACTGCTGCTAGAGACCCGAACTCAGGACCTACAGATTCCAAAATTGACGCTCTAAAAACTTTCCCTGACTGCGGTGAAGCGGTAGCCATGTCACCTTCCAAAATGGTGACACGGCTCCCGAAATGGCCGCATACATACCCCCCGCCCGGAGCCCAAAGGAAGCCCAATACGAGCCCAATTGGGCTCGGACCGCAGCACCCGGTCCAAAAACCCCGGGGGTGCGAGGCTCCCTGCCGGTCGGCCGCCCCCCCAAAGCCCCATTCGGCTTCACCCTATACTTTCATCACATTCAAAAAGGAGTGCCTGAATGTTTATCTGTTTGTAATTTTGCCTCTGTGTTTGTAATGTATCACTCACCTCAAAAGTTGAAGCAAGGCAGCATGTGGTGTGCAGGGCCGGACTGCGAACCCAAAGCAGCCCTGGCAATTTTGACTGACCAGGGAGGGGGGAGTTGAAGATGTGAAGCACTGCTGCTTTTGTTACTGGGGGGCAATATTGCAGCACCACTGCAAAACTGGCCCCCAGTAACAAAACCGGTCACCACAGCTGCAAAACTGGCCCCCACTCTTCCAGCCTCCCATGGAAACGCCCGATGCCCACTACGGCCAGTCCGGCCCTGGTGGTGTGATGTACTGAAAGTGATAATGTGCATTACACGGACTCCAACTCTTCCTCATCACAGCCTTTGTTATATGCAGGGACGGGTCCACCTTTCGAGCAGAGGAGCATCGACCCACTTAAAATCCCCCCAAAACCACACTTACCATTTTATTTTTCATCTCCCGTCCCAAATAGAGCATCAGGACGGGGACAGGGCCACTGCTGAGTGACAGCAGCATGGAGGAGGGTGGGCTGTATATGCACTGTTTAAAGTGCGCATGTCTTTTTGGCTGGCGGTCTTGCGACAGCCAGCCACACATGCGCACTTTAAACATCTCTAACCCAGCGGTCTTAAGACAGCTGGGTTAGAGCAAGTGCAGGCCTCCAGGGCGCTGTGGAGCGCCGAGTGAGGCCGACCCCCCAATTAGGGTGCTGCTCTCATGCTGCATGAGAGCAGTGGCAGGATTGGTCAAGGGAGTTTCTGCATCCAGTTCCTGTGGAAAGAAGAGGACAGGAGCAGAGGACATCACATTTGGTACGTTTTATTTATTTATTTATTATATTTTGCGCATGCGCTCAACAGCCCCACCTCCCCGTAGATGCCAGCCACCACTGGTTTTATGGGGGCTCTCCACCTTCAGGGATGGTCCCACTCCTTTCTCTCCAATTTTCCAAGCTTTAAAACTCCTCCCACACAGAAAGAACCTATGATTCAGTCCCCACATTTAGCACCGCTGGGGCACCTAACTCAGCTGTGATTTCAAGGACTAGTTTGACCCACAAAAGGGACAGAGAGGGAGGGAATGATGACTGGGTTAGGGAAGAGCTAGACTTAGTATAATGGAAATTATCAGTATGTTCTACAGACATTGACATTTCCTTCTTTCTAGTTTCACCCCTCATCATGTTACACCAAACGCTAAAGGCAGGCTATGCGCACAAAACATTCACAGTGC
Source organism: Calotriton arnoldi (assembly GCA_963921515.1). Classification (NCBI taxonomy): domain Eukaryota; kingdom Metazoa; phylum Chordata; class Amphibia; order Caudata; family Salamandridae; genus Calotriton; species Calotriton arnoldi. Next base: position 2,025,546 of record CAWUFW010002691.1, on the reverse strand, counting down.
TGCACAATACCGAGGGCCTCATTTACAATATTTTGGCATAGGGCAGTGCCGGAAGCCTTCCTGCTGCGCTGCCCTATGCCAAAAGAAGAGGGCAGCAATGCGCCGTTTCTATCAGATACGGCGCATTCCTGTCCTCTTCCACAGCACTGGCGCACAATTGGCTGCCATGCACCAACATAGACACCCTTGCACCATGGTGGAAATGATTGTTTTTGAGCAGGAAGGGATCCCTTCCTGCATTTCTGCACAAAAGCAATCAATGGAGGCGATTTCCTCTTTCTATGTGTGCTGATTAATGCAGCACACATAGAAAGAGGAAAACACGAGGAGAAATAAAGTTATTTTTCCTTGAGGAGCCTCCCCTACGCCTCTTTTGAAGCATTCCCAGGTTTACAGAATGTTCTAAATCTAATAATATGTAAAATGCCATGGGTGTTACGTTGGAACACTCACCGTAGCGCCCATGGCACGCCTCCCCATCGCAGTGTGAGGCATCACAGCGACTTGCGCTGCGTTGCCTCACACTATATCTACAAGGCCATGCATGGTGGCTTTATGCAGCCTTGTAGATATGCCACTGCAATGTGCACCGCCTTAGCATCATTAAAAGAGACGTTCCGATGGCGCAGGGGCTTTATTAATGACGCCCGAGTTTATTGAGACATACAAATCAGAGCGGACACATGAAGAACAACTTTATCAAATCTCGCAGAAGAAGACCCACCCGCCTGAAGTCAGATTTAAGATTCACAAAGGATTAGCATCGGGTTAGCATTACTTTTTTTAACGCACACCCGATGCTAAACCTGTTTGAGGATTAACAAAACAACGCAAATTGGCATTTGCGTTGGCTTGTATGAAAAAGTAACGCAAAGCAGCGTGAAACACTGCTTTGCATTACTTTGTGTCAAGGGGGCGTAACATGGGTGATACATGGGCGTACCCATGCAACCACCCATGCTTTTTCACGCAAACCCCTATCTACTAATATTAGAAGACAGGGCTTAGCGCCAAATATTAACGCTGCTGGAAAGCACACATTAAAAGCAGAAATGTTTTTATTTCTTCTTGCTTTTTCAACTTTGCATGAGTGCTGTAGTGTGTCTAAGCATAGTAGTTTGTACTTAGAGGGTCGCCTTCCAGTACAAAACCTATGGTAGATTCAGGCACACACCCTAGCACTATGGCACTAAGGTGTGTGCCTGGCGCACGATAACTAACATCAGTGCCAGCACCAGAGAGAGGGGAGGAGAGTGCCATATCTCTGTAGATATGGCACTCTCCTGCTCCCTCCCTGTCACGCAACGCAGCATTTTTGTCTGCTGCGCTCCAGGATTGTTTTGAGAAGCTGGGCCGTCGGCTAAGGTAGCTGCTCTACAAATTAAAGACATGAACACTCCCCTCAAGCCAGCCTATGACACAGCCAGCACTGCTGTTGGTGTTACAGGATATGTATTGTATTATGCATATGGACCAAAGTGTGTCCACCACAACCTTGAGGAGAACTATTTAGAAGAGCTACAGGTGACAACATGACCTCCTAGAAGTAGACAAATTTTAGGTTGAAGAAGAAAAAGAGGACCAATGTCAAAGAGGAATCACCAACCTCTGACAGTTCACTATCTATTTCTTCTGCTCCCCTCACTTTGGACAAAATAGTTTTTGCCCCAAGAAGGAAAACAGCACGAGAGAAGCCTTCTGGATTACCCCAGCCTTCAGTTCTCACAGCCAGGTCCTCATTCTCTTCCAAAAAGTAGATAATGCAGGCAATGAACTGGAACGCAACACATTCATTATCATATAAGGGAGGGATTAAGCCTGTACTTAAATAGACACTAGCATGCCTCACTGCCACGCCATCCTCAATCATGGACAATAGAGAACGAAAGGAACCATGCGATTCCTAAATGCATTTTAACTGCTTGTCATTGTTACTTGATTATTTGTAGAATTCACATCCAGCCATTTTAGAACACTTTTCATAGAGAGTAGGCCACAGACATGATGGGATAAATTGATCAGAAACATATAAATGATAGCGCCCAACAAAAACCTTTGCGACAGGCCCAATAGAACATTTCAGTCATCACTTGCTTCCGAACGTGTAAAAGGCCTTCTTCTGGTCTGAGATCTACCACAAGCTAACTCCACAGTATAGCACTAGCATAGGGTGGCCAATGTACCTCTAGCTGATCTGGTTCTTTTAAACTTCAGTGGTCTAATTGTGGGGCTATCTATTGACAGGGTTCCATAGTGTCCGCCAGGTGTCTTTTGGGTATGTAGTGGCCCTTTCTGCACACCTCTGTGTGAGCAAAGGTCGGTACCTTAAATTCAATATGTCTCAAGACTGGAAGTCAGTGCTGCAATGAAGACAGGTCAGGAGACAAATGCCCGTGCATCATGTGTCACCAGCACTGCAGCAACGGTCCTATCATCTATTTCTTGCAACTGAGAGGACAGACTGATGGGAGAGAAGTAATATCATTGTTTTCGCTGTGCCATAAAGCAGCTTCCTCTTGTGCTTATGTCTGCAAAAAGGAAACGAACACTGAAGACATGGAGGCTCCCTTAGCATGATGCAGTTGCATCGTCTCTCACTTCAAGGGAAGATCCTCAGCCTGCTTCCTCACGCTCCGCATGCTCCGGAAAATCTTTCAATGGCTTCGAGTAAGCACCAGACACACCGTTATCCAAGACCTCGTCACCAGCCGCCTGGACTACGACAACACTCTCTAAGCAGGAATCACCACACACTTACTGAAAAGACTACAGAACTCAGCGTCCAGACTCATCCTCAACCTCCCCAGATGGACCAACATCCCCTCTCACCTCCGTAAACTCCACTGGCTCACCGTCCACAAGCAATGCCAATTCAAGATGCTAACCCACACCTACAAAGCACTGCACAATCGGGGACCAGCATACATCAACCACCGGCTGAGCTTCCACCAACCCTCCAGACATCTGTGCTCCACCTCTCTCTCCCTCGCCTGGTCCCCCGCATTCGCTGAAGCAAGAGTGGTGGACGCTGCTTCTCGTACCTGGCCACAAAGTCCTGGAACAGCCTGCCCCTCCACTTACGGACCTCACCCTCCCTGCAGCGATTGAGAAAGGAACTCAAGACCTGGCTTTTCGACTGATTCCACCAGAGCAGCAGAACCCCCAGTGCCTAGATACCGTCGCGGGTGATTAGCAGCGCTACAAAAATCCTGATTGGTACAAATTCAATTTCAGAAAGTCCATGCATGTCAGCAGTGCCTTCATGCATCACTGGTAGGTGTTAAGCAGAGACAGACAACTGTGGACACCTCACTCCTGCATAGTATCTGGCCATGGCCCCAGGGGTTGCGTACCGCTCCAGGACAACTCTGCACTGTTCAGAGAACCATTAATGGAAAGGGAAACCAATGATTCCAGAAAAATAATACTAGTCTTAACTTAAGCTTAATTTAAGTCACCAAGGAAGTAAACAAAGACTTTAAGAAATTGGGATTTTGGTTGACTGAGGTGTGAGACCTGGTTAAGCAGCAACCGCAATTCTTGTCAGGGTGAGGCACAAGCCAACCCTAAATTATTCGGTGCTCAACCCTCTTGTAGATTGGCACAGAGAAGTCGGGCTTAACTTAGAAGCAATGCGTAAAGTAGTTGTGTTAAACTTCAAACAGTAATAAAGTGAAAACATCACACAAAAATAATTCCACACCAAGTTATATAAACAGAACTTTCGGTGATAAATACAAGACCAAAACAACAAACAGAACTTTCTGTGATAAATACAAGACCAAAACGACAAAAATCCAATCATTAGAACTTGAGACATGCAATTTTAAAGAGTTTAGGGGAAATAGTGCCAAAAAGCACAAAGCGCCAATTGGGGATATCTGATTGCACTGGACCGGGACATAATCACCAGTTCAGGCCGACCATGATGGAGCGCTGGCCAGCTACAGGGACCCAGTTAAGCTTGCTGAACAAAGTACCTTCAATTCTGGTTTGTGGGGCATTGCAAGGATCCGCGTCAAAGGTGCGTCGGGCAGCCGAAGCAATGCTTTAGTTTTGAGATGCGGCGAGGCTGTGATTTGAGGGCCTGCATCGTCCTTAAGGATCCCGCTGACGGGCCTTGCAATGCGAAGTCCAGCCAGGGTGCTGCGTCAGTTCTGAGGAGCTGTGAAGTTGCGATGAAGAGTCCGGCGTCGTCATCGAGGCTGCTGTTGATGAGGGATGTGAGGGCTTGCACCAAGGATGAGTGGGGCAGTGGCAGTTCCGATAGAGCAGCGAAGACGATGCAGGTCTCTGAGACAGGTCCAAACCATGCAGCAGCAGCGATACGTCAGTTCTGGTCAGGTTTGCGTCGTGCAGCAGAGGAGATGCGTCGGTTTTGCTGCATCCAAGAGGCTGGCAGAGCACCTTAAGCCCACGTCGAAGGGTCCAGGGTGGCACCACTTGGCAGGGTAGTCTCACAGATGGCAGAGTTCAGGTGCATGTGCAAGGTTGTTGGAAGCCTGTTGTGTCCCTGAGGCTTCAGATCAGGAGGCCAGCCAGCTAGCCTTTGGAGTCACTCTGGGTTCTGGGTTCAAGAGATGCGGGTCCAGTTCTTCTCACCCAGGCAAGTGGGCAGCAGGTCAGCACAGCAGGACAGCAGTCCTTCAGAGCAGCAGTCCAGCAGAGTGGCAGTCCTTTTAGCAGCATAGCAGTCCTTCTTCCCGGCAGAGTATCCACAGGTCCAGAAGTGTACTGAAAATTTGGTGTCTGAGGTCCAGTATTTCTACCCATTTGGGCCTTTGAAGTGAAGAGAAGCTTCGAGGGGCATGCCTTTGAAGTGCACAGGTGCCCTGCCTTTCTGGTCCCGGCTCTAGACTAACTACAGGGGTTATGCAGCCCTTTGTGTGGAGGCAGGACAGAGCCTATTCAAGTGTAATTAGGGCTGGATCCAACACCTCCCTCCCATCCTGCCAGTGATGGCCCATGCAGTCACACCTAAGCTCCCCATTGTGTGTTGCTGTCTAGGAGGAATACACAAACCCCACCTGTCTATTTCATCCAGTCATGTAACTCAGAGGCACGCTGCAGGCACCAAATAGCTAAGGGAAGAAAATGCCATCTCTCTAAAAGTGAAGAAAGTACCTAGAACACGTGCTCTAGACACAGTGTGCACTACTACTACCCACTACGGGAATGGAACCTAATTGTAACACAATTAAATATATTTTAACAATTCAAACTGCAAGTTATTCATACATAAACATAATGTTCAACGAAAAATTCTAAGCGATGAATTCACTCGTAGACACTGTCTTGATCAGGTGAATTTAAGTTCAAAGACGTAATTCTTGTCTGAAAGTATTCCACATGAAGGCTAGCCTTGACATTCTTTTAATGAAAACTTTCAGACAAAAATCACGTCTTTGAAATTAAATTAACCTGATCAAGACAGTGTCTACGAGTGAATTCATTGCTTAGAATTTTTCGTTGAACATTATGTTTATAAATGAATAACTTGCAGTTTGAATTGTTAAAATATATATATATATTTTTTTTTAAACTTTATTTGTAAATTTTCACATCAAACTGGGCGGTCATATACAGAATCCTTCGAGACAATATCCATTGGCTTATTTTCATTATACGCATTAGAGTCCCTAGCACATTGCACAGTTGAATATACTTTACACTTTTCATGACTCAGCAGCAAATCCAGCGTCATATAGTTAGGGTTGACACAAGCACCAACGTTTACATACTGTTGCTACCATCAGACTCACTAGCCTGTTCACTACCTGTCCCCGTTGGGTTCAACAATTCCCTGTATAACTCTCTCCAACTTACTATGTCCTCTTCCAACTTTTCATCCCTGCGGCAGGCTTTAATATGTAGTTCCTCCGCCAAAGACCACTCTCCCACATCTCTCATCCAGTTCACAAAAGAGGGAGCCCGCTCACCCAGTCAGCAAATGGCGACTCTCCGTTTAGCCAACACCAACGATAGCTGTAGTAGCTTGTTAGCCATTTTCCTTTTTTTGCGTTGTGGTACCAGCCCTAGGAGGCACTGTTCAGGCATAGCTTCTAGCACGCTACTACATCAAGCCAATACTAATGAACTTCCGGGCATTCCCACACCAAATGCATGAACCCAGTATGGGCTCTATGACATCTAGGACATTCATGCGAACGGGAGGCATCGATACAGTGGAGCCTCGCCGGGGTCATATACACCCGCTGCAAGAAGTTATAGTGCAGCAACTTCAGCCGGGCATTGCAAGACTCCTTACGCGTTAGTGTACATACTCTTACCCAATCCCTCTCCGGCAACGGCGCCTGCAAATCCTCATTCCAAGTGTCCCACGCCCTAAGAGCCAGAGATCCCGAGTCCACCCTCATGGCCTTGTACAACAAAGACACCAGTCTGCGCTCACCTACACATGTTAGCAATATGTCTAAGGTCTCGGTGGTCCGGGGCATATCTGGATAAGTGGGCCATGTCACCTTGGTCAGTTCCATCAGGCCAGCATATTGAAGATATTGCCCCTGTCCCAGGCCAAACCCTTCACACGCCTGCTCAAAAGTGAGGCAAGTGTCATTTACATATAAGTCTGCCAATATCATGCAGCCACCCTCTCTCCATGCCTGGAAAGACATGTTTTCCACCATCCTTCGCACAGGGACTAATTGCCAGATGGACAATTCCGGGTGAAAGGGAGCCTGCCCCAGCACTCGTTCCACAACTTTCTGCCACAAGCAGGCCATTTGCCTAACCACATATGGTAGTTCCGCACTCACCCCGACACCCTCCATCAAAGTCATAGGTAGGTCCCCTGGCTGCACTCGCCCGTCAAGTAAACGCTTTTCCCAATTATCACACTCATCCAACCACTGCACAGCATGCTGAAGGTGCGCCGCGTAATAATAAAGATCAAACCTAGGCACCCCTAGCCCTCCCTCCTCATACCGCTTCAGTAGCACCTGCAGCGCAACCCTACAGCGCTTTCCCGCCCAAAACAGGGTCACCAGGAGGGAGTTCAACTGCCGAAACACTTTCGCAGGGATCGGGCACAACGCATTCTGCAGGGCATATAAGCATCTCGGCAGCATCACCATCTTTGCCACCGCTATTCTACCCATTAGGGACAGTGGCAGCATGTTCCAGAATTCCACGGAACGCCTCAGCGACTCAACCACCCTGGTCATATTCAGCTGGAGCAGCTTAGCATCCCCATGTGCCACCTGCACCCCTAGGTATCTAAAGTGGTCCATCTCCCATCTCAGTCCCAGGCTAGGTAGCTCCCCAGCCCCACTCTCTCTCAGTCCTGCTAGGGGGAACGCCAGGGATTTATGCCTGTTTATGCGCAGTCCTGAATAAGCCGCAAACTGGTCCATCAACCTCAGCAGTTTCGGTATAGCCTCACGCGGAGACGTAATGTAGAACAGTGCATCATCTGCATACAGCGAGATAAGGTGTGTACTGTGCCCAATTTGTATGCCCCAGTGGCCTAGTTCCTGCCTTGCCCATATCGCCATAGGCTCAATGGCCAGAGCAAACAGCAGCGGCGACAGCGGGCACCCCTGCCGTGTGCCACGCCCCAACAACCACTGCACCGACTTGGTTTGACCCATCCGCACACGTAACGCAGGGTTCGTATATAATATTTTAACCCATCTACAAAAGCGTGGTCCAATCCACAACTTTCCAAGGATTTCCAAAAAGTACCCCCAATCCACCGTGTCAAACGCCTTTTCAAGATCGATAGACACCAAAGCCATCTCCTCAGGGGCATCCTGCGTCTCATGCAATATATGCGCCAGCCGTCGTATGTTCATAGACGTACTATGGCCCGGGATAAAGCCGCATTGGTCCTCGTGAATTAAAGGGCCCATGTGTGGTCCCAGTCATTTAGCCAGCACTTTGCATAAAAATGTTACGTCTGAGTTAATCATTGTCAAAGGTCGGTATGCTGCCGGGTCCTGAACATCGCCACCCAGCTTTGGGATCAGCCAAATTTCACCCTCGTGCATCGTAGGAGGCAATATTCCACTGTCAAAGGACTCATTAAAGGTTTGCAACAATGGCTGGACCTGCACTGCTGAGTATGCCTGATAATACTCAATGGACAACCCGTCGCCCCTCGGTGCCTTGGCCCTAGGTATGTCCGCTATCGCCTCCATCAGCTCCTCCTCAGTAATTTGCGCATCCAGTTCCGTCCAAACTTCTTCAGACACCTGCCTCAGCTGTAGACCCTCCAAAAAAGGGATATAAAGGTCTGCACTTACCAGGGGGTCGGCCCTGTACACTGTCTGCAGGTGTTGCCGGAACACCTCCAGCATAGCTGCCCGAGCATAGACCAGCTCGCCCGACTGGGCTCGAAGACTAGTAACCAAAGGGGGGGGCATGTTCCTTACGCAATATCCAGGCCAGTAATCGACCAGATTTATCTCCCTCTGCATGCAGCCGCTGGCGATATTTCATGGGAGTATACTTATCCAGCCTGTCCCAAGTATCTGCAACCTGCTCCTGTAACGCACGCTCTCGTTCCTGGGCATCATCTTGCCCCTAAAGCCCTGACTGGAGCTCGGCCAGCAATTTCTCCCTATCCTGCAGCTCAGACTGTAATTGCCTCTGGACGCCATATGTCAGCCCCATTGCCGCCCCCCTGATCAACGCCTTCATCGCATCCCACTCATGGGCTCTATTGCTTGTAGAGCCCCAATTAAGGGACATATACTCTGTCAGTGCATTCGAGATTGCCTCCTTCCCAACCGGGTCTTCCAGGATATCGGCAGGGAGCCGCCATCTGCGGGGGCCCTGATCCCCCATCGCACCGAGCAGCACACTGGCGCATGGTCGGACAAAAAACGCGCCAAATGAAGAATCTCTGCTGCCATAAACGCTGGGGGCTCTGTCGCTAGCACCCTGTCTAAGCGACTATGCGTGTTATGAGTGGGTGTGAAACAGGTAAATATTTTCTGAGTCGGTGGTGCTCCCTCCAAACATCCCCGAGGCCCAGGTCACTCATTAGTTTCTGCAACTGCTTAGTCATACACGGCTAGGTGCCCCTTCTGGGCGGGCATCTATCCAGCTCAGGGTCCAGCACACAATTAAAGTCTCCCAGCCATAGCAGGGGGGTGTCCAAGTCTGCAGTAATCAAGTCCTGCAGGGCCACAAAGAAATTTGGCTCATCAATATTAGGGGCATAGGTATTTAGTATACTAATATCTTTACCATTTAGCTTGCCCCGCAATAACACGTAGCGACCTTCTACGTCCGCTTCGGTATACTGTAGCGTAAACGGGGCCCCAGGTGCCACCCAAATCAGCACCCCCCTAGCATAGGTAGAATACGACGAGTGGAACACCTGGCCCCTCCACTTTTTTGCCAAACGCCCAGTCCCAGCATCATCCAGATGTGTCTCTTGCAAGCACGCAAACGTTATGTTATGTCGCTTAAGGAATGAGAGGACCCTATACCATTTGGCGCAGGTGCCTGATCCCCTAACGTTCCAACTAAGAAACTTTACCGCACCTGCCATAGTCATACATTCACACTCTCTGTCTGACAATGTGCCAGGACTCAGCACTCTTCTGCAACGCCTTTTGCATAACAAAACGTACATTCACACAATAACAACTAATCAAGCAAACTCCCCCCCACCCACGGAAATACTCGACTAACATCACAGACGATTCTGCCTACCCACCACTCGTGCCAGGACATGCACAGCATCCCACTAAGCCCAACAGGGGCAACAAGAAAAGGTTCATCCCCAATCCACCCACCCTCTACTGATCTAAAACCCACTATCATTCCGGAATGCATAACATACGCATACACATATGCCGTGGATAAGTCCCCCCACCCCAAAGTCCATTCCAGCATGCAAGTGTCCCCGCTATCCCCCCCCCCGCACACAGAACACCCGCAAACCCCCACAGCAACAAACACCACCATTCAGCGTTACCACAATTCCGTGAGGTAGTCCTGGGGCAACAAGCCAAAGCAGGGCCCTGCATTGAATGTTTAATCACTGTCTCTCTCAGGAAGATCTTCCAACAAGGTCTCAGGCACAGTATCCATTGACAGTTGTAGCGCCTGATCCTGCGCATCAGGGTCAGCAGAGGCAGCTCTCAGCAAGTCAATATCCACAGAACCCTCCACAAGGGGATCAGGCTGCAATGTTCCATCCTCACCCACCGTTATCCTCCGTTGCGATATCTCCGGAGCACTCTGCGACTCCGCTGGATTTTTCTGCTGCCGGCGGGCCCTGTCCGGGCGTGTCCCCCATCGTCGCTTCTGACCCCTCGCTTCTCCAGGCGGCAGACCATCTCCATGGATCTCCAGCCATTCCCAGACATCCTCCGGGGAATCAAAGAATTGCGCCTTGTCCCCTGAGATCACCTTCAACTTGGCAGGATACAGGAGCATGTACCCCGCAGTTTGCGCTTCACTCCGAGGAAGGACTTACGGAGGTCTTGAACTTGTTTAGTATAGTCCGGATATATAGCCACTTTATTACTGTCATACTGGAGGTTCTGATGTTCCCTTGCCGCCCTCAAGATGCAGTCTCTGTCTCGATAGTTGAGAATTTTAGCTATAATAGCTAGAGGTGGCGCACCCGGGGAAGGGAGGGGGGACGAGGGCTCTGTACGCTCTCTCTATCACAAATACGTCCGACAGTCCCTCGGGGCACAATTGTGTGTGAATCCAGTGCTCCAGGAACTGCTCAGCTGCACCCTGTTCCGCCCTCTCCGGTATACCCAGTACTCGGATATTGCTTCGCCTCGCCCTCCCCTCCGCCTCCTCAGCACGACTCTCCAGTGCCTTCGTGACCATGGTCATCTGCGCCACCTGCTGCTTTAGGGTGACCACTTCTCCTTTCAGGTCTGCTGTATCCCCCTCAGCACACGTAACTTTATCCGCCACCTTTCGGAGGTCCGCACGTAATAGGTTCACATCAACAGAAACAGTGTCTATTCTGTCCTCAAGAGGCTTCCTAGACCCCTGTTTGGCTGCCATGAGTTCAGCCCTGGTGGGCTCAGGGCTCTCCCCCCGAGGAGTCCTTCTCCGCCCCTCCAGTCTGCCTAGTGAGCCGCTGGGGGGGGGGGTGCTTAGGGGTAGTATACTGTGTGATGGTGTTGGATCCAGACGGCTTCTGGGCTTTCTCTTTGCCCATTGCGACCTCCGTCACGTGTTCGCAGCGCATAGACCTGTGTAATCTACATGGCAAGAAGACCTCCTCAACAAGCGAATACTATTGAAGCCAGCCCGCAGGTGTGTCCATGCATTGGGGCTCACTCGATATTCAAATTGTCCTCAATATGGCAGGGCAACAGCTACTGTTCCTTTGACCCAATATGACAAGCAGATGCTAGGGCCGACCTACTCCAGGGGGGTCTCAGGTGCAGCAATCCCAGGTCAACCGGTCCCCAATCAGGACAACCTGCATGCCAAGGCCATTCAATCAAGAAGCAGTTCAGCCCCAGGGAGTCTTCTCATTTATGACTATATTGTTGGACCCTCAGGGGCCCTCAAGCAAGTCCACAAGGGCCCCCACGCTCTCACCAGGGGCGCCACAGCTTAATTGGGCACATACATATAGGCCTCTGCCCCTTCAGTTCGAACGGGCCCAGTGCCACAGTTTCAGAAGCAGGGAGGGGGGGGCCAGCAGACAACGACCCCCCTGCTCACACCCAGCCCCCAAAGCTGTAAATCCCACTCATGAGCAGCCGCCCGGGGAGAGCCAACAAACGCGGGCGAGGCCCAGCAAGCTCCGATCAGGCCCGCAGCGGACCGCTCCGCTTTCCAGGCCTCAGCTGGGGGAGCCGCACCCGCCTCAGGCCCACTCACCGGAGATCTTTGGGCGCACCGGCCTCCAAGGTGCACCCCACCGTGCTTCACTCCTGGGCACCAATTCCCAGCAGCGCGTCCCAGGAGCACACCTCGTCAATGTCCAGGGGTCCACAATAGGCCGCCACCCAACGGCCCTTCGCGACACGCAACCCCCACGGAAGGGATCGTCAACCACGCCCCGGCAGTCAACCGCGGCCTGGCGCAGCCGGCCGGCCAGGACAGCCCAACGATCAAGGGCGCAGGGGGGGGGCACCACAGTCCAGCTCGCTACCCATCCGGAGGCCCGGGAGGATCAACAAAGCTCCGAGGCAAACAGGGCGTTGCCCGCAGATCCGGCGAGCACCACGTACTTTCGCGGCCCCCGGAACGCAGGGTCCCAGCTCGCTCCCAGTCGGACCCCCAGCCTCAGGGGGTCTCCAGCAATCTTTTCCCGGTCAGGGGGGCAGGATTCCGGGGGGTTGAACAGGATAATTACAGGATCTTGGGGCGGACGGACGGAGAGCTGAGGAGGCTCACGTCCTGTTGGCCATGTTGCCTGGCCACGCCCCCCATTGTTAAAATATATTTAATCATGTTACAATTAGGTTACATTCCCGTAGTGGGTAGTAGTAGTGCACACTGTGTCTAGAGCACGTGTTCTAGGTACTTTCTTCAATTTGACTTGGGGGAGAGGGTGGAGCCTCCTCACAGAGTGCACACAAAGTTCACAAACTAGTTTACTAGTCTTTAACTTAGTATAGCAATTTGCATTATACTGGAGTGCAAAACAGCATCCTTCTTTTCTATCTCTCTAAAAGTGTCATTTTCAGAATTGTAACTTAAAATCTGACTTAAGCACAAGTTAGGATGTTTCATTACAATTCCAGGTACACCAAACATGAACTGGTTACCTGTTCCCATTTGAAAATACACTTGTAAAATGTAATAAGGTAACTCAAATATTATCCTATGGGAGAGGTAGGCCTTGCAGTAGTGAAAAACAAATGTAAGAGTTTTTCACTACTAGGACATGTAAAACTTAAAAGTACATGTCCTGATTTTTTAAATACATTGCACCGTGCCCTCTGGGCTATCTAGGGTCTACCTTAGGAGTGACTTGTATTTAAAAGGAATGTTTGGGGCACCATGTGCAAAATTGTTCAGAAGCTTCTTGCTTTGAACTGGCAAATAACAGCTCCTGGAAGTATTACTCAGCAAGCAGATAAAGGCTGGCAAGTCCACAATGTGTGTGCAGAACATTCTGGACCAGTGTATGTAACCAGATAAAATTCAGCATAAAACTGTCCAGTTGATGACATTTTTATGCAACATTTTACTGTGGAGCTTGTTGCTGTAGTACATGTTCTAGGACATTCAGGGCAGTGTAGTGTGGTCATCGAGGGGATAACTAGCTCAAGCAATTCGACTTTGATCATTTTACCCCTTTGATGTAGTCCTGGCTCTGCGTCCAAGACTAGGATGAGATAGTCAACAGACGAAATAATCTCACGTCTCTTACTTTGTCATAATATACATATAGAAGATAGAATGATCACCCTGCAAAAGAAAGCAATTTACAAAGGAGTGCAAGTTGTGTTATGTTAAGGAACTCCAAATCAGGAGATTAGCAACCCATTTTTAGTTTTGTACCAATTGTGCCCTGATTAATGGGATTACAGAATAGTCTGACATAGTGTCACCAATAGAATCCTTCATTTCCTATTCTAAAAACTATCTATACACAGTTATACTCAGTCCATAGTACATAAAATGAAACATCAGCATACATGGTTGCATTTGTATAAACCAATGTAGCATTTGCAACCGTCTGCTATATTACAAGTGCCACTGGATATAATGCACTTATAATATGGCGGATGGTATATCTGTCACATTCGTTATGGAGTAACCGTCCACCGAACTCTAAAGCAGGCTCTTAGCCTCTAAACACATCCGGACTGTTTCAGGTTTGGAAGTCCAATAGATCATAACTGTCAGTGCACATACAAAGATGACATTTTAATAGAAATAATCAGTGTTTATCATGTGCCTTAAAATACAAGTCTAAGATTGATTCTAGCACTTATAAAGCTAAGAAATATTGAAATGTATGGTCTGTGCTGTGACCATATTTAATGTCCTGTAATGTACTGATCCACTTTAATTTAGATTTTCTCTGTGCAATTGCCCGGTCTCCATCTTTGGGGTTTTAATACACCAATTTTAGATCATGAAAACATATTATCAGGAACCTGTCTGGAGGCAGTTAAGGTCCGGTGGGCGCTGGAAAGCAATACTATAAACCCACTTGTAACTCCATCAAAGAGAAGGAAAGTTTGAAGGGCCCTGAAGAGTGTTGGCACTGTCTGGACTGAATCTTTGCATGGAGAACAATATGAGAGGGCCCCGACAACAAACTATATTTACAAATAGGCATAAATTCTCGCGTAGTATGGAGATGTAACTTTGAACTATTTCAACATTTACTCTGAACTCTCCTAAAGACTGTAGGATTGTCACATTAGACTTGAGGCTTATCCTACGACAGAACAGGAAGGACTCTTAAATCAGGACTCTGTTGCACATGCTAAGTATATATCTCAAAGGGTATGGTATTAGTGTTCTAAGATGATAAATACGGGTTGCTAAGATATGTATTGTAGAATAGTAATGTTTGCTACTTGACTTGCAGTTATACAAATGTCAAGTAGAAACTGCTACTCTTCGTCCACTAACAGTGTACAGTGTCAGAAGTTGAAGTAATTATTCTATGCATAGACAGAAATGTTGGTGGGCATACAGATGAGATACTCATCTCTTGTATGTTTATTTTCAGGAATTACAAGCTTCACATCAAAGTACAAAAAGTTGGCTACACAGAGATATAGTTAAGGTATATTCATTCACTGTTACAATTAAATGCCGGACTTATCGGTATGTACAGTACTTAGTTTGGTTGGCAATTCATGGCATATTTTTTGTTTGTATTGCATGAGAAGTTTAAGCACTATTCAAGGGCATACTTGCAAATGCTACATTGGCCACATCTCTTTATTTGGGATATTCTTATTCTTGTCTTAATAAGTATATTGCCCTTATATCCAATGCAATTCCTGAGAAGTCTAGTCAATTCCCTATGTGGGATAGAATTAAAATGGAACACCAGGTGTGAACTTGCCACATAAAGCACACAGCTGCAGGCCATATTTTTATGGGAAATTCTTCTTTCTACTCTGGTACATTAGCTTCTACAGGGCATATTATCAAGGGGCCGCGATAAAATTATCGCTGCTTTAGCGTTCGTTTTCGGGCGAAAAGCGGCGATAATTTTATCGCATTATCATCAAGGACACGCTAGCGCGTGATTCCTTGAGTTAGGGCCCGTTTTTCACACGCCTCGCCTCGCCTCGATAATGAGATGCAAAGGAGGCGTGGCTGTGAAAACAACATGGGATAATATCGCGAAGGCAGCTTCGCGATATTATCAAGGATGGGTAGCGATATTTGAAATCGCGTTAAGTATGCCTTAACGCAGGAATTTAACGTCTGTTAAATTCCTGACTAAGGCATACCTAACATGGGGGGTGGATTGTGTGGCTAAGACCACAGGCACGATCATCAAGGATATCACCGTTTTCCATGGAACATCGCTGGAAAACCAGCGATGTTCCATGGAAAACACCGCTATCGCTGGAATAATTATCGCCATTGCGCTATGCGTTGTTAATACAGCGCTAGCATGGCGATAATTTCCAGCAATAGCCGGCGATAAAAATCCTCACGCTAAGAGCGGCCAGCGATAATTATCGCTGCCGCTTGATAATATGCCCCTTCGTTCTTTGTCCACCAAGTGAATTGCTTGGTCAATCTGGTCTGCAGTGAAGTGAATATTGTGTTGATTGTCAGTTGACATGATTTTAGTTCTTAAGTGGAACCAGTCAAAATCATCAAAATATCATCAATTAAGCATTCCAACTAACTTGTGTGATTTTTCAGTGATCATTCAGTGGTCACACATCCCTAGCCCATGCATGTCCCTCTCAAACATCCTATAAAGGAATTGTCATAAGAGGGAACACCTCGAGCCCTGTGGTAACCATGCCAAGAACAGAGCCGGGAACTCGCCAGAGGCCCTGCCCAGGTCGAACAAGTGCCTGGATACCCTCTCGGGTGATTAGTGCGCTATGCAAGTCAATATAACATAACAGGAAGGAGTGATGTCTACATTGACAGATGATGTATTCTTGGATGCTGTGCTGGACTGCCTTGGGAAGTCTGTGCTAGTGAGAGTCTGGCTAAAAAGAAGATGCATGGCACACAGCCAAACGTGAGATTTGTTTTTAAAGTATGTGTCTGGTTCCCGAATGCAAACATCCAGATGGAAACATCAATTTGCTCACAGTTATGCCTTGCTCATGGATGGGATTGTCCTGGCATTCCCCAGCCCCACACACACTGCAAGCTTCTCAGCAAATATTGACTCAGCCATGTAAATTCACTTCTGTTTGGGGGGATAGATTAGCAACTACATGCACCATATGAGAGGGTGAATGGTTTGTATTAGGGAAACTTGCACCATACACATTTTAAGAAAAGAATACTCCATAATAACATATTTAGAGATTGACAGCAAAATGACATTGACATAAAATCACCAAAATATAATTTAGCCCAGCTATGAGTCAGGATTAAAATTACAACAATGCAAAATAAAAATCTTGAGTGAATAAGCTACATTCGCATGGAATCAGAAAATTTTAGGGATTGTTTTCTTTTTCCAAATCATTTTGGTACGTGCGTTAGTTAGTCCAGCAGGGTCAACGATAAAACTGCAGCTCACTGACTACATTAAGTTGCAAAATAAAAGTCCTGTTCTGGAAACATGCTGTTCTAACGACATGGAGGGAGGTGGTACCATTAGATCTCCCCAACTATTCTAACACACATAGGGGCTTATTTACGAGCCCCTTGCGCCACTTTTAAGTCACTTTTCCCCATGTTAAAAATGACGCAAAAGTGGCGCAAGGGGCTTGTAAATCCGCCCCATAATTTTCGACATCAGTATAAATTCAGCACGAATGGAGATCCATTTCCAAAGCTGCCACAACCTGCATAACTTGCCGAGTGAATAAAACCAAAAACATGGCTTTTTCACTCTCTATCCATCCTGTCCCTTCGCATTCTCTTACTTTTTAAAACAGCGCCAGAACACTCCTCGGAGTAGCCGTGCGCTTTATAAATCTCGACATTCGTTCATTCATTCATTCATTCATTCAATGAAAACGGTAACAAAATTCACGCCCAAATTGTAAATTGTCAGTGAATTTTCAATAATTCACGTAAATGTTGCTGTATGTTTTGAAGAGAGCTCCAAGTTGTCAGAGACTTGATATCTACGCATCTGGATCTTTAAAATTTGATTCTCACTGAACTAGCAAGGAAAAAAACTCACCCGACACGGGGAAGCGTGAAAGTTTTCACATCTGTCAGGTGGCCATGAAGGCCCCGTGTAACTCCTATAGCAATTCTTCTATTTTGGCCAGCAGCGCTGTGCATACGACCTGTGCTCATATTGCAGAGCTACAAGTGAAAATACAAGTCCCAGAAAGCAATGCACTGATGGGCAAGACGTGGGGACTGGCTGAATCATGCATAACATGGGAACAATCGGTTATGGGACGAATAGAAGCAGATTGAGTTTTTACCTTTGTAAGTTGAGTGTACAGCAGCCGAGGTAGCTGTAAGACAGACTTATGAAACGCCGGCCTCTCGCCCTCTTGTCAGTCTTTGCTATTAGTGCTGGATGCCTGCGCTCGGTGTGTTTACAGACTCGTTTCCTAGGAGACCGAGTCACGTGCTGCAGTGCACCCCGGCCATTGAGGAAACTTGGTATCCACACACACCATATGGCAGGTAGAATGGACTACAATTCAAATTCGGATACTTTATTAGCATGACAAGGCTTGTCAAAGTACTACAGTCAGAGGGGCAAAGAGGACTAACATATATTATGAACATTTAGGAGCAAGGAACCTAGCTTCGCCACAGTAAATGCACAGGATGCCTAAAAGAGTAAGCTTTTCGTGACCTCAAAAGTTGTAAAGAAACATATTATCAAATATTTACAAAAGCACGAACACTTTATTTGTAGACATATACTCAGATTTCTATAATGCATACATTTGTTTTTTTCTCGACCACAGGTGGCAGCATAACGCAGTATGTACCCATGAGTGCATAGAACTAAAGTATTCAGCTGAAAATAGCGGCTCACATGCGACCGGACAGTCTTTTCCGGGTCACCCGGATGATGTTGTTCCGGAGCAGCGGATGGTCCTTTAAGGAGGTAAATGTGTCGAAAGAGCTTTGCGTATGTTCAACCCGGTTATGATGGAAAAGTGCAATTGGAAAGTAGAATTTATTGATTAGCCTTGCCATCAACATGCATTTTTCCTAAAAGATGCGCCATCTTTATTTTTTATCCACATGTTCTTTGGCTCACTCTTTTTTCCCTAATCGGTCTCAACAGTTCTTCAATTGCCCCAGCTTGAGCAGGGTCTCGGCACAATCCTTACCGTCTATAAACTGTCCCGGGTAGGCAGGTCCTAGACTCTCACCTGGTCACGTGTGGGGATCCCTCCAGAGACCACCTGCGCCAGCACTCCCTGGGATGAAAGGTAAACCCCAGCCACTCTCCCAGTGCGCACGTTCAATTCAGGGTTCACTCCGAGATGCAAGCCCCTTGCGTCACTTTTAACATGGGAAAAGTGACGCAAAAGTGGCGCAAGGGGCTTGTAAATCTGCCCCTGAGAGTTTTGCACACTTCACGGCAGGTTATACAGTTGGGTAGGTTTGTTATCTACCTTAAACCCACTTATCCAGTATCTGTCCAGAGCCTTTGAAATGTTCAGTATATTAATATTTTATGTGAAAGCTACTTTCCTTTTCCTGAGGGTTAGTTACAATAAATTGGCTTGTGTTGCTGACTTTATCCACTTGGTAATTTAGAGTGGTAAACTACTTCATGAGTGACACAGTTTCCGACTATTTACCTGCGATGGCACGCATTCCCAATTTTCCAAAAGAATTTCACATGATGGTCATTTCTTATATTATCCCTTTCCAGTAGATACTGATGATTTAAGATTGAAAATATACATTGCTACACTGTTTGACTGTATGGAAATGCATTTTGCAGTGTATTATTTACCTCTGTCCTATCTATAAAATTCCTTAAATAAAGTTGTTAAAAAAGATATGAATCGCTGTGAGCTCATGCAACCTTTTGTCAGGCAGATTTATTTTTCCTTAAAGGAGCAGGTAGGGTGTCTCCTATTTCAGTGTCAAGGCTCGTGAAATAGCTTTTTACAAGTATGTTCACATATATGATTGATTCGTTGTAAACCGTGGGATGAACATGCATAACTGTTGTTTCTCTCTTCACAGATCTACTTTGCCTTTAGCTGGTACTCACAACTGCGGCATGGACATTCACAGACCAATGAGTTACGTAAGGGCAAGTAACCATTCTTCAGTGGAGACTCATGTGAGACTCTCAAATGCACCCTTGTCATCCACAGAATAATGCGCAACGTAATGACAAATAATCACGTCTGTAGACTGAAACTCAGAGAAAAAAAAATTGGAGTGTTGAAACAACCTTCATCGGGAGCTACAAGTTATGTTGGGGTGAAAAATCAATGATCTTATTACAACATTAGCAGGGTCTCTCAACTGCAGAATGGGTATACCCGGACTAATGACCTACGTAAAAGCTAATAATCAATTCTTCGATCATTTGAAGTTGAGGGACTCTAAACTTATTATTGATGGAAGCAACCTTTATTACCGGCTTTACTTTGATTCCAATCTAGACCTTCAACATGGCGGGGACTATGACGCCTTTGCTGCTTTTGTCCACCTGTTCTTCAATGCCCTCTCTGCATGTAGCATCTATCCTTATGTTGTGTTGGACGGAGGGTGTGACCCTACAGATAAGAAGCTGGCGACCCACAAGCAGCGAGCCAAGGACAAGATCCGCATGGCGCACTCCCTCTCCAAGGGAAGAGGTGGCACAGTTCTGCCCCTGCTCATCAGAGAAGTTTTTATGCAGGTTTTGCACTCAATGCAAGTGCCATTTATTCAGTGTTTTTTAGAAGCAGATCGTGAAATTGTGTCGTTGGCGAATCAGTGGAACTGCCCAATACTGACCTACGACAGCGACTTTTGCATTTTCGATCTTAATGGTGGTTACTGTCCTACATCTGACTTTCAGTGGAGACATTTGGGGACCATTAAGGGCACACAGCAATCCTACATCCCTGCTAAATGCTTCTTTGTGGAGAAACTGTGTAGCCATTTCAGCCATATGGACAGGGCCTTGCTTCCTCTCTTCGCTGTGCTGAATGGCAATGATTATATCACCACACCAGCTCTGGAAGCCTTTTTCAGGAATGTGAAATTTCCTATTGGGGGTTCTAGCTCGCACAGCAAGAAGCACATTCGTATGCAAGGGCTTCTGAACTGGCTGTCCGGCTTTAAAGATCCAGCTGAAGCTATGGAAAGTATACTGATATATTTTAAAAAACACGAGCAAAATGACATTAAGGAGCTTCTGAGCACCTACATGCAAGACTATCAGCCAGCCAACGTGAAGCTTGAGGATTTTTTCCAGAATGGTCTTTATGTATGTGATTTGGCGTTGTCATTGAAGTTACCAGACTGGTTTTTGGAGGGTCTTGCAAAGGGTCAACTATCTCCCTTTCTGGGTGATGTTCTTGTGCTAAAACGAATCTTTCTTTTTGTTCAAGTAGAGAATATGCAAAGGGCCAGTGCTCACAATATATCGAAGCCAATACGAAGGGCCATCTACAGACTTCTCCTGAATTCTTCTTCAGGTGCAGCACAGGTATCCCCGACCAATAAGCAGACAAATGTCCTGTGCGTGAATGAATTCGATCGAACAGAGCAGACTTTAAAAAAGACAGCTGTGGAAGTGGCCACCGAAGATTGTGGTGTCTTTCAAAATAACTTCTTTGTGAGCAAGATAACTGAGGTAAAATATTAATACTAGTATCTTTTTTATCCAATTGTTTTAGTCACAAAAAGTGTTTTTTTCTCTCTTCCTATTAAGTATGAATTAGTACCATTTTGTCACTATTCTGCAGTAATATTCATGTTTATGACCATGTCAGGAATACTGCCAATCCAACGGTTGTACACACTTTTTTTTTTAACCCTTTCTCTTACTGCGAGGAAACTAAAAACTGAACCCTCATCCATAAATTCCCGTGTGTTTCCCCGAGAGCCATGCTTTTTATTGAAGCAGAATGTTGCTCCTGTAGCTAGCTATTTTGCTGATCTTTTTTTTATTTTTTTATTCACATATAGATGTAATTATTTTATTGCGATGCGTACCTTCCTGAGCCCATAGAGCTTCCTCTATGTGTTATCATTTGTCTCTTAATTTGTATTTATTAAAGTAGATCAATATCCCAGAAGCCTGGCTCGCATTTGATTTTGTGACCGAGACATGCAATGCCAGTGTCTAGACAAAGCTGTGCTAGGCTAACTTGATGCTATCGCCTACCAGTTGCTTGCTTTAGTAGGTGTCTAGGGCCTTAAGGGTCCATGCAAACCAGAGCATCCACTCACTTCTTCCCACTCCAAATAATCAAAATTATAGAGCGCATGTTCTCCAATCCTCCATCTAAACCAGACATTTAGTTATGAGGTTGACTTTTGCTTTAAACATTAATGTTTCTGGAGGGTGCTGAATATAGATTGTACTCTCCCTTTTGTTTTCACTCCACAATGAGTGTGAGGGGGGTGGTTCTAGAATGCAGTTTCAGAGGCCAAGGCCTGAAAAAGCAATGTTTTGTTTACTCTCTCTGTTCCAGCAGGGATTGTTATCAGAACATGACCCTGAATTGCTTGTGGGTTTTAGGTTGATCCTGGATTTTTGTCTGTCGGGAATTAGTCTTCTTGCAATGGCACTTTTGCTTTCTGCCATTTTAAATGCTCCCCTGGGAGCTTCAGTATGCAGACTTGTCAAAGATTCATGAACATGCTAAGCAGGCTACATGGTAAATCTTTCGAAGAA
Source organism: Calotriton arnoldi (assembly GCA_963921515.1). Taxonomy (NCBI): domain Eukaryota; kingdom Metazoa; phylum Chordata; class Amphibia; order Caudata; family Salamandridae; genus Calotriton; species Calotriton arnoldi. The sequence continues at coordinate 2,003,627 of CAWUFW010002691.1, read as the reverse complement.
CGTCAAGATGGATTTCAGATGCCATAGTTCATTGTAATAGGTGGTATCTGATACGGTGGCATACTGCTCACTTCCACTCAGCTAAGAAACTTGTATTGAATGTGGCCGAGTTTAAATTTACAATGATCAAAAACTGGACCGCTAAGAATTTGTAGTTCTGTGTTTGCCATTATAAACATTGTATTAATGTAATTGTAGGTCACCAAACAGGGTCTGGAAATTCTGTTGTATTCATGATGAGAACTGGGTTACTTAAAGTTTCTCAAAGCTCCTCCAGTTAGGCTTTTCACACCCTTTTACTGATGAGGAGTACAAAAAGAAATGCTAATCAGAGGCTTTTTCCTTTTTGCCTACAATTAAGGAGTCCAGCCCAGTAAGAGAGACAGAAGTCCATTTCACTACTTACAATCCTGGCCAGCTGATATAACTCCGTAAAAAATATTGTTTTCCAGAGATTTTAATTTTTGATTTGTGTGTTTGGATCATTAGAGAAGCAATTTAGCTTGGGTCGACATTGCTGATCCTGGCTGAATTTTTCTCGACATTTTTAAAAATGGCAGGTGTGTTGCAGTGATGATGTAATATTTCAGAAACCATAAGACCTATATACTTTATTTTGGTGTCTAAACATAGGTTTTGGGGGTCTAGTAGTCTTATAGAGACAGAAAATAACTTCTGCAGCGCAACCCTTCCACCATTTTCCAAAATGGCGGCTATAATAGAGGACGAAGAGACCTATATCGAAATGAAACAAATAATAATGGTTTTTAATACTTTTATGTATACACCAAACAATTTTTATGATCTGAATATGAAAAAAAATAAAATTCACTCCTGTTTTAGACACATTTTAATAGTTCACTTTATTGATTTGTTTCAGCAATCGCTCGTGGTACATTTACAGGATGTTGAACATTTTAGAAAAGCATATGGACAGGGAATTTTTTTTGTAGCACAGGTTTTGCAAGTACATGTACGTGTAAGTTCTGTGGGTATAGACTTTATAAATTTCCTAGGTTTTAGCACCCCATCAATATCTTCCCAACCAAATTCACATGGATCTTTCTCTACATATGCAAGATCCAAAACATTTACACATCTTCTGATCAAGTAGAATACTCATTTAGTGTGTCCACGCACAGAATATGACATCGGTGGAAAGTCACTTACCGGGACTGATCTCTTGAACTCACTGTACTGAAGACTGTCAAATATGTGACAGTCAGAACTCATTTTCCACACACGCACAAGGTATTTTTCTATGTCTTTAAAGTCACATTCTTCTGTCTCAGCAAATTCTTTTAGAAACTTCACAGGTTCAGCACTTAAAGCTCCAAGCTTTGTTTCAGTTTTGCTCATAGTGTCATCATCCGTAAGAATATGTGCCTTGATAAGAACATTGGGCATCTCTTGGTCAAGTTTCTTGTACAGAATATGAAGTGGGATTAAGTGTCTTTTCTCGCCTGTACCATACCTCTGGCAATCCTTGACTTTTGAACATTACAACAAATCGAAGTACCTCAATAATATCATCTGTGTAATTTTACAGTACAATGAATTGATTGGAACCATTTCAAACAGCCCATTCAACATGTGGCACAGCACAAAGGTCAGCTTCCGCCAATTTGCTCTTAAGTTCTTGAACAATATGGCCCATACCTTTTGAATATATTTATGCAAGCACCAACTCCTCATTGACAATCATTCCACTTGCAATAAACGGAAATTCAGTCTTCACTGAAGCATCAGCAATGTTTTGGCGAGTTAACATCTGCAAGTTCATCTTGTTTGATGTTGATGACCAGAATTCATCAAGTTGCACAGGTATAGTTGTCAAATTTTAGATGCAGACAAAGTTAATTGTTCCACTTGTATATATTTGTCTGATTCTCTCACATTCTTTGACAGACAGTTCAAGATAACTGTCAAAGAAAATTGGCAGTTCTTGCAAGGTGCACACTGACTTTGATATCTGTAGAAGAGTCGGAACAACCTCGCAGATGTTTTGCATGGATGAAATCTTGGCTATTCACAATTGTGACATATAGTCCATAACAACAGCAGTTTTTAATGAGGACACCTTTTCAAATTGAAATTGTTCAGGTGAAAGTTTTTTTTCAAGCTCTTGTGCGAGTCTATGCTACACTGGTTTGGTTACAGCATCTCCATCAAATAATGCTTTTTTTGGAAGAAGATCATGCGAAAGAATGTCTTTAATAAATTCACCCCTTGCTTTTGCTACATCCATCTCTCTATGTGCTTGCGAAAGTTGTTTTTTGTGACCTGTTTTGTTGTGGCTGGTTGGACGAAACTCTTGCTATAGCAATTAAAGCGTGTTAAAGCTTTAGTGATTATGTCAAACAGCTTTTTCTCTTTCAATACAAATCTCTCCTGCTTCATTTCTGTGTATAGTTTCGATCCATGTTCCAGGACATCTAGTAGACCTGTCTTTATATTGTTATCCTCATATTGTTTGGTCACGAAGTTGTGTAGTCGAACAGGCTCAGTCATTTCAAAGGGGTTTCCTTGCTCCTGCATGAAATGAATAAGGCAACATGTTTATTAAAATGTTCCCATTCTCTTTCCCTCAAGGTTGTGGTGAGGAACAGATAGTCCATTAATTTTGAATTTGTCATCTCTCTGAAAACATTGCAAATAGAAAGGACTTCATAGTAAACTAGCTGCCATTGAGCAACATATTCACTTTTACGTGTCTGACCAACAATTCCCTTGGAGCTTTTCTGTGATCGCTTCCAGTTACATGTCTGGAGCATTGAACCTTCCCTCTCTGTCTTTCATGGATGAATTTTCTGTAGAGGTATGGTTTTTCCACCGCTGGTTTCTTCACTTTTTCCAAATACCAGGACCCATATCTCAGGTAGTTTATGCAAGCGAATCGCAAAACACAGAAAGCAGTGACTTCACAGTTTTCACATGCAGCTCCCAATCTCCTTTCCGATCAGCTTGTGCCAAGTTTTTCACTAGAGCTAACGTGTAAAAGATTTCCCTAGTACTTGCAAAGTTCAGATTTTTCTTCACATTCTTTGACAAACTCTACAAACTTGGTTTTCTGATTTTGAACTGATGCATTGCTTTGCATTATGTGTTTTGAATGAAGTGCACCCTGTGCCTTTTTCACTTCTGAGATAAGATATGCAAAACCTAATTTGTCATTCTTGTTCCAGAAAGCATTCCAACATATGTTTCTATAGCCTCAGAAATGATGAGCATACCTTGTAACGAACGAACATAATGAGTTCCGCTTAATAATGACTGGACAGATCTACTTCCAAAGATTTCAGCCTCAATAATTGCATCATCTATGCAAAATCCACTGCCATTCCTGCGCACTGCAGCACAACTTTTGTCATGTAGAAAATGCCCATCATTGGATAAATATCATCAAATTCTACTTAATTGCTCGAAAAAATGTCCGCTACAATACGGAAAACACCTTTATTGCATAAAATTGGCTGGATAGGCTGGTTTTCAAGCTTAGCCACGCACCTTTTGGAAATGTTTTAGCGCTATGTATACTGTTGCGCAGTTTGGAACTGGAGATGGAATTACTGGTAAAAACCCAACCTTCTTCAGTAGGACGGTATTCTGGGAGATCAGAACACGAATTCCAGCCCACAGAGGAACTGGCTTTTCTTCATCCTTCAGTCCACACAGAATAAGCAATATGATAAATTAAGTTAAATCAACTTTGCAGACCGCAGCATCAGGTAGAAGAAGATTCATGTCCTCAGCCACTTTGAAACTTTCTGGTAGACTGGGACGTGTTGATGGCTTGTAGTGATTTTGCACACGTTGGCAAGGCAGTTGGGTTATAAGTTTGCAGCTTCGTTTGTTTATGCCTACAGCTGACACAGCTATTTTTTCCAGCAGCTACTTCATTGGTGCAGTCTTGAAAAAGAAACATGGCAGTATCATGTGTTCTGGATGTTCCAGACAAAGACGGGGTGTCTTCAAAATCAAAATTATCAAGAGCAGCAATTGTAAATCCTTTCCTGGTAAAGTGACTTGGAAGTGGTGTGCTGTCGGATTCACAAGATTTTACAGCATGAGCTGCTAACAAGTCCCTGTGTCGTTATAAGTTGTTGATACACCAATCCTATTCATTGAAGTTATTAGCTCTCTACTTTTGCACTTGTCATAGATTGTGTGTGGTCAGTCATCATGTGTAGCAGAGTTTTCTTTTTGCCGTGATGCAATTCATAAAACATGATTTTGGAAAAGACAGTATATTTGCACAGCATAAGCCTGTCGGTTCATGGGATTGTTTTCCACTACTTCGCTTATGTCTTCAAAGCCATCATCAATGTTGATGGCTTCTGTTCCGAACTCAGAAACTTTAGTTTGTAACAGTTTTGCTTTGCTGATATTAAACAATGATGTAAAAAAATGTTAAGACAACATCAGGCATTCTTGTTGACTTGATTTGCGGAGCACTGGGGCATCACAAAATTTGTCATCAAGTCAAAAATCGAAATCTTTCAGGATGTTTCTTAAAATGGTTCCTGCTGATTTTACGGCATCCTGTGATCTTATTTGGCAGCAAGAACTTCAGGTGTCAAATCGGCTGAGAACACAATAAGTGGCTCATTCTTTTTGTTAGAGTGACAAAACCAATTTTGGTCGTTGTACATTCTCACCAGAAAAATCTTAATTTCATTATTATGAATCATTACAGCTTCATCAATGTTGACCATTATTTCTCTGATCTCATTGAGTGTGAACCTGTAGCCAGCACTCGAGTGGCTTTAAAACTTCATTTGCTTTTCTAAAGAGTGCAAACTTAACTGAAGGCTGGCAGTTACGTTGCTGCTGGGAACTCATCATACATTCATATTTTCAAATGTATGCATGCATGCAGTTCGGGTGGGCATACAAATCTGCTGCAAATACATTCTCCTCGCTGTTTAGATCAGCTGCTCGGCTGAAAACCTCATCCTGGAAGAAATTAGCTTAGCTGTAGGTAAAAACATGGTTGCCCTTTGAGACTGACATATTCTGTACTTTGTTCTTTCGTCAATCCCTTTGGCCCTTGTTCTGGCTAAACCACAGACCGCACATTAAAGATCCTCTGCTTTCTGATCAGGTGGACAAAGGGTTGCCATCAATCTTCTAAGTGGATGGGCATTGGGTTTGGGTGTTGTCGCTTTCTCAGACGACTCAGAGTTTTGTTGTGATTCACTGGTTTCTGCTATTTTTTGACAAATTGTTTCCAGGCTTTTTTTCATTGTATATAACTTGTAGCACTTGTTACAATGATAAAATATTTGATCCTCGTCACCCATCAGTTACAATCTTTTGTGAACTTCGTCTTGCTGTATTTCTGCAGCATCTCAAACTCTCTTCCGTCCAGCGGCAGTTGATGTTAACTTTTCTTTCTGATTAGTTTGGCCTAAGACACATTTTTCTTTTTTGAAGGAGTCCTCAGATTTTGTAGTTAGCAACACTCTGTCAGGAGGTAAAGCTCCTCTGCTACGACCTGCTTTGCACATGTTTATAAATTTGAATCAATGAAAAACCTGAAACAAAAACATTATTACACTAAATGACCAATATGATGGCTAAAACACATCATTAGAGAGCTGCCATTTTGGAAAATGGCCGAGGGGTTGCTCTGACGAGTTATTTTCTGTCTTTAGAAGATTACTTGACCCCCAAAACCTATGTTTTGACACCAGAATGAAGTACATAGGTCTCATGGTTCCTGAAATATTACATAATCACTGCAACACATCCGTCATTTTTAAAAATGTTGCCCACAAAAACTCGGCCCGGATTAGCAAGGTCTGCCAAAGCTAACGTTCTTCTCTAATGATACAAAAACACAAATCAAAAATAAAAATCTCTGGACAACAATTGTTTTACGGAGGTATATCAAGGGGCCAGGACTATTACTAGTTCAGTGCAGTGGCTGTGGCTTTACACTTCTTTTCCAAGCAGACTCCTGGTGACTTCTTTACCCCTGTCTTGCACATTAGACAGTAACTGACTATTAGAATTATTAATGGGCCAGAAATGCTAAATAACTAATAGAGATAATGTAGTCAATCTGTCTGCTATATCAGCTGCTGAACCTTAAGCTTCATTTCAGTTTCCCCCATTCTGACCTCCGAATGAATCCTACTTTTGCGTAGTACAAGCACAATGCCATGACTGGCGGTAAAGGAACACAGCATAACAATTTTTAGTCTGAATTGGTAATGAAAGGTAAGGGGCATGTAAACGAACAGGGCCTCACACATAATAAATTGTAACATTACTTAGTTAAATAAAAAAAATTATTATGGTACACTCCAGATAGTCCAGTGGACGGCCTTGGGTTGTACGTAAAAGGCACGCAGTACGTTAACATATTGTCCACTGTAGTTACTGTAGCCATTTATAGGAGAGCAGCTCATGTCAGAAAGATTATTTCTTGGAGTCAAAACTCTAAGGAGACTTTGACCCTTTTGTTTGGTGCACTTTCCTGGCCTAGAACCCTAACACATCGAGTACCCTAAAGGGCTACACATAAGAGTGAGCATCAATACCGAGGCTATTACTGGTAGGAAATTCTTCTCTGAAATAAGACAGGAGCCCCTTGTTCTGCTAAAGAATTTGATAAGCTTAACTTTTAATAGAATATGATTATTTATTCAATTAAGGTTTAAATTGCATTCTGGCACTGTTGTAAAATGACAAATGGAAATGTACCAATAAATGTTAATGTGCGGGTTCCGGTGACTATACTATTAGACATCAGATCGGTTTCTGGTCACAGGAGGTGAGGTAATACTGGTCGTTGTGACAAGTCCAGCTTATCTGATGGAAATATTTTACTCATGAGTAGAATTTGCTCCAGTTGAAGCTGAAACTGATCGCTTTGCTAGATATAGGCCCATAAGACCCCCTGCTAGACATATGGCATATGAAAGTCAAGAGATTCCCATAAGTTAGCTAGAACTCTTGCTGTGGTTTAACAGGGAGTTACCACACTTAGTGGAGTACTTAGGATGGGACATTCCTATAGGGATATACGCCCCCCCCCCCCCCAAACGCACATAATCTGAATGGGGACCAGCTGAGTCCATTGCCGACAGATTTAGTGACAGTATACAAAAGGCTTCACCAGTATGTGCTACAGGCTTATGTGCTACAGGCATTGGGGTGTTATGAGAATGTGATGGTTTTACATTGAACCCCTGCTTTTGTAATAAACCACTAGACTAAAAAATACAGTCCATACAAAGCTAGATGAAGCACTTTTCTTGACTGCTCACAAAAAGATTTTTAAAAAACATAGAATATTTACTATGTCTGTTCCCGTGAGAATGATGGTATCTGTTGATGAGTGTACTACATCGGAAAGTATATTGGCCAACGTATATACTTTAACACCCAGAACTTCCTCATTAGCAGTGTTGCTGGAGTTTCCGAAACAGATACAAAATAAACTTTGATCTTCTCTGGCATTTGATTTTATTATGAAATTGATGTGAATTTTTGATACAGTATCTTTGATTGTTCTTAGTAACATTCGAAGTGAAGCAATGCTATTGGCTATATGCCAGTGCCTGCTATTGTGTAGCCTAATCAGAGAGAGCATAAAATGATTTAAGAAATATTGTAGGAGGCTGGCTTAGTATATGGTGCACACTTATGTAAGTGAAGCTCCTTGTACTAATCCAGACAACCCTTATGGTGATTTTAATGGTCTTAGACAACCATAGAAAGCTCTCTAAGTGGTAGCTGTGTAGTGCAGCCTTCAGGCTTTTTCAGAAGGAGTGTTAAGCAGCTTGTTTTACCAGATCTAAACTCACTAACACATTGGTATATCTCCTACCCGGAGATATCAACACAAATATACAACAATACTTCAATTGCAAATAGGTAAGTAAGCACAATACACCGTGGTCTCCAGGGGGAGACCAAACATATACTAAAAAAGTGGAATGTGAACTATGTTCGAAGTCGGGACTTGGACCAGGAGACTCAGAAGAGCTGAGGAACCACCTAAGGTAAGTACCCAGGAACCCCACGGAGGCTGTGTGCAGAGTGGAAACACAGCCGCGTACTCAATAGAAGTCAATGGGAAAGTTGCAGTTGCAGTTTTGAAGAAGAAGGACCCTTTCCAGTGGACCTTGAAGAAACTCAGTGGAAGACAGAAGGTTGGAGAGTCACCCCACCCATGGATACCCCAGGAACCAGGATACCTACACCAGGGAAGCCGGGTGCACAGGTGCGTAGTGACGTCGGAAACCGCCGTAGACCACAATGGAGGACTTCAATAAAGATGCCGCTGGCGAAGCTTGTGCAAGAGGCCGGTGGAATCCAAGGGTGGATTCTTGAAGAGATGAACCTGCAAGCAGAGGGGACAGAGTCTATGCCACTTGGAGGTGACCAGGAGGCACGGAAGAGCAATGCCCACCGATATCGGAAGATGCAGGAGTGATGATGGTGACCTTGTCACTGCAGATGTGAGGACCAGACGACGCTGAGGAAGACTAGGAGCTGTGCATGAGCTGTCCCACGTCGGAAGTCGAGAACCAGAAATTGTGGCTGAGATCACCTTAGTGCACCATACTCTCAGAGAGACACAAACCAGACACTTAAATGCCCCTACACAAAGTAGAAATTCAAATTCAGTGTCAGATCATTGCACACCATAAAGGTAGTTTTCTGGTAGGCCTATGGCATCCTTCCAGATGAGGATGACTGGTCCACACCCCTTGTTAGGGATACACCCTGTGGCAAGCAAATAATACTTGAAGCATTGTCTTCCATAGAAGCTTAGGAAAATTGGGAAAAATCTGCACAAGAATAGCCTTTAAAACAGGTGCTGCTTACTATAAGAATCCAACAGGTTTAGATAAGAACTTAATTCCACATATGATTCCTTTTCAGAGTGAAACCCAGGTTCAAGCCAACCATCAATTCGAGGCAGAAGCCAACCACAATGTAAAAACTATCTTCACAGAATTCTGATATAAGGAAGTGATACTACACTAACACAAAAAACATGAATGCCCCTTTTTTCCCTTTGGTTAAACCTAATAACTTATATCGTCTAATACTGGACTATAGAAATTCGAAAAAACACACACACACGCGCCGCCCCGCTCGAGAATAAGTAATTACATCAGGGTTAGAAGAACAGTCATGGGCTATTCTCAGTGAAAATAATGGAACTCCTCTAGAAGGATTCTGACTTAATGTCGTACATTGACAAAATTTACTTACTGACAATTACTTACATGCACATTTAAATAGGGCGGACAGAATTGTAAGTATTTTAGCCAAAAATCTATGTAAACTGAACTTTAGGAAAGGAAATCTTTAGTCTGATCTTTCAAGGATGTGGATTATTCCACTAAGTCGGGGGACTGGCACCAGAACTTCTGCAGAAATTAGTCATCTTGCAGTCGCTGTTACTTAAACTACAAGCTCTTAAGACATTTTTGGATTTTGATAGAGCATACCTGCCACACTGTGCGGAGCAGGTGGTAGTGCCCACCTTTTCAAAATTGAATTGGACTCATGTCACCACTGCCGTTTTGTACTTACCTAAGGCAGGCATGTTAGAAGCAGATTATCTTTGAACAATAGAAAATAAACAAATTCTACTCATTAGGGGTTTTTCCTTCAACCCGCGTTACAAATATCTATTGTACAATGAGGGATAAACCACCTTCCTAGCCTATAAATCTCATTTATATTCAGCTGCAGCGGAGGGATTCACTTCACTTGAGAACATTTTAATGGTACCACCATCTTGAAGGCAAAACCTTTTGCAGTGTATAAAAAATATAGTGGTTTCCTTGATATCGACCATAGAGGCAGCCAAAAAAGCAAGCAAAGTACTTCCAGATTAGTCCTGAATGATCTCTCGTTGTTGTTATTATTATTATTATTTCTGCTAATAATAATAACCTTGAGAAGATATCACCTAACTTGGGACATTTATTTTTGATGGGAAGGCAGTAAAGCTTCCATCTTTGCCTGCATCGAATCCCAGTGCCACCGACCCAGTACCTGTGCCATTATCTTCTGCAACACCACAGGAAGTTGTTTAAACAGGAAAGGAATTAGATCCAAAAGAAGCAAAGATCATCTTTCTTCCTCCTGTTGCAGACAGCCAGACGTCTGAAATGACTGTAGGACTCAGATGAATGGTTATCTTCTGTAGGAGCTTCGGCAGGTGCACCCGTCTGACATGGTCATATATTTGGGTTGCAGCAGCTAGCTCATCAATCCTTTGGAGGATTACTTTACCAATTGTCATCTTTATGTGCATGGGTAGTATCTCCCACCCTCTCCAGTGGTGCATTAATTCTCTCACCTTGTGACAAGGAGCTATCACTTGGTTAACTTCACTGCATAGCCTTTACCTAATGGTATTTTTTGGGATAAGTTCCCTTTACCGGTTTTGGAACCGACGGCAACGGTACATATGCTTCCTCTTGCTTATTTCTATGGATGGCATTGTGTGCCCAGCTTATTTTCTTAGTTTGTTGCACATCCATGCAGTTTAGCAGATCTTGAATGACCCTAAGACATATGTGTCACTGGACCATGATGATCCTGCTCTTTATGCTAACAACTCTCAAGAGATGTTCTGTTTTCTTCTTTATGGCCAACACTACCGTCATTTGAGTGGTCAACGTGGGCTCTTCAATTTCATGCATTGGGAGCATTGCTGGACACCTCCTTTGCTGGACACACAATAACTGTTTATTGTTCAGTTAATTTAAAGAATTACAAAATGTACAGCATGTGCAAAAGCGACAACATTTAACATTGAGTCAAGCGGTGGAAATAACCTAAAAAGTATTAACCACAGATTCCACGTGTGTAAAAACTTCACCCATGTATCTAATAAATCTGGCAAGTAGCTTTCGATCGTCAGTGTAAAACATACAAAAACTGCCTAATCGGACGTGTTCACTGAATGTTTAATAAATAGTCTTCATTAAACAAACGTCTTAGTTGTCAAATAAACACAGTAGAATCGTATCTCTGATGCATCTGCTTATTTCTATTTGCATGATCAGGTTGCACTCTTTGGGACAGATGCACCAAAGATACATGAGGTGGCACCAACCAGCGTCCTGGTGCCTACAGAGCTGGTGGTTAGCAGCTACTGTGCTCCGTTGATAGGACTGCCATAAGTGTAGTTTGTTTTTATTAACATGAAAGGAGTTTCCTGCAACAGCAGAACTTAGTCCATAGTGATTCAATTGAATGTACAGGGTGGATAATATTACTAAACACACTTGATATAAAATAACAATTAACTGGCACTGAAAATCTTGGTGGCCTTCATGGAAAGTCCTTTTTGTCTATCAGCCGAGTACAAAGTAAAAACATGTTTTAAGGTTATTGTACTTAACAAATCAGATAAGGCTTTGAATAGTGGTTGCCTCTCAGCTGGTTAATGTTTGTATTGCAAAATTAAGCTGCCTTCCGTTAAGGCCTTTAAAAAAAATCTTTGTACACATTCAGTAGTTGGGAAAATGATTACCGAGCTCCTGAGCGAAGAACGGAGGTTTGGAAGATTAGTTGCTTCAGACAAAGGAACGGCCTAACACACACAGGAAAACACACACACCGGAAAACACATTAACACGGCAAAGGACAGAAAAAGACCCAACTAGGCTATTGAGACACAAGAATAGACATACACCTGTTTCATCAGGCATGACAAAGAAATAGGAAAAGCCTCCTAAATTGTCAGATGAACAACTGATTGTCTCAGCTTAGGAAGGAGCCACTGTAAATAGAAAATACTTGGCAGAATTTCCCCCAGTGCCTGTACAGGATGGTGATATTTCACCACCTCTTGTGTGTTCAATGGAAATACACTTGCAAGCGGTGGGTACTTTGTCATTGCTCAGATATCTTGTCTCCCTAACATGCTGGGAAACACTCCCCAACACTGTACTAACCTCTTTGTGAAAGTCTGCCTTCCCTGACATTCCAGGACAGCATCTTGATCCTCATCCAATAGCAACAGTACAGCTGGAACGGACAGGCCAGGTCCCCTCTGAACAGGAACACAAACAAACTCAGACTGGTTGCGGCTTATATGTGTATGTGCGCCCCCCCAAGATGGGAACACAAGCATACCTGGCTCGTAGTTGCTTGTGTTCCCATATCTAAGAGGCCTGGCTCTTTGGGTTGAACTTTTCCTCTTGGAGCAAGGAACAAGGTTGATTTGTATATGGCTGGTCTTTGTCTTTAATGGCGCAGTGGGTGAAAAATGATGGACTGGAATGCAGCCTTAGCGTTCACCAGTGGCTGGAATTAATGAAAGTATTCCTTCCATCACTTTGTTGTTTGTTGTAGTTGATGCTCTAAGTGTCATGGGTATGTCCAGACGTGGGTTCTGTGCTGTACCTCACAGACAAGCCTAAGCAGACCCAAACCAGTCTAGTGTTGCTTGTGTTCCTGCAGGAGACTGTAGTAGAAAAATATTATATGCAAACAGAGTCCGTGTTCCTGTCCTTTGTGGTAGAAGTAAAAACCTTTATATGACATCTATAACCCCTGGTGGACAACTACTTTTGGAGCAGTGTATCAACCAAATGCCATCTCAGCTGATGAACTTCATCCTCGACTCGCATAACACCTTGGAAGCTCAAGTAAACCCCTTCATGTTCTTACCTCAGTCAGAGTGGGTTCATTCTGTACTGCGTGAAGCCAGCCTTTGACAAGTGCTTGCCTCTTGACCTTATTTTATCTCAGCCTGGCCCTCTTCAATCCAGAGACCCAATTAGAGATGACTGGTCATATAACTTCTTGATATCCAACTCACTCAACATGGAGAAACTAACCTATACTAACCAACAGAAGGTCAGCTTAGACTGAGAAATACTGCAGTACTGCCCAAAGGTGTCTAGCTCTGTGATGCAGGAAAAGCTGATTGACTTTAGCAAATAATATTAAGCCACGGCCTTCGTAAATAATGCACTACCAGCAAATATTTTGAGAAAGATAGTTATGAATTCCTTTGTGGCATCTTGTTTGAGCAAATCCTTTACAATTAGATCGTAAGGTCACCCCACCGAACCTGCCAGTTGGATTTTTAACAGTCCATCTTCTGCCTCTTAATCGGAAGGGATCAGTGGGTCAATGGAAAGACGTTTCCTTGAGAACTAGCCAACATCTCAAGCACTGTTTTTATGATTATAAAAGTGAACCAAATAACTTATGCTATCAAACTCTCCTTTAATATTATTGGCCAGAAACAAGTCTATCATGCTGAGAGAAGGTCATTTTACTTTATTCCAGTATTACCTGTTAGGTAGATGCTGATGTCATAAGCATACAGAAGATAGAACTCACTCAAATGTGTCCAACTCCCCTTTTAAACTAATATTAAAGGTTTCCATTTCATCAAGAGCTGTCTTCCTATATGTGAGCAGGTCATTTTTCATCAACATTACTGAGAAATGATTCAGCGATAGCAGTTCTTTTTACGTTTAACAGGAAGCCAGTTCTACTATCATGTGGTCAAATGAAAGCCCAAAAGTAACCTTTTCTTCAATGCACTGCTCCAGCCCTTCCGTGTTAGCAGTAGCTAGCGAGAACTACCTCACTCTACGTTTTGTGGATTTATTCACAAGCACGTAGGCCTTCCCATTCTTGTTGCTCATACAAACCATTCTAAGCACAATGTTGCTCCCAAGTTTAGCAGACAGCAGTGAATGACAATGTAAATGTGTGTGCAAAGTCATGCAGACTTCTATCCCCACCTCTTCAGCAATCTGTGCCCCTTACCTGAACTCGAGGATGCAGAGATGTGTTCAGTTATCGCACTCTTGCTACATACATCTTCAGCTGTCTGTCACAGATGGCACTGTAGCCAATAATGTAAATTTAATATAAAATAACTATACTTTGAGCTGGCTTTGTGTCTACCCCTTGTGCATGATTGGTTGGCTTTCTTGTCTGTTTCAATACCCAGTGCCTGATTTGATGGCTTTCTATATTATTCTGGTGTGCCCCTGGAGCTTTTAGGTTTCTGTCTGCTTTTTGACTGGTTGAGTGTATCCTTCAAGTGCATCAGGAAGCTATTATTCTTTTTGCAGGTTTCTGTGCCATTTCAGCTTTAGCACTGGATGGGAGTGCATGCTGTGCTCCTTTCACCTCTCTTTTTCCCCAACCCCCATTCATCTTTGGTACCATTTCTCCCCTGTAAAGAAAGTATAACCATTTGTTCCAGAAAATGACTTTGGAACTGGTTATCAAACCCTTGTACGCTTGCATCTGGATGGTGGTAATGCTCTACTCCGTGGTCTCCCACACTCAACACTGGCACTCCTTAGGGGCATCCTACATGCAGCAGCACATTTCACACAGGACCTGAAGAAATAGGATCACATCATCCCTATCCTGATGGAACTCCATTGGCTACCCTTGCCAGCCCACACCATCTTGAAAACAGGCTGCATCATTTACAAAGGCATCAAATCCAGCACCCCAAATTATTTTGCAGACAAGCTTACAATCTCAGGTGGTTCTCAGCACACCAGCGGCCAGGGCACCATCAGACTGCAGACCAAGTGGTGTAAAAAAAAAAATATATATAAAAGACCTTTTCTGTCAATGCACCCAGGATCTGGAACAATATCTCCATATCCATCAAGACTGCCCAACACTGCTCCAATTTAGGAAAGAGTTGGAGACTCATCTCTCTAAAGAATACTAAATCATAATGCATTAACTGTCCACAATTCAGCTTCCTCTCCTACTACTCGCCAACTTTAAGCTTGCCTTTGCCCATGGGCAGTGCTCCGCTGCTTTTTGGCCGGGGTCCCGCTATGGGAATACCATATACACACATACAGCCTTGGCATCACCTCCTCCATATTGCTGTCCCTCATGTGCACCGCTGCCGCTTTTACCTTTGCCAATGCTTGTAGGATTGCATTGAATACATATTTGTATACTTACTGTTATACTATTCCAAAATGACTGCCACTTTGCATCTAGAAGTAATCTGTTTGCCTAGTTAGAAGTATATATAGTAAAATTCCAAGATGGCCGTTCATCTCGATTTGGCTTTGCCATGGCTTGTTTATTTAGCCACCATAATGTTTCGAAAAGAGGTGCTGTACAGGAGAAACAGTAACTGCACACAGTACAGTGGAGGCTGAGGTGATTAACATTGACCAAAGTGATCTGTAGTGATGTAGATCAGTTGTTGACATAAAAAGCAAAGACAAACAGCAATCCATATCTAGTAGGACGCAGAGGCATTGATACATATTTATAACACAGAAGAGAGAATGAGGACAATAATCATTTTAAGCAGTAAGAGATGAAAATGTAATGCTTTTGCTCGCATGTCTGTGTTTCGAGTTTTATTGTAGTAGTCCTTCATATCATGCATGTTGAACCTATGCGTTCTGACATCCATAGCCCTCCATTTTTTTCTCTCATCTGTCGGCTCAAAGGCAGAGTATGGGACCACATCTGTTAGAACGCAGGAGCTATGACTGATAGTCGAGTATACACATTGTGGTACCACTCATGCACGCGCTTCAGTACTGCTCAGGCACATTGACACAGAAACTAGCCGTACAACACATTACTGTGCATTAAACATACAATACAGAACACTACAATATTAAAAACCCAGAGCGCACCGCTACATATCACCAGCACACAAACAGTGCTGCAGTAAACACAGACATTACTGCACTAAACACAATACCTCACCTGACGCTCAACACAGCTTTAAGAAAAACCGCATAGTACTAAGCATACATACTACAGCACTAAACACATACATTAAAATAACACAAACACATAAATCACTATCAAACACCCGGAGGGGCAGCACTAAACACCCACAATTCTGTATACGCCAGCGCAAAAAAGGGAAAAATATTAACGGGGGAAAGAAAGAGAAAGGAGTGACTAGGGAACAAAACAGGAACCTGCAAGAGTGAGATAAAGGGGCAGGGAGTGTGTAGTGGTAGATTAACGAGTCGTGAAGTAGATTCAAGCCCATGAAGCCTTGGGGCCAGATTTACGTATGGCTTACGTGTTTCTTGCGTCATGCAAGGCAATGCAAGCCCTTAACTGAGATTTACAAAGCCACGCAAAACCACCTTGTGTGACTCTGCGTGGCTTAGTAAATCCAAGGTAACGGCAAGGCAGCACATTTCTTTGCCTTACATTACCTTGCGGCAGGGAGGAGTGTGGCATGGTGGAGTGTGGGCATTCCCACTCATCCATCCATGGATTTTGTCACATTCCCAGATTTACAAAGAGTTGTACACATGGGAATGCGTCATATTGATACACCTCCCAGGCATTACGGGAGAAATATCTTTATTTCTCCTTCTTACTCTCTTTTTCCATGTGTGATGCATACCGCACCACACATAGAAAAAAGGAAATCCCTTTAAGTATTGTTTTGTGCAGGAAGCTGTTCCTTCATGCACAAAAACAATCCTATTCATAATGCAGGCACCTTTCCATACTGGGTCAAGGGTGCCTGTATTGGTGCTGGTCAGCAGCATAAATGTGACATATCTTTGTAAATATGGCAAATTTTTTATGTCTTCCTTTCACGCAGCGCAGCCAGTTGCCTTGTTGTGCTTTGTAAAATGTTAGTTCATCTGCCCCTAGGTTTTCTGCACACCGACGTTCAATAGCAACTGCCACGAGCTTCTGAGCAGATCTTGGGGCCCCAGGACTTATTCTTTTACAAATGAAGCCCTGGCCAAGAATGTACAATAGACGAAGACACTAAGCATATACTGTACAGCCCCAGACAGTAGCACAGAGACCACCTACACACAACCAACAAACAAAAAAGTATCCATTTACTTGAGAACGCCTGCAATGAAAAGACATATGGTACATCTCTTAAAAAACGGTAGACTACAAAATGTTAGTGCATTAGCAGCACATGTAGTATAGCATTAAAATGACATCATCCAGCTCGTAGCACAAACTCCAGTACTAAACACACAACATAGCATCAGAATACAGTGCAGCATTAAACGTGCACAATGTAGCACACATATTGCACAGCTCTTAGGCAGGAATGAGGCATGGATTTTAGGTGCTATATTTAAAAATACATTTTCCACCACCTGTTTTGTCAGTGTTGCTTCGGCTGACTAGAATTGCCTTAGCTTGGAATGACTTTCAGTAATGCCAGTGGCAGCAGAACACCACACCAGCTGTGGTAGGCGTCAGAGTCAAGCGTGCAAAAGTTTAGACATTGGGCCATCTACAGGCAAAAGCTAGTTGGGGTAATCAATAGGCATGCTGTAGCAAACTTGTTGCAGCAGTACTCCACATCCAGTGCATGTGATAACCAATAAAACCTCTAACCTGAATATGCCCTGAGTTGTTTAAACCTCTAACCTGAATATGACCTGTGTTGTTTTTCTCTCCAGGAGACCTTATCTGAGCATCTGAAGCTGCTACTGGAAGTCCTGGAAGTAAAGTCCAGCATTTTGGATCCACTTCCATCCTACTTGATGTTCCCTGTAGCCATCACCTGCTACTGGGTGAATCACTGTGAGCCTAAAGTGAAGCTGCACCATCTGTATGCCTTATTGATGGGGATGGTGTTTGGGGAGATGCACAGGATTGTTTCCAGCCAAGGTAGGCATCAAAGACTGAAGAAGCCGGGTCAACGGGCTTGTTAATGTATGTTCACTCTTGCTGCCAGTTACAAACAGGAGTGCATGCAGGAGGTGATGAGGCTTGTGAGGTTGTTGCTGCTGGAGAAGCTCCATGATGCTTCAGCATGTTGAGGCAGAGACGTAGTACTGCTATGCCATGGAGGACTAAGAAGTGTTTGCTATAGCAGAGGCCCTGACGCCCACTGGTAAGGAGAGTTTCCTGGGTGGGCTTGGTGAGTTTAAGGGGTTACCACTGGCTGTTTAACACATACACACTGCGGTGCTGTATACAATGAGTACTCCAACTGTAGGTGAGCCGGAGCAGTGGCTTTGACCCCAGTGGCCTGATAGATCAATAGCACTGATTGTTTTCTTTAGTTACTGAAACCCAGTATTAGTCGGCAATATTGTGACTTCCGTAAAATCTCCTTAATCACCCGTCTTCTTATTTTATTTCCTCTTCCAGTGGTCAGCAGTGTAGAACAATCAATTGCAGTTTAGCTGAGGGAGGTGAGCAAATTGGAGAGGTGAATGGGGTTTGGAGAAGACAAAACGATGAACAAAGAAGTAGAGCTTAAGGATTGGTGGAAGCAATTTTTTTACAAACAGATTAGTGAGGAAAAAGAGGATAAACTAAAGAGGTTTCCAGAGATCTCCAATTCCCTACGTGAAAATCCTATGTTTTCGTTAAGTGAGGCATTTCTAGCAAGGTTGTAAGTTGCAAAGCTGGTACAAAATTGGGTTTCAGGCTAATGCCCAAATGTTTTTCGAGTATTTAGAAAATATCTGCTCAGCTGAAACCCCTCCTCCTACTGCATTCATGCATCCAAGCTCTTGATTAAATATTTACTACTTGGACAAAAGTGTTTGTAAAGCTAAATGAATGTAAAAGGAAAAATAAAATTAATGTTCTTATTCTTAGGAATAAGTGGTTGCTTATACTAGTCTTGCTGCAGATGCCAGATAGAATACAATTCATTGAACATTGTCTACAGGTTAATGATTGTCTTAGTTTAATAATAACAAGACGTGGATCAGATTTTTAAATGAACAGTGAATAAAAGAAAAGCATATTTGAAAAAAAGGAATTCGGGCAAATCCAATTTTCAATAGAAGAGAGCAGGATATACAGAGGGGAGAGAGCCTCGAGGAGAGGGGTCAGGGTCCCTCTTGCCAGTCCTCTCCGTGCCATCACTCTGAGGAAACTGCCCCCATCAATGGCATCCTCATTCTTCCTTATATAACATTGCGGCTCAACTGGGGACACTCTAGAACACTAAAAGCAATAGAGATAAGAACACGATCAGAAAATGTTTTTCCTGCATTTATTACAGGAAAAGAATGAAGGGAGGTGATGTCCAAATTGGCCAGTATTAGAAGAACGACAGCATAAACGTTTCCCTTGAAGATAGAAGTTAACCCCTTCAATGAGATATGCGCCTCAGTGTATCAGCTCAACAATTAAAATCCCAAACTAAAGCCCTGTACTTTTGTTCCACTCTTTCAGTGACCCATTTTCACCCCTGTCACCAGGTGCCGTACCAAACTTGAAAGACAAGGGAAGACAGACTCTATGAACCTGTGATGCCTATTCTGTATAATGTGATTCCTTGATGAAGACAGTAACTGCTCTGAAATCCCTATATGTGAAGTTATCAGTTTTCTGTCCAAAACACCCCTCCTCCATTCAGGGCGTATTAGACAATTATGATTTAAAAATCAGGTGCCAATGAAACAAGAGGAGAACATTCAAGATCTGATGAAATACCCAAGAAATGTCATCATTACGAACACCCTAAATAAGTCAAACAGACCAGTAGGAAGTCCTGCTGAATAAGAGTTTTGCCTCGTTGAAGGATGCAATTGGGCTTGGATTAGTTTGTGCACAGGACCTAAGAATACTCACTTACATTTGCATCTTTTTTTAAGAAGTCCGCATGTAGTTTTAGTTGTAGTGACAGTTTCAGGTTTCCGGATATACATTGCTGTTACATTTCTGTTGGGGTTTCTGCCCTGCAGCTAGGTAAAAATCCTTCGACTTCTTCCAAGCTACAGATTCCAACTTAGCATCAGGTTTTGTTTCCAATTTAAATCTCTTCATCAAGAAAAACAATAGGATAGGAGTGTGATTAGATCAGTATCTTTAAAGTGGAAATGGTTTCTGTGTGTTTAGCAGTATCAAGTAGCAACATTAAAAAGTATAATCACATGTAAAAATCTGCTTATGGGTTATTCATTATTAAAAATTGATTCTCTTAGCAATATAAGCTCAGCACATGAAATAATTAGCAATAAGCTGAAAAACATATGGCTATAATCTGCTGTTTCCACATCGTGAACAGGTGTAAATCTTCTGAAAAATGTCTCGGGTGTATAGTACATATGATGCATTGTTACCAGGTGCTGTCAAAAATATTTGGTAATAGTGAAAGCATTTTTAGTAATAGACTATTATTCACAATTAGGTTAATAGACAAACAGGCAGAAAAGAAGGTTGGAGCCCCGATGCCCACTATGGTGAGTCACCCCTGTGTCCTTGGCACTGATTTGCTACCTGTGAGGCCAGGGGTCTTTGCTATGACTGCTGGCGAACCCTAAATGACGTCCATGAACTTCCTTAGTATATTCAGCAATATATATTGATTCTAAGATAAAATGTGTTGATGCTAAAATATTCTGTTCTATCTTAAACTGCATTAGTATCTGTCTAATTTGCAGATATCTTAAATACAACATTTTGGGATTAGTTTCTTGCTTTAATGTGTCATAATTTTGTAATTCCCCTTGTGCATCTAAAGCATAGTCACTGAAAAGAATATAGTGTTTTAGGTTAGGATTATTAGAAATGACTTCAGCTTGGAGATCTTGATTATCCCAAAATGCAGTGTATTTAGTGAATTTGAGTATTTTGTGTTTTCTCTGCAAATCCCACCAAATGTGATCAATATCCTGAATGGCTTTTAATCAGATTTTCTTCAAATATTTAGGGTGGTTATATTTTGTTAAATCGCAATGTATTAACTCATACAGACATTTACATTCGGAATTGTCACATCTTTCTTGTGACAGTAAATATTACATGTTATGCAATCTGGCAACTTAAACATACTTTCCAAAATCAGGGTGTACTGTCCTGCTTCTTCTGTTTTATAGTTAATGTTTTCAGCTCTATACATGGAGATTTATTATCTTAAATAAATTGGTCTATAAGTCATTCCATTTTATCAGCAACACTTTGAGGGACATATACTCGGAGTTGCTAAACAAAATAAAGTATTTTAGGTAAAATAACTTTTAATATAATTCACTCTTCCATATACTGATACATCCAGTTTTAATTGGGTTCTAATAGTTGTTTATCTATCCATTTTGGCATTTAATTTAGAGGGAATAATTCCTGAATTTCTTTGAAAATGTTTTTCCTAAGGAAGTCACTTTCTCAGAATCTGTATTTTGCCCACTCTTCTTATGTAGAAGAATTTCAGATCATTATTTCAGTTTTCTTGACACATTAACTAATATCCCGAAAAACTTTCAAAACTCTCTAAAGTTTATCACTTCAGTCACATATCCAGATAGCATACAATTTAACGTTGTGTAGTGTTGTTCCTAACTGCAAAGCATGGATATAAGAACTTATCAGTAAAGCTAAGGGCCTTCTATATAAGATGAAAAGCAAGGGTAAAAGTGGGCAACCTTCACTGGTATCTCGTTCGATAGGGATAATAGATGTAGATTGACTTTTGTTGCCATTGATTATGATCCTCAAGGTATGCTTATAATATTGCAGTTTTAGCCCTCTTTCGATTTGGTCTGGGATCCCTTAATCTGTTAATACATTTCACAGGTAGGCCCGTCATACATGATTGGAGTCTTTTCAGCCTTTTACAGAAATTGCTGCATTAGATACACTTTTTGAAACTCAAGAGTAGCTGATTACAAAACAGATGGAGAAGCCAGTTGTATGTTACAGGACACTTCTCCTGTGCAAGGGAAGTGTTAATTTCAGTATGATCAGTGGTGCTCTTCTTAGCTGAGATCCTGAAGTCTGATATGTGCTGGTAGTAGACAGATTGGAATGAGAGAGAGTTTTACTGGCCGGTATCTATGCCCTGAACACTGACTAAGCAGAATTATTTGATTTACTATCCCTCCATGCGACGCATGTGGCACCTTTTGACTAGACTGGATAGAATACTCCGGTACACTGTGCCTCCATGCAGTAGTCAACCTGGGCCAATATTTATGCAGAATGATATCTGACCACAACACTCGTGATACATTGAGATAATCCTCAAGCAGCTATTCCCACATGGCATCTTCAAAGGTCGACTCTGGAAATGTTGTTAAAAATGACATACTGAATTACTTTAATGAAAATGAAGCATCAATAGGGAATGCTCTAGCGAAATGGGAAGCTTTCAAGGTTGTGGTTAGAGGCTGTTGCCTTATGACACTACAGTGATTAAGGGATTACGATTAGTGTTAAACAGAGAGATGATTTAACTTGAAAATTAATTGAAACATTGGAAGGGAAACAGCCCTAGTCTGTCATAAATCGGGGGAAGTACGCTACATCAATGAATAGACTTAAATAGCTGCATTATATGGAGTACTTGGCAATACAGCACTGAAAGGGATAGATGGGGCAACTCCTACCATGGATCACTAAAACTGAAAAATGGGGAACACTGATTAATCCTATCCAAGAAGATAATACAGCAGTGGTTTGTTCTCAGGAGGAGATTATCTATGTCTTTGCCAATTATTATGCAAGATTATATGCACCTGTCTCTGAAATTAGATCAGTGATTGCTGGCCTGGTTCATGGCAAACTTTCAGAAACTGACGGTTTGCTGTCTGAATTCTATTTGCCATACATTGATATTTTTTTTACCTGTTTGGCTGAATTACATCCTGTAGCCAAATCGGATGGTTTGCTACTGCATTAATTAGGGAGGCCCTCATTGTGTCATTTCTGAAGCCACAACATGTTCCTTTAGGTAAAGCTTTGTTTTGCCGTTCTATAGAGAGTACAGATTGTAAGATATTAAGTAGGGTCTAGCTTTGTGCCTCATTTGTGTGTGAATGATGCTGGTTCATATTGATAAGGAGGACCGTGGTCCAGGCACTGATTACATCGAGACTGGACTACGGGAACATCCTCTATCTAGGATTGTCGGAGTGTCTCCTACAACGCCTCCAGGTGGCGCAAAACGCCGCAGCCAGGGCCATTCTTCGCCTTAAACCAAGGTCCCATATGGCCCCTCATCTCAAAGCCCTCCACTGGCTTCCTATCGGGGAGAGGATACAGTTTAAGGCATTAGTAATGTTCTTCAAAGCCCTTCATGGTAAGGGGCCTCTTTACCTTAGAAGACGGGTTGGTACACTCCGACAAGGGCACTCAGATCAAGCTCGGGGGCGTATGCACGTGTCCCTAAGGTGCGTTTGGCACGCAGGGGAGGTAAATCCTTCAGCCTACTGGGGGCACAGGCATGGAACAAACTTCCGGTGCCCCTCAGACTCTCTCAGGACCTGACGAGTTTCAAGAAACTGTTGAAAACATGGCTTTTTGGAAAGTAATCCATCTTTAGGTCAACAGTCACGTGATTCTGCAGCGCCGGGACACTCCTTTTGGAGTAGCTGAGCGCTATATAAACTTTCTCATTAATTCATTCATTCATAAGAGTGGTTTTATAATGGGATGGAGGACATCACACTATATCGGTTGATTATTCCATGTTATAGAGGCCACTTTCGACAGGGATTTACCAGCTTGAAACTCGATAAATATTGAGAAAACGGTTAAGTCGCTGAGGTGTTATTACATGTGTGCAGTATAGCAGAAGGTTGGGAGGGGCCTGTGCTATTGATTTGGATCTCCCTACTGTGTAGCAAGTTGACTTTCCGGATTTACAGCAAGTGTGATATTGGACTTGATTATGGGCACGAAAGGAACACAAAGAGGTATGGACCACTCTCCTGATTGTTTTATATTGCCAATGAAGCCATTTATTACCACTACAAATCA
The DNA here is from genome assembly GCA_963921515.1 of Calotriton arnoldi. NCBI lineage: Eukaryota > Metazoa > Chordata > Amphibia > Caudata > Salamandridae > Calotriton > Calotriton arnoldi. The sequence goes on along the minus strand of CAWUFW010002691.1, from coordinate 1,979,948 downwards.
GATACAGAAGGCTATCATCACAGCTTACTTAGAGCAGAGATAACACGTTATGTCACTATATGCAGATGGTGTTTTACTACAGTTATGTGAGGCACAACAGGACTCGCACCTCTTGAGCGCCATGTTACATCATTTTAGCGCTCTCGGGATTACAGACTAATTGGGATAATTTGTGTACTTTTTCATCAAAAGGTTGACAGATTCCATGTTAGAAAATCTCCCAGAAAAGATCTTAGATGGTAAAAAGTCACTTTCAGGTTCTTAGGTGTCAACATTTTTCATACAGATGCAGAGGTAGTTGATGGTAACATTTGATCGTCAATGATGGCTTTAAGAAGTAGTATCTCCTTTATCAGGAACATTTTCTTGTTGCGTGTAGGTCTAATTGCATTGGCAAAAATCATTGCTGTGCTCAAGTTACTATATTATTTTGTTCATTTACCAGTGATCCTGAAGATCGATATTTTTAAATGTCGGTTGATTTATTTCTGAACTACGGCCGCTGTACGGTTGCATTATGAATACTTTACTTACCCACAGATTAAGGTGATCTTTGAAGGCCAAAGTACAAATCGTATTGTCTGGTGCCCCAATTGCAGTGGGCAACCAAATGACTGTCCTGGTCTCTACCTAACAAATCTAGATCACTTCATTTGAAACTGGGTTGACTGCTCACCACAGTGTTCCTGGATAGGGCGAATCTGGGGTGAAGGGTACCCACGCTGCTCTCTGTAGCTAAATAGTATTGAAATTTATGCCTGTAGAGAAGTGCCTCTAAATCCACATAGGCACCTGCACTGCAATTACAAATGCTGCACACTCCTTGTTCCCCAAGGTCTTGAAATCAGGCTTTTTCAACCAGTAGCTCGTGTGCTACTGGTAGCTTTCCGGAAACCTGTAAGTAGCTCTCCTTTGTGCAGCCTACTATATTAGAAGCGTTTGCTTGGTTGAATTAATATACTTATACCAAAATTAAGAGTGTATATTTACGGCAAAAATGTATGACTTTCAAAATATATTAAAAGCTGGTATTTGAATAATGAATCAAAAAGCACTGGGTGGACTTTTTACAAATGTTATTACCTTGGTGCCAGAGGCATTGCAGCTATGGCTGTTATGTATCACCCATGCAGAGGCATTCCAAATTGACAAAGCCTTTCTTACATTCCCGCAGGCAACCTGATGCACTGAGGTGATCACTGGTAGTAATCTTGCATAAAGTGGTGACTAAATTTGTCTGATGTGGCTAGTATTACAACACTAATAATTTTAGATGCTCTTGATGAGTTTCACTGAAAATAAGTAGCTCTTATTACAGAAAAGGTTGGAGACCACTGGTCTGCATTATGGCACTAGGAGGAAATTACAACAGCGGGTGACCTCTTTCACCCAGAAACTCTGTTTACCTTTGATGCCTCTGCATACCCCTAACTGGCCACCAGGACAGTGTCTTGTATTTCAGGCTATCACATGTACGCTATGATCAAAATAGGGGTGCACTGAGACTGAACCACCCAAACTTGTAGTTCTAGAAGTCTTAATGATGTTGAGGGACAGGCACAGATGAGTACCTTACCTATACTGAGCATTAGTTTCATATCCTAAAAGTAATCTGAATAACCTGTGCGAGGTATGAGTGGGAGATCTTGGATAGGAGAAAGGAGCTATGTGTTGCAGATTCACACAAAGTATCAAAAGGTGCAACTTGTCAAGTAGAAAATATTTGACACCCTGGAGAATGAGCAACATCTACACTACTGCTTCGTGTGGTACTGCCGATTCAGTATTTCTTCCTATGTGTGGAAGTGTTCAGTGATTGAGACATACTCTCACAGATGTCACTGATCCTGGGAGCTTAATGAACCCAGAGTTGTGCCTCCTCAACTTGAGGCCCAGGTCCCAAATAAAATGATTTGTGTACATTTTTTAATTTTTTGTTACAGTCGGCTAATCGCTTTATTGCTGTGCCTTGGAAATCAGTCATGGCCAGAACATCCCTCAATGGATGTCAGAGCTGCTGCTGAAATGGGTGCACGTTGAAATATCAGTACAAAAGTCTGAAAACTGCAAGGAATGCTGCAGGGTGCCTGATGTGCAGTTCTGGGATGACTTTCTTGCTGAACTTGGCTAAAAAAGTAAAATGATGACAGACTAACTTAGGCTGGAGGAATTTTTAGAACTAAACTAGCAGGAATAAGTAGGTGTGGTTCATTTAGTCCCATCTCCTTGCACCACATTGTTTACCCTGGAGAGCAGCCGACTGGCGCCATCTGCTCATTGCTAGTTTACTTAATGTGCGATTGTGATATTGGATTGACTGAGTGTGAGCAGGGCCATTTACAGACCTTTTTGGTCATGTATTGTTACCCCTTCTTTGTATTTTAATGGACTAACGCGCTCTAATAATCAAATGATGGATAAAATCTTGAAGTAGGAGGTTCCATAGCCTAGCTGCAGATATGCAGACTTGCACTTTTCTTTGTTGTGGTTATTTATTTAGTTGTATGTTCTTGCTATACATCTGGAGTTACTCTCTACACACCTCTTTAAGAAAACAGTAGTTATCTTCGTGTTATTGTTGTCAGTAGGTAAAATACTTTGTTTGTATATTGCAAGGAGCTTGCTGGAAAAAGTAATAACCCCCGCACTTGCCCACTCTCCACTTCCGTACATCGTACTCCTACTCGTGAATAAGCCAACATACCATCTTGTCTTGTGGTGGTCCATTGTTGGCCGCAGTTTATTAGGAATACACGCATATATATATTGCATTACTTTGTGTGCGTCATGCATAAGTATTCTCAGCGAGCTGTCATCTTTGCATCATACTTCCTTTGTATCTCGCTATACATTGCATTTGCGTATCTCATGTATACATTGCCCCAATCGCTGCTTAGACTGACAGTTCGTTGCTCATGTACTTTGCAGGCTTGCATTGTCTCTTGGCCCTGCTGGGTCGTTGCTTCTTCCGGTTGGGTTTGCCTTCTCTTTGCGTGGAGGGGGTGTGGTTTCCGTCCCGGAGTTAGGCTACAACTCGCTACCTTGTCCGATACTTGTTGTGCCCTGCCATCCGGCGGGGGCTGGGCAACGAGCGCCGTCTCCGTTTGCTACCCCCCTCGTGGTAGGCCACCACACCCTGCCGTATGGCATCCCAGAGTGAGTGGTCCTACCTGCCGCCCTTAGGTCCAACTCACCCAGCCGTGTGGCATCCCAAGGTGAGTGGTCCTATTCTGGCACACCGCCCTCCGGTGTGCCTCTGTACCAACCATTATCCCCCGTAGTTTCCGCCACGCCGCCAGGGAGGCTACCGTCGCCCTGCGGCTCCCCTTCCTGTCCCTTCTGTGGCTTGGTCATCTGCATCCTGCTAGCACCATCGCGCCCCACAGGTTGTCCCAAAAGACCCGCATTCCCTCGTCCGAGAGGTGCACCCCATCTTTGCATAGAATTCCGGGCGGCCCGTGTGGATGAGCCCGTGCCGCACTGATTCCATCCCGTTCATTCTGCAAAACTTGCTCACAGAGAGGTTCAGCTTCTTCCGCGAGTTCTCGACCGCCTTCTGTGAGTAGGCCCCCGCCACTTGTGTCTGCTGATCAGTTCTGACCATATGATGGCGGATCCCTTGAAGACCTTGCCTGCCTCCGCCAGGTCTCTTTGCACGTCGTGTAGAAGGTCTTTCCTCCCCCGGCCCGGCCAGGTCGTTCCCCCGAGGTGAATGATCAGGATGTCGGGGTGCCATGCTGCTTCTGCCTGCAGTTCCGCGATGGTTGTCGGCAGTTGCTCCCATTTCATGCCTGGCTGGCCAAACCACCGTATGCAGGTGTCCACGGGTCGTCCCTCCAGCCTGTGCCCCCTCTGCTGCCACCAGGAATGCATCCGCGTGATGAACGAGTGGCCCACTACCCATACCAAGCGTGGTCTCCGTCCTGCCGGGGCAACAAAACAAGTCATTCGACCGCTCGTGCGGGGTAACCCAATGCTCCGTGCGTCTACCCCCACTTCCCCCGGCCGGAGCTGTGTCTCACAGCAGCTGGGGCCTTACATATGTCCGGTATGCCCTTGACCGCCATCTTCCCACAGCTTGGATCCCGGCCTCGGGCATCCCGTGTTGCGCGGCTGTTGTGGCGGCCCCTATCCGGAATGAGTGGGACCCAAAACCTCCTGGCGGCAGCCCTGTCTTGCCGAGTGTCAGGCGCATGACAGCGATGAACTGGAATTTGCTCAGGTGTGTGCCGTCGCTGTGTTGAAATAGGGGGCCACCCCGGCTGGTCGCAGTGTTAGGTAGGCGCGCAAGGAGCACACCGCGCAGCAGTTCCTGTCTTCGATGCACCGCAATCTCACCACTACGCCTCTGCCAGCCTGATCTGTCTTTGATCGTCTCAGTTTTATCTCTATCTCCCCAGTTTTTGGTGTCACATCCTCGGCCTGGAGGCAGCGCGTCGCTGGTCCCTTCCTGGCCGGCGCTACTAATTCGCTGATGCGGAAGGCCCCGAAGAACGCCGTGGCGAAGGCCGCCCTGAGCAAGAGGAGCTCGAAGTTATCCTTTGCAGTGTCCCGCAGGGCCCCCAGCAGTACCCTTAGTTTGGTGTAATCTAACGGGCGTCTGCTGTCTTTCACGCACCCCTCCGTGCGTTTCCACCCCTTCATAGCGGCCTTGATGTATTGTGTGGCCACGGGGTCCCACCCGGTTTCCAGCTTGGCGTAGTATGCCACGGCGGACAGGTGGGCTTGTGCCCAAGATCTAGATTTCCGGGAGTTGAATGCCCACTGTATGAAACGTTCTGCCGCGCTGAGTGTGGCCTGGGGGTCGCCTAGGGACTGGATCCCCCCCACCCGTAATACGGTGCTAATATATGTCCTGTATCTCCTGGCCACCTCCGGGGCGAGGGCCTGGCCGACCAGCTCTGACAGATCTATTCCCCAGGTCCCACAGAAGGCCCGGGAAAGGGGTCATGGTCTGCTCTGCTCCTGGAGCCAACTCCCTGAATTTCTCCATCCTTGCCCTGGACAGGGCGTCGGCCACTTCGTTTTCCACCCCTGGGACGTGGCGCGCTCTCAGGTCTATGTTGCCTTCCAGCTGTAACTTAACCAACCTGCGCATTAGTCGTAGTGTACTTGGGCACCTGGCAGTTCCCTTGTTAATTGCTTGCACTACCCCTTTGTTGTCAGACCATAGGGTCAGCTTCATGCACTGTAACTCTTGTCTCCAGATAGTGAGTGCCACTATGATTGGGAATAGTTCTAGGAAGGTGATGTTGTTGGTCGTGCCCTTCTCGTGCCAGCTGCTCGGCCACCGGCCTGCACACCATTTAGAACCCAGAATTGCCCCAAAACCTGTGCTGCCGGACGCGTCCGTGTAGAGTGCGATCTGTTTGCTCGATACCCAGCCTTCCCTCCAGATCAATAACCCGTTAAATTCCGTCAGGAATGTGTCCCACATCATCAGGTCCTTTTTAACCTCAGCACCAAGCCTGATGTGGTGGTGCTTGTGGGTGAGCCCGCTCGTTAGGCGTGTTAAGCGCCTGGCGAATGCCCTGCCTGCTGGGATGACCCTGGCCGCAAAGTTCAGCTTGCCAATGAGCCGCTGCAGTTCCCTCAGTGTGGCCTTCTCTCTCCCGCAGAGGTTCCTGATTTCGCCCTTAAAGTCCTCTACCTTCTCCGGTGGGAGCCTAGATGTCCCAGCGACCGAGTCCAATTCTATCCCCAAGAATGTGATTTTTGTCGTTGGGCCCACCGTTTTTCGGCCGACAGGGGGATCCCCAGTTCCCCAGCTAAGTCCACAAATGCCGTTAGCGTGTTGCCGCACTCGGCTGACGCCGCGGGACCGGTGAATAGGAAATCGTCCAAGTAGTGGATCTTAGCCGCCCGGGGGTGTCTGGTGTGTAGTGCCCATTCTATGAATGTGCTAAATAGTTCGAAATAGGCGCACGAGACCGAGCAGCCCATAGGCATCGCCTTGTCAAAGTAGATCTCCCCCTCCCATTGGAAGCCCAGTAGGTGGAAACTTGAGGGGTGAACCGGGAGTAAACGAAAGGCCGACTCGATATCCGCTTTTGCCATAAGGGGCCCGTGGCCCTGACTAGGTCGATGGCATCGTCTATTGTGGCGTATGTAACTGAGCATATGTCTGTGCTGATCCCATCATTTACTGACTCGCCGTCTGGGAATGATAGGTGGTGAATCAGCCTGTATTGCCCTTGCTCTTTCTTGGGAACCACCCCCAACGGGGAGATCACCAGGTACTTCCTCATGTGGGAGGGGAGGGGGCCCTCTATCCTACCCAAGGACCTTTCCTTCTCGATTTTTTGCGCTACCACCCCAGGGTGCTGGATGGCTGACTTTAGGTTTCGGGCGCTGCCTGGCGGGAGGGGACCCGTGAAGGGGATCGTGAAGCCTTGCTCAAAACCGAGGACTAATGCCTCGGCGTCCGTCTTGATGTGGTAGTTATTGGCTAGCCTGCGCAACATGTGTGTGTTGATGGGGGACCTCGCTAGCTTGTAATCTTCATACCCCGTTGGCCCCCTCGCACCCCTCCTGTCTTGCTCACTGCTTCTTTTTCTCTTTTTTGTCCCCTCCGTGGTCCTTACTGCGCTTGCACCCCGCTGCTGGGTGGCCCCCGCCGCACGCGGAGCAGATATGTTGAAATTTGCAGGTGGCTCCGTATGTGCACTCGTTTGCTTCGAACTTCCAGCATATCGCCGGTGCCCTGCTGTGTGGTGCTCTCCCTGAGCCGCCTTGTCTGGTTCTTTGAAAGGGCCTCCCCTTCCCTCTCTGTGCGGGCCCGCGAAAGGACTGCTCGGACCTACCTGCCCAAGACTTAACTTCCTCGCCACCATCATCTTGTGGATGAACCCTGACACGTCCTCCTCGTTCCACTCCATCTCTGGGTGTGTCTGCATTTTTAGCCTGAACCCCTTGTCGTACTCCAGCCACGCCTCGCCTGGGAACTGCCTCTGCGCGTTGTGGATGGTGGCCTCGTAGAGCCATAAGTCGGCTGCGCTGCGCGGGAATTTCTCCACTATTATGCAGGCCATTATGCGGAACGCGTCTAGCCAGTTATCAAAGGTTCTCTCCTTACGCTCCTTCCTCCTTTCCCTCTTATCCTCATCCTTTTTGTCGCAGGTGGTCAGGTCCAGCCCTTCCAGCTGTATCTCCAGGAGTGAGAAGATGTCGATAAACTCCTTTCTCCAAATTCTTTCTTTCACCGCTAGCGGTATGAGGCTGGCTAGTCCAGTGGCCCTAGTGGTCAGTGACGCTGGCCCTGGGGAGGGCCGTGTGTATGCCCCAGGTACTACCGTCGCGGCCGGTGCCGCTGGCGCCGGGAGAGTGTACCCCCATGCCACTGTGGGTGACCCAACCTCCCCCTCGCGAGTGGTTTGCCCCCCTAGGCGTTGCTCGCGCGCCTGGCCCGGGTCTACCAAGTGCCATGGTAACCCGGACGTTTCCTCCTCTGCCAGCGCCCCCATCTCGCCTATGTTCGGCGTGCCTCCCTGCTGCCTACCTGCCTGTACCCCTGGCCCCCCCGCCTGGATGCCTAACCCTTTCAATAGCAATGGCGCCATATTTTTAAAGCATTCTTGCACAATTGCGCTAATATGCTCACCACTTTCCGCTGTGTTCATGGGCCCCCCGCGTACTCCCGCCGCCGCCGTGCTGGCTACAGGTGGCTGGGCATTCCTCTGGCGGGAGGCCGTCTTGGGTGCTGGTGCTGCCTCTGCCAGCTTGGCCGGTGCCTTCCTCTGTCGCTTGGCCCTTGGCGGGGCAGCCTCCCGCCGGCTTGGATCTTCTCCTCCGTCCTCCCGTAGGTGGGGCTGCAACCAGCTGCTCCCGTGCACTTCTGATGCTGCGCGAACCCTGCGCAGCAGGTCGTTGAGGTCTTCCTGCTGCCTCTTGCTCCCCCTTTGCGCCATCTCCCACGATGTGAGCGGGGTGCTGCCGCTGAAATATGCACCAAAGCTTTGCCCACAACTACCAGGACTCGAACCCTGATTTAAGTTCTGCAGTTTACCCTGTCCAACAAACTGCGCAGTCTTTCCCCCGACCCGTGATCAATGGTGGGGGGGGTTAAAGTTACAGTTTCAGGCTAGTACGGGGGGGGGGGTCGCCCGCAACCTTGTTTTTTCGGTCCCCTGCTAGCCGCTTTTCTTTTCTTCTTTTTTTTTTTTTTAAATTTGAGCCTCTGCCCCTTTAAATCCCGAGTCTCTACTCAAATCCGACGTGCGCCCGCGTAGTTGGGGGGGCGCGGGCTCTCGTTGCCTGCACGCCGCCTCTCTTGACGATTCTTCCGGCCTCCTGGACGCACTCTCCCTGGCTCTGATGCCTCTGGGCAGACCTCACCTCCCTTGCGGCGGCCGGGGTGGGCTCCCGGTCGTCAGCCTGCAGTCGTCGGGACACGCCGGGACCGCTCCAACACCGGTGAGACTTCGCGGCGGCGAATGCTGGCTTCTCCCTCGGGCGGCAAGCGCCGGTGGTCGGGTGGGCTCCTCCGACTCTTGAGCCGTTCCCTCAACCTGGAGGCCGGGGTGGGCTCCCGGTCGTCCGAGCCTTGGTCAGGGCGCCTGTGGTGGGCCGCGCTAGGCGGTCGGGTTAGCCTCCTCGTTGGTCTGGAGCAGCGGCGGGCAGCTCCGGGTCCCTCTCGTTGCGGTGGCCGGGGTGAGCTCTCGGTCACTCGCCTCTCGTCGTCGTCCTCGTTCGGTACAAAGAACCCTCGCGCCGCTGCTGCTCCCCTGTTCGTAGGTCAGTGCCTACCTGGGGAAGCAGCAGGGCTTATATCCCCCCCGCGCGCTCTCCCGCCAATCTTGTGGCCTCCCCCCATTGGGGGGTTCGTAAGTAGCTTGTGTCCCCCATTGGATGGGGGGGGAGCTGCTGCCGAGCCGGTCCGTGACGCGCGGTGGGGGTCCCCTGGTTGTTCGCCCCCTTCGGCGCGACCGCAGTGAACTGGTTCTGGCCGGGGCTTGGCGTCGGTTAAGGCACCGGCCCTCTAGGCTCCCTCCGGGTGCCGGCCTCTGCTATACCGTTCGGTTCAGAAAAAATGAATGCTATAAAATCAAATTCTTTGCTGATTTTTCTTCGACTGTGCAAGCTGCACATACATTTTTGGTGGCTACTAAGAAGACACTTTATGAACATGGTAGTTCATACCCAATGCTGGTGCCTGTCAATCTGAGCGCTCCAGGGGATGCCGGGGGTTTAATTGAAAGACACGCATACTCAGAATCTACTAAAGTGCTCAAAGTTAAAAAAATAAATAAAAAGATTCCGAACCTTTGAAGCAGTTGGGGGCCAGGTTCTCATGCTATTCATGATAATGTTGCCGGTGTCTGGGCTGGAACAGATAGCTGTACCTAGAAGCTGCCTTGAAATCTTGGGGTTTCTTTTCTCCCAAGGTTCCAATTACTGAAACAGACCGTATTCTACTATGTGCCTATTAGCAGCCCTAATACGATGTCATCGTTAAAATAACAATGGGGTATCGATTTGCACAAAATGATTTGGCGCTGATATTACCCAAGACACGGCCGGCCATGGACTGATGAAGTTGCCACTTATGTCTTAAAGTGAGTTGAATTGAACTGCACGTACAGTAGTCTGAACTGTGTCGCGGTAGAGTGAGAATAACGAAGGGTGTGTGTGCATGGGCATAGGTGAGTTTTCATGAATTTACTTGTGAAAGATGGTGCTATTTTCAGGCTTGTGTAGGGGCTCCAGGGAGGAGCACTCATAACAGACAACTCCTGCCCTTGCAGACTTAACTAGCTGTTGGGACAGTAGATGGATGCTTTTGTATGTGACTGGGCAGCTGAGAGCATTGCAGGTGCAAACGGTCCAGTTTCATAGAGTACTCTTGTACCATCACGAGTTTCTTCAAGTATCATTCTGGTTAATAGTCATTGGAGTGACCTCGGTGTGCATTCCACAGATTGCAAGCATTTCCCCTCACCAATCTCTGCAGGGCTTATACAATGGCCTTGAGAGTGGTGTTAGCGTGCAGCGACCCCTCTATTCTATTTCCTGTTTCGTGTCCGATTTCCCCTCTGCCCACAGCGATGTGCTGTGGCTGTGATGTCATGTGTTTAGGCTACCTTAGACATCTTGTAGCAGTTTCTTGCCCCTGTTTTTCCCAGAGTGGAGTTCTGTCGCCATTTTGTACCATGATTGTTTTTTGAATGGGACTCTGTCGGGAGCATGGCTGGCCTGGCTGCTGATGTTTGGTGTGGCTATGGGTCCTGGTGTGCAGGCTCAGGAGGCAGAGGGCTGATGGGGGCGTCCCTGAATACTGTTCATCCATTGCCAGGAAGACTACTTTCTCACTCCCCCCACCCAGCATTTAAATTTATCCTCCTCCTTTTCCTTTTCTCTTATGTTCATGATGCAAGGGTCTTTATATCTTGCCATCTTTAGGAATTTTTAAAGAGTTATGATTTTACTGCTTGGTCTGAATTCAGAACGTTTGCTGGAACTGTTTGTTGCCCTTTTTAGGTCGAGCCTAGCGTTGCAGCGCATGCACTGCTCGCTCTGCGAGGCATACTGTAGTAGGGACAAATGTGGGAGTGCCGTGGAAGCTCCGCCCATATTTTTCATTGGCTGGCGTCATCGTCCATGGTAAATGCTGGCTTCCGATTGATAATGAGGCTTCTTATTCCCGCCTTGTTACCGCCCTGTCTCCTTTTGTGACCGCCCATCAGGACTGGATCTTTTACTTGCGGCGTTACACTGTCTCCTTCATTAAGTCGGTAAAGCACTTTTTTTTTTCATTCGCGCAATGGCGACAGCTTGTTTTTTATAGAAATTGTCTTCTTTGTGTGTATACTCATTTTCAGTTAGCGATGTCTTCTCGAGAATAGACTCATTTATATGAAATGTTGATTGTGTCTTAAAGGGTGGGCGATACTGTGAAGTTGCCTCTTTTGCTAACAGTTTTTCTGTAACTTTCGATTAGAAAAACACGCAAAAAGGATTTTCGTTCTAAAGACTGTAGCTTAGTTATTGCCAGCAAGCAGAATCAAAAACAGCTTTAATTATGCAGGTGTGTGACCAATCGTATTTTGAAATGATCATGTGTTCAAACTTGATTAATACTTAGTAGAGGTCGCAACAGCAACTCCTATTCTGCACACACGGGGAAGCTTTGTACTTCTGCTGCTAATGCCATTCCTCTTCTGTGAGCGCGAGGAGGTTGTCACTGCTACTGCCCTTGCGTTCTGGAAGCTTCCATTGGTGCTGCCCACTCGGTGCCTGGATTGTATATTAATGGATTTTAGGGAACATCTTTCCACTGCACTAAGGCAAAACCTAATACCATTATCAAGGGGGGAGGGGTGCACAAGATGTGGAGCGTTGGGGATAGTAGGGTGGGAAGGGGTGGAGAGCTCCTCATGCAGATGCTTGGGGAGCGCCAGCTTTAAGAAGGTGGAGAGCGCACATTGCAGTGTTGGATGGCGCCTGCTCATAGGGGTTGGGGACAGCAAGTGGGGAGTGCAGAGGGGAAGCGAGGCACTGTGATAGCATCAAGTTGGTGTCAGATTTAAAGCATGGGACAGGAGGGACCTGTATTGGACCTCTAAGCTGCCAGGAGGGTCCCCAATGAGGCTGGCTGATCAGTGTCAAGGGTAACATGTCACCCTCTCTGTGTCGACTTAAGGCCTGGGATACAGCAGGGGGGGTGCCAGGAGATGGCACTGTGACTGGTGAGTCGGTGTCTGGGGAAGGTTAGTGTGTTTCAGGTAGGACAAGGAGCAATGGAGCAGTCTGTGAGAGCCCAGCAGATTGCTCAATGATGGGGCTACAGGAAACACGTCACCCTCTACGTATGCGGCTTATTGCAGGGTACACAGCAAAAACTAGGAGCCACAGTCAAGTGAGAAGCAATAATGCACACCTCTTCTATGTGTGCTTTGGCCAGCTCCTGAAGGGGTTCCTTGGGGCAGGCTGCAGTCTTGTGTAGAGTTTTTGAGTACAAAGCCCATTGTCCACATTGGGACTGGGCCTAAGACTGCAGGGCATGCTGTGACAGCTACACTCCAAATTGAAGCGTATTCAAAGAAATACTGCAATCACCTCTAAGAAGCGGGGCTTGGCATGCAAGTATCGGTTAAAGATTGTCACCATTTTGAGAACGCGCAACCCAGGTATGTGCTGTAAAAATCACAGAGGTTAGTCATGCACTGCAGAAATTTGAGTAATTCAAAGGGAAAGTACTAAAACGATGGTACAGCCCAAACAGCATATTCAGTATCTGTAAATAATTGGAGGGTCCTTACAGATGCGTAAATATTAAAAGGAAGAAAATGCGACAGTAAGAGAAAGAGGTGAAAGGTTTAAAAAAAAAAATGCCGCACTCTTAACACAGCTCATCTTCACGGCGTGCAAGGCTGCAAAGAGGGACATCCTGCTAGGGCAGCTCCGAGCATCCCATTGTGCTCTAGCGCCCATTAAGGATGTCCAAAACATGCTGATTTGTAGCCTTTCGTTTTAATCACATTAGAAACATTTTATCTCTAACCTGTTCAGTGTTAAGATATAATCATGTGTAATTGTTTGCTACGTTCTTACTGCATGAAACGATTGAGGCACCCTGGTGCCAGATGTCATTAACCATTAAGTAAGGGCTTGAAGAACGCTTTAAGTAGCAGTTTATTTCCTCTGCAGTTTTGGAATCATCATTGCTAATACTCAGCACGGTGAAGGAGAGCCACCCACCGGGGTTTCCGTGGCAATAATGCATCAATGCAATGGTGCCAGCAGCCACTAACACGGAATTGGGTGCAGGTGCGTGGCAGGGATATGCTGCAAGCTCTCCTACCTGCTGGTTAAATAAAACCACACACTGGGGCGTCTGGAACAATAATGCATCACTGGAATTCAATTCTACTGTTGGCCACACACATATGGAGCTAGACGCAGGTGTGGGGCACGAATGCGCTACTGGCACTCACACCTGCTGGTTAAGAACAGCCCCCCAAACGCGTGTTGGTGGCACTAACGCACCAATGCAGCTATTAACCGTTAGCATTTAAAACCTTATTGGACTTAGCCATTGAGTCAAACCTCATCTCGCCTTGTAGTTCACGGTGCACAGTGCATTCAGCTCCCGCCTGTACAACCTCCCGCTTGGAAACGAGTTCTGCGGGAGAAAGAGGGAGAATAGAAACAGAGACCCAGAGGGGCAAGAAGGGGACAAGTGGAAGAAGAAATGCTGTACCTCGGCACAGTAACAGCAGGGAAGGCAGTACAAAATAACACGGGCACAAAAGAAGCAGGCTGGAGACTGGTATCCCACAGAATTTCATGCAGCCGCTGCTCATCGGCTCTCTTTGGGGCTCCTCCCTCTTCATGCCGAATAGGCTCATCATGGAGAGCTCTCACTTAGCCCTGCACCGTCTCGGAGAGCAGCATCTCAGCCAGACAGAAATAGTCGCATGATGAGCTGAGCTTAGGTTGTGAGATATGAGATCACTGCTCAGCGCAAACCAGCTTTTTCAAGGGCAGGGAAGTGATTCCAAAATCTGTACTCTTTTCTTTCTTTTGGGATATACCACCAAGCAATGGAGCAAGAGGTGCAGGAAGATGGCAGCAACAACAGGGGAAGGAGGGGGCGGGAGGGAAGATGCAATAAAAACAAGCATTGGTATAGCCAATAGGTCTCGCCTTTTGGATCTTTTAAGCGTTTAGCTAGAGCTATTGGCTTTCTTTCCGCATTGTCACTTGGATGTTCATAACACATGCTTTAGGCTTTCAAGGTCTATGTCAAGTACTACTCATGATTCATTTCCTATTACACCAAGGGTCACGTGCAAGGCAGCAGTCTTTCCGTTCTTAGCTATAGTTTTGAATCTGCAAGCGCCACGTTCAAAGTAAGGGGCACAACTTGGAAACTGGAATGAAGAAGAAGCAACTTCTCTTTGTGTCATATCACGGGAGGGGACAGAGACAGAGGGGCCATGACGTATATCCACGCAGAAACCTTTAGCAAGGGGGTTGGTAGGCTGCACAGGCAAGTTGCTTCAGCAAGCGACTTAGCAGCTTTCTGTGTACGACTTGGCTATACAAACGAGTATTGGTTACACCTGATGCTTTAGTGCACTATGAAGCAGCATAACTGCAGTATGTATTAAAAAAAATAAGTTATTTCAACTGGCTGTTAGTCATGGGTTAAAGGTTATCTATGAGGCAGGCAGCCAGTCTGGCTGCATCACATCACCTTGAAGGCAGCGGCATGTGGCAGACGTTGACGTCAATACGGCGACACGGAAGAGTTGTCGGTGTGAAGTTTGAACCGTAGCTGTGAATGCAGTATTTTCATCAAGAGGAGGAAGGCGCTTTAAGATAAAGCTAGGGATCGTGTGGAAGGCACGGGGTCGTGAATGAACGCAGAAAGTGAGAAACGGGGGTGCGGGGCTCTACACCTTCCATTGTTTGGCGCGACTTGCCGCTTCATTTCAGAGTGGAAAATATTTAATCTCACCTTCTGGTGTGGAGACGCCGACTGCAGCAGACACCAGCTGCTCGAATAATAGAGTCACGGGCTGGGCTGGCGGCATCCCCCGGGAGGGGCAGCGCTGCCCAGGAAAGGGGCACTGTGCAAAGGGGCCAGGCGGGGAGGGGGGCGAGCAGGAGCGGAGATGGGAGCAGCCGATACCGAGCAAGCGATTGGAAGGGGAGGAGGCGAGGGTAAAAAGAGATACTCTCATGAGAGAAAAGAGTGAAAGAGGCGGCGCAGATAACAGAGCCAGGCTCGGAGCAGGAGACGGGCACAATAGAACATAAAACAGAGGAATACGGGAGTAAGGTGGAACGTAATTTAATCTGATGAGCATTTGGAGTCCTCCAATGCCCCTGGGCCGTGTTGGCGGAATATACGGCTGAAAATAAAATAAACCAGCGCGGCCGCGAAAGTGAAAGCGACATGTCCCAGGGAAAGTAACATGATCCACAACAGATGGCACCCTGCGCGCCGCTGCTCGCTCCCGACAGCAAAACACCATGGGAGTGAACATTTTAAGAAGAGGTGGGGCATGCACCCGCCTTTGGCCAATTGCATGCTTTTATTTTTTGAAAGCCACACGCAAAGGCCAATAGAATGTGACAACCACATGGACAAGCTTTCTGAATGTCTGGAGTGATTCCAAGAGGCCCTCTCCTAGTGCAGCGCATGCGCGCTGCGCTAGGCTCGACCTAAAAACGGGCACCAAAGCTGAAAACACAACCACAGTTTAACACGAGCAGGAAAGAAATATAACAATAGTCCCCGAAACAACAGATAAACAACCAAAGCATAAAGATAAAGTACATGGTCCCCGCTCCGTGGGAGGGAACAAAAGCCAAAAAGGTGGGACAAAGAGAAAGGATTGACCACTAGCAAGCAAGGATTTTTAAGGACACTGAAATAAAAAATGAAAAGCTGTAAGCCCACAAAGAAGAATAAACTAAAGTATATACAACAGGTCTCGAAACCTCGACCTAATACTAAAGAATACACAAAAGGTCTTGAAAGTTCGGCCCAAAAACCCAGATTACCTGCCAGTTTGCTTGCAAAACTGTTGTACTTTCCTTGACTACTCGTGCAGAAATTAAGGAAAGGCATCATTTTAAGTTGACTACTTAATTTGTTTGCACCCACTGGCAAATGTGATTCATCCCATGCTTGAGTTTCAGAGGTCTTCGGATTTTCCACTCAAATTGCAAATTTCGCCCTAGTGGCACAAATGTGCCACTGCAGTAAAATAAGAACACACTGTGGCAAAGCCTATATGCCTGGCGTTAGCTGCCAGATTTTTGGCTTTGTCATAGATTGATTTGCTTTGTTATTGTTTTTGTAAACTTTATTGTTGGGGTTGCTGCTGGGGCTTCATCAATATAAAATAAAAACATTAGCTAAGAGCACAACCATTTTTTAGTTTCAAAAGCACACATTGCCATTTTAATCCCTGGCACTGGATGGAACTACTTTGTGTGTGGATGTGCTCCTTGTGAAAGAGCAGATTGCCGTCACTCACAGTGAAGTTATCCAGTGGCTGAATTGGACTGACTCACTGACTCATGCTGTACCCTGTAGTGGGTGGAAATAAAATGAATGAAGAGGGTGGGCTGAAAGCCCCTGTAAGTAAGTATAATATAGTTATATGTAATGTTAGTAAAATTAAAAGGTGTTGGCTTAAACAGTCTGATTTGCACCAGATTTGACAGAGATTATAAGCTTGAAGCCCTCCATATTATTTTGTTTAATTGAACAATAATACTGTAGGTTTGAAAGCCTGTAATGGTGCTACCCTGTATCCTGCTCCTGATTTCAAAATTCCCAACAAACCAAGTATGTTTCCTGTATTGGAGAATTGTGTTAGGAGCCCCAGTTTCAAGTGTAGTACACGATTGGGAAAAGTTGTTCACTAGCAGAGTACTCTACCCGTGCCCGGCAAGTGACAGATGGTTGGATATTGGCCTATCGACAGCCCTACATTGTTTGACTTCCTACTGACCATTCCTTGTACATCCATGTATGTTTGTCATGACTGGGATCCCCTTTCACTCCAAAGTCTGCAAATAGGTGTGTAGGATGCTTTTAAATAAATGTGGTGGTGGGACACCCTTGGTGTTGGAAAAAAGGATTGTTTTCCTTGCACGTGTGCATGCATGGATATGTGGCATGTGTGTAGCCTATAGTTTGTGGGTTGCCTCAGACATTTGCAAACCATGCTGATAGTTGTTCCACCGCGTCATGGCGCTCTTCTCCTTCTACCATGACAAGCCATTTTAGCCTAGTTCTGTGTCCTAATTCTAGTTATGTGTGTGGTTCAGGCCATCAAACTCTTCCATGGAGTAGGGAGGGGCTCTTTTTGTTCCTCTGTGCTAGACTGAGCCACTTGAACTGGTCTGTCTGTGGCCCTCGAGATTCTAAACAAGCATTTGCAATGCAATAGGTCTCCCATTTATGCGAGTTTAAGCTATTGGCATTGTAAATGACAATGCCTTTTATTTATGTTTTAAAAACGAAAACAAAAATAAAAGGCATTGTTATTTGCAATGTCAATAGCTCAAACTCGCGTAAATGCGAGACCTATTGCATTGCAAATGCTTGTTTAGGTCCGGAGTTAGCCAAGACCTTTTGATTTTACTAAAATAATATTTATAATATACTTACTTGAAGGGGCTTTAACCCACTTCTCTTCTTCCATTAGTTTGTTTTCTCATTCACATTTTGCTTCCGCTCACTACAGCATAGGGCAGTGGGTTAGCCTACTTAAGTCACTGGTTAACTTCACTGTGAGTGACTGCATTTTGCTCTTTCACAAGGAGCAAATCCACACCCAAGCTATATCCCTTCAGTGCCAGTGTTTTTGTTTTTACTTTATTTCTTTCGTTTTGACTGATGCGATAGCAGGATACCTTCGAAGTAGGCATAGGGCACATCCCAGCTTTATTAGTTCTTGTCACCTGCCACTGCTGTTGTAAATTCCTTTTGAAATGGCATTTATTCATAGGACTACTGCTTTTTTCTCAGCACACTATATTATATTCCTGGACTGGGTATTACCATTGGTTCTTTAATAAATTTTGTCCAGGAAGAAAACCAAACTTTATCGTGTTTAATTTGCAGCCCATTTCTAATACTTTTATTTGAACACATGTGGGGTGTAATTTGGGTTTTAGCATCCAATGTTTTATACTGTGAACCCTCTTTCCTTCCTTCTTTCCATCGTCTTCCTTTCCTTCTTTTTCCCATCTTTCTTTCTTTCATCTTTCCTTTTTCTTTTATTCTTTTTCTTTGCCTTTGGTCCTTCTTTCTTTCCTTCTTTGTTTTTTGCCTTATTTCTTTCCGTCCTTCTTTCTTTATTCTTTCCTCCTTTCTTTAATTTCTTCCTTTCATTCTTTTTTCCTTTTCTTTTTTGCTTTCCTTCTTTTCTTTCCTTCTTTCTTTTTCTTAACTTTTTCATTTATTTCCTTCTTTCTTTCCCTTTTTCTTTCCTTCTTTCTTTCCTTTCCATCTTCCTTTGCTTCTTTCTATCTTTCCTTTTTCTTGCCTTCTTTCATTCTTTCTTTCCTTTTTCCTTTCCTTTTTCCTTTCCTTCTTTCTTTTTTGCCTTTCCTTTTTTCTTTCCTTCTTCCACTCATTCTTTATTTCATTCTTTTTTGCCTTTACTTTTTTCTTTCCTTCTTTTTCTCTATTTCTTTCATTTTTCCTCCCATTCTTCCTTCCTCTTTTACCATTTTCCTTCTTTCATTCGTATTTTCTTCCTTCCTTTTTGGCCTTCCTTGTCTTCCTTCCATTTTTGCTTTCCATCTTTTCCTTCCTTCTTTCCATCGTCTTTTCTTAGCTTTATCTCTCTTACCTTCTTTCTCAAAGGCAAGAGGCTGCCAGACCAATTAGCTATTTTAGGTTGGTGTTATCGAGACCTTGTGATTTTACTAAAAGTATGTATACTGTAGTTATTTAAAGTGGTTTTCGGCCACACTTCATCCATTAGTATGTGACAGTCATTCACATTTTTCTTCCACCCGCTCCATTGCCAAGGTCTTTTATTCTTTAGATTTGATGAGGGCCCAGCAGCTTCCTGAACAATAAAGTTTTGCAAAATGTTAAAAACCATAACAAAACAAGGAATTGACAAAAGGCTGCTAGCCAATGCCAGACCTATTTGCTTTGCCAATGCTCATTTCATCTGCCATGACCTATGCCTTGGATTGCCTGCAACATCTTTGCTAGATGTCAAGTGAACTTGGTTGAGGACAGTGAACATTGAAACATTGGTCAGCGTTTCCACGTGCGTTGTATTTTGAGAAGGATTTGCAAAATTTTAAACACTGATCTCTTTATCCTGTACATTTTCTATATGATGGTTGTATGTTTATTATCAAGCCATTTTGAGTGTCTTGGAGGGGGTGGGGTGAGGGGGCGGTAGAGTTCCCTCACCATTCCCACCCTGGATAGGGACTTATGCCTGCCCTTGACATGAGTGATTGGCAGACTGTATCGAATCCTGAGTGGATGTGGCTCCCACATGTTTAATACCCAGGGAGTTCAGGAATGTCCCCGGACCTCCTCTTCCCTTCTGCGGGCTTTGCTCTGTCTCACAGTGGGGCCCACCTATGTACTGCTTCCCCACAGCGGTGCCCCGGGTTGCTTTATTCTGATACAAAGTTTTTTTTCCATGATTTTGACGCTCTGCCTTGCCATAAACACGTGCATTCTTCGTGGATTCGGGTTATGTTGGTTTCTACATTAAGAATATGTTGTCTGCTACTGTTTTTATGGGTTGTTCCTGAATGAGTAAGAAGGGGGAGGGAATCTTAAGGGAATGACGACAACAGTCCTGCCTCTTTAATGTCAATGGTGATGGAACTGTGACCGCACTTTCAGGTGGAGCCCTTTCAACCACTGTTTTTATATATACCTATATATTCACCATTATTGATAAAACCCCTGCGAGAGTTTCGTTTGTTTGTATTTCCGAATTGCTACTAAACGGATTTAAAAAAAAAAAATACTCAAAGTTGCACGTTCGACGGTGTACTACCCCCACTTGGGCGGGCATCTAGGCCTCGGATCACTTACTCTCCGCTCTGGGACACTACTTTCTGACCCTTGGAGCAAATTTGAATTTACAGTCATCAAAAGAGGTATTACACACCCACGTTAACTTAGGTGCACACGTCTTAGTGAATCGGAACCCTTTCAGCAGACTCAATACAATCCACACAGCCTAAGGAAACTTATAGCGGCGTCCTGTAAACAGCCAGGCATCTTATGCAAATTAAAGTGTGGACTGGCTTGGTGGGTTAATGCACCTGCTGTGCTGCAACATCAAATACATACAATGAAAAGTACAAAGGGGCGCATTTGACACTCTCTGCAGAAAGAAGGCATGCATTATCGATTATTGTGTTGATGGCGTTACTAATGTCCACTGTAGGTCCTGCTGAGAAGACCAAGGCGGTGTTCGATCAGTTTTTGAAATTGAAAGAAGCAAAGGGACGGAATAAAAGCTTGGACTTGGATGCTGTTCATATTTTCTGCCAGTGGCAAAGCTGCCTCCAGATGGGATTGTACCTGAACCAGCTGCTGCGCTTTCCTCTCCCTGAACCAGACCTGACCAGGTGAGAACGGGTGTACCCAGACGATTAAAATTATCTCAGATTAGGCCCAGACATGTTCATCTATTGTTTTCTTTTATTTTTAAATATCTGTCTTTTTACTGTCATTTGTAAAGATACAATTAACAATTTGCAAGTGACTGCCACATTTCATAGGGCTAAAAAAGGCTAAATCTACAAATCCTTTGGTCCGAGATACGTTTGCCTCTTTTCTGGGACAATGTGGAAACCACGTGTAATTCAGTGTACAGCCATAACAGATTACAGTTGGCTCTCCCAAAAAAATTGGAATTTTTATTTAGCGCATACATAGTCCACAAAGGATATTACTTATACAAAATAGTTATAATAATATGTAATGTACTATGGCATCTTCTTGCACATACTGTGGTGAAAAGATTGTGTTCTTCCTTGTGGAGGTGGTAATTCAAGTGGCGATGATTACGCTTAAACAGTAATCGAGTGCAGCCTTGGTCGGGGTTGTAGTGGCGTCGACTCGAGGTCAGAGAGCACAGTGGGCTCCTCAACCTCCGGCATTAATGGAGTCGGTAACGGCGTCAAGGCTCTGGGAACTGTTGTGGAGTGTGACGCTGGAGGCTAGGCCGATGCAGGAATGGGGAGGTGCATTGGTAGATTTGGTGGGTCCAACAGACGTTGAGCAAACCCGCTGGTGGTTTCTCAGATGGGGGGGCCTCTCTGCTCCTTGGGGCCTGCAGGTGCAGCAAAAGGAGTCGGTACAAATCTGAAAAGTTGGAGCATGGCCTTTTGGAACTCTTCTATCTGCTTCAGTATCACAGATGGCCTGAGAAACTCAGGTTGTGCTGGGACAAGTTGAGGAATGGGCTTCAACAGCGACCGACTTCGGGAGTGAGATCGAGAGGCATGGCTATGCCCTCGGGCCTTCTCAAGAGTATGTGAGTGGCGGGGCCAAGTCCCACTTGAATCTTTATATTTTTGCTTTGACTTACCTAAAGACTTGGAGCTTGACGACGACCAACATCTGGTTCGACTCCTGCAACTTCTGGAATGGGACCGATCCTTTGACTTGGACTGGTCTTTCACCAGAGTTTACCAATGCTTGGGGACATAGAGTTTCAACTTGCGGTCTCATATGGCCTTTGGGTTCATCAATGACCAGACCTTAGAGTAGTGGCCCAAGCACAGGCATATCTGTTGAGGATCTGTCACTGACATTTGTTTGCAACAGTCCTTACAGAGCTTAAAAACTGTCGTTTTGGGAGGTGACATTTCCCTTGCACACAGGAAGCATTTTGAGGTAAATTCTATCAGAGATTAGACATAGCTCTGGATACGCATCTGGTGGCGCAGAACTTACGCCAGTGTGCGGAAGTGGTGCCTATATTGGCAGCGCACGTCATTTTCTGGAGCGAAACGACATTAGTGCAGTCGCACCTACAGATGCTCAGAGGTACTGCTCAAAAGCTTCCGCAGCCAGTCTGACACCTGGGGAATATTCAAAAGCTGAGGAATCTGCAGTTAAATAGTGTCTCTACAACATACAGCATTATCAAAGGTAAGTAACTTGTTCTTCCGGTTCCTTTTATTATACCAATTATTTGGCAAACTGTTATAATTGATTGATTAATACAGATCTATTTTGTTAATTCAGCTCTGTTACCATAGTCATGCTGCAGTAAATGTTATCATACACCTTCTTCTCCTCCCTGCGTAACATGAAACAGCACCCAATATTTGTCTGTATAGATGGAATAAAGGACCATCCCCTGGACATTATAAGGAACATTACAAGTTATAGATAACTTCTGTTTCCAAATAGTAGAACATGTTCCCTTTAACGACACAGAGATCATCATCTGAGATGAATTCCAATATCAGCCAAAAATATGAAATCTAAGTGAAAGAAGGGAAGAGTAATGAAAAAATATGTACTCTTCCTTGATTCAATGCAAGACATGACTATTATTTTACTGATTACTACAATAAAAATAAAATTGATTATAGACATATATAACAGGATTTTAAAGTTATGTATCAGGAAAGTGCCATGCTAAGTGCCGGTAACACTCAAAAAATCTTTAGATTAGATTTAAAAAAAAAGAAAAACATTAGATAATTGAACTTAAAGTGTATATATTAAGGATTATGGAATAAATAAAATGCAAGTTTAAAATTCATGAACTACAATGGCGAACTGTAATTTAAAATATAATAGAAAAATTAAAAACACAGAAAAGGAGAAAGACAAAAGAATAAAAGAAAGAGAGAAGCAGGGAAACAATAAATATGCATGCATCGTTACTGTGTGTATTTTAATCATTTATAACAAATCTAGAAATAGTAAGTTAACTACCAATAAAATTACCACGTTCATAGTGATTTGAAACGTCATCTCTTACTATAGTTTAGACACTACTCTTCTTTTAAAAGTTCAATTTGTGGTTTACACGTGTATCCCTGTAATACCAAACATTGCTTCTGTGGTTTAAATCTGCGTAGTTTCAGAACAACAAAGGCAGCTTGAGGAGATATACAGCTGAAAAGTCTCACGCGTAATAAATGCTGCAAGGAACTTTGTGTATCACAACAGAAGTAATACATTTTTGTAGCCTCTCTCTATTCGACACCTTATTTAGCCCACAAGCCTTAAAGAGCTATTTCTTAGATTTTGGAACAGGGAGTAAACATCAGAAGTTGTGCACCTCCAATAGACATCACCCTATAAATTCAAACACGTATTGCAGGGGAAAAACAAAAAGATGTATCTAATCCTCAAGTCTACATTGGGAGTGTCCCCCAGTTCAGAGGATCTGTTGGAGACATACCAGCACACTGTCAACATCAGACCAGTGCAGTCCAGTTTGGATTTTCCCAGGGTGCACCTTCCTGTGACTTCACCGCACAGTTTAAATAGTAACTGGCATCACTGGGGCTGGAGAACATATGTGTCCTTCCACCATCTGCCACACACAGTTGCACAGGGAACTACCATTTCCTCGCTGCCACAAAGACACTCTTGCGTATGCCCATAATTTCTCTCTCATGCTCGTCTCCCAACTCCACCACCCCAGTATCATGTGCAGTTCCCATTATAGAATGTAAACAAGAGGCTATGATCACTTTGAAAGATTCCAACTTCTCACCCTCCAGTGTAAAATCACTTTGTATCTCAGGCTTAAAATTCTATTTCCAGGCTACAGCTGGGAGCTGAAGTATCCTGATCTTTGCCAATCATGCTTGATCCCCAGGTCACTCAACTTGAGTCTCCAGTAGGGAGATGGTAGCCACTTTGTGGGTTCCAAACTGCTAACTGGTGCCAGTGTGCCTCATCTTCCTGCAATTTGCTTTCTGTAGGGCCACATCTGTTGTAACTGGGGTCTTTTCCCTCGGATGTTCTACGGACCATCCTACTATGGCTTTGCAAACTAGGCCAAGTACTACCTTTCCACGCTTCATTTTCTGTGTAGTGAGGGTGAGCAGTCAGAGGCTTCTCAGGGAAGTAGTGTGGGGGTTAGGGGCAGAGATTAAAAACTCAAACAGTCAAGCACCTTATACAATAGCTCACTGCCCAGCATAGTGATTCTCTTTTAGTAAAATGAAAATACTTTAATGTCCCAGCAAAACGAAGTACACAAATAGATAGGGGTACACATACAAGATTAATGCTCTGGTCAAGCACTGCATCCTCTACGGTGCCCTACTACAAAGTCATCGGAATCGCAGAGTATTTGTGGTGACTTCACTGCGATTCAGCCTTAGGCAAGATTAGCCACAGGTGTAAGCTCACTAAGCCATCGGTCCGTTCAAACATTTTTAAAGCATAAATATTTCACACTGGCAAAAAGAAACTTTCTACATCAAGATTATCCTTATGCGTTCAGGACTGTCTCTCAGTCTTTTGATGTCAGGCCTTGCATTTCCTCTTCAGCTGATGCATCGGCTTGGCTCGCGCTGGATAGTGTGCTCATTGAGCTGGCACTGTCTAATCCCGTAGGAGGGGATCGCCTTCTAAATCGTTGGGCAGTGTGTTGGCCCCGAGTACTGCAGACCCACTCCATTGGAGCACCACACACTCCGTTGCTGAGTGGCAACCCTCTGCCTGTCCAGCACGGGCTGAGAGTAGAGCTACACCAGAGGTCACAAGACACATGGCGATTTGGAGCCTGGCAAGCAAGCCCTTCAAACAAAATATTTTTCATGAGCTTTTCTATAATTCAAATAAATTGTTCCTAACATCCTCCATATATCGGAGATAAATGGGAAATTAATTGCACTTCCTTTTAGTTCCTCCAGTGTACATGCCTGTAGCTTGCATGACAAGTTCCCCCATGTAGGCGGACGAGTATCCTCAAGTGTGAGGTGCAAGTATGTGTTGCTGCAGGTTAGAGTAGACGTGTGAGTGACCTCCATGATAATGGCTGGCTTGTTCAAGGCTGCTGCTAAGGTTTGCCACTCTCAACTTGCATGCTTTCCATTCTTTTTTGCCCTGCCAGAGTCCATTTATACTGGTGGGAGTGTGGGAATTAGCCAATCTGCCCTTTAATTTGCTCTACCAAAGTGATACCACCCATACCCCACTACATACCTTTGGGATCAGGCCTTATGTCCAAGTGTTGTATTCCGCTTTAGGTGTCCGTATATAGGCTTTCCTGAAACATGTCCTTATATAGGCACAATTCGCATTGCCCTTATATAGGCATAAAATCCCAGTCCTTATTTAGGCATTAGCCATGCACTCCAAATACAGGCATGGTCACCGACATCCGTCCACCCTAACGTCACAACGAGTTCTTAGAAACCAAACCCTAAGCCCAGCATAGGATTATGGATTTCTCCAAGAACTCCTCTATTATGCATGAACCACTATTCCTTAAGGGTTCATTCCTGACGTCTTCCTCTGTCCGACTTCACGTCAATGCTAACATTCCAAGGCACCCACCAGGTATAAATATACCTTCCCTTGCCCAAGCAAGTTAGGGGAGACCTCGACTTCAGAGGAGCCCGTATCCCGGCCTGACGCACTGAGAATACGCTGTCATTCCTGCTCGCAGAAGAATCCAGCTTCCAGTGTTCTGACTCCCTTCGCGGGGTGTTAGAGTTTGAGATCCGGCAGGAGATTCCAACCTCTCTCATTCTCAAGGTATGGAGCTGACTAGAACCTAGAGGGACTCTTGGCATACTAGACTTAACATACTCTTAGTATACCATACTAGAGAATACTTCACCTACTTCTTACCTTGCCCTACACCTAGACTAGGTTAGGTACATTGGGGTAGAACTAGCGTAGAGAAGCATCGTATGAGTACTCGCATTTTTAGCTCATGTTATTTATGTACGTGAATATATGCTAAAAGATAATGCTAGCGCAGTATTATTTCTTTCTACTGCTTACGCTGTACATTATATATCTTGCATACTGTCTTGTGATCATAGCAGCTCATATCTCTTACACGAGAAACAAGACTGTTCAATAAAACCTTTTATTGAAACGCCCGTCTATTCTTTCTGTGTAACTCTGAGGAAACTAAGCATGCACGATTAGCTGAGTGAAACTGTTATCTATTGTTTCCACGATTCTGAGAAGTGTTCCGATTCTAAAGGGAAACAAAGTTGTCATGTTTATGCGGTTGCCAGAAACTACTCCCTTCTTGTTTACAAGGAGTTTCTAGTGGCCTCTGAGTTAGCTGGCACAAAAGTAATTAAGTTTAATATACTCGATAGGGACATACTGACCTCAGTCCTATGTCAAACCTATAGGGTATATTATTCCAATGCGCAGAGCCTCTTAGATGAAATAGGAACTACACTACATGGCGCCCAACGGTTTGGTAAGGCACTAATTTAACGCTAGATACTGAGTAACTCAGTCGTGCTTTTCTCTCAGAGACCCCTACTCACATACTCCATAAGACGTCTGGAGTGGGTAGGGTTAAATATCCGCCAAAGCTAAATAGGACAAAAAAAAACGATATATTAGCTATTTTGGTTTAATCAACGTTGAAGGATACAGTGTTCCAAAATATTGTGCACCTTATCTTTGGTTTCCTTGAAACTTGTACTACATTTAAAAAAAAACAAATGTCCATACACGGGGACAATGGCACCGAGAACGGTGTAAATACGGCGGACCCAGTCGTAACAGCTTTTAACTTTACTGGTTTCAATGAAGCCGATGAGGGTGGTATAAACATCCATCCAAACTTAAGGAGAGCCATCACTCTAAAACGTATAAAACACGGCCTATCACCAAGAGGTGGTAAAGCAGTTTTCGTGATAGAGGCACACGAATCCTTTCAGACAGAGGTATTCTATTCATGGATAGTATTCCCTGAATCAAATCCAGTAACAAAACTGTTTCACTTCTACAAAGAAGATGAACCACCAGAGGAATATATTCCTTTCGAGGATATTGAAATTCCACTAACATACCAGGAGCATCAGCTCTGGTTTAAAGGCGCCCTAAAACATCACAAAAACATTACCAGGCTCGGTCCACTAGGTAGACCAGGAGCAACATGGCCGATTCTATCCGGCTACACACCTCATCCTGACATCGAGGTAATATCAGACGTGGAATTACTTACTCAACTTCAAGAGTTAATAAAAATTTACAGACAATTAGTCCAATATGTCATGCGGACTTTCACAGTCCAAGCACCATTGACCATTCCAAATCAAACCCCTCAACAGGGGAATACACAAAAAATTACTCCACAGACTTTATACGCAGTCATGGGTAAAATGCCCACAAAACGTGAGCAAATTCCATTCTGGATAGCTCAAAAATTACTCAAATTGAAGCAGTATTTCCAAATACTAGCCCTTATGAGAAACACAGAATCCTAACAATCTGTTTACCAATGGGGATCACACCACAACTGGAAGATTGCACCACTTGGGGCGCAGTCTTTGCTGCCATCTATACTAAAACACATGGTGTTCCGTCAATTGCAGTAATACCAGATGTCCTGAAACAAATTCAAAACGAATATGGGGCAGAGCCTGCTCTGAATTTAGGTATGAAATTACTGAAAAACTTTGACCAGGTCTCAACAATAATGTTATCTAATATTAAAGGAGAGGCAGCATCAGTGGCGATCCGCCAACGCTTAAGGGAATTTGATGTTACAGAACATCAAACTGAACTACCCAGAATAATAGAGCAATCTTATGCAGAATTAGGCAGCGATAGTTTGGGTGGAAAACCTTTGAAGCCAAAACTATCTGAAAGTCCTGAGATGGACTCTATTAAACAAACTCCTACATCTTCTAAAAAGAAGTGGGAAACTAATAAACAAAATTCAAAAGAGACACGTTCTCAATCCCGAGGTAGGTCTCCTCAAAAGGAGCCCTCTGAAAGGAGGTATAACCGCAGGAATAGGGATAATTTAAGAAAATCTGACAGGTATCAAGATACTGATACACGTTCCTCTCATACCTTTCAGATATCGTCACAGACATCGGAAAGAAGAGGACGGTCAGAACATAGAGAAGAACGCGTGAAATCCAAAGACGACAAACACGTTCAGAAAAATAAAACAAAACCTCAATTCTCAAAAAAGAAAGTAGCGGGTCTGAAGATCAGACATGCCGAGAATACTGAGAACACAGCTCAAGAACGGAGAATGGGCTCAGACAATGCTGGACAGTGCAGCAGAAGTCACAATACCTCGCCAGAACCTGGAAGGAACTTCTGGAGATAGTGGACTTGAATGAGTACATCACAGTAGAAACTGTAGACACCAGGGTTAGTACTCCACAAAAGTTATATGAAATAACACTCCGAATGGAGGGAGACATACCAAGAAAGGTGAAAATACTCTTTTGGGAAAAACTTTCAAGGGGTTATGATATACTTCTAGCAGAAAAAGACTGGCCACCACAATTTGTCAGGGAGTGCCCACATGGTGAGGACATTATTATGCCTGCCTTCTCCAACCATATTCCAATTCACCTAAAATATACATATGCCAGGAAATGGGCAGTTGCCCAGGCCCCAGCATTATATAAAAATCATGAAGGATGGGATGAGGACTCACCTCACCACAAAATACATCTAAAAAATGAACCTACTGCACAAAGGTAGTACCCAATAAAGCAAGAAGCTAAAAAACAGGTCAGGGAGATCTTAGATCAACTTGAATACCACGGGGTGATTGAAACATGCACCTCCTCAATGAACAATCCTTTGTTTCCTGTTTCCAAACCAGACAATACATATCGTCTAGTTTTGGATTACAGACACTTGAACACTTGTTCTAAAACATTTGCAGTGCAAAATGCACATAGTACAGCATTAATGAATAACATTGTGCGTAAAAAATATACCACATTGGACATTTCAAATGGTTTCTTTTGTCAAAACATAGCACCTGAAAGCAGGTACTTAACAGCTTTCTCAATAATGGGGACCCAGCGTCAATTTTGTAGACTCCCACAAGGGTTCAAAAACAGCCCGGGGTTATTCTCAGCAAGGGTAACAGAGTTACTACAAATTTATGATAATGAGGCATTGTCATATGTCGATGACCTCTATCTGACAGACGATGACCTAGATAGGCACTTGAACAGGGTGAGTACCATTATATTGGGCTTCGCCTCTGAGGGCTATAAGTTCAACTTTAAAAAATCCAGCATTGCCCATCTCAATGTCCTTTTCCTAGGATATGAGCTTTCAAGTGAAGGCAAGAGCCTGGCAGCTAACTTTTGGAAAAGTGCGCGCTGCTCCAACCTCCAAAAACGCTGAAGAACTTACAATCCTTCTTGGGTTTCCTAAATTTTGGAAGAACTTACTTTCGAAATTACGCAGAAAGGGTTAAACCTCTCTACGAATTAATCAAACCTGATTTTTCAATAAAACATTGGACACAGGAACACACAGAAATCTTACGTTCACTCCAAGCTAACATGTTAGCAACAAATCACTTACAAACACGCGTAAATACACGCAATTTAGTATCTGAAAGAGACACGTTAGTGACAGATTCCCAACCTTAGAATATCCCCAGGCGTCAGGCTGGATCCGGAAAGTTTTGCGTAGCAGTACCCTTGCGCGTCGGTAGGCGGCGTCGTGCGGCTCCGCATCCGTCGTCGGCGTCGGGATCGCCGGGATGACGTCGCGGCCAGTACTTAGACGCCGCCCCTGCGCGCTGACGTCAGTTCTTTCTTTTTCCGCGCCAGTAAGCGCAGATCCGGGAAGAGCAGTGCCCCAGTCATTTTTTGACTACGTTTTTTGTGATTTTTATCACTGTTTTTTCTCGAGTCGTTCGACTCCGACGGTGTCAGTAGGGATGCCCGGCTTCAAGCCATGCGACGCCTGTGGTCGGATGATGTCGATCACGGACACGCATCGAGACTGTCTCTACTGCCTCGGACGCGACCACGACTCCAAGTCGTGCCCCGACTGCCGGGCCTTGCATCCGAAGGCTTTGCGAGAGCGGTCTCGAAAGCTCCTCGAGGTCCGGCAGTCGGCTCCGCGCCAATCCAAGCCCCGGTCACGTGGGAGGTCGAGGGGCCGGTCGCGGAGTCCTCATCGGTCGTCGGGGTCCAAGTCTTCGCACTCCTCCGGTAAGTCAAAGCACAAGAAGTCGAAGAAGCGTCATCGCTCGACGACTTCCCCTCGCCGGTCTCGCGACTCGGCTGAGGGCCCTGTCGGCACCGTCCCCACCCCCGCGGCTCCGGGAGTGCCTGTAGAGCTGCTGCCGCATTACCCGCCTTATCTGGGTTCGGCGGCGACTCCGGCCGAAATACAGGAGTTCCTGTCGGCCATGGCCCGCCTCTTAGGGCCTCAAGGTCCCCCCGGTGCGCCATCGGGCCCCACGGGCCCTTCTGGGGTGCCTATGGCGCCGCCGGCGACTCCGGTCCCGGCGCCGCCAGCGACGCCAGCCCCGGTCCCGGCGACGCCAGCCCCGGTCCCGGCTCCGGCCTCGACCCCGGCTCCGGCGTTGCCGCAACCCCCATCGACGCCAGTTGACCTGACGACACCTCCACCGGCGCCGATTTCACCGGTGCCGTTCCCGGCGCCGCCCGGGGCTCCGGGCGGCGTCGTACCCCGGTTCTCTCCGGACACAGCGCCGGACCGGCGTCGGTCGACGCCGGCCCCGGCGCCGATGAGACCTTGGGTCCCGCATGTCCCTCCTCCTTACTTTGAACCTGTTTTGGAGGACGAAGAGGACTGGGAGGGGTCTGAAGACCCTCTCACTGCCCAATGTGAGTTCGATCAGGACTGGGCTGTGGAACTTGGGGAGGCCAGTGGTCTGGACACCTCTCCTGACTCTGGCATGCTGTCTCCTCCTTCCGTGGCAACGGAGGAGGGAGCAAACTTTGCAACGGTGTTGCGTAGGGCAGCTGAGGCTTTACACCTCCAGTTACCTACAGTGGTTGTCAGGACTAACATCCTGACGGAAGTGCTTCAGCCGGCGGCTACCTCCTCGGAGCCACTGCTGCCTTTCAACAAGGCACTTTCTGACGTTCTTTTGGGCACCTGGTCCAAGCCCACCACAGGGGCTCCTGTGGATAGGAACGTAGCCCGACGCCATCGCCCTGCTCCGGGCGACCCCCTGTTTCTCTCCCAACACCCCACCCCTGAGAGCTTGGTTGTCCAAGCCTCTGCTTCCCAGAGCGCCTTCCCTACCGCTCCCCCGGATAGGGAATCCAAAAAACTGGATCAATTTGGGAAGAAGGTTTTTACTTCCTCCAGTGCTGGCTTGCGGTCTGTCAACACCACTTGCCTCTTAGGCCGATATTCCCACTCTTTGTGGGATTCGGTGGCGCAGGTTCTGCCCCAGTGTTCTGAGGAGGTCCAGACACTGCTTTCCCGCGCCATTGCGGAAGGAAGAGGTGCGGCAAAGTATACCATCAGATGTGGCCTAGATACCGCCGACTCGCTGGGCAGATCGCTTGCGACGACAGTGGCGCTGCGCCATCACGCCTGGCTGAGAACCACTGGTTTCTCGGGTGATGTCCAAAACACTCTTATGGACATGCCCTTTGATGGTGTCGGCCTTTTCGGCAACAAGGCAGACCATGCGCTGGAGCGCTTTAAGGACTCACGGGCTACAACCAAGTCCCTGGGCCTTTCTGCTGTGCGCCCTCCGCAACAGTCTGCTTTTCGCCCCTTTCGTGGCCACGGAAGGGGCGCCCAGTCACGTCCACTGCCCAGCCACCGGCCCACGCAGCAGGCGTCTTCGCGTGGCCGAGGACGTGGCTCCCGCCGAGGTGGGTCGGGTAACCAGGGTGCGGGTCAGGGCACCACCCCCACCCCGTCCGCGGCCTCCAAGCCCTCCTAGTCCTTCCTTTCAGGTCCACAGCACGCCAGTAGGGGCAGGGTCCGCCATCACCTTCCCCACTGGCGTGCCATCACCTCGGACAAGTGGGTCTTGGACATTGTCCGAAGGGGCTACTCCCTCCCCTTCGTGACCACTCCCCAGCCATGCCACCTCAATGCCACCGCATGTCAGGGGATCACTTGGTGCTTCTTCAGAAGGAAGTTGCGGCCCTCTTGGCCAAGGGGGCCATCGAACGCGTTTCGACCCCAGAAGTAGGGCGTGGTTGTTACTCCCACTACTTTCTGGTGCCCAAAAAGGACAAGGAGGACATGCGTCCTATCTTGGACCTCCGGAACGTCAATCGCTTCCTCCGGAAGGAGAAGTTCAAGATGCTCACCCTAGCTCAGGTCTTGACTGCCCTCGACCCTGGAGACTGGTTGGTAGCGTTGGACTTGCAGGACGCTTATTTCCACATTCCCGTCCTGCCGGCCCACCGGCGTTACCTGCGGTTCACGGTAGGCCACGAGCATTTTCAGTTTTCCGTGCTCCCCTTTGGCCTTACCAGCGCCCCTCGGGTGTTCACGAAAGTGATGGCGGTGGTCGCAGCTCATCTGCGCCGGGCAGGGGTTCCAGTCTTCCCCTACCTTGACGACTGGCTGCTGAAGGCGGGCTCGTCCCAGGCAGTCGTCTCCCACCTCCAGACTACGGCCGAGCTCCTGCACTCGCTGGGGTTCTCCATCAACGTGCCGAGTCGCACCTGATTCCTTCTCCACAGCTCCTTTTCATCGGAGCAGTTCTGGACACGACGCAGTTTCGGGTCTATCCTCCCGAACGGCGAGTCCGGGATATTCAGGCTATGATTCCGATCTTTCGGCCTCTATCCTGGGTTTCGGTACGGATGACCCTGAGGCTGCTGGGCCTCAAGGCCTCCTGCATCCTGCTGTTCGATCATGCCAGATGGCATATGCGGGCTCTGCAGTGGGACCTGAAGTTCCAGTGGGCGCAGCATCAGGGCAACCTGTCCGATCACGTCCAGATCTCGGAGGGGACTGCAAAACAGTTGCAGTGGTGGCTCTCGAACCGGCAATGGGTCTTGGGCAGATCCCTCTCCCTTCCCCAGCCAGAGCACACAGTTGTGACGGACGCGTCCCTTCTGGGATGGGGCGGTCACATGGGAGAGGCGGAGATCAGAGGCCTCTGGTCTCCGGCGGAGTCCCGGCTCCATATCAACCTTCTGGAGCTCCGGGCGATCCGACTTGCACTCAAGGCATTCCTTCCCTCTGTCAAAGGAAGGTAGTGCAGGTGTTCACAGACAACACCACCGCCATGTGGTACTGCAACAAACAGGGCGGGGTGGGGTCGTGGACCCTATGTCAGGAGGCTCTGCGCCTCTGGACATGGCTGGAACATCAGGGCATATTCCTGATGGTTCAACACCTGGCAGGTTCCCTGAACGCCAGGGCGGACAAACTCAGCCGCAGGTGCATGATGGATCACGAATGGCGTCTTCACTCGGAAGTGGCGCAAGGACTCTTTCTACAGTGGGGAGAGCCTTGGTTAGATCTATTCGCCACCGAAGAGAACGCGCAATGTCATCAGTTCTGCGCGTTGGAATTTCCAAGGCGGCACTCGCTCGGCGACGCTTTCGTCGCGAGTGGAGTTGCGGTCTGTTGTACGCCTTTCCGCCTATACCACTTCTACCCAGAGTGTTGAAGAAGATTCGGCGCGACCGGTCCCAAGTCATTCTTGTGGCTCCGGACTGGGCTCGAAGAGTTTGGTATCCCGAGCTACTCAGTATGAGCGTTGATCCCCGATCCGTCTGCCTCTTCGGGAGGATCTTCTGTCGCAGCAGCAGGGGACGGTCCTCCACCCGAACCTGTCCAGTCTCCACCTCCTTGCGTGGAGATTGAGCGGCGGCAGTTGATTCCTTTCGACTTGCCTCCCGAAGTTTGTGATGTGATTCTGGCAGCCAGGCGTCCCTCCACTAAGGTGGTATACGCCTGCAGGTGGAACAAGTTTGTGGCATGGTGCACAGCAAAGGCTGTGAATCCCCTTTCTGCCCCTCTTTCCGAGGTTCTTCTGTTCCTTCTTTCTCTGGCCCAACAGGGTTCTGCCCTGGGTACCATCAAGGGCTATCTTTGTGCAATCTCGGCCTTCCTTAGGCTTCCTGATCAGCCCTTCCTTTTCAAGTCCCCTGTTGTTAACAGGTTTCTTAAAGGCATCACACACCTCTTCCCTCCTGTTCCGTTTGTGATGCCTCAGTGGGACTTAAACTTGGTTCTTACCTTTTTAATGTGCGCTCCCTTTGAGCCTCTACATAACTGTCCTCTTCGTCTTCTCACTCTGAAGACAGCCTTTCTGGTGGCCATCACCTCCGCTCGGCGGGTGAGTGAGTTCCAGGCTCTTTCTTGCAAGCCTCCCTTTCTGTCTGTCCATCCAGACAAGGTTGTTCTCAGGACGCGTCCGTCCTTCTTGCCAAAGGTGGTTACTGCTTTCCACATTGGGCAGACCATCACTTTGCCCACCTTCTTTCCGCCTCCGCATCCTTCTAGAGAGGAAGAGAGGCTCCACCGTCTGGACCCAAAACGTGTGCTTTCCTTTTATCTAAATCGCACACAACAGTTCCGGGTGGACGACCAGCTCTTTGTTGGCTACATGGGCGCCAAAAAGGTCGGAGGCGGTACACAAGCGGACCATCTCCCGCTGGGTCGTCTTGTGTATCAAGGCCTGTTATTCTTTGGCTAAAAGGAGCCCCCTGTTTGGTTGCGTGCCCATTCCACCAGGGCCACAGCCGCCACCACGGCTTTAGGACGTGGTGTCCCTTTGCAGGACATTTGTCAGGCAGCTACGTGGGCCTCGTTGCACACGTTTACCAAGCATTACTGCCTTGACAGCCAAGTCCGGGGAGACAGCTTCTTTGGCCGTTCTGTCATCCGAGACTTCCTTGTCTGATCTTTGTTCGCAGACCCACCACCGGGGTTGGTATTGCTGGGGTATCTATTCTAAGGTAAGGAATCTGTCACTAACGTGTCTCTTTCAGATGCACAAGTTACTAACTTGTGTAACGATATATCTGTAAGAGACAGTAGTTAGTGACAGATTCCTTACCGCCCCACCCATCCTCCCCGTTCTGCGAACTGATTTCTAGGGTTAAGGACATCCCTTTCAGGGCCCTAGTATTTTTTCAGACACCAATGTCAGCTTCTTGCATGGCTCTGCGTTCCTGGCGCGGAAAGTCGTGTACAGAACTGACGTCAGCGCGCAGGGCCGGCGTCTAAGTACTGCCCGCGACGTCATCCCGACACCGACGACGGACGCGGAGCCGCACGACGCCGCCTACCGATGCGCAAGGGTACTGCTACGCAAAACTTTCCGGATCCAGCCTGACGCCTGGGGATATTCTAAGGTAAGGAATCTGTCACTAACTACTGTCTCTTACAGATATATCGTTACACAAGTTAGTAACTTGTGCGATCCGAATAATTTCGGGACAATGCAGATTCACCTATTTAACATTTAATGAGGGTGAAAAAGTACCAATAGCATACAAATCACATTTGTATACACAAGCAGAAATGCGCTTCACTTCAACTGAAAAAATACTGACAGCAGTTCAAACCGCTGTAGCAAAAGAAAGAGATCTAGCCCAAGGGAAATGCATTATTGTCGTAACCCCAGTACCAGCCTTAGAGGCGGTTACAAAAGCGAGCATTCCAAATGCAAAAGCTTTACATCCTAGATGGATACAATGGGTTAATTCTCTTGCTGCAACAGATGTTGAATATGTTTTTGATCCTGATTTAAAAACACAAGCATTCCTGCAATATGAACATGAATGTCCTCTGCCCACTGAAATTCTGCCTTTCGATCAGTACGAATTTATAATTTACACTGACGGATCAGCACAACCCGCTACAGGGAGTAAGCAAGCTTACAGTGCAGCATGCGCAATCGTGTAAGGTCGCATGCAAGATGGTAACTTCAGACCAATGGTCACTAAAACTCAATCTCTAGGAGATTGTACAGCTCAGCGAGCTGAACTACAAGCATTCAAACTGGCACTTGAAGGTACAGATCGCGAATTCCCCACACTAATAGTGTGTGATTCTTTATACTGTGTTCAGTCGTATAATGAATATATACAAAATTGGCTTGAAAATGGGTTCAAAGATGCAAAAGGTGGCACAATAAAGCATAAAACGCTTTGGGAACAAGTAGTTAAGTTGAGAAACGAACTACCAAAAGCTCACGTGATACACACGCTGAGTCATCAACGTGATGGCGTTCATGTTGCAGGGAATTCATTGGCTGACGAAGCCGCAAAGGGGGCTGTTCAGACGGCTTCCGTAGCTGCGATCACTCGTTCAAAAACGAGAATAGACAGTGAGATATTGTTGGCTGTCAATGCTTCAAACAAAGGCAGTGGTGCAGCGTTACCCAAAAAATTTCCACTCAAGTACTCTTATGTAATTGATGCAAACAACGTTCCTTTTGCTCGAATCCCTGGAGTGGGGGATAGGGTAATTCCAAACATGGAACGTAGATTAGGACTAATCCTAGCAGCACATGAAGGGATAGCTTCTGCCCATCCAGGTGTTTCTGCAACAGTATCTTTACTTAAACAAAGATATTGGTGGCCTGGCATTAGGAAACAGACCACAAACTATGTTTTGGAATGTCAAATATGCCAACAGATGAAAGTCTCCACAGTGAAACGTCCTGCGCAGACACCCCTGTTGATTTCAGACAAACCATTAGCTTGTGTTTACCTGGACCACTGCGGTCCCTTGCAAAGGGATGGTAACTATAAATATATAATGGTCGCAGTGGATTCGTGCTCAAGGTTCCTATGGATATGGCCTCAGCGCTCGGCTGACGCTCGAACTGTTATAAAAGATTTGCGAGTCTTTATGGGCACATACGCAAGTGGCACACTACATTCTGACCAGAGCCCTGCGTTTAGCTCTCGGGCTTACAAAGAAGCCATGGCCAGTTTGGGTGTAGCATTGCGGTACTCCTCTCCGTTTCATCCTGAGGGAAATTCTGTTGTGGAAAGGAAAAACCGGGACATAAAGCAGTCTATAACAGCTAGAGTATTAGGTTCGGGTGATGGGTGGGTCAAACATCTTTATGGGGTCCAACGCTCATTAAATAATTTGCCAAGAAGTTCTCTAGGGGTGGTCACTCCATATGAGGTCCTATTTGGGACAAGAATGTGGGTTCCTGATCTCGAATGTAAAGGCACAGTGGTGGAAAATAAACCCTTTGATATCAAAGATCGTTTGGCTGTTTTACAGGATCTAAATGAACTAAGATCGAAACAAAGCAACGTGTTCCTGAAGCCAACCACCACTGGGGAAAAACCGGCAGTCCCAGCTAGCCTGTCTGGATCCCAAAAGTTGGGGATCTAGTCAGAGAGAAGATTGCGGACAAGAAGGAATTTGGACCTTCTTACAGACAACCAGTATCTGTCCTAGCCATTCACGGAACAAGAACAGTACTTCTGCCGCCCCTTGCTGGAAAAAAGGAGAAAAGATTTGTGTCAATCGACCTCATCAAACCACAGTATGTGGCCGATACTAAATAGTAGGCCTCGTGGACTCCGACCTAGTAGCAGACACACTCCTCTCGCTACTGTCCAAGAGGTTCAGACTGAAAGACTGATAACCATCGAGAATTCAGCGGTAACAGATGAAGGACTGAGCAACAATGCTATGGAACTCATCCCTCTTGAAACTCAAGTAACAGTTCGTCCAAATACACCTGTCTACACCAACGTAACAAGTGATCAACTGGTTCCAGCGATTTCAACAAATCCTGATGCAATACCAACAATTGACAGAACTGCTTCTGGCTATTTCATTAACTTTGATACGTTTTCTGAGGATCCGAGTGAACCTGAAACGACGACAGCCCTAAAAACTTTCAAACAACAAGTACAAGACCTTTTTCATTTCCTGAAAGAGACTTATCTGGTTTCACCATGGATTGAACTATGGATTATTTCTGGAATATTTTTCTTTCTGCTTTGGCTAGCTTTGGTTATGACAATCAGCGTGCTTATAAATGGCAGATACATCCATATGGACACTGAAAGTAAAAATGTGAACTTACTTTTGAAACCACACAAATCATCCCATCGTGAAGCAAGAGACTTGTCAGCAGTGAACATCACAGCCGTTCCTATACAGGATGGTATAGTGTGGGACAAAATCGGATTTCGATATCTTCGGCCCTACGGAACTTTTGAACATTCCACATTTATTTAAAATTTCACTAAGTGATTTTATTTCCTCCAGTACCAATTCTGATGATTGGGACTTTGAGACTGTAAATGATATGATGTCTGATCTAGAAAGGTCTGCTGCATTCTCTAACAATGAATACTTAGAGGGTTCATCAGACTATGAACAGCTTTATTGTTACAACCACTATGGTCATCATTTCTTGCATAAATCTGCAACACCTAGAAATGTGTTTATGTTTAACCAATGGGAGCATTGTCCTACACCACCAAAAGGTAGTTCAAAAACGTTTGCTAAAAAGTTTCCCTATTTTTCAGGGTACAATACATCTGATCCAGAAACATTTTACTATAAAAATGTAAACAAAACAGGACAGAATTATGTTAACAAATACAAAACAGATTTACTCCGCAGCCTTTATTACCCAATTGTCTAGACATGGATTTGACTTGTGGAAAGACACAATAGACACGAAATCTGTCTGGGGTTCTAAAGATTGGCAAGTGCAGGGGATAGAAGCTTTGTTTAGAGCATGTATCATCCCTCAGCAAATAATGTTTTTGAATGACACTGTGCAACAAACGTCTTGCCTTGGTTTAGCTAAGATCAAAGACATGAAAACACCTTCTGTACCAACACCTGCTAATAATAACACTACACAGGCAGCGGTTACAGTTGACACAATACTACAAACCAACAGAACAGATCCTGATTGGAGAAAATGGTTACTCTGGCCCACAGACACAAACATCTGTCAAGAAAGATTCCTGAATAGAAGAACGGGCTTTACTATCCATAGGCCAGACCCAAGATACGTTCAAAGACAACATCCGGGGGTAGTCACAACATACAGTGTAGGAAAATTGTGCCTCGACTGGCTACAGAAATCTACACTTGAGGATGTGAAACAACACTTATCTTTACTTAAAGAAGACGCAGACCTTAGGGAATTCTTGCTCGGACCAAGAAAACCGCGTCAAAAACGTTTCATATATGCCGGCATTTATGCTGCTTATAATGAAGTATGGAAGGTTTCACAGGCAGAGGCCGCAGAACGAATACGTGAACTTGATCGTATTAACTTAGAGAAAACTCTCTCTGTGGTCGACAATGGGTTAACAACTTTGTCATCCAGAATGTATTCATTGAACAACATTGTATCCTCTGCTATTGACATACTGGAACAAGATTTAGCCATGTTACAATAAGGCCAATCTCAGTTACGTTCTATTATGTTATTAGGCTGGACGCTGCAATCTTTGCGTGCAGGCTATGTGCCTTGGCGTTTTATCAACACGTCGTCTCTGTTTGCAGAATACAATCTAATTGATAAACAGATCGAACTGGCACAAAGGGGAGCAAAGTATACAGTGCTGAGCATTGAAAAACTGGAAAAATTACCATTCACAGTGGCAGAAAAACCAGCTACAGAATGGCTTATTCATGGCAAAATCACTCTGCCTGTCACTACTTTTCAGTTTCAGTACTGCCTCAAACAAATGCAAGCAGGCAAATATGAAAGGTTGGGTAAAGAATACATTAAGACATCCTGGGTTTTACCTTACGAATACAGATGTTGGAGTGGGGATCGTGAAGTGTTTCTAAGCGGTACAAACTGTGAAAAGGCATTAAGCGGTTCACTCATAGTCAGGACATTTCTTTACACGGGGCTTGTAATGGTTCTGTGGCAAATTTGTCCTACCACCAGCAGGGTACACCGGCTACTGTGATTAATCCAACGTTTGGCCAACTTTCTAACGGGAGTTACCTCATGTTGAATGATCAGAGTTGCTGTGGCACGTTGCCAGGCATCCCATATCTGGTAACGGTCAACTCCAGGGTTACTTGCTGTATGCAAGTATTGTTCCCCCCAATAGACACAGTCAGGGAGTCGCCTCTATGGCCTTCATTGAATGTTTCTTTTATACGTTTTGATACTTTAAGCAGAATGAAAGCCATGCTTTTGCAACAACAGACCGTGCCTTTGACCTCGGCCAAAGAAATGTATGATTTACAAATTGCAAGGACTTCGGCTGAGATACAGGCTTTAATTCGTACAAACGGCCCTATACATTTCGCAGAAATGATGGGACGTATCTTTAACATGTCTGATACGAGCGGTATTGTACATGTATTTAAGACCATCTGTTCAGGACTGTTCGCACCCTTCCAGGCAGTCCTCGGAATCATCCGAAACTTCGCACATTTTGTGTATGGTGGTGTGCCATTATTTCTAGCAGTTGTTGCAGGAATCCTATTCCTATTTCTACTATTACGCTATGGCAAGCCTATCCACCAACATCACTCCGAGCAATGTGGAGAAAGCTCTCCTAGAACGGAAGTGCCGTGAGCGCATAGTGCAACTTTTGGGCATGCCTCGTCTACAGGAACTTAATACAACATGCTTCCTGTCATTCAGACCAATCTGGCAATATTGCATCTTACCTGTTCTACGCTGCCTGCTTTGCAGTGAAGAATACGTGCTAGACACACCGCTTAATTTGTGCCGGTGCTTTCCGGTGCTAAGCACCGGCACTTACTTATCAGGGCCGGGTCTACACACGGCGGTGTCTGCACATCACTTATAGCATTGATGATAAGTCTCGGCATGACTTCTTTATTGCGCAGAGTGTTGTTCTTGTCTCCTGACTGAGTCCCAGTGAAAAATGTTGTGGCTCTGAGAGCTGCGTAAGCCAAGATTTATATTATATGGTGGCGGCCGCGGCCCTCGGTCCAGTGTTGCCGGTGGGCGGGAGTCGGGACACTGATTGGGCTGGAATCTGGATGGATTTGGTTCTGCAGGGGCTGTGTGCAGCAGGCAGCGCGCGCAGATTTTTTTCAGATTGCCACGTGACGCCACGGCACGCCCGCGCGGCCGCACCCCACCCACGAGTCATCAGCGTTCAAGTTAGTCAGCCTGACGACATTGAGGAGCAGTAGCACCAGCCCTGCTATACCATATTCAGTTAATAAGGCAGTGCCCAGGTCCACCAACACGAGTAAACTGTAAGTATTCTATTGCCATACCAACGCTGCTTTTTTTAGTTTTTTTAGCGTGGTGGCATGACACAGGTCACCGTGGTGGTAGGTCGGTCGGCAGCTCCACAAGATTCCATAGTGCACTGCCTGCCCTGGCCTAGTTACGGCCCGCGGTCACCGGCCATACACATTATAACTTATATCAGGATAGGGCCGAGATTAATTTAAAGGCCCTGCCCGGCCCCTGCCTGAAGTATCCTCCCCTAAACAGTTTACTGCTTACGAGTGGCTAAATGCCGTGTTGAAAAGCAGGATGTTGTGGCGGGCGGCAGGCAACGTGTGCAGATTTTTTTTCAGATTGCCATGCGGACACACCCGCACCCCACGAGT
Organism: Calotriton arnoldi; assembly: GCA_963921515.1. NCBI lineage: Eukaryota > Metazoa > Chordata > Amphibia > Caudata > Salamandridae > Calotriton > Calotriton arnoldi. Next base: position 1,939,003 of record CAWUFW010002691.1, on the reverse strand, counting down.
TCTCTCATCAGCATTCAAGTCAGTCCGACGGCGACGGGCAGGCAGCAGCAACAGCAGGCCTGCTATATCTGACCTCCAGTTAATAAAGGCAGTGCCCCCACCCTGGCCGCCTGGCCCACCACCACGAATAACCCTAGTAGTAAGTAGTTAATAAATCCTTTCAACTGAGATTTATCGAAGAACACACAAAACAACCAGCACACTAACACGCATATATGTAGCATAGCATGCATTCTTCAGCTAATGCCTCCAGTTGAGTATTTCCCTTTTCAAATGACTGTAGCCCCAGCTCCCAGGGGAAACCCTTAAAAGAGACCTTGGACCCTGCAGCTCCAGCTAGAAGTGAGCTGGCAGCGTTCAGGGTATGCATTGCCCGACACTCGGCTCCTCCGATCATTTTTGTAATTAAGACAAGAGGGTTTTATTTATCAGATCTTTTGCAGGCTTCATTTAATTTACTGTTATGGTGGATTATGGAATTGGTATTTGAACAGCGCATATCTGCAGTGAGTGCAGTGCCAGGTATTGACTAGGCAGGAGGCGCTAGAATTGGTCCCCCCTTATCTTCAGTCGCCCTTGCTTCAGCGTTCTTTCACTTTGCAAATAAAATGCACTGCTTTTTTTTGATGTAGAGAGCTAATTTTATTGTATTTTAAATATGCTAACCAAGTTAACTTGCCATTTCGAGCAAGTTTTACGTTGAAATATTCCTTTTAGGATCTCATTCTACTCAATGTCTTAATTCTGATTCTGGTGCAAACTCTTCTTTCCACCTGGGTTGGTATTCTTATGCAGGTGCAAAATGCCGACACACATGCCCACCCATATTGAAATTACAGAATGCTTTCAGGACTGTTTGATAATGCCTATTGGTGTAACGTTTTATTTAACCTGCTATTGTTAAATGGTATGATAGAACTTCCATTGTCAGATCCAGTGCTTGCCTGGAGTCTAGTTCATAAGCAGAGGTGTCGCAAATGGATGAATTATAAAAACACTCTGTTTAGCAGTTAGATGGAATTTCCAGAATGACAGAGAAGAACTTAAAGGTGTATGTTTCGCTGCCAAAAAAACCAAAACCTGCCCATTGCGACAGGCTAATCAAATGATAGACCCGTTCAGTTGTATCTGCATCCATTTGATTGCTGCTAGGTAGAATTATTTTATCATCTGTTGGGGATGGCATGGGCTTTCATGTAAGGTTGTCAAATGATTCTCCGTCATCAAGGACGCAGGTCTTTACTCCTGGGATTTTCTTTCCAAAACATTGTTTTTCTTTTTATTAGTCCAGTTTACTCAACCGAATTAAACTATGACTATAATTCTGAGAATGCAAAAAAAAAAATCCAGGACTAGTGCACTGTCTTTGGTGACTTTAAGTCATCTGGCAACCTTGTGTTTTCTGTGCTTCACATGTCCTTCTCTCAATGACTGTCGAGACAGAATAGACGTCACCCCTGCTTTGTTTCACTAATAAAATTACCTGTTGAGCAGCTATGAAATGGTTCTTTCTGAGCCCATTCGGCCTATGGGTTTTTAGATTTCTTTCCATGCATGTGACCAGCGGAAAAGCAAGCATTCTATTGTTGTACACCAGCTGATACTAGCGGTCGCTTATAGCTCACTTAAAAATCATGTGATACAAATTCCAAAGGTGCAGCTGGAATTCCACTACTGATGGCCTTTACATTGGTCATTGGGTTCCTTGGCCCTCATTTAGAAGTATTACTACTCATTCATACAATTTTCCAAGCTTTTGAATACTGGGTGGAATGCATCAGTTCATAGACATTCCGCAAGTAGAGACCATCATCAAAAGCGTGTTGGTAACATGTAAATGAATGAAGAAAACAGACTGCAAATTGTTCCTCATTTTTGTACTGAAACTCTAAATCTGAGTGCAATACCGTCAAGTAAAGTTGTTACAATAGCTGTTTTTTGCTCTGTGATTTTGCCCTATTCGACCCCAAAAAGGTATCAGAACCTAGAATATCGATGTCCCAAAGTATTTTCAAGACAGGGACTAGTGTGCAGCTGCCTTGAACATCTATGTCTAGTTTACGTGGTCAGACCGAAGCAGCCCTTAATTCTAAAGTGACATTGGTTCTTTGATTAGTTGGCATAGCAAGGGTGCCAATAGTCCTAATGCAAGGAAATAAATTGGGCCCTCATGTCCTGGTTTTGTAGTAAAATACAGCCATTGCAATGAAGTGGGCCTTTCATACCCCTGGGCCTAGGTGTTACTGCATCTACTGGCACTTCAACACCCCATCAGGGGTAACAAGCGCTATATAAATGTAAACCTTTTTCCCTCTTCTTCCCTCCGCTACCCTTCTCAATCCAAATAACGGACTAACCTATCCGCCACTCAAATTACTTTCATATTTCACTATACTAATTCAACACTAATCCTTAATGGGTTCCGGAGTAGCGTGCTACTTGCCGAAAAATCGCTTTGACGCCTCGTCAGGGGTAGTAAGCGCTATATAAATGCAATTACAATACATGCAGTTGTTTGCTCGCAAGACTTTCACGAGGTAAAAGCTACCACAAACATTGTGGTTGGTTTCGAACACCCCAGAAAGGGGGGAAAAACATGCACAGTTTGTGTATTATTCACCAGTCCGAGGTTTGAACCTCAAAGACTGGGTTGATTGTGCAAACAGTAATTAATAACACATCCAGTACTATTAAAAACTGTAGGTAGGCAACTGCAACACAAAATGTGCCCTGTATTCCAATGTGGGACAGAAAGAGGACATAAGTATGAAAGAGATTAATTTGTAATTATCAGACAGTAGCTGAGAATGGCATTGGACTTGCAAGTGTGTGCATGAGCATTAGTGTAGATGCCAGGCAGGGGCGTAGCTTGGTCAGTAAGATTGAGGGGGTGAGCTTCAAATTTCCTGACCATCACGCTGGCATATCTTGTTAAACGACATAATACGGACAAGGCAGCAGGTCGCATGGGAGAGGATTAACAGGCAGTGAAAAGGGAGAGGAATGCGGATTGGTAGGAGTACTAAGAGAGAAACACAATATTTTGTAAATTAATTTTTTTTACGGCTTTCAAAACAGATGAGAGAGAGTGTGTATGGTTTTGTCAGTGTATGCATGCAAAAATCCCAGGTGAAATCTGACAGGCATGAGGAAGGCTCAGATAGAGTATTGCATCTAACTTTTAGCAGTGCCAGTTGAGGATGTGGGTGGTGCCAATAGAGTAAGTGGGTGGAGCCAGTGGAGGAAGTGGGTGGAGCCGGGGGGAAGTGGGTGTGGCTTCCGACAAACATTTGAGCACCTGCACTTCATATTTTACAAATTAAGCACTGGCTAGACACCTGTCTAACACTCCCATCAGTCGTGCCAACGGATATCGATACTCTGCTGGACCCAGTAACGGCCCATGCTCTGTGTTGTCCCCAGAGGCTACCAATCCTGATGACGGCATTCATTGAGATCTCACAGACGCTTCCTGCTGCTGCTGAGGTACGAGATGGATCAACAGGCACACAGGTAACAACGGACGCGAACATTGCTGCGGCATCTGATGCTGAAGGCGATGCTTCTCATCTCTGTGCAATTAACCTTCTGAACAAGGTGTTCCAAATGTCACCAACATCGGTAGACGATATTTTGGCTACAGAAATAGATGATTTCATGTTTACACCAGACCCATACACTGACTTTGATTCGGCTCACAGTGTACCAGGGACGCAATGAATTTGGCCTTCATATTTTCAAAACTTGGAACTCTTCCTAAAACTGAACTTTTTCTTTTTCTTTATTTTTTAAAAATACATGGCAAAACAATCTGCTTACAGTAGAACTATTCTTATAAAACGGACTTTTTTGAATACTTCCAGGGACACATTGTCACCTTATTTACCACAATTTCATTTAGTACCATGATATGCAATGGCTTTGATTTTTGAAAACTTGTCAACCATTTCATCATATGTATATATTTCTGTTTATTCATTCATGTTGCATTTATTTCTAATATATGCTTAGAATGAAAAAATGCTTTAAAATGTACAGTACCTATTGCATTACATGTTTTAGCAACAGTTCTTTTAAAAACTTCTTTTACTATGCTTTTAGAAATGTTTTTAGCAATATGTGGTACTCAAGTTTAATGTTTAGCATTTAGTATTATCGTTCATTCGAAAGTGGAGTGGGTGTTGTATTCCACTTTAGGTGTCCGTATATAGGCTTTCCTGAAACATGTCCTTCTATAGGCACAATTCGCATTGCCCTTATTTAGGCATTAGCCATGCACTCCAAATACAGGCATGGTCACCGACATCCGTCCACCCTAACGTCACAACGAGTTCTTAGAAACCAAACCCTAAGCCCAGCACAGGATTATTGATTTCTCCAAGAACTCATCTATTATGCATGAACCACTATTCCTTAAGGGTTCATTCCTGACGTCTTCCTCTGTCCGACTTCACGTCAATGCTAACATTCCAAGGCACCCACCAGGTATAAATATACCTTCCCTTGCCCAAGCAAGTTAGAGGAGACCTCGACTTCAGAGGAGCCCTTATCCCGGCCTGACGCTCTGAGAAGACGCTGTCATTCCTGCTCGCAGAAGAATCCAGCTTCCAGTGTTCTGACTCCCTTCGCGGGGTGTTAGAGTTTGAGATCCGGCAGGAGATTCCCACCTCTCTCATTCTCAAGGTATGGAGCTGACTAGAACCTAGAGGGACTCTTGGCATACTAGACTTAACATACTCTTAGTATACCATACTAGAGAATACTTCACCTACTTCTTACCTTGCCCTACACCTAGACTAGGTTAGGTACATTGGGGTAGAACTAGCATAGAGAAGCATCGTATGAGTACTCGCATTTTTAGCTCATGTTATTTATGTACGTGAATATATGCTAAAAGATAATGCTAGCGCAGTATTATTTCTTTCTACTGCTTACGCTGTACATTATATATCTTGCATACTGTCTTGTGATCATAGCAGCTCATATCTCTTACACGAGAAACAAGACTGTTCAATAAAACCTTTTTATTGAAACGCCCGTCTGTTCTTTCTGTGTAACTCTGAGGAAACTAAGTATGCACGATTAGCTGAGTGAAACTGTTATCTGTTGTTTCCACGATTCTGAAGTGTTCCGATTCTAAAGGGAAACAAAGTTGTCATGTTTATGCGAATGCCAGAAACTACTCCCTTCTTGTTTACAAGGAGTTTCTAGTGGCCTCTGAGTTAGCTGGCACAAAAGTAATTAAGTTTAATATACTCGATAGGGACATACTGACCTCAGTCCTATGTCAAACCTATAGGGTATATTATTCCAATGCGCAGAGCCTATTAGGGAAATAGGAACTACACTACACAAGGTTGACACACTTTCTTCCAGATACAGCTAAAGCCCAACCTGGGAGAAGCTACAGTTAGCCACAAATCCTGCATATCCTGATCACTCATTAGTCATGTTTCTGCATGGTTTGAAGAGCGCGCTAAGTTACACATGTTGCAAAATATCGGATTGGTCAAGACTGACCATAAGTACTGACACGCTTGGTCAGTAGAGTGTGCTATAAGTTCTTTTCATCTACTGAAGACCTGCACTCTAGAGTAGCTCAGAAGGCAAAGCTTGAGTCCTGCGCCAAGACCTAAAGAATCTGTTGCTGCGGCCAACATGTGACCTGCCACCATGTGGAAAGAAGCTAAATTGCATCTTTCAGGAGAAGTAACAAGCTTGAAGTACAGAGCTCAGCTAACAGAGAGTACCTGAGGGAGACTCAGTTGCACTATGTCTGCTCCAAGGCCACATGGTCATCCCAGTTAGCTGCTCAGTAGTCATCCATCCTCTACTACATGGTACTATTAGGGCGAAGGGGAAGATGCACCCCTCCCTCCGTTGCTGTGTGGAACATGCTTGTACCTTCTAGTTGCCTCATGAAATCTTGATGTTTCCTATGCCTAACTCCTGACCAAGAGATATGGAGATCAGCCAGAGTATGTCACCCTTAATTAAGGCTCCCAGTTTTCCGTTTTTACTGATTTTTACAGATCAATACAGACAGAAAACAACGTGTTTTCTGTCTGTATGTATTTTTAAAAGCGGAACAATGCAGAAAATTGTGCTTCTTGTGAGTGACTCTTCATACTGTCCTTCATCAATTCTAGTCAATAGTTGAGCAGATAGACATCATGGAGAATTAAAAAAAAAAAAAAAAAACATTTCATTAAATACAGGCATATGCTAATAAATATTTGTATGTAATGCTAATATTTAACTGTGGGTGTAGCGTTTTGTTATATTTGGCTGCCTATTTAGCTAAAACGTGGCGGGTATCAAAGTATGAGTGCATGTTTATCAGTTAAATAAATGCGGAAATATACCATTTTACTTGTCCATTTATTCTCAAAACACAAAATAAATATGGAAAAATACCAAAAAGATGGCCAAAAACTAAATATGGATAAATACAGACGGAAATGTTAAAAAAATAAATACCATAAAACTGGGAGCCCTACCCTTAATCCAGAAACATTGACCGTATCTTTGAAGACAATGCAGTTTTGGAGATATCCTCATTTGAACCCTGATTCCCACCCCAAAAAGTACAAGTTCTCCAAGTTTGACCTGGTCTTAATAGTTGTTGCAGGTGCAAGCAGACCTGTGGAGGCCAGCCACGGGAACTCTGTGGCCACAACTGGTAGGTTCCAAGATACAGCCCTTATATTTGTTGTACCTTCTGTGTGGATATCCAGGTGTATTGGTGCTATGTCCATCTGCAACCCCAACAAATTAGCCTCTTGACTTGTAGGACCACAGTAGACCATGCCCCAAGTGTTGTGGGCACAGGGAGAGCAGACCTTGTCCCTGCACCCCTACAAGAGACACATTTTGCTTGCCAGGCTTGGGAAGCACTTCATTGTTTGGGCAGGGTTCTGCAGGAGTCTAGATGGAAAGAAGGGGTTGTTTAGCATGTGCATTAAAACGTTCCTCATTCAGGTAACCGGAACTGAAATCACTGCAGTTCAACCATAGTACCGCTCTTCTTCTCTGAAATGTTGGAGAGTCCTGGCCTTTAATGTGTAGTTTTGGAAGGCTGTGATTATGCAGATTTTTTGTATTACACAATCCTTTAATAAGGTTTGCCCTTTTGTTGCCTATGTTAGTTCACAAACATATACCCATGGGTTAACATTGGCTCTACGCACCCATGTATTTCGTTTTTGTTTTCTTTTTCTAGGGTTACTTATAAGTACTTTAATAGTATTTGTGGTCATATCTCCAACCAAGAAGGTGCTAGGGACTTCTGTTTTTTTCTGCTGATCATCAATGTTTCTATAGCTTACTGCACTCATATATGTTGAATTACATTCCCTTCATAAAGTATAGAACTGACTGTTTATTAATTGATAATAAAGTTTTCCACTGTTCACAGTGTCTACCCTCAGAACAGATCCTGGAGTACTTATTGGACTGCTGAGTCTTACTACCCTGAGAGAGTCAATAGCAAAAAGGGAGTACTTTTGTTTTTCAATCTGAGGTATTATAGTAGTGTGGCAGCAGGGCACCAGAGGTAAACAACTGAAGTTATTACAATTGGACCTCAGTAACCCCAGACTGGGCCGGGACCCCAGGAAGCAGTTCTGATTTTAATGATCTAGTTTTATACTTTGGAACTGCCACCCAGTGTGAACAGAACTTGATGAGGATCCCAAAGGTTGAGCAGGTGGGCGTTATGTGCAGCTTGAGCTGCTGGCAGGTGATCTTTAAGGCGGCCTGATCCTCTTTACCATTGCAAAATGGTCCTGGATCGACCAGATGACAAGAATCCGGGGACTCTGCTAGAAGAACATTAAGTGAAAAAGAACACTTGGAGGACCAGCAACCATTTGGTTAGTTTCGCCACTAGCCCAATTCCTTTTGACTTTCTTTGGGTAATGTCTCCTGTCCTGGTTCATAAATAGGCATCAGTCTTGTAGGTAGGCACCATAGGTAGGTAGGTAGCCTAGCCTGAAGTCAGTGTCCAGGAGAGGGTGCATGAGGGAATGCATCTTTGGCTTTACCTATGATTTTCCACTGCCTCAGTCAGCAGACAGTTTGCCTTTTCTCTAGCGCAGGCTATTCTCCATTACGGTAGGTGGTGAGTATTTCCAAAGTTAGGGTTTTCAATGGATCTAGTTACGCATCGAAGTAGGGGAAAGAAACACCCTTAAAGAATTCATGTAATAGTCTAACCATCCTATCCTCTATATGCTAGAGCCACTAGAATTGCACAAATGGTACATGCCCACCTGTGTACATGCATTGATCTGTGACGAAGTCTATAATGTCAGGGTCAGGTCCTGCTGTTTCAGTGGTCTTATGAGCATTTGCAGGGATTCCTGGGGAGAGGAGTTGGCCTATCGGCTAGAGCAGTCGACATCAAATCTGGGGAACCGGGTTCGATTCTCGGCAAGGACGCGCCACATCCAGTGATTCTGGGCAAATCACTTAATTTCCCTGTGCCTAACAAAAATGAATGTGTCCTCATGTAACGCAACTGGTGCTCGTGTAAAGCGCTCTGATACCCAATCCCTTCGGGTCAAGTTCGCGCTATATAAAACTCCGTAAAAAAAAAAAAACATTCCTGTCACCCTAAACAGAGACGTTTAGGGTGGGGCAACTGTCACTAGATTTCTCATCCTTAACCGCTATGCAAATGCAAAAAGAACAATTGATGGACAGAATGCAGAACAATGTCATACATTCACCCCAGTACAGAGATCTGGGCCTAAATCCATCGTTTTTTTGCTCACCATGCCATTCCAGTTTGGACCCAGCCATATGCAAATCAGTCTTGACCCTGCGCCCAATGGGAACAGTCCAGCCTGAACTGCCAGGCCAGGTCCTTCCTGGACTGGAAACAAGCATCCTAGGACCGGTTTCGGGCTTTCAGCCCTCATCAGCCAGGATAGCTTGACTCCAGTGGCATGGAGAGCACGGGACCACGTCTGGGCATACCCGTCCCACTCGGGGTGACAAATGCAAAAACAACAATTGATGGACAGAATGCAGAACAACGCATACATTCACCCCAGTACAGAGATCTGGGCCTAAATCCATCGTTTTTTTGCTCTTCAGCCAGGATAGCTTGACTCCAGTGGCATGGAGAGCACGGGACCCACGTCAAGCTATCCTGGCTGAAGAGGGGTGAAACCCCGAAACCGGTCCTAGGATGCTTGTTTCCAGTCCAGGGAGGACCTGGCCTGGCAGTTCGGGCTGGACTGTTCCCATTGGTCACAGGGTCAAGACTGATTTGCATATGGCTGGGTTCAAACTGGAAGGGCATGGTGAGCAAAAAAACGATGGATTTAGGCCCAGATCTCTGTACTGGGGTGAATGTATGACATTGTTCTGCATTCTGTCCATCAATTGTTGTTTTTGCATTTGTCACCCCGAGTGGGACGAGTATGCCCAGACGTGGGTCCCGTGTTCTCCATGCCACTGCAGTCAAGCTATCCTGGCTGAAGAGGGGTGAAACCCCGAAACCTGTCCTAGGATGCTTGTTTCCAGTCCAGGGAGGACCTGGCCTGGCAGTTCGGGCTGGACTGTTTCCATTGGGCACAGGGTCAAGACTGATTTGCATATGGCTGGGTTCAAACTGGAATGGCATGTGAGCAAAAAAAACAATGGATTTAGGCCCAGATCTCTGTACTGGGGTGAATGTTTGACATTGTTCTGCATTCTGTCCATCAATTGTTGTTTTTGCATTAACCGCTATGCAAGGCATGGCAGTCCCAGGAAGGGAAATAAGTTAATGTTAATGGTAACATCCACCCACTTAAGGGGTTTGTTTCTAGAAAACAAAATACTTTGTTGAGCAGGCACAACACACATGGTGCCTGCTCTGTAGAGTTCAGAGCCTCACTGGAGTGTGCACTGAAGGCTGTCTGGCAGCCATGGCCCCCTCTGAACTGTTGTGCTGTCCACCACTGTCTAAATCACCCTACTCCATTTTTTATACATTCCTTATGTGCTACAATTTAACATTTGTTTTTCTGGTTCGCATCGTTGTTTTTTTTGCAGCATATATATTTGACATCATAGAGTGCATGCTGCTTGTTTACTTTAAAAGTCATCTAATGTGTTATGCAATTATTATTCTAATGTAAAAGTAGTGCTCATTTGGAGTGGGGGTTATACCCGTGTTTAGGTTTCACAATATGAAGCAATATGTAGATTACCGTATGTTGGACCACCTTGTTATTGATGATATGCGTGGACAGAATGCAGTACTGAGGGCCTTTGATTCCTGGTGACCTCTCTGAAGTTGTAGAGGTTTCACATCAACGTCACAGCTTGTTCAGACAAAATAAACTCAGTTGTTAACCTTTCAGTACAGTTCATGGAATCATTTTAAATTCATCTGTGTTTTTAAAGACAATTAGCACATTTTTCACCATGAAAATATGTTTGGTTTCCTTAAACAGGCTTTACAGTGGAACTCTTGTTCACCGACTTTGCCATGAGTTTAAATCTACACCAGCAACAAAAGACCTCCTTAGCAGATGCCCAGCAATGGACGAGTTATATCAGAACCTGCTGCTTGCTGTGACATCAGCCGTCCCCCCTGACTTCTTTCAGAATAAGAGCAACTCCAAACCAAAGAAAAGCAGAAAAAAGAAATGAGCTACAATCCAGGCATATTTTAACTCTGATGGTACTAGAGGTAGAGCTCCACAGCACGAGGCTGGTTACTGATGGGCAATTAAGAACAGAATACTCTATATATAGCATATTTACCATATCTACATGCTTTCCCCTTTTCACTGCCAAAAATAACTTTTCTACATAAGGCTTAATATTGGAAACCTGATCCTTTTATCACAACCAGGGCCTTCACGGCATATCCGTATTCTCATGTATTTAAAAATAATTTTTTTAATGAAACAGATTCTGTATATGAATGATAATTATTTTAGTGCTAATCTTTGTACTTGTGAATGCTTAATACAATAAATCTGTATTATTATGGTAAGGATAAAATCTGTCATTTATCTGTTGAGCTTCTAGTGCACATTTGCCAAAATGCTGTGGCCAAAAAGAAGTAGGCTTTTTCGGACTTCAAAATATTTTATTAGCATAACTAAGATGTTACCAGAAATGACATATGGGGTTACGCAATCCCTTGACAAGGATCACGGCTTTTGTTGCTTGTGTTGTGGGCTCTGTTGGAAGTTCACAAACATCTCCCATTGGTTAGCCTTTGCCATACCCCCCTATGTAAATCATTTTAGTGATTACGTAAAAGCATCATACTAGCGTTTGGGGTAGTATCACCTGCCAAGACGGTGCTAAGGACTTCTGATTTTCTTTGCTGATCAATTTCTGTGTAGCTCATCATATATATATATATATTACCTACTGGCGGTCGCCAGTAGGTAGTTATAGTTAGAACCTAGTTTCCATAGGAAAAGCATTTTTTGATTTGCTAATAACTTTGGCGTCGTTTGACGAAACTTCGCGAAATTCTCCAAAAAAAAAGTCTATCCAGGTCAGCTCCTATCCTGAAAGTTTGGGGGTGATTCGTCAAGCGGGGGCTGAGAAAAAAGGGGGGGTCCCAAAACACCTTTTCTCCATGTTAATTTCCATAGGAAATTTTGAGACAGGCTACAGCCCGAACTGCTGAACGAAATTACCCCAAATTTTGCAAAAAGGTAGTGCTTGGTTCAGAAAGCGACCTTTTTTTTAAATGGTGTAAATCCGTTCAGTAGTTGCTGAGAAATTTAAAAAATAAGAGTCAAAAAATCAATTTCCCATAGGAAACCTTAGGCAAGGCTACAGCCCGAACTGCTGAACGGAATTACCCCAAATTTGGCAAAAAGGTAGTGCTTGGTTCAGAAAGCGACCTTTTGTAAAATGGTGTAAATCCGTTCAGTAGTTCCTGAAAAAATCAAAAAATAAAAGTTTCGATATCTATGGCCGAGGAAGGTTCACGAACCCTCCCGACCACGAGCTTTATTCTAATTGGCTGTCAACACTCCAAACCAGGAAGTGTTGGCAGCCATCTTCTGACTCGGTAGAACCGAGTCACAAGAAAACAGAGAATTAAGCATGAAAAACAAGAAAAGGGGGCACGGTAAAAACATCCTGACCCCCTAGGCCTGCTCGGGGGTCCCACAAGGACCCCCAGGGCCAAAAAAGCATTTAAAAAAAAAAAAGATTGGCCGAATTCGCACTGGGTGCGCGAATCCGGATGAAAATGTTTTAAAAAAACAGAAGCGCGGGTGGGCCAGGTCCCGGGGGCATGCAAAAAATGTATAGCGGGGGCCCGCGGGGGCCCCCGCAGCCCTGGGGACCGCCACCTCCCCGGGGCTTATTATAATGTATGCGGGGGCACTACGGCCCCTCGCAGCCCTGGGGACCGCCACCTCCCCGGGGCTCTTCTTTAAAATAAAAATTCTGTGTGGGGGGGCTCGAGCCCCTCCACACGCCCCGGGGACCACCACCTCCCCAGGGCTCAAAAATTGGAAATTGGAGGTCTGTTACGGACCCCCAAGTCCCGGGGACCACCACCTCCCCGGGGCTTTGAAATGGAGGGAGGGGGGCCGCGTGGCCCCCCTCCTGGAGCCCTCGATGGCCCTGGGGACCGCCACCCCCCAGGGCCAGCTCCTGCAGTGTCCCGGGGTGCCCACCCCCAGGACACTGCTGTTTGCTATGGCAGGGCGGGAGCCGTGCGGGTCCCGCCCTGTCATATCAAACTTGCTTTGGATTTTGGAAGCGAGAGCAGGGAAACCTGCTCTCGCTTCCAAAATCCAAAGCTGATTGCTTTTCCATACGGGGAGCTGCATGTCAGCAGCTCCCCGTGTGGAAAAGCAATGCCGGCTCCCGCAGGACGCGGGGAGCCGGCGGGACAGTGGGGGCATTGGGGACCCCCCCACGGTCCCCAACGGAGAGGCCAGGCCCCGGGGGATGGGGTCCCCGGGGCCAGGAGTGGCCTGGGAGGGGGGCCACGCGGCCCCCCTCCCCAATAACATTTTATTTAAAAGGAGGCAGAGCCCCGGGGGATGGGGTCCCCGGGGCTAACTGAGGCCTCAGGAGGGGGGCCACGTGGCCCCCTCCTTTCTAAATAAAAAAAAAATATATATATATGTATGGCCATGCCCCGGGGATGGGGTCCCAGGGGCAGAAATCGGCGTCAGGAAGGGGGGCCACACGGCCCCCTTCCGTTTAAAAAAAAAAAAAAAAAAATAGGGGTCAGGCCCTGGGGGATGGGGTCCCCCGGGCCACAAAAAAGGGAAAATAAGGGGGGCCACACAGCCCCACTTCTGAAAAACAAAACAAACAAAAAAGCCGGCATCGCGCCGGAGGCCCCGCCCCCTCCCTGCAGCACTCTGCAAACGCGCCCCCTGGCGCGTTGCAAGATGGGGAACTAATTCCCCTTGAATACTGAGGGTCCCTGGAGGCCAAGTAGCCCACCAGGTACCTTCAGTATGCGCCAGGGAGCTGCGTTGCAGAGAGGTGGTCCAAGGCCACGCCCCTTTTTACACCACTCTGCAACGAGGCTCTGTGGCGCTTACTGGAGGTACCTGGTGGGCTAGTTGGCCCCCAGGGACCCTCAGCATTGAAGGGGAATTAATTCCCCAACTTAAAATGCGCCAGGGGACGCGTTTGCACATTGGTGAAGGGAGGGGGCGGGGCCTGATGTAACAAGTGTGCAAACGCGCCCTGTGGTGCGTTGTAAGTTGGGGGATTAAGTCCCCTTGAATCCTTTTTTAAAAAAAAAATTATTTTTATTTTATTAGCCATCAATTAGAAACCTTACACAACAAAAATAGAACCATAAATAGCACAGAATAACAGAGCAAAAGCAATCTTCAAGACGCATAAGAGCACATGGAGAAATAAAAAATGAGTTAACAATACAAAAAAAAGGTTCAAACGAATATAAATAATAACATAAAATTAAATAACGTAAACAATACGTCTTCTAGTCCCATTGAAGGCTCAGCCATACTCTTTCAAATTTTGCCCTTGAACGTGGACCCCTAGCTTTGGCTAAGGCCATTTCCATTTCATAAACCCCCCCTCAATAATACCCAAAATTCAGTAATGTTTGGACTCTGTGCTTGAATCCAAGCCCTGGCAATGCATAAACGAGCACATACTATAATAATCGAAACTAGACATTTCGTTAGACTACCTGATTCTGTTACTACCCCAATAAAATTTCTTTCTCAGTTAGTTGAATATCATGGCCTGATAGTTTAACCAACTCGCGGGTTACATCAACCCAAAAAGTATTTAACTTTGGGCATGTAATAAACATATGGCGGAGATCAGCAGCATATTCTTGACACTTCGGGCATCGTGACTTTACAGAAGCGTAGGTCGTAGACCACTTTGAAATAACCTCTGGGGTATAATACAACATAAACATGATCCGATGTTGCTGTAACTTCAAATTAACTGAGGTGACTGCAGTGTTTATTAAAGCTAAAGATTCATGCATTTCCTCGATTGAGATATCGATTTCAAAACTCCTATTAAATTTAGCTACAATCTGTGTACAATCATCACCAGCAGCCGCTAAAATTTCTGGTACATTTTTCTTATACAGGCCCTTCCTGAGATCTGAAAAATTGCCGATAATACCTCCGTTGAGCAAGGTAGGGCTAAAATGCCCTCTCCATGTATGAAATAGTCCCTAACTTGCAGGTACTTAAAAAACGAATTCTGTGAGACCCCAAATTCCTCTTTGAGCGATGCGAATGATCTAAAACCTTGCTCATCGTACAGTTGCCCAAGCTGTGAAATACAACAGCGTTGCCACCCTCTCCCCACAGAGTCTGAGAATATTTCAGGAAATCTCGGATTTCCCCAAAGAATTGTGTACTCGTGCAGGTCAGGTAGTGTGTAAGCCTTGCATATATCTTGCCAAATCTGGGCGATGTGTCTAACTACCTTGAATCGAACTCTCTTATAATAGTTAGGGTCAGCCATATTGTGAAGTAAGAACCCCGTGTTCGCGCCACAAGCCAACTGATATGATAACCAAATCCTACCCGAACCAGGCCCCTTGAGTAAACTTTGAATCCGATTGACAAAAGCAGCCCAAAAATAAGCTTTAAAATCAGGAAGTTTAAAACCACCTTGTTCGTATGCAAGCTTAATATACCTGAGGGCTCTCCTTGCCCTCCGGTAACCCCATATAAAGCTGCCTACTGCACTATCAAGCCGCTTGAAAAATGAAAGGGGAATAGAACGAAACAAATATAAAAACTTCGGGAGGATGTTCATTTTTACTGCATTACACCTCCCAATAATACTGAGTGGAAGCTTGTGCCAACTGCGCATATTTGCAACAACCTTTTTAAGCAGTGGCTCGTAATTCAAAGCGATAACATCGTCAGTTTGGCAGCTGAGACGAACACCAAGATATGTAGCGACTCTAGTAATTCCTAAAGAGGGTGGGGCTGGTTCAGGTTGAAAATTTAAAATTGACTGTGTCTTATTTATATTAAGTTTATAGCCAGAGAAAGAGCCGAAGCACTGAGCCTCTTGGGTTATCACGGCTATAGTTTCCACTGGTCTCATGGTATATACAGCGATATCATCTGCGTACGCCGTAACTTTTAACACCATGCCATTAAGGGAAACTGGGGTAATAAGAGCATTGTGCAGCAGATGCTTAATAAAAGGCTCAATGTATAACGCAAATAATAGTGGGGATAACGGACATCCCTGCCGCGTAACCCTCTGGATATTAAAGAGTGGAGAAGAAAGACCATTAAGCTTGATAGCAGCAGTTGGTTTGAAATATAGTTTCTGTACCGCCGAGATAAACCTCCGACCGAGGCCTAAAGATGACATCGTATACCGTAAAGAACCCAGGCCACTCAGTCGAAGGGCTTCTCGGCGTCCAACATCAGCATCCCGATCTGCTGATTCAGAAGGCTAGAAACATCAAATGCAGCGATAGCTGTGTTTATATGGGCAGAAGTATCTCGACCCGGGACAAACCCATGCTGTTGATCCGATACCAAAAGATGAATCATAGGAGCTAAGCGAGAGGCGAGAATTTTTTTAAACATTTTTGCGTCCGCATTAATTAAGGATATTGGGCAATACGAGCTCCTATCCTCTACTAGTTTCCCCTTTTTAGGAAAAACGATAATGTTAGTTCTATTCCAGGAGGGGGGTGCGCCCTCACCTTGCAAAATTTTATTAGCCAGCTCAAGCAAGACTGGGACCAATATATCCTTAAAAGTTTTATAAAACTCAAGGGGTATAGTATCTTCGCCTACCGCTGTGCCTGAGGGTAGTGCACTAATTGCTGCGTTTAATTCAATTAAATCAACCTTTTGGTGCAATTTCTCAGATTTAAATGAATCCAAAACAGGCATTGCACTTTTTTGTATATAATCCATAGCTTTTTGCTCGTTAAAGCATGATGAATCGCTGTAGAGCTCAGCATAAAATAACCTAAACTGTTCTATTATGTCTTGAGATTTAGTAAAGACTGTACCATCTGCTCCTTTGATTTGCTTAATGCACAAGTTACTAACTTGTGTAACGATATATCTGTAAGAGACAGTAGTTAGTGACAGATTCCTTACCTTAGAATATCCCCAGGCGTCAGGCTGGATCCGGAAAGTTTTTGCGTAGCAGTACCCTTGCGCGTCGGTAGGCGGCGTCGTGCGGCTCCGCGTCCGTCGTCGGCATCGGGATCGCCGGGATGACGTCGCGGGCAGTACTTAGACGCCGCCCCTGCGCGCTGACGTCAGTTCTGTACACGACTTTCCGCGCCAGGAACGCAGAGCCATGCAAGAAGCTGACATAGGTGTCTGAAAAAATACTAGGGCCTGAAAGGGATGTCCTTAACCCTAGAAATCAGTTCGCAGAACGGGGAGGATGGGTGGGGCGGTAAGGAATCTGTCACTAACTACTGTTTCTTACAGATATATCGTTACACAAGTTAGTAACTTGTGCATCTGAAAGAGACACGTTAGTGACAGATTCCTTACCTTAGAATAGATACCCCAGCAATACCAACCCCGGTGGTGGGTCTGCGAACAGATTCAGACAAGGAAGTCCCGGAGGACAGAGCGGCCAAAGAAGCCGTCCCTCCGGACCTGGCTGTCAAGGCAGTAATGCTTGGTAAACGTGTGCAGCGAGGCCCACTTAGCTGCCTGACATATATCCTGTAGCGGAACACCGCGGCCTAAAGCCGTGGTAGCAGCCGTTGCCCTGGTAGAATGGGCACGTAGCCCAACAGGGGGCTCCTTCTTAGCCAAAGAATAGCAGGCTTTGATACACAAGATGACCCAGCGGGAGATGGTCCTCTTGTGTACCGCCCAACCTTTTTTGGCGCCCACGTAGCCAACAAAGAGCTGGTCATCCACCCGGAACTGTTGTGTGCGGTTGATGTAAAAGGAAAGCGCACGTTTTGGGTCCAGACGGTGGAGCCTCTCTTCCTCTCTGGAAGGAGGCGGAGGCGGAAAGAAGGTGGGCAAAGTGATGGTCTGCCCAATGTGGAAGGCAGTAACCACCTTTGGCAAGAAGGACGGACGCGTCCTAAGAACAACCTTGTCTGGATGGACAGACAGAAAGGGGGGTTTACATGACAGAGCCTGGAGCTCACTCACCCGCCGAGCAGAGGTGATGGCCACCAGAAAGGCTGTCTTCAGAGTGAGAAGACGAAGAGGACAGTTATGCAGAGGCTCAAAGGGAGCGCACATCAAGAAAGTAAGAACCAAGTTTAAGTCCCACTGAGGCATTATAAACGGAACAGGAGGAACAGAAGAACCTCAGAAAGAGGGGCAGAAAGGGGATTCACAGCCTTTGCTGTGCACCATGCCACAAACTTGTTCCACCTGCAGGCGTATACCACCTTAGTGGAGGGACGCCTGGTTGCCAGAATCACATCACAAACTTCGGGAGGCAAGTCGAAAGGAATCAACTGTTGCCGCTCAATCTCCACGCAAGCAGGTGGAGACTGGACAGGTTCGAGTGGAGGACCGTCTCCTGCTGCTGCGACAGAAGATCCTCCCGAAGAGGCAGACGGATCGGGGGATCGACGCTCATACTGAGTAGCTCGGGATACCAAACTCTTCGAGCCCAGTCCGGAGCCACAAGAATGATTTGGGCCCGGTCGCGCCGAATCTTCTTCAACACTCTGGGTAGAAGTGGTATAGGCGGAAAGGCGTACAACAGACCGCAACTCCACTCGCGACGAAAAGCGTCGCCGAGCGAGTGCCGCCTTGGAAATTCCAACGCGCAGAACTGATGACATTGCGCGTTCTCTTCGGTGGCGAATAGATCTAACCAAAGCTCTCCCCACTCTAGAAAGAGTCCTTGCGCCACCTCCGAGTGAAGACGCCATTCGTGATCCATCATGCACCTGCAGCTGAGTTCGTCCGCCCTGGCGTTCAGGGAACCTGCCAGGTGTTGAACCATCAGGAATATGCCCTGATGTTCCAGCCATGTCCAGAGGCGCAGAGCCTCCTGACATAGGGTCCACGACCCCACCCGCCCTGTTTGTTGCAGTACCACATGGCGGTGGTGTTGTCTGTGAACACCTGCACTACCTTCCCTTTGACAGAGGGAAGGAATGCCTTGAGTGCAAGTCGGATCGCCCGGAGCTCCAGAAGATTGATATGGAGCCGGGACTCCGCCGGAGACCAGAGGCCTCTGATCTCCGCCTCTCCCCATGTGACCGCCCCATCCCAGAAGGGACGCGTCCGTCACAACTGTATGCTCTGGCTGGGGAAGGGAGAGGGATCTGCCCGTGACCCATTGCCGGTTCGAGAGCCACCACTGCAACTGTTTTGCAGTCCCCTCCGAGATCTGGACGTGATCGGACAGGTTGCCCTGGTGCTGCGCCCACTGGAACTTCAGGTCCCACTGCAGAGCCCGCATATGCCATCTGGCATGATCGACCAGCAGGATGCAGGAGGCCATGAGGCCCAGCAGCCTCATGGTCATCCGTACCGAAACCCAGGATAGAGGCCGAAAGATCGGAATCATAGCCTGAATATCCAGGACTCGCCGTTCGGGAGGATAGGCCCGAAACTGCGTCGTGTCCAGAACTGCTCCGATGAAAAGGAGCTGTGGAGAAGGAATCAGGTGCGACTTCGGCACGTTGATGGAGAACCTCAGCGAGTGCAGGAGTTCGGCCGTAGTCTGGAGGTGGGAGACTACTGCCTGGGACGAGCCCGCCTTCAGCAGCCAGTTGTCGAGGTAGGGGAAGACTGGAACCCCTGCCCGGCGCAGATGAGCTGCGACCACCGCCATCACTTTCGTGAACACCCGAGGGGCGCTGGTAAGGCCAAAGGGGAGCACGGTGAACTGAAGATGCTCGAGGCCTACCGTGAACCGCAGGTAACGCCGGTGGGCCGGCAGGACGAGGATGTGGAAATATGCGTCCTGCAAGTCCAACGCTACCATCCAGTCTCCAGGGTCGAGGGCAGTCAAGACCTGAGCTAGGGTGAGCATCTTGAACTTCTCCTTCCGGAGGAAGCGATTGACGTTCCGGAGGTCCAAGATAGGACGCATGTCCTCCTTGTCCTTTTTGGGCATCAGAAAGTAGTGGGAGTAGCAACCACGTCCTAATTCTGGGGTCGGAACGCGCTCGATGGCCCTCTTGGCCAAGAGGGCCGCAACTTCCTTCTGAAGAAGCACCAAGTGATCCCCTGACATGCGGTGGAATTGAGGTGGCATGGCTGGGGGATGGTCTCGAAGGGGAGGGAGTAGCCCCTTCGGACAATGTCCAAGACCCACTTGTCCGAGGTGATGGCACGCCAGTGGTGAAGGTGATGGTGGACCCGGACCCTACTGGCGTGCTGTGGACCTGAAAGGAAGGACTAGGAGGGCTTGGAGGCCGCGGACGGGGCGGGGTTGGTGGTCTGACCCGCACGCTGGTTGCCTGACCCGCCTCGGCGGGAGCCACGTCCTCGGCCACGCGAAGACGCTTGCTGCGCGGGCCGGTGGCTGGGCAGCGGACGTGACTGGGCGCCCCTCCCGTGGCCACGAAAGGGACGAAAAGCAGACTGTTGCGGAGGGCGCACAGCAGAAAGGCCCAGGGACTTGGCTGTAGCCCGCGAGTCCTTAAGGCGCTCCTGCGCATGGTCTGCCTTGTTTCCAAAAAGACCGACCCCATCAAAGGGCATGTCCATAAGAGTGTTTTGGACATCACCCGAGAAACCAGTGGTTCTCAGCCAGGCGTGACGGCGCAGCGCCACTGTCGTCGCAAGCGATCTGCTAGCGAGTCGGCGGTATCAAGGCCACATCTGATGGTGTACTTTGCTGCATCCCTTCCTTCCACAATGGCGCGGGAAAGCAGTGTCTGGACCTCCTCAGAACACTGGGGCAGAACTTGCGCCACCGAGTCCCACAAGGAGTGGGGATATCGGCCCAAGAGGCAAGTGGTGTTGACGGACCGCAAGCCAGCACTGGAGGAAGAAAAAACCTTCTTCCCAAATTGATCCAGGCGTTTGGATTCCCTATCTGGGGGAGCGGTAGGGAAGGCGCTTTGGGAAGCAGAGGCTTGGACAACCAAGCTCTCAGGGGTGGGGTGTTGGGAGAGGAACAGGGGGTCGCCCGGAGCAGGACGATGGCGTCGGGCTACGTTCCTATCCACAGGAGCCCCTGTGTTGGGCTTGGACCAGGCGCCCAAAAGAACGTCTGAAAGTGCCTCGTTGAACGGCAGCAGTGGCTCCGAGGAGGTAGCCGCCGGCTGAAGCACTTCCGTCAGGATGTTAGTCCTGACAGCCATTGGAGGTGTAAGGCCTCAGCTGCTCTACGCAACACCGTTGCAAAGTTTGCTCCCTCCTCCGTTGCCACGGAAGGAGGAGACAGCATGCCAGTGTCAGGGGAGGTGTCCAGACCACTGGCATCCCCAAGTTCCTCAGCCCAGTCCTGATCAAACTCACCTTGGGCTGTGAGAGGGTCATCCGACCCTCCCAGTTCTCTTCGTCCTCCAATTCTGGTTCAAAATAAGGAGGAGGGACATGTGGGACCCAAGGTCTCATCGGTGCCGGAGCCGGCGTCGATCGTTGTCGGTCCGGCGCCGTGTCCGGATCCGGAGAGAACCGGGGTACGACGCCGCCCGGAGCCCCGGGCGTCGTCGGGAACGGCACCGGAGAAATCGACGCCGGTGGAGGTGTCGTCAGGTCAACCGGCGTTGATCGGGGTTGTGGCAGCACCGGAGCGGGGGTCGAGGCCGGGACCGAGGCCGGCGTGACAGGCGGCGCCGGGACCGGAGTCGCCGGAGGAACCCCATCAGGGCCCACGGGGCCCGAAGGCGCACCGGGGGGACCTTGAGGCCCGAAGAGGCGGGCCATGGCCGACAGGAACTCCTGTATCTCGGCCGGAGTCGCCGCCGAACCCGGATAAGGGTGGTAATGCGGCGGCGGCTCCACAGGCACTCCCAGAGCCGCGGGGACGGTGCCGACAGGACCCTCAGCCGAGTCGCGAGACCGGCGAGGGGAAGTCGTCGAGCGATGACGCTTTTTCGACTTCTTATGCTTCGACTTACCGGAGGAGTGCGAAGACTTGGACCCCGATGACCGATGAGGACTCCGCGACCGGCCCCTCAGCCTCTCACGTGACCGGGGCTTGGCGTGGCGCGGAGCCGACTGCCGGACCTCGAGGAGCTTTCGAGACCGCTCTCGCAAAGCCTTCGGATGCAAGGCCCGGCAGTCGGGGCACGACTTGGGGTCGTGGTCGCGCCCGAGGCAGTAGAGACAATCCTGATGCGGGTCCGTGATCGACATCATTCGACCACAGGCGTCGCATGGCTTAAAGCCGGGCATCCCTACCGACACCTTCGGAGTCGAACGACTCGAGAAAACAGTGACAAAAATCACCAAAAAACTTAGTCAAAAAATGACTGGGGCACTGCTCTTCCCGGATCTGCGCTTACTGGCGCGGAAAAAGAAAGAACTGACGTCAGCGCGCAGGGGCGGCGTCTAAGTACTGCCCACAACGTCATCCCGGCGATGCCGACGACGGACGCGGAGCCGCACGACGCCGCCTACCGACGTGCAAGGGTACTGCTACGCAAAAACTTTCCGGATCCAGCCTGACGCCTGGGGATATTCTAAGGTAAGGAATCTGTCACTAACGTGTCTCTTTCAGATGTAAGATTTAGCCCTTTGATCAGCAAGCTGATAAGCCAATACCTGCCCAACCCTTTCTCCGTATTCATATTGTCTAGTTTTAAGCTTATGAAAACTGTGAGCTACTCTTTCCCTTAGTCTTCTCCTGAGCTTCGCTCTTATTTCAATAAGCTGTAAATAAATCGATAATTCCCCAGTGTCCCTCAGGGCAATAGCTCGAGCATGTGAGAGTTCTACTTCTATGTACTGTCTGTGTTCCTTTTCTACCAAGTTTGCGTTTAACCAATTCTGTCTAATGACATATTGTAGTGTTGCCCCTCTAACATAAGCCTTCAGGCAGTCCCAGACCATTGCACAAGATGCAGTGCATTGGTTAGTCTCTACATATTCTCTCAGCATTCCCTGCATGTAGTTTACATAATCAGGGTTACTGAGGAGGTGCCTGGGGAATGAAAATTCCTTTGCTGACTCTCTCCCCCCAGACTGAAGCTGGACTATCAACATGATGGGATTATGGTCCGATGTAATTTTCGGACAAACCTCCATGGAAGAATTTTCTAACATAACTTTATTAGTAAATATCATATCAATTCTAGAATATTGTTTATGCGGATTCGAAAAAAAAGTATAGCCTGGTATAGTAGGATATATTTTTCTCCAAGCATCTTCCAGTTGATGTATATGAAGTAGATCAAATATAGCTATCCTCGTCTGAGCCATTCGAACTCTTGCTACAGTGTCCGTAGTATCAATTTTCTTATCTAAAATACAGTTAGTCTCCCATAACTATAAGATCCCCTTCCCATTCCAGTAATTCAGAACATAAAAAAGAGATAACCTCCGGGCAGTCAATATTGGGACCATAAACCATACATATAGTAATCTTGCAGTTATGAATCAGAAGTTGAACAATTGCCCATCTTCCTTTAGAGTCAGCTAAAGTCCGTGCCACAGTTGCTACACATTGTTTAGACTTCAATAAAGCCACCCCTCGAATAGACACTGATTGTGAGGTGCAGACAAGTAAATCATAACCAAGTTGTTTGAAGAGTGTTCTATCCTTAAAAGCCAAATGTGTTTCGGCTAGCCCAACTATTTGAGGTTTAAATACCTTAAGCTCTTCTGCTACCAATCTTCTTTTGCTGGCCTGGTTGAGCCCTGACATTCCAACACATAAATTTAACACAAGGCATTGTACAACTTTTGTAAATTCATACCAGTCTCCAGCCCCAAAAATGAGAGTTCCTTGCTCCTGTGCTCTATCTGTGCTATTCTAACTACGTTTTGGCTATTTATACCCCTCCCTCCCTGCCACCCACCACCACCACCCACCCACCCTTTTCAACCCCCCACCCCGTATCTGAGAAAAGGAATCGCCCCCTTCCTTGCTGTCCTTGTATGACAGCATACAGAAGACGCCACCCTGACCCCCCACCCCAAGAACCTTCGTGAGCCCGCTGCATCCCACCCACACCACCCGAAGCTAAGCATGTGAAAAAAAAACTATCATTGAGTAATGAGAGAGAAAAAAGAAGAAAGAAATAGAAGAGCCAAAAAGGCAACATATCTAAGCAATACTATTCGAGGCAGAAAGCTTATTCGGACTTAATTTAAAATTATTAGCCCGAGATCACGAAGAAAAAAAAAAAAAAAACCCCCGCCAAAAGTCAAGTCAGTTTTTTGCGGAAGGCTGCCACTTAAAGAGTGCCTGTTTAGCCTCCTGTTCATTGAAAAAGAAATGTGTACGACCATCCTTAATAATTTTTAGACGGGCCGGCTCCTGTAGAAAAACCTGTGTTCATACAGCTTTCAAAGGGTCCATAAGCTGCCATCGCTTATCCATAGTTGATTTACACAGGTCTGAACGCGCAAAAATAGACAAAGTATCTACTTTGACAGGGGCCGATGGACGCGCCTTAAAGTATATTGCTTGGCGGAGCAAAAAATTGCCCAAAAACACAAGTATTGGCCTTGCAAAATTGGATCTGGATTGGCTGCTTTCAGATAAAAATAGAGGCAGTGTATGCGCTAGCTGAACCTGCGAATCCATGTCCCAATCTGCTAAGTCAGGGAAAGCTTTCTGAAAAAGATTTACAATGAAAGCCCGTGGATCAGAGCCTTCACTGCCTTCCGGAATGCCAAAAATCCTCAGGTTCTGACGCCGCTGCCGATTTTTAAGGTCTTCAATCTTGAATTGCATAGCAGTCATTTGAGAGTCTTGTGCCTTAACCAGATTCACAGTATGTGAGTTGACCTCCTCTACCGCAGCCACCCGTTGTTGGAGATCAAACACCTCCGAAGACAGCTGAGAGACCTTAACAGTCACTTGAGACAAAGCTTGCATAATATCGATACTATCGACCTTGGCCTGCTGGTAGTAATCTTGAGCTTCAGCCCTCTGAATAGAGAGTGCTTGCATAATTCTAGAGAGAGAAGGTTCTTCATCCTCAAAATCTCTAACGATGCTCTGAGTTTCTCCTGTAGGCGTCAGTGAGATAGATGTTGACAGGTGTATAGTGGGAGACAGTATGGGTAAAACTGTAGAAGTAAGTGAGGTATCCCTCGGATCTTGTGCTGCCTCCATAAGTTCCATAGCTATTGATGTTTGAAAAGAGTCTTGACCCCCATCACTCCCAATTTGTGAACGGCCCTGACCAACCAGGTCTTTAGCGCCCTTACAAGTATCCGAAGACGCTTCTAAATTGCTTGCTGCTAGTTCTAAGCATACATTATCAGTAGTAGCCACTAGAGTATTACTAGGGTTCCCCGGATTAGAAAGCCTTGAAATAATAGATTTTACTTCGTCTTTAGAGGAAACCCATTTCCGTAATGGGCTTACCCCCGGACCAACCTTTGGAGGACTTGAATTTCCCTTACGACGGCCCGCTGCCTCTATCAGGTGTATCTTAGCTCCAGCGCCCCGACCTTTGCCACCTTTGCCTACCCGAGCTGTTTTAGGGCCTTTTCCTTTGGGGGCTCTCCCCCCCCTCCGGTGTGGTAATTTTTGGACTATTGGAGACCCCTATTTCACTATTAGAGCTAGGTAGAGCATCTTGCCCCGATGCATTCCCCCGGGCCATGTTGAAAAGGAGGTCCGAGCATTCGGACTGTCCGGTTTTTATTGCACTGTTAGACCCAGTGTTGTATCCATTACCGCTAAGAGCATTAGTCGGCTCCTTGTAAAAACCAGTCTCGGAATTCTCGCGGTTCTCACCATTCTCCCCCGCTAAGCCATGTCTGGAAAAAACCGAGGATTCCCTTGTGGTTGACCCAGTGGGCTCTAATGTCTGACCTGCATTGACGATAATAGTATCGACAGAACAGGAATCTGGTTCCACAGCTTTCTCGGGAATAGATTCTGCCACATTTGAATCTGGATATATAACTTGAAGTTCAATACTGCTGCCGAATTTTTGATTGGATGGATTAGTAGGAGTTGTAGGCGCAGCAGAGTCTTCAACATTCCCCCAGCCCTCATGAATAGCAGCATTAAGTACTTCGGCCATTTGAAAGCCAGGAATGGCAGTCTCTGACCCGCAGGATCGGAGAAGCGCCGTTGCCTTCCCAGAGCGCAAAAGTTTCATAATGGGTTTCCCCACCTGGGGGCCGGTAACATTGCCAGAACCTAGACTGCCCCTGTTACATGCACCCCTGTGTGCTGCCTCTCTTATCGGCGCTTCTCCCGCTGATACTGGGTCACGGAGGTCCCTGCCGCCATCCTGTGCCTCCAAAACATCCACAGCTTCAGCAGGATCCCCCGCTTCCGTAGGGGCCTCCGCTCGTCCTCGTCTGTTGGTGCGCGGCGGAGCCATTCCCTTCTTCCAGTCAATGCCCGGCCGGGTGGAAACTCCCCTCCGGCCGCTTCGCGTCCAAACGTTGCCCCCTTTGCTACCGGTGCTCAGCGGTGACGCCTGTGATAGCGGTCGGGTTAAGAACCACCTCGCCGCACGACCGCAGTACACCGCTACGCTTGACTGTGTGATTCGACACATGCGGCACACCAATAGCGGCTAGAAACGGCCGCCGGCATTGAATTCTTTATTTTTCCGCTTTTCGACCTCGGCAAATGTCCCTATTGATCCTTTCCACCAGCTACGGCTTCATCGCTCTCTCATTAAGCCATTGGTGGATGCGGCAGTGGGAGAAGCGGCGGTTCAACCGGGCTCCGAGGAGAGGGCGGCGGTGAGCGTCTTCCTGAAGCGGAATCAATCCGCCATCTTCCTTTTCCTTCCTGAAACCCTTGAATCCTGAGGGTCCCTGGGGTCCAACTAGCCCACCAGGTACCTCCAGTAAGCGCCACACAGCTGCGTTGCAGAGAGGTGTAAAAAGGGGCGTGGCCTCGGACCACCTCTCTGCAATGCAGCCCTGTGGCGCTTACTGGAGGTAGCTGGTGGGCTAGTTGGCGCACAGGGACCCTCAGGATTCAAGGAGACTTAATCACCCAACTTAAAACGCGCCACAGGGCGTGTTTGCACACTTGTCACATCAGGCCCCGCCCCCCTCCCTGCACCACAGTGCAAATGCGCCCTGTGGCACATTTTAAGTTGGGGGATTAATTCCCCTTCAATCCTGAGGGTCCCTGGGGGCCAACTAGTCCACCAGGTACCTCTTGTAAACGCAACAAGGCTGCGTTGCAGAGAGGTGCTCCGAGGCCACGCCCCTTTTTACACCACTCTGCAAACGCGGCTTCTGGTGCACTGCTGGTGGGGCCTCATCGTCCTCTTGTGTCCTGAGGACCTCAAGACACAAGTGAACTTCATCCTCTGAGCAGCAGTGCGCCAGAAGCCGCGTTTGCAGCATGGTGTAAAAAGGGGCGTGGCCTCATTACACCTCTCTGAAACGCAGGTCTGTGGCGCTTACTGGATGTATCTGGTGGGCTACTTGGCCACCAGGGACCTTCAGGATTCAAGGGGACTTAATAGGGATGTCATAGTTAGAAATTAGCATTTAAAAAACCTTAGAAATTCACTGAAAAAACCATAGGTTTCAGGTACGTTATAGTTAGCTGGACATTTCACTCTTACAAAACCATAGAAATTCCACCGTTATAGTTAGTTCAGCTAACTATAACTTCGCATTCCATAATGCACTGCTGATGACGTCACATATTACATCATTCATGACATGGTCAGTGACAGCACTGATGACATCTCAAATGACATCACTGATGACATCACTGATGACATCATCCACGTGAAAATCTGATGCACCTCCTCACACTCTAATATAACCTTTGATACACCCACTGTAAAATACAGACTACCATTTTCTAAATCATTGACACACCAATACCAGTTACTACATACCCACTCACTGATTCCTAGGTCTACACACACATCCACTCATTCATCCATACAATCACTCATACATGCAGTCACTCATCAATACAACACTATCCTATGCATTCATACACCTATACAGACACTCACACACTGCCACTCATCCATGCAGTTACTCACACACCTAGTCAGTCATGCTAAGAATCAATCACAGTCCCATTTACTCACCTATACAATTATACACACACCACCTCACTTATTCATACAGATACTAACGCATACTTTCTCTCTTATATAATCAGTGATACAAATACACACTCATCCATACAGCCAGTCTCACAATCACTGACTATCATGTAGTCATTTATATACTTCAACTCTCACATACACTGCCTTTTACATATGTAGTTACTTGGACATATACCACTGAGACATCCATTCACTCACCAACACACCCATACACACACTCACGCACCCATACAGCTGTTTCCACATGCACTCTTGAACCCATACACCCAGTGAATCAACCACTCACACATCTATGCACAGAGTCACACACCTCCCACACACACACTCAATCTCCCAAAAAATACTCAGACAACCAATCAATAACCTATATAGACACTCATGTAGCTACTGACCAACCCATGCAGCAGCTTGCACAACAACAGACAGACTGATAGAGACATTCACACAGTTTAGTCACTAACCCATGCATTCAGTAAGACACATTTAATCACTCACTTTTACAGTCAGTCACGCACCTACTAATTCCTCTATCCAGACACTTATACACCTACTCATTCTTCAATACACCTTGGAATATATATAAAACATATTTAAACTTTACAGAAACACACAGTCACTGGATGATGTCATCAGTGATGTCACTGACCATGTCATGAATGATGTAATATGTGACGTCATGAGCAGTGCATTGCGGGTGTGCGAGTTATAGTTAGCTCTACTAACTATAACAGTGGAATTTCTATGGTTTTGTAAGAGTGAAATGTCCAGCAAACTATAACGTCCCTGAAACCTACGGTTTTTTTCAGTGAATATAAATATATATTCACTGAACAAACCATAGGTTTTAGGGACAGTTATAGTTAGTTGGACATTTCACTCTTACAAAACCATAGAAATTCCACTGTTATAGTTAGTAGAGCTAACTATAACTCGCGCCCCCGCAATGCACTGCTGATGACGTCACATATTACATCACTCATTACATGGTCAGTGACATCACTGATGACATCACTGATGACATCTCAAATGACATCACTGATGACATCACTGATGACATCATCCAGTGACTGTGTGTTTCTGTAAAGTTTAAATATGTTTAATATATATAGGGAAAGGCGTATTGAAGAATGAGTGAGTGTATAAGTGTCTGAATGGATGATTTAGTAGGTGCGTGACTGACTCTATAAGTGAGTGATTAAACGTATCTTACTGAATGCATGGGTTAGTGACTAAACTGTGTGAATGTCTGTATCCGTCTGTCTGTTGTGTGTAAGCGGCTGCATGGGTTTGTGAATAGCTACATGAGTGTCTATATGAGTTATTGATTGGTTGTGTGAGTATCTGTATGGAGTGCCTGAGTGTTTGTGTAGGTGAGGTGTGTGTGTGTGACTCTGTGCATAGATCTGTGAGTGGGTGATTCACTGGGTGCATGGTTTCAAGAGTGCATCTGTGATGGACTGTATGGGTGGGTGAGTGTGTGTATGGGTGTGTTAGTGAGTGAATGTATATCTAAGTGGTACATGTGTGAGTAACTACATATGTGAAAGGCAGTATATATGTGTGTTAGAGTATTTAAATGGCTATAAGTGAGTGTGTGATTGTGAGAGTGGCTGTATGGATGAGTGTGTGCTTGTATCAGTGATTGTATAAGAGCGTAAGAATGTGCTAGTATTTGTATGAGTAAGTGAGCTGGTGTGTGTATAACTGTATAGGTGAGTAAATAGGAGTGTGATTAATTATTTGCATGACTGACTAGGTGTGTGAGTACTTCTATGGATGAGTGGCGGTGTGTGAGTGTCTATATAGGTGTATGAGTGCATATGATAGTCCTGTATTGAGTGACCGTAAGTATGAGTGACTGTACGAGCGAGTGGATGTGTGTGTAGACCTAAGAATCAGTGAGTGGGTATGTAGTTATTGGTGTTGGAGTGTCTATGGTTTTGAGAATGGCAGTCTGTAATTTAGAGTGGGTGTATCAAAGGATATATTAGGGTGTGAGAAGATGCATGAAATTATCACATGGATGATGTCATCAGTGATGTCATCAGTGATGTCACTGACCATGTCATGAGTGATGTAATATGTGACGTCATCAGCAGTGCATTGCGGGGGCGCGAGTTATAGTTGGCTGAACTAACTATAACGGGGAATTTCACTGGTTTTATACGAGTGAAATGTCCAACTAACTATAACTGTCCCTAAAACCTATGGTTTTTTCAGTGAATTTCTAAGGTTTTTAAAATGCTAATTTCTAACTATGACGTGCCTGAAACCTATGTTTTTTTCAGTGAATTTCAAAGGTTTTTTAAATGCTAATTTCTAACTATAACGTGCCTGAAACCTATGGTTTTTTCAGTGAATTTCAAAGGTTTTTTAAATGCTAATTTCTAACTATGCCTACAAAGGTAGGACATGTGAAGAAAGAAGAAAAAACGCACAGAAAGAAGCAAAAGAAATGCAGAAAGAAGCAACAGAAGTCCACAAAGATGAACAAAAGAGCAGAAAGAAGCAAGACATGTGCAGAAAGAACCAACAGAGGAGCAGAAAGAGGCCTTGTTGCAAAATCATCCTGTGTCCACAACTTTTTCAGACGGGTACTGGTGGTAACTGACTCTGACTAACCAGGCCTAGAGCCAGTGCTATGCTAAAAGACACTTGGAATACAGTGAAAACACCTACATACACTAGGGAACACTATGCGTTGGGGTACCCCTGTGATTAGCATGACCTCCTCTGTAAGGCCCTAGTACATAATAGGGCAGGGGTATTAAAACTACCTCTTAAAATGCGCCACGGGCGCGTTTGCACAGTGGTGAAGGGAGGGGGGGCCTGAGGTGACGTGTGCAAACACGCCTTGTGGCCGTTTTAAGTTGGGAGATTAAGTCCCCTTGAATCCTGGGGTCCAACTAGCCCACTAGGTACCTCCAGTAAACGCCACAGAGCTGCGTTGCAGAGAGGTGTAAAAAGGGGCGTGGCCTGGACCACCTCTCTCCAACGCAGGCCTGTGGCGCTTACTGGAGGTATCTGGTGGCCTAGTTGGCCCCCAGGGGCCCTCAGGATTGAAGGGGTATTAATTCCCCAACTTAAAACGTGCCACAGGGCGTGTTTCCACACATGTCAACTCAGGCCCCGGCCCCTCCTTCACCACTGTGCAAGCGCGCCCCGTGGCGCGTTTTAAGTTGAGGATAAAGTCCCCTTGAATCCTCAGGGTCCCTGGGGTCCAACTAGCCCACCAGGTACCTCCAGTAAGCGCCACAGAGCTGCGTTGCAGAGAGGTGCAAAGAGGGGCGTGGCCTGGACCACCTCTCTGCAACGCAGGCCTGTGGCGCTTACTGGAGATACCTGGTGGGCTAGTTGGCCCCCAGGGGCCCTCAGGATCGAAGGGGACTTAATTCCACAACTTAAAACGTGCCACAAGGCGTGTTTGCACACATGTCACCTCAGGCCCCGCTCCCTCCCTTCACTACTGTGCAAACGCGCCCCGTGGTGCGTTTTAAGTTGGGGGATAAAGTCCCCTTGAATCCTGAGGGTCCCTGGGGTCCAACTAGCCCACCAGGTACCTCCAGTAAGCGCCACAGAGCTGCGTTGCAGAGAGGTGTAAAGGGGCGTGGCCTGGACCACCTCTCTGCAACGCAGCCCTGTGGCACTTACTGGAGGTACCTGGGGGCTAGTTGGCCCCAGGGACCCCAGTATTGAAGGAATTAATTCCCAAACTTAAAACGCGCCACAGGGCGCGTTTGCAGAGTGTTGCTGGGAGGGGGCGGGGCCTCGGCGATGACGGTCTTTATTTATTATTTTTTATTTTTAAGAAGGGGAGCTGTGTGGCCCCCCTTCCTTTTCTATTTTATGGGCCCTGGAGACCCCATCCCCCAGGGTCTGACCCCTATTTTTTATTTTTATTTTAAATGGAAGGGGGGCGCGTGGCCCCCCTCCAGAGGCCATATTCGGCGCCGGGGACCCCATCCCCCGGGGCATGGCCAGTGTTTTTTTTTAAATTATTTATTTGGAGGGGGGCTGCGTGGCCCCCCTCCTCAGGCCATTTATGGCCCCAGGGACCCCATCCCCGGGGGTGGCGGTCCCCGAGGCTGCAGGGGCTGTGTGCCCCGCAAATATTTGACAAAAGCCCCGGGGGTGGCGGTCCCCGGGGCTTGGGGGGGCCTTGGAGGCCCCCCCAACATTAAAAAAACCAAGTCCCGGGGGGTGGCGGTCCCCGGGGCTGCGGGGGGGCTGTGTGCCCCCCGCAAATATTTCAGAAAAGCCCCGGGGTGTGGCGGTCCCCGGGGCTGCGGGGGCCCCCCTGGGCCCCCGCAATTATGTTGAGCATGCCCCCAGGACTTGGCCCACCCGGGGCTTGTCTGAAATATTTGCGGGGGGCACACAGCCCCCCTGCAGCCCCGGGGACCGCCACCCCCCGGGGCTTGGTTTTTTTAATGTTGGGGGGCCTCCATGGCGGGAGCCCACGCTTCGTTTTTTTTCTTCACGGCGGGATTCGCGGATCCTACGCGAATTTCGCCGTTTAAAAAAAAAAAATGCTTTTTTGGGCCCTCGGGGGTCTTTGTGGGACCCCCTGAGCAGGCCTAGGGGGTCAGGTTGTTTCTACCCTGCCCCCTTTTCTTTTTTTTTTCTCGTTTTTTATTCTGATTTCTTGTGACTCGGTTCTACCGAGTCACAAGATGGCTGCCAACACTTCCTGGTTTGGAGTGTTGACAGCCAATTAGAATAAAGCTCGTGGTCGGAAGGGTCCGCGGATCCTCCGTGCCTCTAAATATCGAAACTTTTATTTTTGATTTTCTCAGCAACTACTGAACGGATGTACACCATTTTTAAAAAGGTCGCTTTCTGAGCCAAGCAGTACCTTTTTGCCAAATTTGGGGTAAATCCGTTCAGTAGTTTCGACTGTAGCCTTGCATAAAGTTTCCTATGGGAAATTGATTTTTTGACTCTTATTTTTGAATTTCTCTGGAATTACTGAACGGATTTACACCATTTAAAAAAAAGAGCGCTTTCTGAACCAAGCACTACCTTTTTGCCAAATTTGGTGTAATTCCGTTCAGCAGTTCAGGCTGTAGCCGTGGCTAAAGTTTCCTATAGGGAATTAACATGGAGAAAACACGTTTTGGGACCCCCCTTTTTTCTCGGCCCCGCTTGCCGAATCACCCCGAAACTTTCAAGACAGGAGCTGACCGGAGCGCCCCACTAGTTTTGAACATTTTGTGATGATTCGTCATCCGGCGCCAAAGTTATTGGGAAAAGAAAAAACGCTTTTCCTATGGAAACTAGATCCTAACTACGCCAGTAGATAATATATATATCTATATCCTACTGGCAGTCGCCAGTAGGTAGTTATAGTTAGGACCTAGTTTCCATAGGAAAAGCGTTTTTTGATTTGCCAATATCTTTGGTGCCGGTTGACGAATCTTCACGACATTTTCGAAACTAATGGGGCGCTCGGTCAGCTCCAGTCTTGAAAGTTTCGAGATTGCAGCGGGGCCGAGAAAAAGGTGGGTCCCAAAGCGTTTTCCCATGTTAATTTCCATAGGAAACTTTAGACAAAGCTACAGCCCGAACTGCTGAACGGAATTACACAAAATTTGGCAAAAAGATCGCCCTTGGTTCAGAAAGAGCCCTTTTTGTTAAATGGTGTAAATCCGTTCAGTAGTT
Organism: Calotriton arnoldi; assembly: GCA_963921515.1. Taxonomy (NCBI): domain Eukaryota; kingdom Metazoa; phylum Chordata; class Amphibia; order Caudata; family Salamandridae; genus Calotriton; species Calotriton arnoldi. The sequence goes on along the minus strand of CAWUFW010002691.1, from coordinate 1,905,732 downwards.
CCTGAAAAATTAGAAAAGAAAAAAGTTGATATCTGGGCGGAGCCTAACCGCACGAGATTGCCTCTGATTGGCTGCCAACACTTCAAACCAGGAAGTGTTGGCAGCCACCTTGTGCTCCGACCAAAGGAGAAAGTAAAGGTGAGAGAAAGATTTTTTAAAAAAACAAGAAAAGGGGGCAGGGTAAAAACACCCTGACCCCCCAGGCCTGCTCAAGGACCCCAAGGCCCAAAAAAAGCATTTTTTTTTTTTAATTTTCAGGCGGGGTCGCGCAGGGTGCACGAATCGGTTCGAAAATTTAAAAAAACGAAGCGCGGTCTCCCGCGCTTCGTTTTCAAAGCCCCCGGGTGGGCCAAGTCCTGGGGGCAATTTATTAATGTAGCCGGGGCCTGCGGGTGCCCCCGCAGCCCCGGGGACCGCCACCTCCCCGGGGCTATGTAAATGATATGCGGAAGGGCACGCGGCCCTCCCGCAGCCCCGGGGACCGCCACCCCCCGGGGCTTGTTTTTTAATTTGTGGGGGGCACATGGCCCCCCCGCTGCCCCGGGGACCGCCACCTCCCCGGGGCTCTTTTTAAAAAATAAAAATAAAACCTGTGTGGGGGGACTCAAGCCCCCCCACACGCCCCAGGGACCGCCACCTCCCCGGGGCACTTAGTATGTAAATGCGGGGGTCCGTTACGGACCCCCGGGGACCACCACCTCCCCGGGGCTTTAAATAGTCGGGAGGGGGGCCGCGCGGCCCCCCTCCTGGAGCCCTTCATGGCCCTGGGGACCGCCACCCCCCCAGGGCCGGCTCCTGCAGTGTCCAGGGGTGCCCACCCGGGACACTGCTGTTTGCTATGGCAGGACGGGAGCCGTGCGGCTCCCGCCCTGACATAGCAAACTCTGCTTTGGATTTTGGAAGCGAGAGCAGGTTTCCTGCTCTCGCTTCCAAAATCCATAGCAGATTGCTTTTCCACAAGGGGAGCTGCATGTTAGCAGCTCCCCGTGTGAAAAAGCAATGCCGGCTCCCGCAGGAGGCAGGGAGCCGGCAGAACCGTGGGGGAATTGGGGCTCCCCCCACGGTCCCCAACGGAAAGGGCCGGCCCCGGGGCATGGGGTCCCCGGGGCCAGAAGTGGCCCTGGAGGGGGCCACGCGGCCCCCCTCCCCAATAAAATAAAAAATAAAAAAAATAAACGAGGCAGAGCCCCGGGGGATGGGGTCCCCGGGGCTAACAGAGGCCTCAGGAGGGGGGCCACGCAGCCCCCCTCCTTTAAAAATATATATTTTTAAATATATATATGGCCATGCCCCGGGGGATGGGGTCCCCGGGGCAGGAATTGGCCTCGGGAGGGGGGGGGCCACACGGCCCCTTTCCTGTTTATTTTTTTTAACAATAGGGGTCAGTGTAGGAAGGTGGAATCTGACTACATGGTTGCCCCCACTTTTTTTCTGGTGTTTTGATGGTTTTTGATTTAGTTTGGCTGGGTACCTGCTATTCAGGTCCCCAGCCTATCTGCTTTCTCTTATAAATTGATTCCATGTACTTTAGGTACACCACAGATTGGATTCTGGAGTGCCCTTATTAGTCCCTAGTATATGGTATACTATGTACCCAGGGCATAGGTACCCCAGAGGCCTACCAGGGGTTGAAGCATGTATTGTGCCACCCTTGGAAGGCCCTCCAAAATGACACCACAGGATTGCTACTGCAGCCTGAGTAAGGTGGTGCATGCACCCCTTACAGAGATATAGGTTCACTATATCTCCCCTAACACTGCACATAGAAACCTATCAGTCACCCCTATGGCAGGCCAGATCAATCCTGAAGGCAGGGTGCTTGGTTTTATGTGAGAGGGTGCCCCTGCATGAGCAAAGCCCCTCTGCAGCCTTCGGAATCTCCTCTCCGGGGTTGTCTGTGGTGCAGCCTGACCATATACTCTTAAGTGCATTATATCTAAACGGTAAATGCTAACTTTGGGATGGCTGCACGGAAACATGTTGTGTTTGGTGTCAAACACCTTGGAATCATACCCCCACACCAGTACCTGGTGTGGGAGTATGATCCCACCCTTCTAGAGGGAGAGACATGACAGCACCGGTATACACGGTACCAACTAAACAGAGCCTGGCATCACAAAATGGATGCTGCAGCCACAGACACGAGTCTGGCCTCCTGCTGCTGACCGAAACTCTGGCAGGGGAGGCCTGGACAATAGGTTTCCTGTCACAGGGAGGTGTTACCACCTCCCAGAGAGGCCTTAGTGGATTGGGGCTGGGTGGGTGCACTCTCTGAGTGCTTTGAAGTCCTGCACTGGGGGCACATTTGGTGTCCTCGTGCATACCCCAGTTCAAACCGGTTGCAGGGGCTACCAGCCCCTGCTCTGGTGCGAAACTGGACAAAGGAAATGGGTGTAGCCACCCCTCTTTCCAAACCCTCCCATAGGTGGGTTCCCAGAGTTAGTCCAACCCCCTTCTTTAGTATAAGTAAGGGAACCCTGGCAACAGGACTTTAGATATCCCTGGACGAAACTCTGTTACTGAATCCTGGAACTTCGACGCTCTACTAAAGACTAGAGGACTGAAGAAATCTCCCTTGGGGTCAAGGAGTGACTCCCCTGCTTGGCAGGCACCAACGAAGCATTTGCCGGTCTGCATCTCCGAAGCTCCCGCCGGACTCCGAAGTACTTGCAGCCCAGGAAGAGAATTTCCAGACATCTCAGAGGCCGACCGGAGTCCCCAGCAAAGCTGAGACCCACAGCCCTCGTGAGTAGCGTGGAACCGGAACTCCTGGTCACCGTGCACATTTGCTAGTGCATTGACTTCTCGACGACTCTTGAAGTCCTGCTTTGGGTTACTCGTAGCCCAGGCCCCGAGCACTATTTGCACCGAAGATTGTGAGCCTACACTCCACGAGTGTTCCGTGGGCCCGCTTCTGGCATTTCCGCTCGAGGATCCTTCGCGATCCCTGGTCCGTCGACTGGTGGGTCCCTGTGAAGGCAACTCTGATTTTCATTGGGCGTTTCTGGTTGCTCCAGACGTGCCCTAACTCCCCACCAAGTGGTGAGTCCCTCAGACCTTGCTGGTCTGCTCCGAAGCATCTTTCTCCTTTCTGCATGGGTTGCTGTTGCCAAGGCTTGTTGTGTTCAATCCGGACACCAACGCTGCAGCACTCAACATCCTTCGTGGGACAGCTCGAATCCAGCTCCTGGTCGTCGTCGACGCCTCCTGGTCCTCGTGGCTGAAGAGTCAAGCTTCACCTCTTTCACCTGAAGCACCCGACATCGGTGGGCATTCGACTATTGTGCCCCTGGTCACTGGCAAGTGACCCAGACTCTGTCCCCTCTGCTTTCAGGTTCTTCTCATCTTCGATCCAGTCTTGGATCTCTTCGGACATTTCGCATCTTTCCGGCAGCAGCACTTCGTGGCAGGCTGCCATTGAAAACGACGACGCGACCCGACACCATTTGACACCTATGCACCCGGCTTCCCTGGGTGAGGTAACTCGGGTACTACGGTGCTCCCGTGGGTGTTGACCCTAGAACTGTCTAAGTCCAAGAGGGTTTGGTCCTAGTCCATTTCTAAGTGTCCCTAATCTCTAAAACGGTAACCGCGACTTTCCCATAGACTTTAACGGAGCTCGCGGCTGTGTTCACACACTGCACACAGCCCCCGTGGGTCCCCTGTGTCACTACCTTGGGTGGTTCCTTGGGGTCCCAGCGATTCTACAGGCTCTAGGCCTTGTGTCTACTTAAGTCGTGGTTCTTATACCACTTTCTTAATATATGGTTTGGTACGCCCCTAGGGCTAATCGTATATTGTGCTGTTTTACTGTGCTATTTGACTTGTGACTTGTGTACTTTGACCTCTAGCCTCATAAAGAGACTATTGGGGTAGTGTTTAGTAATAAATACATATATTTTATATATATACCTGGTGTGGTTCTCCTTTCATTTGATCATTCATGAGCTTATAACTGGTAAAACAAACAGCTTAACACCCCTTCAAGACTTAGCCTGAAGGCTGCTCTCCATAGCTACCACTAGGATAGCTTTCAATAAAGGTTGTCTTTAAACCTATCATCAATAAAGGTCGTTTGGACTGGTGCAAGGTGCCCACTATAACTAGTGGACAGCATATGCCAGGCCAACTTCTCACAGTCAGGCCCTGGGGGATGGGGTCCCCAGGGCCCCAAAAGTGCGAAAAGAAAGGGGGCTACACAACCCCCTTCTGAAAAAAAAGAAAAAATAAATAAGCCAGCATCGCGCCGGAGGCCCCGCCCCCTCCCTGCAGCACTCTGCAAACGCGCCCCCTGGCGCGTTCTAAGTTGGGGAATTAATTCCCCTTGAATACTGGGGGTCCATGGGGGCCAACTAGCCCACCAGGTACCTCCAGTAAGCGCCACAGGGCTGTGTTGCAGAGAGGTGGTCCGAGGCTACGCCCCTTTTTACACCTCTCTGCAACGCAGCTCTGTGGCGCTTACTGGAGGTAGCTGGTGGGCTAGTTGGCCCCCAGGGACCCTCAGGACTCAAGGGGATTTAATCCTCCAATTTACAACACACCAGGGGGTGCGTTTGCACAGTGGTGCAGGGAGGGGGCATGGCCTGATGTGACAAGTGTGCAAAGGCGCCCTGTGGCACGTTTTAAGTTGGGGGATTAAGTCTCCTTGAATCCTGAGGGTCTCTGGGGGCCAACTAGCCCACCAGGTACGTCCAGTAAGCGCCACAGAGTTGCGTTGTAGAGAGGTGTAAAAAGGGGCGTGGCCTTGGACCACCTCTCTGCAACGCAGCTCTGTGGCGCTTACTGGAGGTACCCGGTGACCCTCAGGATTCAAGGGGAATTAATCCCCCAACTTAAAACCCGCCAGGGGGCGCGTTTGCACAGTGGTGAAGGGAGGGGGCAGGGCCTGATGTGACATGTGTGTACTTATCCAATCACTCCGCCGAAATCCAAGCACTTATAAATTTACCATACACTCTCTTTGCAGCACTCTAATCATCCTGTCACTACCCATGCACTCATGCAATGACCCAGGCACTAACTCATGTACTGCTACAATCCCCTGACCACTACCCATGCAGTCCAGCTATCGCCCTGTCACTACCCATGCACTCCTCCAATCACCCAGCCACCACCATGTACTTATGCAATGGCCCAGGCACTAACACATGCACTGCTACAATCCCCTGAGCACTTCCCATGCAGACCTCTAACCACCTACACACTACTGATTCACTCCAATTACTCAGGTAGTACCCATGCACTCCAGAAATCCCTCTGTCACTACCCATGCACTCCTCCAATCATCCATCCAGCATCATGTACTTATCCAATCACTCCGCCAAAACCCAAGCAGTTATAAAATCACCATGCACTGTCCTTGCAGCACTCTAATCATCCAGTCACTACCTATGTACTCATGCAATGACCCAGGCACTAACACATGCACTTCTACAATCCCCTGAGCACTACTGATGCAGTCCAGCCATCTCCTTGTCACTACCCATGCACTCCTCCAATCACCCAGCCAGCACCATGTACTTATCCAATCACTCCGCCAAAACCCAAGCACTTATAAATTCACCATGCACTCTCCTTGCAGTACTCTAATCATCCAGTCAGTACCCATGTACTCATGCAATGACCCAGGCACTAACTCATGGCAAATACAGAGGAGGTCAGGCTAATCACAGGGGTACCCCAACGCATAGTGTTCCCTAGTGTATGTAGGTGTTTTCACTGTATTCTAAGTGTCTTTTAGCATAGCACTGGCTCTAGGCCTGGTTAGTCAGAGTCAGTTACCACCAGTACCCGTCAGCAAAAAGTTGGGGGCACAGGATGACTTTGCAACAAGGCCTCTTTCTGCTCCTCTGTTGGTTCTTTGTGCACATCTCTTGCTTCTTTCTGCACCTTTCTGGACTTCTGTTGCCTCTTTCTGCATTTCTCTTGCTTCTTTCTGCTTCTTTCTTCCTCTTTCTGCACATGTCCTACTTTTGTAGGCATAGTTAGACATTAGCATTTAGAAAACCTTTAAATTCACTGAAAAAAACACAGGTTTCAGGGACGTTCTAGTTAGAAATTAGCATTTAAAAAACCTTTGAAATTCACTGAAAAAACCACTTCTGGCCCCTGGGACCCCATCCCCCGGGGCCTGGCCTCTGTGAATGGGACCGTGGGGAGAGCCCCTCAGGATTCAAGGGGACTTAATCCCCCAATTTACAATGCGCCAGGGGGTGGTTTGCACACTTGTTCTGTCAGGCCCGCCCCCTCCCTGCACCACTGGGGACCAACTCGCCCACCAGGCACCTCCAGTAAGTGCCACAGAGCTGTGTTGCAGAGAGGTGGTCGGAGGCCATGCCCCTTTGTACACCACTCTGCAAACGCGGCTTCTGGCTCTTACTGGAGGTACCTGGTGGGCTAGTTGGCCCCCAGGGACCCTCAGTATCTAAGGGGAATTAATTCCCCATCTAACAACGCGCCAGGGGGCACGTTTGCAGAGTGGTGGAGAAAGGGGGCGTGGCCTCCGGCGAGATGCAGCTTTTTTTTCTTGCTTTTTTTTAACACAGGGGGGCTGTGTGCCCCCCCCCTTTTTTTTTTTTTACTTTTTGTGGGCCCCATCCCCCAGTGCCTGACCCCTATTTTTTTTTAAAAAAATTAAAAAACGGGAAGGGGGCCGCGTGGCTTTCCTCCGAGGTCAATTTCGGCCCCGGGGACCCCATCCCCCGGGGCATGGCCAGTGTTTATTTATTTTTTTCTTTTTAAACATAAGGAGGGGGGCCGCGTGGCCCCCCTCCTTAGGCCAATTATGGCCCCGGGGACCCCATCCCCCGGGGCCTGGCCTCCGTGTTTTTTTTTTATTATTATTTTTACGGGGGAGGGGGGCCGTGTGGCCCCCCTCCCGGGCCACTTCTGGCCCCTGGGACCCCATCCCCCGGGGCCTGGCCTCTGTGAATGGGACCGTGGGGAGAGCCCCGATGCCCCCACGGTCCCGCAGGACGCGGGGAGCCGGCATTTCTTTTCCACAAGGGGAGCTGCAGACATGCAGCTCCTCTTGTGGAAAAGCAATCTGCTTTGGATTTTGGAAGGCTTCCAAAATCCAAAGCAGAGTTTGCTATGACGGGGGGGAGCCGCACGGCTCCCGCCCTGCCATAGCAAACAGCAGTGTCCCGGGGGTGGGTACCCCGGGACACTGCAGGAGCCGGCCCTGGGGGGTGGCGGTCCCCAGGGCCATGGAGGGCTCCAGGAGAGGGGCTGCGCTGCCCCCCTCCCTTTATTTACATAGCCCCGGGGAGGTGGTGGTCCCCAGGGCTCAGGGTCCGTAACGGACCCCTCATTTACATACTTAGTGCCCCGGGGAGGTGGCGGTCCCCGGGGCATGTGGGGGGGCTCGAGCCCCCACACACTAATTAATTTTTGACAGCCCCGGGGAGGAGGCGGTCCCCGGGGCTTGGGGGGGCCCGTGAGGCCCCCCCCACCCTTATTTAATGAAGCCCCGGGGAGGTGGCGGTCCCCAGGGCAGCGTGGGGGGGTGGGACCCCCCACGTATTAGTTTATCAATAAAGCCCCGGGGAGGTGGTGGTCCCCGGGGCTGCGGGGGGGCCGCGTGCCCCCACGAATAAATTATGAAGCCCCGGGGAGGTGGCGGTCCCCGGGGCTGCGGGGGCCCCTGCTACACAATTAAGGAATGCCCCCGGGACTTGGCCCACTCGGGGGCTTTGAAAACGAAGCGCGGGAGACCGTGCTTCGTTTTTTAAAATTTTCGGACGGATTCGCGCACCCGGCGCGACCCAGCCCGAAAATAAAAATAAAAAATGCTTTTTTAGGGCCTGGGGGGTCAGGGTGTTTTTACCCTGCCCCCTTTTCTTGTTTTTAATCTTTTTTTTACCTTTTTCCTTCTCCCTGGTCCGAGGCACAAGATGGCTGCCAACACTTCCTGGTTTGAAGTGTTGGCAGCCAATCAGAGGCAAGCTCGTGCTCGGGAGGTTAGGCTCCGCCCAGATATCGAGAGTTTTCTTTTCTTTAATTTCTCAGCAACTACTGAACGGATTTACACCATTTAACAAAAAGGACTCTTTCTGAACCAAGGGCTACCTTTTTGCCAAATTTGGTGTAATTCCGTTCAGCAGTTCGGGCTGTAGCTTTGTCTAAAGTTTCCTACGGAAATTAACATGGGGAAAACGCGTTTTTGGACCCCCCCCTTTTTTCTCGGCCCCCGCTTGACGAATCACCCCGACACTTTTAAGACAGGAGCTGACTGGAGCTGATCACTAGTTTTGAAAATTTCGCAAAGATTCGTCAACCGGCACCAAAGTTATTGGGAAAACAAAAAACACTTTTCCTATGGAAACTAGGTCCTAACTATAACTGCCTACTGGCGACCGCCAGTAGGTAATATATGTATGTATATGTATATATATATATATATACTTTCATTTGATAAGGTATAAAACTGATTGAACAATCAGTTGTTAAATGGTATTGAAGTATTCAACTGTGTTCTGAGTATCTTCTCTCAATCACCTCATGGAGTAAGCCTTGGACTGTTCAGCCTTGCTACCTTGAGAAAGTCAAGAGCTAAAATAGAGTACTTGGTCTACAAATCTGGCGTCTAATAGTACTGTGGCAGCAGGGCACCAGTGGCAAACAACTCCAGTTAACCCGGTTTGAGCCCAGTAACCCCGGACTGCCCTAGGACCCCAGGAAGCAGGTCCCATAATATAGACTTATAGCCTGCTGCTGAGGGCTATACTGGTTGTTAAAAGCTCTGAACCCATGTCCGAGCTGCAGGCAAGGGTCAGTAACGAGGGAGAAGTCCCAGGTAGCAGTTGCTGGAAGGTCTGAGAGCCACTGCTGCTACCACCGCTTTGGCACTCAGCATGCCTGTAGTTGATAGCTGCCTGGCTGAGACGTGGGCGCCAGTGCATACGTTCCCGAAGCACTATGTGTAGGAAGGTGGAATCTGACTATATGGTTGCCCCCACTTTTTTCCTGGTGTTTTACTGGTTTATGACTTAGTTGGACTGGGATCCTGCTATTCAGGGCCCCAGTATATCGGCTTCCTCTCTAAAATGGTTTCCATGTACCTTAGGTACATCTTTGATTGGATTCTGGAGTGCCCTTATAAGTCCCTAGTATATGGTATACTATGTACCCAGGGCATAGGTACCCCAGAGGCCTACAAGGGGCTGAAGCATATATTATGCCACCCCTGGGAAGCCCTCCAAAAAGACACCACAGGTCTGCTACTGCAGCCTGGGTAAGGTGGTGCATGCACCCCTTACTGTGGTATAGGCTACCTATATCACTACCATTGCACACACATATAAACCTATAAACACATATAAACCACATTTTCTGAGCCCAACTTTGCCTTCTGTTCCCCCTCGCTGCCCCCATTCTCTGTGTCCAGTTTTGCTTTCTGTACCCCTCGTTGCCCCCATTTTCTGTGTCCAGTTTTTGCTTTCTGTACCCCTCGTTGCCCCCATTTTCTGTGTCCAGTTTTTGCTTTCTGTACCCCTCGTTGCCCCCATTTTCTGTGTCCAGTTTTTGCTTTCTGTACCCCTCGTTGCCCCCATTTTCTGTGTCCAGTTTTTGCTTTCTGTACCCCTCGTTGCCCCCATTCTGTGTCCAGTTTTGCTTTCTGTACCCCTCGTTGCCCCCATTTTCTGTGTCCAGTTTTTGCTTTCTGTACCCCTCGTTGCCCCCATTTTCTGTGTCCAGTTTTTGCTTTCTGTACCCCTCGTTGCCCCATTTTCTGTGTCCAGTTTTTGCTTTCTGTACCCCTCGTTGCCTCTCTCCACTCTCGCCGCTGCGTCCCCGCCCCCCTGACTGCCCATTCGCTGCCCCTGCCTCCCGCCTCCCAGCTGCTCCTCCCTCCCACCTCCCCATATATGGCGGCCGCTGCGCGGTGAGGAGAGCGACCCTTGACCTTGCCAGGTAGGTCGCTCCCCCGCCACACAGCTCCGCCTGTGTTGTCCTGCCCGCTGCTGCTGCTGGTAAGCTCGCCCCTCTGCTTGTTGCCTCGGTGCCCGTTTTGCCTTCTGTTCCCCCTCGTTGCCCACATTTTCTGAGCCCAACTTTGCCTTCTGTTCCCCCTCGCTGCCCCCATTCTCTGTGTCCAGTTTTGCTTTCTGTACCCCTCGTTGCCCCCATTTTCTGAGTCCAGTTTTTGCTTTCTGTACCCCTCGTTGCCCCCATTTTCTGTGTCCAGTTTTTGCTTTTGTGTCCAGTTTTTGCTTTCTGTACCCCTCGTTGCCCCCATTCTCTGTGTCCAGTTTTTGCTTTCTGTACCCCTCGTTGCCCCCATTTTCTGTGTCCAGTTTTTGCTTTCTGTACCCCTCGTTGCCCCCATTTTCTGTGTCCAGTTTTTGCTTTCTGTACCCCTCGTTGCCCCCATTTTCTGTGTCGTTTTTGCTTTCTGTACCCCTCGTTGCCCCCATTTTCTGTGTCCAGTTTTTGCTTTCTGTACCCCTCGTTGCCCCCACTTTCTGTGTCCAGTTTTTGCTTTCTGTACCCTCGTTGCCCCCATTTTCTGTGTCCAGTTTTTGCTTTCTGTACCCCTCGTTGCCCCCATTCTCTGTGTCCAGTTCTTGCTTTCTGTACCCCTCGTTGCCCCCATTTTCTGTGTCCAGTTTTTGCTTTCTGTACCCCTCGTTGCCCCCATTTTCTGTGTCGTTTTTGCTTTCTATACCCCTCGTTGCCCCCATTTTCTGTGTCCAGATTTTGCTTTCTGTACCCCTCGTTGCCCCCATTTTCTGTGTCCAGTTTTTGCTTTCTGTACCCCTCGTTGCCCCCATTTTCTGTGTCCAGTTTTTGCTTTCTGTACCCCTCGTTGCCCCCATTTTCTGTGTCCAGTTTTTGCTTTCTGTACCCCTCGTTGCCTCTCTCCACTCCCGCCGCTGCGTCCCCTGCGGCCCCGCCCCCCTGACTGCCCATTCGCTGCCCCTGCCTCCCGCCTCCCAGCTGCTCCTCCCTCCCACCTCCCCATATATGGCGGCCGCTGCGCGCCGCGCCTAAGGCAAGCCCGTCTGCGCCCGTCCACGCCTGGACCGCGCCCAGTGCCAGAACCCCTGGACCGTGCGCCCCCCGCTCCAGCCTCGAGGACCAACGCCGATACGATGCCACCACACTCCACGCTCTCAACCCCGGACGGACACACAACTGCTTCAAGGCCGCCCCGAAACGCACCCATGGTCCCTTCACCTGCCGGAACTGCAGCTACACCAGCCTCAGAGCCACCGAAGCGCCCGCCAAGAAGGACCGCAACCACCTCCGATGCATCCTACTGAACACCAGCTCCGCACGCAAACACGCCGTCGAGCTCTGGGACCTGCTCGACACATCAGCACCAGACGTCGCCTTCCTGACAGAGACCTGGATGAACGACTCCTCCGCACCCGTCATCGCCATAGCCATAGCCATCCCAGACGGCTATAAGATCACCCGCAGAGACCGCATCAACGGAGTAGGAGGAGGAATCGCCATCGTCCACAAGATCTCCATCAGGGTCTCGACCAGCTCCGACGACTTTCTCTGCACCGCCGAACACATGCACTTCCAGATCCACACGGACCCCAACACCACCCTTAGAGGCACCCTTGTCTACAGACCCCCTGGGCCCCGACCCCAGTTCAGCGACTCCATCGCCGACTTCATCAGCACGCACGCCCTGACCTCTACCGACTACATCCTCCTCGGAGATCTGAACTTTCACCTGGAGAACAACAACGACAGCAACTCCACCACCCTGATCGACAACCTCGGACTGAGACAGCTCGTCACAACACCGACCCATTCCGCCGGCCACACGCTCGACCCCGTCTTCTCCTCAAGCTCCCACGTCTCCTTCAGCCACACCACGGAACTCCTCTGGACCGACCACCGCTGCATCCACTTCACCTTCCAGAAACCCACCACACACCACCGCACCCAACAGATCCCACGCCGCTGCTGGAGCAAAGTCACCGAAGACCAACTACGGGCAAACCTCGCTCTCAGCCCTCCCTGCGACCCATCCAACACCAACGACGCTGCCTGCAACCTCAGACGATGGATAGACGACTGTGCCAACACCCTCGCCCCGCTGAAAAAATTCAACCACAGTGACACCACCAAAGAGCCAGCTGGTTCACCCCGGAACTCCTAGCGTCCAAGCGTACCTGCCGGAAACTAGAGAAGAAATGGCACAGTGATAAGACACCGGACAGCCACGCAGCCCACAAAGACGCCATCCGCAACCACCACCACCTCATCAGGTCCGCCAAGAGAATCTCCTTCAAAGACCGCCTCGACAACAACGCACACAACAGCAAGGAGCTCTTTAACATCGTGAAGGAACTCTCCAACCCCAGCTCCAACACCAACGACATCCCGCCGTCGCAAGCCCTGTGCGATTCCCTCGCCACCTTCTTCCACCGCAAGATCGCCGACATCCACGACAGCTTCAACACCCAGACAGCCCCAACTAAGATCGATGCACCAGACCCGCCACACACCATCGACCACGACCCCTTGCCAGCCTGGGTCAGCGTGAACATCGATGACACCATCAAGACCATGAGCACAATACACTCCGGCTCCCCGTCAGACCCTTTCCCGCACCACATCTTCAACAAAGCCAGCAGCTCCATCGCACCCCACCTGTGCAACGTTATCAATCTCTCCTTCGAGACCGCGACCTTCCCAGAGAGCTGGAAACACGCAGAGATCAACGCCCTACTCAAAAAACCCAAGGCGGACCCGAGAGACTTCAAGAACTTCCGGCCCATCTCCCTGCTTCCGTTCCCAGCCAAGGTCATCGAGAAGATCGTCAACAAACAGCTAACCCGATACCTCGAAGAAAACAGCATCCTGGACCCATCCCAATCAGGGTTCCGCAGCAACCACAGCACTGAGACTGCCCTCATCGCCGCCACCGACGACATCAGGACCCTGCTGGACAACGGTGAGACCGCAGCCCTCATCCTGCTGGACCTCTCCGCCGCCTTCGACACTGTCTGCCACCGCACTCTACGCGCACGCCTCCACGACGCAGGGATCCGAGACAAGGCCCTGGAATGGGCCACCTCCTTCCTCGCCGGCAGAACCCAGAGAGTCCGCCTCCCACCATTCCGATCCGAAGCCTCCGAGATCATCTGCGGCGTACCCCAGGGATCATCCCTCAGCCCAACACTGTTCAACATCTACATGGCCCCGCTCGCACGCATCGCCAGACAGCACGACCTCAACATAATCTCCTACGCCGACGACACTCAACTGATCCTCTCCCTCACCAAGGACCCCCTCGCCGCCAAATCCAACCTCCATGAAGGAATGAAGGCCGTCGCCGATTGGATGAAGATCAGCCGACTAAAGCTGAACACGGACAAGACAGAGGTCCTCATCTTCGGCTTCAACCCCTCAGCCTGGGACGACTCCTGGTGGCCTACGACACTGGGAGCAGCCCCGACACCCACCGACCACGCACGCAACCTGGGAGTCATCCGCGACTCAACGCTCTCCATGGCCAAGCAAGTCAACTCAGTCTCCTCCTCCTGCTTCAACACCCTCCGCATGCTTCGCAAGATCTACTGGTGGATCCCGACAGATACAAGAAGAACAGTCACCCAGGCCCTCGTCAGTAGCAGACTTGACTATGGGAACGCCCTCTACGCGGGAGCCCCGGCCAAGCTCATCAAGCGACTGCAACGCATACAAAACGCCTCCGCACGCCTGATCCTCGACGTACCACGCCACAGCCACATCACCCCCACCTGAGGAACCTGCACTGGCTCCCCGTCGACAGGAGAATCTCCTTCAAACTCCTCATCCAAGCACACAAGGCACTCCACAAGACTGGCCCAGCCTACCTCAACAGACGACTCTTCTTCTACGTCCCCAACCGCCAGCTCCGCTCCGCCGACCTCTCCCTCGCCACCGTCCCTCGCATTCGAAGAACAACCACCGGCGGCAGATCCTTCTCACACCTCGCCGCCAAGACCTGGAACACCCTTCCACTAAGCCTACGACAGACCCAAGACCTGCTGACCTTCAGGAGGTTACTCAAGACCTGGCTGTTCGACCAGTAGCAGCAACCCCCCCCCCCCTCTTCCTCCCCAGCACCTTGAGACCCTCACGGGTAAGTAGTGCGCTCTACAAATTCTGTGATTGATTGATTGATTAAGTCACTCCTATGGCAGGCCTTAACAATCCTGAAGGCAGAGTGCTTGGTTTTTATGTGAGAGGGTGCCCCTGCATGAGCAGAGCCCCTCTGCAGCGTTCGGAGTCAATCCTCTGGTGCTGTTTGTGGTGCAGCCTGACCATATACTCTTAAGTGCATTATAACCTCGCGGTAAATGCTAACTTTGGGATGGCTGCACGGAAACATATCGTGTTTGGTGTCAAACACTTTGGAATACTACCCCCCCGCCAGTTCTGGCAGCGGGGGTAGCATTCCACCCTTCTAGAGGGAGAGACATGTACACACCGGCATACCCAGTATTAACTTTTCAGAGCCCTGGCATCACAAAATGGATGCCGCTGCCACAGACACGGGTCTGGCCTCCTGCTGCTGACCGAAACTCCGGCAGGGGAGGCCTGGACAATAGGTTTCCTGTCGCAGGGAGGTGTAACCACCTCCCCAGACAGGATAGTGTGTATTGGTGCTGGGCGGGAGCACTCTCTGGTGCTTTGAAGTACTGCACTGGGGGCACATTTGGTGTCCCTGTGCATAGTCCAGTTCAAACCGGTTGCAGGGGCTACCTGCCCCTGCTCTGGCGTAAAACTGGACAAAGGGAATGGGTGTAACCACCCCTCTTCCCTGACCCTCCCATAGGTGGGTCCCCAGAGTATGTCCAACCCCTAACTTAGTATAAGTATGGGACCCCAGTCCTTAGGACTTTAGATTATCCCTGGACGAAACTCTGAACGTGAATCCTGGACCTTCGACGCTCTACTTGAAGATTAGAGGACTGAAGAATCTCCCTTGGGGTCAAGGAGTGACTCCCCTGCTTGGCAGGCACCAAAGAAGCAACTGTCCGGTCTGCATCGCTGAAGCTCCCGCCAGACGCCGAAGTCTTTGCATCACCAGAAGTAGATTTCCAGACTTCCCCGAGGCTGCCCTGAGATCCCAGTGAAGCTGAGGCACGTAGCTGTCGTGGGTAACGTGGAACCGTGACCCCTGGTCACCGAGAACTTTTGCAAGTGCATCCTCTTCCTGGTCTCCCTCGAAGTTGTGCTTTGGGCTCCGAGTAGCCCCCGCCACGAGCACTGACTGCACCGAAAATCTCTGGCCTCCACTCCACAAGTGTCCTGTGAGCCAGCTCCAAGTGCGTCCACTCGAGGCTCCTTCGCGATCGCTAGTCCATTGGCTAGTGGGTCCTCCCGAAGGCAACGCTTCTTCTGCTTGGGCTTTCCTGGTTGCTCCAGACGTGCCCTGACTTACCCTCGCTGGGTGAGTCCCTCAGACCTTGCTGGTCTGCACCAAAGTCCTTTCTCTGTTTCTATGTGACTTGCCGTTGCCAAGGCTTGTTGGGTCCAATCCGGTCGCCGACACCCCAGCACTCGACAGACGTCGTGGGACAGCTCGAATCCAGCTCCTGGTCGTCGTCGACACCTCCTGGTCCTCGTGGCTGAAGAGTCAAGACACCCATCAAACTACCTGAAGCACCCGACATGAGTGGGCCTCTGCTCATCGCCTTCCTGGTCACTGGCTAGTGACCCAGACTCTGTCCCCTCTGCTTTCAGGTTCTTCAGATCTCCGATCCATCCTTGGATCCACCCGGACACTTTCGACTTGGTCGCCATCAGCACTTTGCAGCAGATCGCCATAGAAATCGACGACGAAACCCGACTCCAAAAGACACCTATGCACCCGGCTTCCCTGGGTGAGGTAACTCGAGTACTCCGGTGCTCCCGTGGGTATTGACTCTAGAACTGCCTAGTTCTAAAGGGGTTTGCTCCAAGTCCTCTTCTAAGTGTCCTTTTCTTTTAAAAATCCAACCGCGACTTTCCCCACACTGCACGCGTCCCCCGTGGGTCCCCTGTGTCACTACCTTGGGTGGTTCCTTGGGGTCCAAGCACTTCTACAGGCTCTAGGCCTTGTGTCTAGCTCAGTCGTGGTTCTTATACCACTTTTTTGGTATATGGTTTGGTACGCCCCTAGGGCCCAAACGCACAAGTTACTAACTTGTGTAACGATATATCTGTAAGAGACAGTAGTTAGTGACAGATTCCTTACCTTAGAATATCCCCAGGCGTCAGGCTGGATCCGGAAAGTTTTGCGCGTCGGTAGGCGTCGTCGTGCGGCTCCGCGTCCGTCATCTGCGTCGGGATCGCCGGGATGACATCGCGGCCAGTACTTAGACGCCGCCCATGTGCGCTGACGTCAGTTCTGTACACGACTTTCCTCGCCAGGAACGCAGAGCCATGCAAGAAGCTGACATTGGTGTCTGAAAAAATACTAAGGCCCTGAAAGGGATGTCCTTAACCCTAGAAATCAGTTCGCAGAACGGGGAGGATGGGAGGGGCGGTAAGGAATCTGTCACTAACTACTGTCTTACAGATATATCGTTACACAAGTTAGTAACTTGTGCATCTGAAAGAGACACGTTAGTGACAGATTCCTTACCTTAGAATAGATACCCCAGCAATACCAACCCCGGTGGTGGGTCTGCGAACAAAGATCAGACAAGGAAGTCTCGGAGAACAGAACGGCCAAAGAAGCCGTCTCTCCGGACTTGGCTGTCAAGGCAGTAATGCTTGGAAAACGTGTGCAGCGAGGCCCACGTAGCTGCCTGACAAATGTTCTGCAATGGGACACCACGTCCTAAAGCCATGGTGGCGGCTGTTGCCCTGGTGGAATGGGCACGCAGCCCAACAGGGGGCTCCTTCTTAGCCAAAGAATAACAGGCCTTGATACACAAGACGACCCAGCGGGAGATGGTCCGCTTGTGTACCGCCCGACCTTTTTTGGCGCCCACGTAGCCAACAAAGAGCTGGTCGTCCACCCGGAACTGTTGTGTGCGGTTTAATAAAAGGAAATCGCACGTTTTGGGTCCAGACGGTGGAGCTTCTCTTCCTCTCTAGAAGGATGCGGAAAGAAGGTGGGCAAAGTGATGGTCTGCCCAATGTGAAAAGCAGTGACCACCTTTGGCAAGAAGGACGGACGCGTCCTAAGAACAACCTTGTCTGGATGGACAGACAGAAAGGGGGGCTTGCAAGAAAGAGCCTGGAGCTCACTCACCCGCCGAGCGGAGGTGATAGCCACCAGAAAGGCTGTCTTCAGAGTGAGAAGACGAAGAGGACAGTTATGTAGAGGCTCAAAGGGAGCGCACATTAGAAAGGTAAGAACCAAGTTCAAGTCCCACTGAGGCATCACAAACGGAACAGGAGGGAAGGTGTGTGTAATGCCTTTTAGGAACCTGTTAACAACAGGGGACTTGAAAAGGGAGGGCTGATCAGGAAGCCTGAGGAAGGCCGAGATTGCAAAGATAGCCCTTGATGGTACCCAGGGCAGAACCCTGTTGGGCCAGAGAAAGAAGGAACAGAAGAACCTCAGAAAGAGGGGCAGAAAGGGGATTCACAGCCTTTGCTGTGCACCATGCCACAAACTTGTTCCACCTGCAGGCGTATACCACCTTAGTGGAGGGATGCCTGGCTGCCAGAATCACATCACAAACTTCGGGAGGCAAGTCGAAAGGATTCAACTGCCGCCGCTCAATCTCCACGCAAGCAGGTGGAGACTGGACAGGTTCGGGTGGAGGACCGTCCCCTGCTGCTGCGACAGAAGATCCTCCCGAAGAGGCAGACGGATCGGGGGATCGACGCTCATACTGAGTAGCTCGGGATACCAAACTCTACGAGCCCAGTCCGGAGCCACAAGAATGACTTGGGCCCGGTCGCGCCGAATCTTCTTCAACACTCTGGGTAGAAGTGGTATAGGCGGAAAGGCGTACAACAGACCGCAACTCCACTCGTGACGAAAAGCGTCGCCGAGCGAGTGCCGCCTTGGAAATTCCAACGCGCAGAACTGATGACATTGCGCGTTCTCTTCGGTGGCGAATAGATCCAACCAAGGCTCTCCCCACTGTAGAAAGAGTCCTTGCGCCACCTCCGAGTGAAGACGCCATTCGTGATCCATCATTCACCTGCGGCTGAGTTCGTCCGCCCTGGCGTTCAGGGAACCTGCCAGGTGTTGAACCATCAGGAATATGCCCTGATGTTCCAGCCATGTCCAGAGACGCAGAGCCTCCTGACATAGGGTCCACGACCCCACCCCGTTTGTTGCAGTACCACATGGCGGTGGTGTTGTCTGTGAACACCTGCACTACCTTCCCTTTGACAGAGGGAAGGAATGCCTTGAGTGCAAGTCGGGTCGCCCGGAGCTCCAGAAGGTTGATATGGAGCCGGGACTCCGCCAGAGACCAGAGGCCTCTGATCTCCGCCTCTCCCATGTGACCGCCCCATCCCAGAAGGGACGCGTCCGTCACCACTGTGTGCTCTGGCTGGGGAAGGGAGAGGGATCTGCCCTTGACCCATTGCCGGTTCGAGAGCCACCACTGCAACTGTTTTGCAGTCCCCTCCGAGATCTGGACGTGATCGGACAGGTTGCCCTGATGCTGCGCCCACTGGAACTTCAGGTCCCACTGCAGAGCCCGCATATGCCATCTGGCATGATCGACCAGCAGGATGCAGGAGGCCATGAGGCCATGAGGCCCAGCAGCCTCAGGGTCATCCGTACCAAAACCCAGGATAGAGGCCAAAAGATCGGAATCATAGCCTGAATATCCCGGACTCGCCGTTCGGGAGGATAGGCCCGAAACTGCGTCGTGTCCAGAACTGCTCCGATGAAAAGGAGCTGTGGAGAAGGAATCAGGTGCGACTTCGGCACATTGATGGAGAACCCCAGCGAGTGCAGGAGTTCGGCTGTAGTCTGGAGGTGGGAGACGACTGCCTGGGACGAGCCTGCCTTCAGCAGCCAGTCGTCGAGGTAGGGGAAGACTGGAACCCCTGCCTGGCGCAGATGAGCTGCGACCACCGCCATCACTTTCGTGAACACCCGAGGGGCGCTGGTAAGGCCAAAGGGAAGCACGGTGAACTGAAAATGCTCGAGGCCTACCGTGAACTGCAGGTAACGCCGGTGGGCCGGCAGGACGGGGATGTGGAAATATGCGTCCTGCAAGTCCAACGCTACCATCCAGTCTCCAGGGTCGAGGGCAGTCAAGACCTGAGCTAGGGTGAGCATCTTGAACTTCTCCTTCCGGAGGAAGCGATTGACATTCCGGAGGTCCAAGATAGGACGCATGTCCTCCTTGTCCTTTTTGGGCACCAGAAAGTAGTGGGAGTAACAACCACGCCCTACTTCTGGGGTCGAAACGCGTTCGATGGCCCCCTTGGCCAAGAGGGCCGCAACTTCCTTTTGAAGAAGCACCAAGTGATCCCCCGACATGCGGTGGTATTGAGGTGGCATGGCTGGGGAGGTGGTCTCGAAGGGGAGGGAGTAGCCCCTTCGGACAATGTCCATGACCCACTTGTCCGAGGTGATGGCACGCCAGTGGGGAAGGTGATGGCGGACCCTGCCCCCTACTGTCGTGCTGTGGACCTGAAAGGAAGGACTAGGAGGGCTTGGAGGCCGCGGACGGGGCGGGGGTGGTGGCCTGACCCGCACGCTGGTTGCCTGACCCGCCTCGGCGGGAGCCACGTCCTTGGCCACGCGAAGACGCTTGCTGCGCGGGCCAGTGGCTGGGCAGCGGATGTGACTGGGCGCCCCTTCCGTGGCCACGAAAGGGGCAAAAAGCAGACTGTTGCGGAGGGCGCACAGCAGAAAGGCCCAGGGACTTGGCTGTAGTCCGCGAGTCCTTAAAGCGCTCCAGCGCATGGTCTGCCTTGTTGCCGAAAAGGCCGACACCATCAAAGGGCATGTCCATAAGAGTGTTTTGGACATCGCCCGAGAAACCAGTGGTTCTCAGCCAGGCGTGACGGCGCAGCGCCACTGTCGTCGCAAGCGATCTGCCTAGCGAGTCGGCGGTATCGAGGCCACATCTGAGGGTATACTTTGCCGCATCTCTTCCTTCCACAATGGCGCGGGAAAGCAGTGCCTGGACCTCCTCAGGACACTGGGGCAGAACGTGCGCAACCGAATCCCACAAGGAGTGGGTATATCGGCCCAAGAGGCACGTGGTGTTGACAGACCTCAAGCCAGCACTGGTGGAAGAAAAAACCTTCTTCCCAAATTGATCCAGTTTTTTGGATTCCCTATCCGGGGGAGCGGTAGGGAAGGCGCTTTGTGAGGCAGAGGCTTGGACAACCTTGCTCTCAGGGGTGGGGTGTTGGGAAAGGAACAGGGGGTCGCCCGGAGCAGGGCGATGGCGTCGGGCTACGTTCCTATCCACAGGAGCCCCTGTGGTGGGCTTGGACCATGTGCCCAAAAGAACGTCAGAAAGTGCCTCGTTGAACGGCATCAGTGGCTCCGAGGAGGTAGCCGCCGGCTGAAGCACTTCCGTCAGGATGTTAGTCCTGACAGCCACTGTAGGTAACTGGAGGTGTAAGGCCTCAGCTGCCCTACGCAACACCGTAGCAAAGTTTGCTCCCTCCTCCGTTGCCACGGAAGGAGGAGACAGCATGCCAATGTCAGGGGAGGTGTCCAGACCACTGGCATCCCCAAGTTCCTCAGCCCAGTCCTGATCATACTCACATTGGGCAGTGAGAGGGTCCTCAGACCCCTCCCAGTTCTCTTCGTCCTCCAATTCAGGTTCAATGTAAGGAGGAGGGACATGTGGGACCCAAGGTCTCATCGGCGCCGGAGCCGGCGTTGAGCGACGTCGGTCAGGTGTCGTGTCCGGATCCGGAGAGAACCGGGGAACGACGTCGGGAACGGCACCGGTGAAATTGACGCCGGTGGAGGTGTCATGAGGTCAACCGGCGTCGATTCGGGTTGTGGCAGCACCGGAGCCGGGGTCGAGGCCGGGGACGGAGCCGGGGCCGGGACCGAGGCTGGTGTCGCTGGCGGCGCCGGGACCGGAGTCGTCGTCGGCGCTGTAGGAACCCCACTAGGGCCCGCGGGGCCCAAAGGCGCACCGGGGGGACCTTGAGGCCCGAAGAGGCGGGCCATGGCCGACAGGAACTCCTGTATTTCAGTCGGAGTCGCCGCCGAACCCGGGTAGGGCGGGTAATGCGGCGGCGGCTCCACAGGCACTCCCGGAGCCGCGGGGACGGTGCCGACGGGACCCTCAGCCGAGTCGCGCGACCGGCGAGGGGAAGTCGTCGAGCGATGACGCTTCTTCGACTTCTTGTGCTTCGACTTACCGGAGGAGTGCGAAGACTTTGACCCCGAAGAACGATGAGGACTCCGCGACCGGCCCCTCGACCTCTCTCGTGACCGGGGCTTGGATTGGCGCGGAGCCGACTGCCGGACCTCGAGGAGCTTTCGAGACCGCTCTCGCAAAGCCTTCGGATGCAAGGCCCGACAGTCGGGGCACGACTTGGAGTCGTGGTCGCGCCCGAGGCAGTAGAGACAGTCTCGATGCGGGTCCGTGATCGACATCATTCGATTACAGGCGTCGCATGGCTTGAAGCCGGGCATCCCTACTGACACCGTCAGAGTTGAACGACTCGAGAAAAACAGTGACAAAAATCACAAAAGTTCAGTCAAAAAATGACTGGGGCACTGCTCTCTCCGGATCTGCGCTTACTGGCGCGGAAAAAGAAAGAACTGACGTCAGCGCGCATGGGTGGCGTCTAAGTACTGGCCACGACGTCATCCCGGCGATCCTGACGCCGGCGATCCCGACGCCGACGACGGACGCGGAGCCGCACGACGCCGCCTACCGACGCGCAAGGGTACTGCTACGCAAAACTTTCCGGATCCAGCCTGACGCCTGGGGATATTCTAAGGTAAGGAATCTGTCACTAACGTGTCTCTTTCAGATGTGTATTTGTGCTATTCCTGTTGATAACTGACTTCTAACCTATGTACTTCGAACTCTAGCCTCATAAAGAGACTAGAGGGGTGTGTTTAAGACTAAATACATATATTTTATATATATACCTGGTGTGGTCCTCTTTCATTTGGTCACTCAAGAGATTATATACTGGTAAAACAAGCTGCTTTACATTCCTTCAAGACTTAACCTGAAGGCTGCTCTCCATAGCTACCACTAGGATAGCTTTCAATAAAGGTTATCTTTAACCTATCTCCATAAGGGGTTGTTTGGACTGGTACAAGGTGCCCACTTCAATTAGTGGACAGCATATACCAGGCCAACTTCTCACATTGGTGTGCAGCGGGTGGGATTCCAGCTTGCTATTGTTTTACCAGATAATCTCAATTGAATTGATCAACTGAAAACCACTAAGGGTACCTTAGGTACATATAAAAACAATCTTAGTATACAGTAAGTTCTACTGAACTTAGAGTTGTGTGTTAAGGGCTTAGCACACCCTTTCTACAACTCAAGAGAGTTTAGTAGGCCACACTAGAGTAGGTAGTGCATACACCACACTTCACTGGTAATGTCTTCACTGCCAGGAACCAGTGGGCTCCTGCCATCCAAATATGACAACCTCCCATTCTTGGAATTGAGAGAGTTGTGCAAGATTAGGAAGCTGAAGACAGGCAAAAGTGCCAACACCCAACGTCTCATGGAGATGCTTCTGCTAGATGATCTCAGAAGACCCATAGGGTCTGCAAGGGTAGGCAGAGAGGGTGGGGCAGAAGATGAGGAAGGGACCAGGGGTGAAAATACCCAGGACCTGACCTCTGAAACTGGCCAGGAGGATAACAATGATCCTGCCCTGGACAATGCAGCTCCTCCTGTGGATGAGGAGGAGGATCAGAATGACCTCCCCTTTGTCCCACCAGGAAGAGTTGTGAGTGTTCCTAGAAGGTCCAGATCTCCTTCTCAGGAGTCTAACCATTCTGACACCTCAGTAGGGACCTTTGTTTCTTCTCATAGGAGGGAATCCTCTCATGAGAGGAAAGATAGACTGCTCAAGTATGAGGAAGCTCAGTTGAGAATCAGAAGAGAGCAGTTGGCTATAGACAGGGAGTCCCTAGAGCTTCATAGACAAAGAAGAAAGTTGGGACTAGAGTTCCATGGTGGCAGCAACTTCCCTAGTGGTAGGGAAAGGTCTTATGACCATAAAAACCTAAGCAAGATTGTCCCTCCCTACCAGAGTGGAGATGACATCCACAAATGGATGACTGCACTGGAAAGGGCCTGTAAAGTACAGAGGGTCCCCCAGGAGCAGTGGGCAGCAATCTTGTGGCTCTCCTTTGCAGACAAAGGTAGAGACAAGCTCCTCACTGTTAGAGAAGAGGATGCTGACAATTACAAAGTCTTGAAGAGTGCTCTGATTGATGGGTTTGGCCTAACCACTGAACAGTATAGGTTGAAGTTCAGAGATACCCAAAAGACTCAGACTCAAGACTGGGTTGACTTTGTAGATTATGCTACTAAGGCTCTGGAAGGTTGGATACATGGCAACAAGGTGCATGACTTTTTAGGATTGTACAATTTGATTATGAGGGAGCAGATCCTTAATAATTGTCAAAACCAGCTTTTACACCAGTACCTGGTGGACTTTGATCTGACCTCTCCCCAAGAATTGGGAAAGAAGGCAGACAAATGGGTCAGAACCAGAGTAAAGACTAAGAATCAGGGTGGTGACCAGAAGAAAGATTCTACCAAGTCCCAAGAGAAAGGTGGGGATAAATCTAAGGATAAATCCACTATAGGGTCCTCTCCTGGGGGTGGGCCCCAAACTCCTTCCTCTCCTGAAAAGAAACCATATTGCCATGTTTGTAAAAAGCCTGGCCACTGGAAAACTGATCCCAGTTGCCCCAGGATTGGCAATAAAGAAAATGTTCCTCCAGAAAATACTACCACCTCTCCTGGTACTACCAGTAGTAATCCTCCAGTTGGGGGTAGTGCACCCAAAAAGTTAGGTGCTTTTGCAAGGGGAACAGAGGTGGGCCCTAGTTTAGACAGGACCCCCTCAACAGACTCCTTTGACTCTGATGGTGGTATAGGATTTGCCACCTTTACCATGAGTCCCAATGCATTGGGCAGGTACAGACTGGAGCCCATGATTAATGGTCAGAAAGCTGTGGCATACAGGGGCTAGTGTCACCATGGTGGCAGGGAAACTAGTCCCCCCTCACCAGCTTTTACCTGAGTTTAAATACCAGGTAACCAACATTGATGGTGTCAGAACAGATCACCCCATGGCCATAGTCAATCTCAGCTGGGAGGGGGTCACAGGCCCAAAAAGAGTGGCAGTGTCCCCAACCTTGTCTGTAGATTGCCTGATGGGCAATGATCTAGAAATTTCAGCCTGGGCTGAAGTTGAACACCAAACCCATCTGAAAAGGCTGGGCATCCCTGAGAAAGTTAGGGGGGCTGTGATGGCCACAGCCCCACCCCAGGAAAATTTTGGAGTGATGAAGCCTGAAAGAATGGCCCACTCTCCTCCACAAGAGAGCACAAGGGTTGAAGAAAAGTCTTCTTCCCCCCAGACTATAGGTAAGGGTCAGCCTCCTCAGGGAACTGATCCTACCCCTAGTGAAGGAACTGCCCCAGAGGTAGTCAGGCCTGGCCTGGCCACCCCTCTGATGGCAGGGGACCCTTCCAAGGTGGTACCCAGTCTGGAGCAGGTAACCTGCCCCTCTCTACCCTGCCTCAGTCAGCCCAGGGCTGCAGAGGTCAGGGAGGTCAGTGGACCCCACAGGGCCTCCTGTCCAGAGGAACCCCCCAGTCAGCAGATTAGGGGCACCCAGTCTAGTAGCCCTAGCCAGGTGATAATTCCTCAACACACTGAGGGATCCCCCATACCTTTGGATAAGGACCTCCCCCAGCAGGACTCTGTTGGGCAAGGGCCAACCTGGGACCAAAAGGTACCAAACCTGCCCTGTCCCGCCAGTGTTCCAACCAAAGGGACCCAACCCCCAGCTGTAGGCAGCCAGAGGTTGACCCTTAGAGCAAAGTACAACTCAGTCATGGAAAGAGAGGCCTACATGGTGACCAGTGATCTGAGGAAGCTGAGGCCAACTTTATTAGGGCCTCACTTCTCTACTCAGACCCCTCACCAGCCTTTTACTTTGCCAAAACACCCCACAAGTAGTAATTCCCCATGGTGGAGACCCTCTCATACCCTTAGGGTGAGGGATAGCTTAGTGGACCATAAAACAGGGGGCAACCATGCTAGTGCAGGTGCTTCCTTATATGGCCACTTAGTCAATAAAGGCTCAACTGGCCAAGGTTAGCCTTATCTCCTTTCATTGGGTGGGGGTGGGGGTGGGGGGTTATGTAGGAAGGTGGAATCTGACTATATGGTTGCCCCCACTTTTTTCCTGGTGTTTTACTGGTTTATGACTTAGTTGGACTGGGATCCTGCTATTCAGGGCCCCAGTCTATCGGCTTCCTCTCTAAAATGGTTTCCATGTACCTTAGGTACATCTTTGATTGGATTCTGGAGTGCCCTTATAAGTCCCTAGTATATGGTATACTATGTACCCAGGGCATAGGTACCCCAGAGGCCTACCAGGGGCGGAAGCATATATTATGCCACCCCTGGGAAGCCCTCCAAAAAGACACCACAGGTCTGCTACTGCAGCCTGGGTAAGTTGGTGCATGCACCCCTTACTGTGGTATAGGCTACCTATATCACTACCATTGCACACACATATAAACCTATAAGTCACTCCTATGGCAGGCCTTAACAATCCTGAAGGCAGAGTGCTTGGTTTTTATGTGAGAGGGTGCCCCTGCATGAGCAGAGCCCCTCTGCAGCGTTCGGAGTCAATCCTCTGGTGCTGTTTGTGGTGCAGCCTGACCATATACTCTTAAGTGCATTATAACCTCGCGGTAAATGCTAACTTTGGGATGGCTGCACGGAAACATGTCGTGTTTGGTGTCAAAAACTTTAGAATACTACCCCCCCCCGCCACTTCTGGCGGCGGGGGTAGCATTCCACCCTTCTAGAGGGAGAGACATGTACACACCGGCATACCCGGTATTAACTTTTCAGAGCCCTGGCATCACAAAATGGATGCCGCTGCCACAGACACGGGTCTGGCCTCCTGCTGCTGACCGAAACTCTGGCAGGGGAGGCCTGGACAATAGGTTTCCTGTCGCAGGGAGGTGTAACCACCTCCCCAGACAGGATAGTGTGTATTGGGGCTGGGCGGGAGCACTCTCTGGTGTTTTGAAGTCCTGCACTGGGGGCACATTTGGTGTCCCTGTGCATAGTCCAGTTCAAACCGGTTGCAGGGGCTACCTGCCCCTGCTCTGGCGCGAAACTGGACAAAGGGAATGGGTGTAACCACCCCTCTTCCCTGACCCTCCCATAGGTGGGTCCCCAGAGTATGTCCAACCCCCTAACTTAGTATAAGTATGGGACCCCAGTCCTTAGGACTTTAGATTATCCCTGGACGAAGCTCTGAATGTGAATCCTGGACCTTCGACGCTCTACTTGAAGATAAGAGGACTGAAGAATCTCCCTTGAGGTCAAGGAGTGACTCCCCTGCTTGGCAGGCACCAAAGAAGCAACTGTCCGGTCTGCATCGCTGAAGCTCCGCCGGACGCCGAAGTCTTTGCATCACCAGAGGTGGATTTCCAGACTTCCCGAGGCTGCCCTGAGACCCCAGCAAAGCTGAGGCACGTAGCTGTCGTGGGTAACGTGGAACCGTGACCCCTGGACACCGAGAACTTTTGCAAGTGCATCCTCTTCCTGGTCTCCCTCAAAGTTGTGCTTTGGGCTCAGAGTAGCCCCCGCCACGAGCACCGACTGCACTGAATATCTCTGGCCTCCACTCCACGAGTGTCCTGTGAGCCAGCTCCAAGTGCGTCCACTCGAGGCTCCTTCGCGATCGCTAGTCCATTGGCTAGTCGGTCCTCCCGAAGGCAACTCTTCTTCTGCTTGGGCTTTCTTGGTTGCTCCAGACGTGCCCTGACTTACCTTCGCTGGGTGAGTCCCTCAGACCTTGCTGGTCTGCACCAAAGTCCTTTCTCTGTTTCTATGTGACTTGCCATTGCCAAGGCTTGTTGGGTCCAATCCGGTCGCCGACACCCCAGCACTCGACAGACGTCGTGGGACAGCTCGAATCCAGCTCCTGGTCGTCGTCGACACCTCCTGGACCTCGTGGCTGAAGAGTCAAGACACCCATCAACCTACCTGAAGCACCCGACATGAGTGGGCCTCTGCTAATCGCCTTCCTGGTCACTGGCTAGTGACCCAGACTCTGTCCCCTCTGCTTTTAGGTTCTTCAGATCTCCGATCCATCCTTGGATCCACCCGGACACTTTCGACTTGGTCGCCAACAGCACTTTGCAGCAGATCGCCATAGAAATCGACGACGAAACCCGACTCCCAAAGACACCTATGCACCCGGCTTCCCTGGGTGAGGTAACTCGAGTACTCCGGTGCTCCCGTGGGTATTGACTCTAGAACTGCCTAGTTCTAAAGGGGTTTGCTCCAAGTCCTCTTCTAAGTGTCCTTTTCTTTTAAAAATCCAACCGCGACTTTCCCCATAGAAGTTAACGGTGATTCGCGGCTGTGTTCCCACACTGCACGCGTCCCCCGTGGGTCCCCTGTGTCACTACCTTGGGTGGTTCCTTGGGGTCCAAGCACTTCTACAGGCTCTAGGCCTTGTGTCTAGCTCAGTTGTGGTTCTTATACCACTTTTTTGGTATATGGTTTGGTACGCCCCTAGGGCCCAAACGTGTATTTGTGCTATTACTGTTGATAACTGACTTGTAACCTACGTACTTCGAACTCTAGCCTCATAAAGAGACTAGAGGGGTGTGTTTAAGACTAAATACATATATTTTATATATATACCTGGTGTGGTCCTCTCATATGGTCACTCAAGAGATTATAGACTGGTAAAACAAGCTGCTTTACATTCCTTCAAGACTTAGCCTGAAGGCTGCTCTCCATAGCTACCACTAGGATAGCTTTCAATAAAGGTTGTCTTTAACCTATCTCCATAAGGGGTTGTTTGGACTGGTACAAGGTGCCCACTTCAATTAGTGGACAGCATATACCAGGCCAACTTCTCACACTATGGCCTTGACAGCCAGGACCAGCGGGAAGGATATTTCACCTGCTCAGTCCTGCAAGACTTTGCTGTCTGAATCCACTCCACAATCTTCCATCTGGGGATGTACTGCTTTGGTATCTATTCTAAGGTGAGGAATCAATAGTTAGAAGTATCCATCAGAATAAGCGTTAACAAAGGTAAGTAACTTGTGGTGCCCAATCCTGCTGACATGCATACTCAGCTCTACTAATTGACTGTTCTGCCTTCTTCTCCGTCTACCCATTCATGAAGAGAATCAATTTCTGTTTGCGTTCCAATTCAGCAGAGGCCACCTGATGTGGTGGCAACTTCCCCAGGGCTTTACAGAATCCTCCTCCATCCTTTGCTAAGCTCTCAAAAAGGACCATGATACCTTATTCTTTCCCAAAGGGTCTATACTTGTTCAGCATGTAGATGATTTGATACTCGCTTTTGCCACCCAGGACCAGTGCAAGGTTGATTCAATATTTTTGCTTACTTAATTGGCTAAGAAGGAGCACAAGACAGTGACAGAGAAATCACAGTTTTGTTTCTCCGGTGTCCAAAATTTGGACAACAATAATTTCTCTGTAAGTGCCATCTGTCAGCCAATCAGATCAAAGCCACTTGTAAGTTGCCATGCCCAGTTACAGACTTCAAGGTACATGCTTTCTTGGGGATAGCAGGGTATTGTAGAAAGTTGATTTGGGGTTTTGCCTCTTTGGTCAGACACCTTCAGGATTATGTTAAGAAAGACTCTGCAGAGCCCTTGCACTGGACTGAGGAGGCAGAGTGAGATTTGGTAATTTGAAACAGATGTTAGCCTCTGCCCCCCTTTTTGGGGCTGCCAGGCTACTTCAAACCTTTTACTTTGTATTGGTATGAACAAAATGGATGTGTGTGGTAATCGTGGAAGAAAAACGAAGTGACTCTAGTAAGTTTCAGCTGCGAGATTTATTCCGTCCAGCTGCGCCAACTCCTCACAATCTTATCCCATTCCAACCGTCACCCACCCGAACCTCCCAGCACCAACATTCCAACATGAGCCCTCTGACCAATGGGTATCGGGGAAGGAAGGACGGGGAGAGGGAAAGGGAGAAAGGATCAGGGTAGAAAACAGGGGTAAATGCATAAAGTGAAAAGCATGAAAACATAACAGTGTGCTCTTGTATTATTGATGCAAGAAGATCACAGTGACAAAAGAAACCCAGCTGCCTACTATTCCTCCATTCCTGAGCCCATGACTGCAGGTCTCCTGACTTGTGTGTGGTTGTGGCAGCCCACCTTATAGAAGCTTCTGAAAATACTGTTCTGGGTTCTACCTTTATTGTCGAAGTCCACCACTCTGTAGCTGCCTTACTACTCACCACGACAATCACCTATCTGTTGCATGATTATCTCACTATGAGATCCTGCTGCTTTCTGCCTTCCACATTCTTTTAGTCCATTTTCCTCATGGTGAACCTCATGACTGTTTACTTGTTACTGAATACCTGACTAAACTCCGAATAGAGCTGTCTGACACTTCTATACCTAATACTGAACTTGTTTATTATATAAATGGCTCTTCTTTTAGAAATGTTGGAAACCTTGTTGCTGGGCATGCTGTATGTACTTTCTACAAGGTTGTGGAGTCAGCATTTGCCTGAGGTTTGCTCTCCTCAAATAGCTGACCCTAATGCTCTCACTGGTGCATGTATTTGAGCCTCTCAAACCATTACCATATCTTATGATTCCAAATACACTTTTGGTGTGACTAACAACCTGGGGTTTGAAAGGCTGCAACAGTGTTCCTTACTTCTGCTGGGTCCCCTATGAGGAACAGCGTGTATGTGAAAACCTTGACAGTTAGATGATCTCAAGTCGCCATTTAAATTGTAATTTTTAAATGTACTGCTCACCAGTCCACTCAAGATGAAGGGGCATATTAGCAAGGGCCTTATCGCCGCTTTAGCGGCACTTTTTGCCGCTAAAGCGGCGATATTTCTATCGCCCTATCAGCAAGCTGTCGCTATTAGCTGTTAGCGACAGCTTTATGGCGAAAGCGACCGTTTTGGTGCCGCTTTGCATGTCAGCGATATATATCGCTGACATGCAAAGTAGGCGTTCCCAACTAAAAGTGACTGAAAACAGTCGCAAACACAACTTCCCCTATTAGCAATGCCCGCGAAGCGATAAAAATTTGCGCTAACCGCGATTATCGCTAGAATCTAACACCTGCTAAAAACCTGACTTAACCATTCTAGTCAATGGGAGGTGGATTGTAAGGTTAAGTCCTCACCTGCCTATTAGCAAGCTTTTCATTAGCGCGTTGAATTTATCACTGGATTTCTCGCGCTATTGCTGGGTTTCGCCGCTATCGCTGGATTTTTTATCGCCTTGGAGATAAGCGTTGATAATAACGCGTTATCTCCGCGATGAAATCCAGCGATAGCCGGCGATAAAAAAATAGCGCTAAGCGTGCTTTGCGATAATTATCGCAAGTTCTTGGCAATATCCCCCAAAGTGTCTAATGTTAACGCATTTGCTGATGAAATAGCTAAAAGAGTTGCCTTGTGTTCTAATTGTGAAATCCCTATGTGCAGTGTGTGAACTGATGAATTACCATTGCACACATGTAAAGTTGGAAACTTTTGGTGAAAATAAAAGATTTTTCCAACGTTACGCCTGTCTCAAGGAGGCATACATTGTGGGCGCAAATCCATATCTATCTTTTTAGTAGATAAGGCGTTGTGTGAATACGCTTTGGAATGCCCTTTTAACACCCATGGCACACTACCTTGCCACAAAGTGTAAAGCAGTGCATACTTTAGAGGTACTTTCCATATTAAAACAACTTTTGTACTGGAAAGTAAATCCCAATTCAACACTTTGTGCCAGTTTGCGTCACTTTTGAGACGCATACCCAGCACGAAGTGTTAGTAAATCATTGTTAACCAGGCAGCGAAACTAAATTACTGTTCTTTGACAGTACCAGCATTCAACCTGCAACAGTTATCCCTCCACATCCATACCTGGGTATCAGTGTTGGGTAATCAAAAGAGGATTACACTGTTCTACTTTTTATGTATACTGATTTTATTTCGGACAATAATTATAAAAACAGGATGAGTAAAATACTAATAAATTGTGCTGTTTTGCTGTACACTTCTGTTTTTCTTCACTCTGCAGCAGCCTCAACTCCAGTTGTAGTCAGTCAGTCTGCTAAGGGTCCCTTCCGTGCTGAAGCTCTGGGATTCTCCTTGCGCTGTAGAAGTAAAGATGGCCTCCACCGCACCTAGAGGAATAAACACAAAGCTGCCTACGAAGGTCTGACCATGCAGATTTATTTTTGATAGGCAGTTCTTAAACGTACATTACATACATTGGAAGATGCTATATATTCACAAAAAGGAAATCTGTTCACATTGGATTTATGACCTGAGCTCACCTTTTTCTTCTTTCCTTCCTAGGTGATTTGTGCAAAACATCTTTTGCTAAACCGTGGACTGCAAAACATAGACCACTAAAATGTCTATGTTCTATAGATATCTCACTACATATATTTTGACCTGCAATTAATCCTGCTGTCAAACACTTGCTCCCAACTATCCTAGAACTAGAATCAGAATAGTAAACGAATCCAGTCCTACAATAATGGTCGAGATTTTGTGGATCAACATTTTGAATTCTATGCTTTTGAAACAGATGTTTTTACACTGTATGTTTTCACATGGAAGTGTTTCTTATTTAAACTTCTAGGTTTGCTGTCTGACAAGGCCGCTAGTGACGTTATTATAGCCACCCCCACTTCATTCCTCCTCAATCTTCATCTATAGGTTCCGTGCTATGATAAGCATTTTCACTGCTGCCTGTATCATACCATCAGCAAATATTATTACTATAACTGAAGCTTTACTTGCCTTCCCCGCAGATCTATATGCAAGAATTTGGGGCCTCAGGCAGACATATTTGCCCCCTCCTTCCCTTCAGAACATTTAGAATATGTGGTAGGAATTATACAAACATTGAAGAAAACTGGAATGTTACCCCACATGCGTAGAAGGATGAAAGATCTGTAGTTAAAAGTTTTGTTTACATATTTCATCAAACTGTAGGTTACACTTTAGCTCTTTCAAGTACCATGTTATGTGAAACATTGGTTTCAAATACATCTGAGACAATTGGTTAGGCTTATTTATTTGTGAAGCATGCGTTGCCTGTGATGCAGCAGGACACTAAGTATCTTGGTTACAGGGAGGTGTTGAATCTGTGCAGTAACACTGGCATACTTTGTAGGTTTAATAATATTGAACACAAAGAGTACATATAATCTTTTACCTTCATACCTGTACAGTTCATAACAATATTCACAATTAATACAATTTAAAAATAATGAGATGACTGTTATTATTTTAAAATGTAGTAAGATGTTTATGATGCAACATTGGAATATTATGTATTTTTGCAATGTCATTGGTGGGTTTTTTTTCGTCCATAATTGTGGATGTTTTCAAATTTGTGTTGATGTACTAACAAATTCCAGTAGAAATTTAAGGAGGTGGAAACACATTTTGTTGATTTTGTTGCTCCTTTTTGTCCAACATGAGCTCAAGGGGGTATCATTTGTAGAATGATTCATATAAATCCTGTCTCCTTGGAAGTAGAGGGGTAGCTCCATGTTTTTTTTAAACTTGATTTATGATGTTCTACTGGTCATCCCCTTAATTCTTGACTTCCAGCAGAGGTAGGTTTTTGTGCCAATTCTTTGCTAGACTCGTGGAGGGCACACTTGTCGTCTTTAGCATCTCTTCTGATACATACACCGATTTAGTGCTGCTACACAGTGCCCATACTCTATTATGGGTGGTATGGGCTTTGCCTAGATCAAAGAAATGTCTAGATCAAAGAAATGGGCATAGACACGAGTTTCTGTATAAGAATTTGGACGTCTCTGACAGCGCTTTGGAAGCTTTCTTTGACTGTTCACAGACATACTTTGCTTCCCTCTTCATAGTTTCCTAACCAACTGTATCAGAGTTAGGTGGGGGGAACAACTTTACAGAGTCTGTCAATTGTACTCAGGCCTCCGGTCGCAAATGCTATTGTCGACTCAGTGGGTATTACTGACCAGTTGAAGAGGTGATGGAAGTTTGTACAGTACTTCTTCAGTTCGTTGCCTGAGCATTTTAACTTTGGAATCGCGTGGACACCTAGTGTGTGTCGAGAATGAATCTAACTGCTGAAGGTTAATCAGTCAAGCTGTTGTTTTGTACCAGTAACCGTGGAAGGGTGCTCTCACCTCAGCACACTATGATAAAATCGAGCAGTGGGTACACCATCCCTGATTGTTGATTCTCCGTATGTATTTATCGCGGTTCAGATTACACCTAAAGCAACTCTAAAATGAAGCCATGCCAGTACTTTGTTTCTGAGAGCATCTTTGCACGCGTAGTGTATAGCAATGTAAATGTTTGTTGATATGAAAATTCCTTTTTATTGAATTTTAAATGGTGATTTGACATTGTGGGCACAAGCTTCCTTTTTGCATGAGTTCCTCTTCTGTTGCTGGGTTGCCATCGCACTTGGTATGATGGACTTTAGCAGGGACATTGTTATTCTGTTTGTGATCCTTCTCTGTCTTTTGTCAGGTTTAGATGTGTTATCCAGTTGAGAGGATCCGTATGTTGATGCTGAAGCAATGTACTCTCAAGTGGATCTAAAGACTTAACTGGACCCTCTACCTCAGCTGATTCCTAGGAGCACTCAGAGTTGTTTGCGTCTGTTTTCTGTCGCTCGACCCATGGGATGTGATGGGCTGAAACTGTGGATATTATTTCACCTGCACATCTTTAATTTTAACTTTTCTTTTTATAGTGGGCCAAGTTCCCTTGTTGTGAACTTTCAAATTTCATTTTTCATAAGAAACATCAGCTTTTTTCTCCTTTTATGTCTCTTTGCTGCTTGACTCAAATACCTTCCTGTGCTCTTGCAAATCTTTAGAGGCCTCTGCCATGACTGGTGACTCAATACAGTGTTTGCCTACATTATTAGAACCATCCTAGTATGGCATAGAGTCGTGAGGTGGTTTAATGTCATAAATTAGTCTTGGCAAAATCTTTTGTGCAAGAATCATTACATCCTGGGTATCACTGAATCCCTCTCGGTATCAAATTATTCCGTCTTGGTGCAGCCTTTTCTTCTTCCTCATGATTCTCTCTAGAAAATCTTGTAAAGGGCTCACCACATGGTCTGTTGAAATAGGATGGCATATTTTTCTGTAAGGTTTGTATTGAGCCCTTCTCGCCCCTTGCCAATGGCCCAAGGCCTTTTGGCCCAAAAGGCAGTGGTGCCCCCTCATGAATATAGAAACCACTTCTAAAGTGTTAAGGGGCATATTAGCAAGAACGGCGTTAAAATTATCGCCGCTTTAGCGGCAGAAAACTGCCACTAAAGCGGCGATAATGGGCTTGATAATATGCCCTTGAGAATTCCAATAGAAGCCCATGTTGACACCAGAACATGGGCTTCTATTGGAATTCTCAAGGGTATATTATCAAGCCCATTATCGCCGCTTTAGCGGCAGTTTTCTGCCGCTAAAGCGGCGATAATTTTAACGCCGTTTTTTGATAATATGCCCCTAAGATTCATAGTTTTTGCAATTTGAGAACTGTGGAGAAAAGGATTTGGTGAGTTGCCTCGTTGAGCTAGATTGGTAAACATTAAATTAATCTTTCCTTGTGCCTTCGCAATTGGACCCAAAGGCACGATCACAGATAGCCTATCGGATGGAGTCTAATTTGATTTTAAATATTGCTTATCCAGCATTTTAAAGATGTGAAGATCAAGGAAAAAGAAACCGGAAAGGAGAAAAAGGGCCTCCGAATACCTGAAAGACTCAGAGATCGTAGTGCATTATGACTATAGCCAGCAATCACACGTCGAGAGTTAAGTCCCGCAAATGACAAGTTTAAAAAATACATGACAAGCCTTTTTGTGCAGAGCAGATACACGTCTATATATGCAAGTACCTTGTATATTTTAATGTTAATGGGGGGCTTAGAGGGTACGCCTCAGTCATCTAAACCCCCCATCCCACCCTGAAGACAATACTGTTACTGTGCACCTGTTATGTGTGTGCTTTCAACGCAGGCAAAGGACTGGACAAGTAATCTTGCTATCTGGCTCTGCTCAGGCATTCAAGTGCACTGTGGATTGGTTCTTCCATCTCCAGATTCCAAGCCCTCAGGATCCACTGGAGACTAACCCACCAACATGCTGCAACACATACGTGCTTGTCTGCAATTATGGATTCACACTAGCCTGGCAGATGAGGGGTGATGCCCCGAAACCGGTCCCAGGATGCTTGTTTCCGGTCCAGGGAGGACCTGGCTTGGCAGTTCGGGCTGGACTGTTCCCATGAGGCACAGGATCAAGACTGATTTGCATATGGCTGGGTCTAAACTGGGGTGGCATGGTGAGCAAATGAACAATGTATTTCACCCAGATCTCTTGACGGGGGGTGAAGGTTTGATTTGCTCTGCATTCCGTCCATCATCTGTGTGTCTTTTGCTTTCACGCCCTAAGTGCACCGGGTATGCCCAGACGTGGGTCCCGGGCTCACTGTGCCACTGGATTCAAGCTGGCCTGGCTGATGAAGGGTGATGCCCCGAAAACGGTCCCAGGATACTTGTTTCTGGTCCAGGGATGACCTGGCTTTGCAGTTCGGGCTGGACTGTTCCCATGAGGCACAGGGTCAAGACTGATTTGCATATGGCTGGGTCTAAACTGGTGTGGCATGGTGAGCAGAAGAACAATGGATTTAACCCAGATCTCTTGACTGGGGGTACATGTTTGATTTTCTCTGCAGATTTAACCCAGATCTCTTGGCTGGGGTTGCATGTTTGATTTGCTCTGCATCCCGTCCATCATCTGTGTGTCTTTTGCTTTCTCACCCTAAGTGCACTGGGTATGCCCAGACATGGGCCCCGGGCTCACTGTGCCACTGGATTCGAGCTAGCCTGGCTGATGAGGGGTGATGCTCCGAAAACGGTCCCAGGATGCTTGTTTCCGGTCCAGGGAGGACCTGGCTTTGCAGTTCGGGCTGGACTGTTCCCATGAGGCACAGGATCAAGACTGATTTGCATATGGCTGGGTCTAAACTGGGGTGGCATGGTGAGCAAAAAAACGATGAATTTAACCCAGATCTCTGACTGGGGGGTGAATGTTTGATTTGCTCTGCAATCCATCCATCATCTGTGTGTCTTTTGCTGTCTGCAGTTATGGGCATGCTTTTGTATGTGGCTGCTTCCATCTCCATAGACTCTTTTCTCTAAGATGACATCTGCTGGAGAGACAAATATGGGTGGTGCCTAGCAGTACATCTCTCCCAGTGTTGGCAGTTGCTCATTTTTAGTTCTCGCCTGCAGAGTGCATGTGGTTCACTTGTGAGGGGTATTGTTTACTATAAAAGGCTTGGAGCCAGCCCATTGTTAACCATTTGTTGGCTTCACTGTCACTCTTCTATGCTGCCTCCTAATTGGCCCACACACATCCGGCATCACTTTTTTTTCATTCTGTGGAGTATGGACCAAGCACCAATTGATTCTACCTAATTAGTGCCCTTCCGCTGATCGCGCTGTAATTCAGGTACTATTTCTTTCACTGCTGCCATCTAGCTCCTTCTCCTATATCCCTAGTTGATATGATATATGTTGCTCTCTCGCTTTAGCCCCTTCTGGTCTAAAAGGCATTTAATTGTAATCAAACCATTTCTTGCAGAAGAGTTCTACATTCTAACAAGCTTCTGCTTCAGATCAAAGGTATCAGATGTCTACATAAATCGTAAGTTGAGATAATTGGTAACCTATTATAATTGCATTTATATAGCAGTGACTAAGCCTGACCAGGCTTTGAAGTACTATAGGGTAATTCATTGGTAGCTTGGGCAACTTTACATACCACACAATGCCACTCCGTACCACTCTACGCCACTTCATTCTAATCTACGCCACTCCATGCCACTCCACTGTAAACTGTTGCATGCTATGCTACTCCACTCTGTTTCTCCACACCACTCCATGGCCTTCTACTCCACTCCATTCTACTCATCTCTACGCCACTTTATTCTAAGCCACCCTAGGCCATTCTGCTCTACACCGCTCCACGCCATGTCACTCTACTCTATCATTCTACTATACGCAACTCCACTCAATGCCACTCTACTCTATGCCATCCACACCACTCTTCGCCATTCTACTCCACTCAACGCCACTCCATTCTATTCTATGCTACTCCCCTCCACTTCATGCCGCTCCACTCTACGCCACTCCACACCAACCCACTCTACTCTACTCTACACAACAATCAATGCCACTCCACTCTGTGCTAGTAACTTTTAGCCATAGCTAAAAGACATTGGCAAAGCCAATAGCTCTCACTTAAGCAAGACTTTACCAATGCTTGTTTATATTTCTTCACCTACAGCTTCTTCCTTGTTAATTTATTTTCTTCTTCTAAGGCTCTTCCTTTATATATGCACCTTAAACTTTTCCTTCTCTGCCTTTGTAAATATGTTATTTTAATTTGTTGTCAATGCTGTGATAAGACAGAAGCAGGTTACATAGGAGCAGGATGAGTTTGCTCAGACTCCAATTGCTTTCAATCTGCTCAGCTTTTACACGCTCAAATCCTCCCCACTCTAAGCTGACATACGGAGCATTATACCTTATGTCAGCTTAGAGTGGGACCTGCATATAAGATGCAAAGTGTAGGTCAGTCACAATTAGTGTCTGCCCTATGCTCGATTGATTTCTCTCCATTTAAACTGAGAATCTTTCTGTTATCAAACCTGTGGAACCTGTCCTTGCTGACAGGAGGAAACATTGTAGGAACAAATGTCCCCAAGGTAATTGAGAAATTGTAGGTCAAAGACTAGGAGGAGGCCTCTGCCTTTCTTAGGTACCAGAAGGTGCCCTTGAAAGTCATGAAGCTTTCATATCACCTTAGGCAGGAACACAGGGCAAATACCAAAGGTCACCTTGACATTTCTCTGACTTCATGTCCGGGGTACTTGCTACCAAAAATATCATGTCATGGCCAGAAACTTCAAAGGCTATGAATGGGGACGCTGAAAAGGAGCCATCTCTGCTCACATCAAGAAAGTCAACACCAAATTACTGTATCACAGAAGGAAAATTAACAGTGTTAGGAGTAAGGTATTCTTAAGACTTTCTAGAAATATGCCAGTAAGCTGCTGAAAGAAAGGCTCTTGTTCAAAAGTATAAAGAACAGCTGATGGAGCCTTGTAGCCCTTGACTGGAATTATACTACGGCCATACTTGGTCAAGGGTATTTGAAACGTTAAGGGCAGCTAAATGTGTGACTTTCTTATTTTTACTGTACTATGAGGTAAATCACTTACCACTTGCTCATAGGAACCAGTTTATTGGACAGTCAGCCTCATAACCACCAACATCAAACAAGAATTGGCAAAGCCAATACATCTGGCATTGGCTGCTAGCCTTTATCAGTTTGGCAATGCTATTTTTGTCATGTTTATTTTAAAACTTTATGTTCGAGGCATGTGAGCTGTAGATCACATGTTTTGCATACTCCTGCCATCTAGTGTTGGGTCTGGATGATTGCAAGTTGTTTTTCTTCAAAGAAGTCTTTCCAGTCACGAGGTAGGTGACTCCTCCTTTCGGTGATAGTGCGCATGGGCATCGACTCTATTGTTAGATTGTTTTTTTTCCACCATCGGATTCGGACGTGACTTGCTGCGCTCCGGTTCGACACTGTTTCTTCGGTTTCCCTCGGTGCGCAAGACACTCACTCTCGATGGTATTGTTTTCGATTGCGTAATCCCATTCTCCGCGTATCGTATTTACTTAAAAAATCCTCTTTCGAACGGGTAGCTCGTGGAAGGCCGTCGGGCCTACCGGTGTCGGTCCACTTCGCAGCCGATGGAACGGACTCCATTTAAATTCTGCCCTCGGTGCCACGCGAAGTATCTGCGCACCGACTCACACCACGTGTGCAACCTGTGCTGGTCTCTGGAGCACAGAGAACAGGACTGCGATGCATGTAAGACTTTCCGATCGAAGAAGGCGCTTCGCGACCGTTGGGCTCAACGTCGCGACATGCAGAGCCAACACACAAGTTCCATTGCGGACCTCTTCTGAGAGGATTCAGAACAAGAGGCCGGAGACGCCATGGGAGCTGAGGAGGAACAAGACCCGATCTCCATCTCTGACTATGGCTCCGACGGGGACGAAGACATCCCGCAAGGGCAGCGTACCATGAGTACAGATCCTCCCTTGCCCCAAAGTCCACCTCAGCCCAAGAAGAAGGTTCCGGTCCAACCTCCGCCTCCGGGCCACGGTCGGCACAGAGAACATGTTTCAGACGCCCCGCCCTCCGGCTCGCCCACCGAAAGACATCCAAAAGCCTTCTGGCTCCGAGCAGAGCCGTTCGAAAACGGGCTCTGAGCTGAAACCTTCAGGTTCAAAGTCGAAGACGGGCTCTGCCCCATCTCCCCTCCAACACCGTAAACTTCAGATCCGAAATCCTCGGCATCCAAAACACCGGCACCGAAAATTTTGGCACCAAAACAAACGGATGTGCTCATTCCATCTAAGGAACAACATTTCGATGCTCCGCCTTCCAAACAAAGAGAACTATATATCCACCCAACTACTGGCCATATCTCCACAAAACTGACAAAACGGAAACCTGAGACAGAAGAGGCCTACCACATTCCCTTAAAAAGGAAAAATGTCAGTACTAATCCTTCTCCCCTCCCCTCTCCTCCTTCTCCTCAGTTTCAACCTTTAATGGTTTCACCTGAACACGAAGAAGATGAAGATGAAGATGAAGACGACGACGACGATGCCAAAACGAACCAATACCACCAGTCCCCTGGACAGATTATAACACCAATTCCCCCACAGGGAATGATCCTCACCTGTACCCTACCCTCTCCACCGGACAACAGTGTAGGTTATATAGAACTTCTGGGTAGAGCTGCTAACTACCATGGGGTACAGCTCCATAAGGAATCCCTAGAAGAGGATTTCCTTTTCGAAACCCTTAGTAGCACACAAAAGTCCTCACACACACTTCCCATGCTCAAGGGTATGATCAGGCATGTGGATGATATTTTTAATGACCCTGTCAAGGCCTGTATCCTTACCCCCTAGGGTAGATAACAAATATAAGCCA
Organism: Calotriton arnoldi; assembly: GCA_963921515.1. NCBI lineage: Eukaryota > Metazoa > Chordata > Amphibia > Caudata > Salamandridae > Calotriton > Calotriton arnoldi. The sequence goes on along the minus strand of CAWUFW010002691.1, from coordinate 1,865,516 downwards.
GCACCATCAGATCCAGCATACATAAAGGGCCAATTACCATTGGATTCCTTAGTGGTGTCTAACGCACGCAAGAGGGCCAGTTCGCAAACAACAGGAGATGCTCCACCCCAGATAAAGATTCTAAACTGATTGACGATTCGGGGAAAAGGGTAGCCTCTCAGGCTGCAAACTTCTGGCGCATCCCCAATATACAAGCGCTGCTATCTAGATACGACAGAGCGCATTGGGATGAGATGGAGCAGTTGCTCCAATTTCTACCTGATGAGCACAAGTCCAGAGCACAAGACCTAGTGCGGGAGGGACAGCTCATTTCAAATAATTCAATCAGGTGCACGCTAGATGCTGCAGACACTGCTGCTACAGCTGTGAACACCAGCGTCCTTTTAAGAAGGCATGCCTGGCTACGTATTTCAGGATTCAAACCAGAGGTTCAGACTCCTATCCTGAACACACCATTCGATAAGGAACACCTATTTGGCCCTGTGGTAGATTCCTCATTAGTAAAAATGAAAAAGGACACAGAAGTGGCCAAATCCATGGGAGCCCTTCAATTAACACCAGGACATGGTTCCTTTCGGCGCTCCTTCTACCACGGAGGATCTAAAAGTACCTCCTCAGACACTACTACCACCACGTATAAAGGCAACAATCAACCCTCTGCCTCTAAGGGTTACTTCAGGGGGGGGGGGGGGTTACAGAGGCAACAATGGCAAGGGTAGAGGTAGAGGCTCAAATGCACGCACCTCCCCCTCCAACACCAAACTGTGACTTCCCTACACTACCCCCGACCATCTAACACCTGTCGGGGGGCGTCTTTCACATTTCCTACCCCTCTGGCGGTCCATAACTACAGACAAATGGGTACTGGAGATTATCCGTTCTGGTTACTGCCTGGAATTCACCAACAATCCACCAAACATTCCCCCAAGGTCACACAAACTCTCACCGGATCACCTACACCTCCTCAAACAAGAGATTCAGTCTCTCCTTCTGAAAGGGGCTATAGAGTCCGTACCACTACAATACCACGGGTCGGGCGTATACTCTTTTTACTTTCCGATACCCAAAAAGGACGGTTCTCTCAGACCAATCTTGGACCTCACAGAACTACGGGGCATATTACCTAGGATTTGCGATAATTATCGCAAAGCGCGCTTAGCGCTGTTTTTTTTATCGCCGGCTATAGCTGGATTTCATCGCGGAGAGAACGCGTTATTATCAACGCTTATCTCCAAGGCGATAAAAAATCCAGCAATAGCAGCGAAACCCAGCAATAGCGTGAGAAATCCAGCGATTAAAATCACGGCGCTAATGAAAAGCTCGCTAATAGGCAGGTGAGGACTTAACCATTCTTGTCAATGGGAGGTGGATTGTAAGGTTAAGTCAAGTTTTTAGCAGGTGTTAAATTCCAGCAATAATCGCGGTTAGCGCGACTTTTTTTATCGCTTCACGGGCATTGCTAATAGGGGGAAGTTGTGTTTGCGACTGTTTCCAGTCGCTTTTAGTTGGGAACGCCTACTTTGCATGTCATTAGCGATAATTATCGCTGACATGCAAAACGGCACCAAAACGGTCGCTTTCGCCATAAAGCTGTCGCTAACAGCTGTTAGCGACAGCTTGCTAATAGGGCGATAGAAATATCGCCGCTTTAGCGGCAAAAAGTGCCGCTAAAGCGGCGATACCGCCCTTGCTAATATGCCCCTAAATCTTTACATACAGTCAGACCATTTTCACATGGTAACACTACAAGTACTACCACTTCTACAATCAGGCAACTTTCTGTCTACTCTAGACTTAAAGGACGCCTATTTTCATATTCCAATACATCCCGCTCATCGCAAATTTCTCTGATTTGTGATAGCGGGCCAACATTACCAGTTCAGGGTACTCCCCTTCGGAGCCACCACTGCTCCCAGAGTCTTCACAAAGTGTCTGGCGGTAGTCGCTGCTCACCTGAGAATACAACACATTCATGTCTTCCCCTACTTGGACGACTGGCTCATCAAAGCCAGTACATATCCAAAATGTCTCCAACACACTTACAGAAAACTACATTTACTACATCAACTGGGGTTCACAGTCAATGTGCTAAAATCACATCTCCAACCTTCCAATACTCAAAACTGCCTGAGAGCCACTTTAGATACTCAGAAGGTTTTGGCCTTTCCCAACGGAGCCAGAATTCGCAACATTCAGGCTCTAGTTCTCCAGTTTAAATCCAATCACTCGCTTCCGGCTCGAGTGTATATGCAACTACTGAGAATGATGGCATCTTACATTATGATCGTTTCCCATGCCAGGCTTCACATGCATTCCCTACAAGAATGGTCACTACAAGCGAGTCAGTGGAACCAATCACAGGGTCTTTTAACCGATCTAGTGTTGGTAAGCGGCTGTACTCATCGCTCTCTGCAGTGGTGGAACACACAAAATTTATCAAAAGGACGGCCCTTTATAGACCCAGTTGCTCAGACAATCCTAACAGCGGACGCATCCCTCACTGGCTGGGGGGCCCATCTTCAGCACCACACAGTGCAAGGCGCGTGAAGCCAACAGCAAAAATCGCTCCACATCAACCATCTAGAGCTGCTAGCAGTCTTTCTAGCGCTCGAAGCATTTCAAACTCACCTGGTTGGCAAAGCTGTCCTAGTTTGTACCAACAACATGACAGCTATGTATTACATACAAAAAGAGGGGGGTGGGGGACACACTCTCCAGCTGTCACACTTGGCCCAAGACATTTGGAGGTGGGCCATTCACCACAAAATCTATCTCCTAGCGGAACACCTCCCAGGAGTGAACAATCAGATTGCCGATCTCCTCAGCAGAGTTGGGGAGTCCCTCACACATAGATCTGTTTGCCACACACCAAAACGCAAAATGCCAAAACTTCGCCTCCAGGTACCCACACACGCTCTCCAAAGGCAATGCACTATGGATGAACTGGTCAGGGATATTTGCCTACGCTTTTCAGCCTCTCCCACTCATTCCATTAGTAGTTCGGAAGCTCAGACAAACATCCCTCACACTAATCTTTGTGGCTCCCACATGGGCCCGTCAATCATGGTTCACAACCCTGTTGGAGCTGTCTCTGGTTCCACATCAAAAGCTGCACCTAACATCCAGTCTCCTCACACAGAGCCATGGAGGAATCAGACACCCAGATCCCAAACAACTGAACCTCCCGATCTGGCTCCTGAAGTCATAGAGTTTGGTTATCTAAATCTTCCACCAGACTGTATGACCATCATTAGGGAGGCCAGAAGGCCTACTACAAGAGCCTGCTATGCAGCTAAATGTAAACGTTTTGTTATCTATTGCAATAACAATAACGTCAATCCTCTTGAGGCTTCAATACAAAACATCATTTGTTACCTGTTACACTTACAACAGTCAGGATTGGCTTACACTTCTATCCAACTACATTTCAATGCAATAGCTGCGTATCTACAGAATAGCCAACATTTATCACTTTTCAGAGTGCCTGTAATCAAAGCTTTCATGGAAGGACTTAAAGTGGTTCTTCGTACTAACCCCAAATTTCTACTTAAGGTAGTATCTGCCTTTCCCATCAATCAGTCAGGGGATTTACCAGTATTCTTCCTCAACCTGATTCTGTGGCAGAAAGAGCTCTACATACCTTAGATGTCTTTTATATTATATTGAAAGAACAAAATCATTTCGCAAAACCAAACAACTTTTTGTTGCTTTTGCACCACCGCAGAAGGGCAATCCTATCTCCAAGTCAGGTGTTGCAAGATGGATTGTTAAATGTATTCAAACTTGTAATGCAAAAGCAAAAGAACTTTAACTGTACCCCCTAGAGCGCATTCCACTCGCAAAATAGGGGCTACTACGGCTTTCTTAGGAAACATCCTCATAGTTGACAAGCTAATGTGGGCCAAGCAGTACTTAGAACACTTCTTCAGACAACTCCAACAGCTACAGGTTAGCCACCGCTTTGGGAGAATACTGCTGTATAATCTATACAAAGCATGTGATCTACAGCTCACATGCCTCGAACGGATAATGTTACTTACCCAGTAAACATCTGTTCTAGGCATGTACAGCTGTAGATTCACATGCGCCCACCTGCCTCCCTGGGTACCTGTAGCTGCTGCAGTTCTCTCTTTTATTATACATACATACGCATGGACATCTCTATTCTTTACTAGTAACTCCATTCTCACCCTCTGCGGCAAAACAATCTAACAATGGAGTCGATGCCAATGTGCACTATCACTGAAAGGAGGAGTCACCTACCTCGTGACTGGAAAGACTTCTTCGAAGAAAAACAACTTGCAAACATCCGGACCCAACACTAGATGGCAGGAGTATGCAAAGCATGTGAATCTACAGCTGTACATGCCAAAAACAGATGTTTACTGGGTAAGTAACATTATCCTTTAGAGGAGCTGCTTGGCCCTCTCCAACCTACAAAATGAACACTGGCTAAAGAACAAGTTACTTACATTCGGTAACGATAAATCTGTAAGAGACATATATTAGTTATGGATTACTTACCCTAGAATTACCCCCAGGCGTTAGACTGGATCCGTAGAAATTGTTTCGTAGCAGTACCCCTGCGCGTCGGTAGGTGGTGTCGGTCGACTCCGCATTTGTCGTCGGCATCGTGATCGCCGGGATGACGTCGCGGTATCTACTTAAACGCCGCCCCTGTGCGCTGACGTCAGTTCTTTACACGACATTCCACGCCAGAAGCGCAGAGCCATGCAAGACACTGACCACTGGTGCATAAAACTAGGGCCCTGAAAGTCAGTTCGCAGAACTGGGAGGATGGGTGGGGCGGTAAGGAATCCATAACTAATATATGTCTCTTACAGATATATCGTTACCGAAGGTAAGTAACTTGTTCATCTGAAAGAGACTATTAGTTATGAATTCCTTACCTTAGAATAGATACCCCAGCAATACAAACCCCGGAGGTGGGTCTGCAAACTAAGTTCACACCAGAAAGTCCTGGAGAACTGAACGGCCAAAGAAGCGGTCTCTCCGGACTTGGCTGTCCAGGCAGTAATGCTTAGTGAACGTGTGCAAGGATGGCCACGTAGCTGCCAGAGAGATGTCATGAAGGGGGACTCCACGTCCCAAAGCAGTACTGGCTGCTGTCACCCTGGTGGAATGGGCGCACAACCCTACTGGAGGTTCCTTTTTCGCCAAGGAATAACAAATTTTAATGCAAAGAATGACCGATAAAGAGATGGTTCGTTTTTGCACAGCCCGACCTTTCTTGGCGCCCACATAGCCAACAAAGAGCTGATCATCCACCCGGAATGGTTTTGTGCGATCCAGGTAAAATGAGAGCGCACGTTTTGGATCCAGACGATGGAGTCTCTTCTCCTCTTTAGAAGGATGCGGGCGGGAAGAAGGTGGGCAAAGTAATGGTCTGTCCTATGTGGAAAGAGGTAACGACTTTGGGAAGAAAAGAGGGTCGAGTTCGGAGGACAACCTTGTCCGGATGAACAGCAAGGAAAGGAGGCTTAGAAGAAAGAGCCTGAAGCTCACTCACCCTGCGAGCAGAGGTGATGGCAACCAGAAAAGCAGTTTTAAAGGTCAAGAGTCTGAGGGGACAATTATGTAGCTGCTCGAATGGAGCGCACATTAGGTAGGTCAGAACCAGGTTCAAGTCCCACTGGGGCATTACGAAAGGAATAGGAGGAAACAAATGAGTAATGCCCTTAAGGAAACGATTTACAATCGGGGACTTGAAAAGAGAAGGCTGATCAGGAAGCTGAAAAAAGGCTGAAATGGCCGAAAGATAGCCTTTAAGAGTGCTCAGAGAAGAGCCCTGCTGGGCCAAAGAAAGAATGAAGAGGAGAACCTCTGATAGGGGGGGGGGGGCAGAAAGGGGATCCACACCCTTTGCTTTGCACCATGCCACAAATTTGTTCCATTTACAGGCGTATACCATTTTAGTGGAGGGACGCCTGGCTGCCAAGATTACATTACAGACTTCGGGAGGAAGGTCAAAAGCTGTCAACTGTCGCCGCTCAATCTCGACGCAAGGAGGTGGAGGCTGGACAGGTTCGGGTGGAGGACTGTCCCCTGTTGCTGTGACAGAAGATCCTCCCGAAGAGGCAGTCTGATCGGAGGATTGATGGCCAACTGCAAGAGCTCCGGATACCAGACTCTTCGTGCCCAGTCCGGAGCCACAAGAATGACTTGGGCCCGGTCGTGCTTGATCTTCTTCAGCACTCTGGGCAGAAGTGGTATAGGCGGAAAGGCGTATAGAAGACCGCAGCTCCACTCATGAAGAAAAGCTTCGCCGAGCGAGTGCCACCTTGGAAATTCCAACATGCAGAACTGCTGACATTGCCCGTTCTCTTCGGTGGCGAATAGTTCTAACCAAGGCTCTCCCCACTTCTGAAAGAGACCTTGCACCACCTCCAAGTGAAGATGCCATTCGTGATCCACCATGCACCTGCGGCTGAGTTTGTCTACCCTGGCGTTCGGTGAACCTGCCAAATGCTGAACCACCAGGGATATGCCCTGATGTTCCAGCCATGTCCAAAGTCGGAGAGCCTCTTGACATAGGGTCCACTACTCCACCCAGCCCTGTTTGTTGCAGTACCACTTGGCGGTGCTGTTGTCCGTGAACACCTGCACTACTCTTCCTTTGACAGAAGGAAAGAATGCTTTCAGTGCAAGATGAATCGCCCGGAGCTCCAGATGTTTGATGTGGAGCCCGGATTCTGCCGGAGACCAGAGGCCTCTGATCTCCGCCTCTCCCACGTGGCCGCCCCATCCCAGGAGTGATCTGTCACCACTGTGAACTCTGGTTGGGGAAGGGAGAGGGATCTGCCGTTGACCCAATCCTGGTTCGTTAGCCACCACTGCAATTGGTGTGCAGTGCCCTTTGAGATCTGGACGCAATCGGAAAGATTCCCCTGGTGCTGTGCCCACTGGAACTTCAGGTCCCACTGCAGAGCCTGCATATGCCACCTGGCATGATCCATGAGGCCCAGCAGCCTCAGGGTCATTCTGACCAAAACCCGGGATAGAGGCAGAAAGATCGGAATCATAGCCCGAATATCTTGGACTCGCTGTTCGGGAGGATAAGCCCGAAACTGTGTTGTATCTAGAACCGCTCAGATGAAAAGGAGCTTCTGAGAGGGAATCAGGTGTGGTTTTAGCACGTTGATAGTGAACCCCCGCGAATGCAGGAGGTCCGCCGTAGTCTGGAGGTGGGAGACGACAGCATGGGGCGAGACCGACTTCAACAGCCAGTCGTCGAGATAGGGGAAGACTGGAACCCCTGATCTGCACAGATGAGCTGCAACCACCGCCATCACTTTCGTGAACGCACTGGTAAGGCCAAAGGGGAGCACTGTAAACTGAAAATGCTTGTGGCCTACTGTGAACCGTAGGTAACGCCTATGGGCCAGCAGGACCAGAATGTGGAAACAGGCGTCCTGCAAGTCCAACGCTACCATCCAGTCTCCAGGGTCGAGAGCAGACAGAACCTGAGCCAATGTCAACATCTTGAACTTCTCCTTCCGGAGGAAGCGATTGAAGTCTCTGAGATCCAAGATAGGATGCAGGCCTTTGTCCTTCTTGGGCACCAGAAAGTAGTGGGAGTAGCAAACACGACCTACTTCTGGCACAGGGACGCGGTCGATGGCTCCCTTGGCCAAGAGAGGCGTAACTTCCTTGCGGAGAAGGGCCAAGTGATCCTCCGACATGCGATGGAATGTAGGTGGCATGGATGGAGGGGTAGTCTCGAAGGGGAGGGAGTAGCCCCTTCGGACTATCTGCAAAACCCACCTGTCCGACGTGATGTTCTGCCAGTGGGGAGGTGATGCCGAACCCTGCCACCCACTGGGAACTGGTGGCCCTGGAGGGTCGGACTAGGAAGGTATGGAGGCTGCTGCAGAGGGGGCACTGGTGGACTGGCCTGCCTGCTGGCCCCCTGACCCAGGACGCTGGGTCCCACGTCCCCGGCCGCGCAGAGGCTGAACAGTTTGCACAGGCCTGTGGCTCTGTGCGGAATGTGGTGGGGCACCCCTTCCGTAGCCACGAAAGGGGAGAAAAGCAGACTGCGCAGGGCGAGAGGTGGTAGCGAGGCCCAAGGATCTGGCCGTAGCCCTAGAATCCTTAAAGCGCTTGAGCGCGTTGTCCGCTTTTTCGCCAAACAAGCGACGGCCATCAAAGGGCATGTCCAAAAGAGTTGATTGGACATCGCCTGAAAAGCCAGTGGACATCTGCCAGGCGTAGAGTCTCAGGGCTACCGACGTTGAAATAGTCCTGCCTAGTGAGTCGGCGGTGTCCAGCCCACATCGTATGACAAACTTCGCTGCATCTCTACCCTCGGCAACTGCACGGGAGAGCACGGCCCGGGCCTCCTCCGCACACTGTGGCAGCACCTGCGCGACCATGTCCCACACAGAGTGGGTGTAACGGCCCAAGAGACATGCAGTGTTCACCGACCGCAGTCCTAAGCTGGCGGAAGAAAACATCTTCTTCCCAAGGTGATCAAGCTTCTTGGATTCCTTATCAGGTGGAGCGGTAGGCAATGCGCCCTTGGAAGTAGAGGCTTAGACCACCAAGCTCTCCTGGGTAGGGTGTTGGGAGAGGAAAATGGGGTCGGCCGGGCGGTGGCGTCGGGCAATCATCCTATCAACAGGGGCCCCTGTGCTGGGCTTGGACCAAGTGCTCAGAAGGATGTCAGTGAGGGCCTCATTGAACGGCAGCAGGGGCTCTGAAGAGGCCGCTGCCGGTTGAAGCACCTCGGTCAGGAGGTTAGTCCTGACCGCCACCGTAGGAAGCTTGAGGTTCAAGGCCTCAGACACCCTACGCAACACCAAAGCATAAGAGGCTCCCTCCTTGGTAGCCACGGTAGGGGGAGAAAGCATGCTATGGTCTGGAAAAGTGTACAAACCACTGGACTCACCCAACTCCTCTCTCCAGTCCGGTTCTTCCAACAGCTCTGCCAGAGGGTCCACAGCCCCCTCCTAGTCCTCCTCAAGCTCCTCTGGTTGCCACTCAGGGCGATAGGGAACACCAGGGTAGAACAAGGGTACAAAAGTACCAGTCGGCACCGGTACTGGTGTCAGTCCGGCTCTGTGTCCATGTCGTGGGGGAGGCCGGGATCGACGTCGGTTGGGGACACAACCAGCGGCGGAAGTGTCGCCAATGGATTTGACCCCAGAGGAGGTGTCGTAAGGTCTACCGGCGCCGATCCGGATCCAGGCCTGGATCCCTGCAGGCCCTGCGGCACCAGGGCTGAAGCCACTGGTATCGAAGGACTAGAACCCCCAGCCGAGTCCGCGGGGCCCGAAGGTGCACGGCGGAGTCGGGCTGCCAAAAGATGGAGTGGAGGCTTCGTAAAAGCTACGAAGTTGGGCAGGGGTCTCTCCGGCTCCCAGGAAGGGAGGGAGGCTTGGAGCCGACCCAACAGGCTCCGCGGGCGGAGCCGGACGACTACCTTCCGCATACCGCGTCGCGTCGGCCGACGGACGGGGAAAACGCGAAGAGCGACGGTGCTTCTTCGCCTTCTTTTTGTGCTTTGACTTACCCGAAGACTTCAACGAGGAGTGGTGGTGATGGCTCCGCGACCGGTCCCGCAACCTCCCTCTCGACCGGGACCGCAGCGGCGCGGAACCGACTGCCGGGCCTCCAGAAGCTTTCGGGACCGCTCCCGCACAGACTTCGGTCCGTCACCGACATCAGCTTGTGGCAGGAGCCACAAGGCTTGAAGCCGGTCAGTCGATGTGACATGCCTGTGTACCAGGAGTCGAACGACTCGAAAAAGAAGTCGAAAAAAGTTGAAAAAAAGACAGTAAAAAAAATGACTAGAGGTACCGCTCTCTCCGGATCTGCGCTGGCTGGCGCGGAAAAAGAAAGAACTGACGTCAGCGTGCAGGGGCGGCATCTAAGTAGATACCGCGACGTCATCCTGGCGATCACGACGCCGAGCACGGAGTCGACCAACGCCACCTACCGACCCGCAGGGGTACTTCTACGAAACAACTTCTGCGGATCCAGTCTGATGCCTGGGGGTAATTCTAAGGTAAGGAATCCATAACTAATAGTCTCTTTCAGATGGCAGAAATATTATTTTGGCCTCATACAGCACACTACCAAAGCTGCCCCTGGTGGTTAAGGTAACTACTTTTCATTGATGAGTTCTTTGTAAAAGAGCAGAATACCATCAATCACAGCTACATTAGAACGCCTAAACTGGGTAGACCCGTTGATCCATGCTGTATGCTACAGTGGGTGGACGAAACTGGTGGGTGATACAACAACCCACCAATCGGTGAAGAGGGATGGCTGAAAGCCTCTTCAATATTATATATGTAATTTTAGAAAAATCAAAAGGATCTTGCCAAATGCAAGACTAAAAAGGCACACTTATTGTTTTGGAAACTTGCAAAGGGTTTGACGTGGGAGTACCACCACAGTGTAGAACTCCCAAAGCACCTATTAATTTAACTCAGACTCATAATTTGCAGATGATAGCCTTATGGAATCCAACTTGGCTTTCTCTGCACCTGACAAGTGGAAATAGTCACCTGTTTCTCTAAAATCACAGAACCAAGGTTTTGTGGTAGAATAGTCTAATAGTTTAGAACCAATTCCTCCCCCTCTTAGTCACATAGTGCATCACCGATATGCTCTGCACCTGCCGGTCCTGTACTGAGGGAAGGATAATCAGCTAGGCAAGTCTGATCACCTGGGGCGATACCGTTTCTCTTTATTGCACAGCCATTCCAAATGAGACTGTGTAAATATACAGTTGGATGGGAATAGCTTTCCCACTGCCAGAAAATTGAGAGACTACACTCGACAAGATAAGCAACTCCAAACCTAGGATGATAAGGATACCATTGTAATCTGAAACGCCACTGAAGAGATGTCATTGTTGACTGTTGCTGAGAATAGGCAAAACATAATTGCCTTCAAGTTCTTCCTGAGCTGAACAAAGTATACAATGTTGCAAAATGCTCGGCACAGGATGAGGAAAGAATTCCCCTCCCCAATGCACACGTCTGCACTCCTTACATTTCTCCCAGGGCCCAGGGCCCGAGAGCGAACTTTTGCAGATTGAGAGAAACTAAGACTGTGTAGCAGAGGAGGCCTCTTCACCTGAAGATGATGGGTGGTGATGATGACCTTGTTGAACAAGTTGCTTACTTTCAGTAACACTCTTTTTGTTGGATACTCCTTCTAACCGCAGATTTCTCACCTTTTGAATATTCCCCAGACATCAGACTGGATCCAGAAACTTAAAAGCAATTCTCTTGCATTCTGGTAGATTTCATCATAGGGCTCCGCGCTGATGACATTCCGCTGTGGAAATGACGAGTGGAGCCGCATATAAGCGCCACCCATGCGCTCTGCCGTCAGTTGCTCTCTAGGCTGTCCACACCCTCAGAACCAGAGCAGCTTAGCAAATGGCATGACCATTGTGCATCTCTCAATTTTGGAACCTTTTAGATGTGAAAATAGTCCTCTTCACAGAATGGGGAGGTGAGAGGGTTTGTGAGGATCTACAGGTAGATAGGGTATCCTCCAGAGAGAACACTACCGAAGGTAAGTAACTTGTTCTTCTGTTGGATACTTCTAACAGCAGATAGCACACCTTGTGAGTAGATACCATAGCAGTACCTCCCAAGGTGGTGGGTCTGTGAACTGGCTCATACCAAGAAGACCGAGTGGGCAAAATGCCCTCGACAGATTGTCGAGGCAGTAGTGCTTTGTGAACATGTGTATCTATACCCATGTAGCTGCCTGGCAAATATCTAGTACGGACATTACACATGCTAATGCAATGGTAGCAGGTTTGGCCCTGGTGGAGTGAGCCCGCAAGCCTCCTGGATGCTGCTTCTCCACCAGTGCATAGCATATCTTTCTGCAGAGAACAATACATTGAGAGATGGTTAGTTTTTGCACTGCCTTTCCTTTCTTTGCCCCGAAGAACCCTGCGATCAATATAAAAGTTTAGTGCCCTCTTAATGTCCAAACAGTGGAGTCTCTCTTCCTTCTTAGAGGGATGAGATGGAGCAAAGAATGCTGGAAGGATGATAGCCTGTCCAACTTGAAATAGACAAACCTTTTTTCAGTAGAAAGGAAACTTGAGTCCTCAACACCAACTTATCTGGTAAGAAGGTGGTATAAGGTGGGTTGACAGAAGGAGCCTGCAGTTTGCTTACACATCCAGCCGATGTTATGGCAAAAGAATATCTTCAACATAAGAAGTCTTAGAGGACAACTGTGCTGAAAGTCTAAAGGGTGCACATAAAAAAAGTGCAGACTAGGTCCAAGTCACAGTGAGGCATCACAAAGGGTTTTGGTGGAAACAAATGTTGCAATCCTTTAAAAAATCTCATCAATACAGGTGATTTAAATAACAAGGGCTGATCTATCAACCGCAAAAAAGCTGAAAGCATCATTAGCCCTTAAAAGTAACCAAAGCAAGTCTTTGCTGGGCCATCAATAGAACTAAGAAGAACTTGCACTCTGTTGACATTATAAAAAAAAAAAATACTATCTCTGGATCAGTGTCTGAAGGTGCGAAAAGAAAGGAACTGATGACACCACTCATGGGTGGCACTTATATGCAGGTCCACTCGTCACTTCCAGAGCGCAACAACGTTGGCGCAGAGACACTCAATGTAATTTACCAGAGCACAGGAGTACTGCTTTAAAGTTTCCAGATTCAATTTGCCGCCTGGGGAATATTCACTAGGTGAGGAATCTGCAGTTGGAAGTATCCATCAGAATTGTAGTTTCAGGTAGGCACAGCATTCCCCAGTACACTGGAATTCTGTTAAGAAGTTGTTGAAAGACTGACATAATTAAGCATAATTGAGAGAAAAGCTTTGGATTTGCATCAGAAGGCACAGAAGAAAGGAACTGTTGCACAAGTTACTAACTTGTGTAACGATATATCTGTAAGAGACAGTAGTTAGTGACAGATTCCTTACCTTAGAATATCCCCAGGCGTCAGGCTGGATCCGGAAAGTTTTTGCGTAGCAGTACCCTTGCGCGTCGGTAGGCGGCGTCGTGCGGCTCCGCGTCCGTCGTCGGCGTCGTGATCGCCGGGATGACGTAGCGGGCAGTACTTAGACGCCGCCCCTGCGCGCTGACGTCAGTTCTGTACACGACTTTCCGCGCCAGGAACGCAGAGCCATGCAAGAAGCTGACATAGGTGTCTGAAAAATACTAGGGCCCTGAAAGGGATGACCTTAACCCTAGAAATCAGTTCGCAGAACGGGGAGGATGGGTGGGGCAGTAAGGAATCTGTCACTAACTACTGTCTCTTACAGATATATCGTTACACAAGTTAGTAACTTGTGCATCTGAAAGAGACACGTTAGTGACAGATTCCTTACCTTAGAATAGATACCCCAGCAATACCAACCCCGGTGGTGGGTCTGCGAACAAAGATCAGACAAGGAAGTCCTGGAGGACAGAACGGCCAAAGAAGCCGTCCCTCCGGACCTGACTGTCAAGGCAATAATGTTTTGTAAACGTGTGCAGCGAGGCCCACGTAGCTGCCTGACAGATATCCTGCAGCGGAACACCGCGGCCTAAAGCCGTGGTAGCAGCCGTTGCCCTGGTGGAATGGGCACGCAGCCCAACAGGAGGCTCCTTCTTAGCCAAAGAATAGCAGGCCTTGATGCACAAGGTAACCCAGCGGGAGATGGTTCGTTTGTGCACCGCCCGACCTTTTTGGCGCCCACGTAGCCAACAAAGAGCTGGTCATCCACCCGGAAGTGTTTTGTGCGGTCGATATAGAAGGAGAGCGCACGTTTGGGGTCCAGACGGTGGAGCCTCTCTTCCTCTCTGGAAGGATGCGGAGGCGGAAAGAAGGTAGGCAAAGTGATGGTCTGCCCAATGTGGAAGGCAGTAACCACCTTTGGCAAGAAGGACGGACGCGTCCGAAGAACAACCTTGTCTGGATGGACAGACAGAAAGGGAGGTTTGCATGATAGAGCCTGGAGCTCACTCACCCGCCGAGCGGAGGTGATGGCCACCATAAAGGCTGTCTTCAGAGTCAGAAGACGAAGAGGACAGTTATGGAGAGGCTCAAAGGGAGCGCACATTAAAAAGGTAAGAACCAAGTTCAAGTCCCACTGAGGCATTACAAACGGAACAGGAGGGAAGAGGTGTGTAATGCCTTTTAAGAACCTGTTAACAACAGGGGACTTGAAAAGGGAGGGCTGATCAGGGAGCCTGAGGAAGGCAGAGATAGCACAAAGATAACCCTTGATGGTACCCAGGGCAGAACCCTGTTGGGCCAGAGAAAGAAGGAACAGAAGGACCTCAGAAGAGGGGCAGAAAGGGGATTCACAGCCTTTGCTGTGCACCATGCCACAAATTTGTTCCACCTGCAGGCGTATACCACCTTAGTGGAGGGACGCCTGGCTGCCAGAATCACATCACAAACTTCGGGAGGCAAGTCGAAAGGAATCAACTGCAGCCGCTCAATCTCCACGCAAGCAGGTGTAGACTGGACAGGTTCGGGTGGAGGACCGTCCCCTGCTGCTGCGACAGAAGATCCTCCCGAAGAGGCAGACGGATCGGGGGATCTACGCTCATACTGAGTAGCTCGGGATACCAAACCCTTCGAGCCCAGTCCGGAGCCACAAGGATGACTTGGGCCCGGTCGTGCCGAATCTTCTTCAACACTCTGGGTAGAAGTGGTATAGGCGGAAAGGCGTACAACAGACCGCAACTCCACTCGCGACGAAAAGCGTCGCCGGCGAGTGCCGCCTTGGAAATTCCAACGCGCAGAACTGATGACATTGCGCGTTCTCTTCGGTGGCGAATAGATCTAACCAAGGCTCTCCCCATTGTAGAAAGAGTCCTTGCGCCACTTCCGAGTGAAGACGCCATTCGTGATCCATCATGCACCTGCGGCTGAGTTCGTCCGCCCTGGCGTTCAGGGAACCTGCCAGGTGTTGAACCATCAGGAACATGCCCTGATGTTCCAGCCAAGTCCAGAGGCGCAGAGCCTCCTGACAGAGGGTCCACGACCCCACCCCGCCCTGTTTGTTGCAGTACCACATGGCGGTGGTGTTGTCTGTGAACACCTGCACTACCTTCCCTTTGACAGAGGGAAGGAATGCCTTGAGTGCAAGTCGGATCGCCCGGAGCTCCAGAAGGTTGATATGGAGCCGCGACTCCGCCAGAGACCAGAGGCCTCTGATCTCCGCCTCTCCCATGTGACCGCCCCATCCCAGAAGGGACGCGTCCGTCACAACTGTGTGCTCTGGCTGGGGAAGGGAGAGGGATCTGCCCATGACCCATTGCCGGTTCGAGAGCCACCACTGCAACTGTTTTGCAGTCCCCTCCGAGATCTGGACGTGATCGGACAGGTTGCCCTGGTGCTGCGCCCACTGGAACTTCAGGTCCCACTGCAGAGCCCGCATATGCCATCTGGCATGATCGACCAGCAGGATGCAGGAGGCCCAGCAGCCTCAGGGTCATCCGTACCGAAACCCAGGATAAAGGCTGAAAGATCGGAATCATAGCCTGAATATCCCAGACTCGCCGTTCGGGAGGATAGGCCCGAAACTGCGTCGTGTCCAGAACTGCTCCGATGAAAAGGAGCTGTGGAGAAGGAACCAGATGCGACTTCGGCACATTGATGGAGAACCCCAGCGAGTGCAGGAGTTCGGCCGTAGTCTGGAGGTGGGAGACGACTGCCTGGGACGAGCCCGCCTTCAGCAGCCAGTCGTCGAGGTAAGACTGAAACCCCTGCCCGGCGCAGATGAGCTGCGACCACCGCCATCACTTTCGTGAACACCCGAGGGGCACTGGTAAGGCCAAAGGGGAGCACGGTGAACTGAAAGTGCTCGAGGCCTACCGTGAACCGTAGGTAACGCCGGTGGGCCGGCAGGACGGGGATGTGGAAATAAGCGTCCTGCAAGTCCAACGCTACCAACCAGTCTCCGGGGTCGAGGGCAGTCAAGACCTGAGCTAGGGTGAGCATCTTGAACTTCTCCTTCCGGAGGAAGCGATTGACGTTCCGGAGGTCCAAGATAGGACGCATGTCCTTCTTGTCCTTTTTGGGCACCAGAAAGTAGTGGGAGTAGCAACCACGCCCTACTTCTGGGGTCGGAACATGCTCGATGGCCCTCTTGGCCAAGAGGGCCGTGACTTCCTTCTGTAGAAGCATCAAGTGATCCCCTGACATGCGGTGGAATTGAGGTGGCATGGCTGGGGGGTTGGTCTCGAAGGGGAGGGAGTAGCCCCTTCGGACAATGTCCAAGACCCACCTGTCCGAGGTGATGGGACGCCAGTGGTGAAGGTGATGGCGGACCCTGCCCCCTACTGGCGTGCTGTGCACCTGAAAGGAGGGACTAGGAGGGCTTGGAGGCCGCGGACGGGTTGGAGGTGGTGGCCTGACCCGCACGCTGGTTGCCCGAACCGCCACGGCGGTTTCCACGTCCTCGGCCACGCGAAGGCGCTTGCTGCGCGGGCCGTTGGCCGGGCTGCTGACGTGACAGGGCGCCCCTCCCGTGGCCACGAAAGGGGCGAAAAGCAGATGTGAGCGGAGGGCGCACAACAGCAAGGCCCAGGGACTTGGCAGTAGCCCGCGAGTCCTTGAAACGCTCCAGCGCATGGTCTGCTTTTGAACCAAAAAGACCGACTCCATCAAAGGGCATGTCCATGAGTGTATTCTGGACATCACCCGAAAAACCAGTGGTCCTCAGCCAGGCGTGGCGACGCAGCGCCACCGTCGTTGCAAGCGATCTGCCCAGCGAGTCGGCGGTATCAAGGCCACAACGTATGGTGTATTTAGCCGCATCTCGCCCTTCCGCAATGGCGCGGGTAAGCAGTGTCTGGACCTCCTCAGAACACTGCGGCAAAACAGTCGCCACCGAATCCCACAGGGAGTGGGTATATCGGCCCAAGAGGCAAGCGGTGTTGACGGACCGCAAGCCAGCACTGGAGGAAGAGAAAGCCTTCTTCCCTAAGTGGTCCAGGCGCTTGGATTCCCTATCCGGAGGGGCGGTAGGGAAGACGGTTTGGGAGGCAGAAGCTTGGACAACCAAGCTCTCAGGGGTGGGGTGTTGGGAGAGAAACAGGGGGTCGCCCGGAGCAGGGCGATGGCGTCGGGCCACGTTCCTATCCACAGGAGCCCCTGTGGTGGGCTTGGACCAGGCACCCAAAAGAACGTCAGTGAGTGCATCATTGAACGGCAACACAGTCTCCGAAGAGGAGGCCGCCGGCTGAAGCACTTCTGTCAGGAGGTTAGTCCTGACGGCCACAGTAGGCAACTGGAGATTCAAGGCTCCAGCAGCTCTACGCAACACCGTTGCAAAATTAGCCCCCTCCTCCGTAGCCACGGGAGGAGACAGCATGCCAGAGTCAGGGGAGGTGTCTAGACCACTGGCATCCCCAAGTTCCTCAACCCAGTCCGGGTCAAACTCGCACTGTTGTGTGAGAGGGTCCTCAGACCCCTCCCAGCTCTCCTGGTCCTCCTCAGGTTCATAATATGGAGGAGGAGGGACATTAGGGACCCAAGGTCTCATCGGCGCCGGAACCAGCGTCGGGCGACGTCGGTCCGGCTCCATGTCCGGAGAACGACGCCGTTCGGAGCCCCGGACGGCGTCAGGAACGGCACCGGGGACATCGGCGTCGGCGTGGTTAGGTCAACCGGCGTCGATGGGGGTTGCGGCACCACCAGAGCCGGGATCGGGGCCGGAGCCGAGGCCGGGATGAAGGCTGGTGGGACAGGCGACGCCGGGACCGGAGTCGACGGCGACGCCGGAGCAACCCCATCAGGGCCCGCGGGGCCCGAAGGCGCACCGGAGGGACCTTGAGGCCCGAAGAGGCGGGCCATGGCCGACAGGAACTCCTGTACTTGGGCCGGAGTCGCCCCCGGACCCGGGAAGGACGGGTAATGCGGGGGTGACTCGACAGGCACGTCCGGGGCCGCGGGGACGGTGCCGACAGGGGCCTCAGCCGAGTCGCGAGACCGGCGAGGCGAAGTCTTAGAGCGATGACGCCGCTTAGACTTCTTGTGCTTCGACTTACCGGAGGAGCGCGAAGACTTGGATTCCGACGAACGATGGGGGCTCCGCGACCGGCCCCTCGACCTCTCCCGTGACCGGGGCTTGGTGCGGCGCGGAGCCGACTGCCGGACCTCGAGCAGCTTTCGAGACCGCTCTCGCAAAGCCTTCGGATGAAGTTTCCGGCAGTCAGGGCACGACTTCGTGTTGTGGTCTCGGCCGAGACCGAAGAGACACTCGAGGTGCGGGTCCGTGATGGACATCATGCGGGCACAGACCTCGCAGGGCTTAAAGCCGGGCATCCCTACGACACCTTAGGAGTCGTGAAGACTCGTAGAAGAAAACAGTGAAAAAATTCACAAAAAAGGTAGTCAAAAAGTGACTAGGGCACTGCTCTTCCCGGATCTGCGCTTACTGGCGCGGAAAAAGAACTGACGTCAGCGCGCAGGGGCGGCGCCTAAGTACTGCCCGCGACGTCATCCCGGCGATCACGAAGCCGACGACGGACGCGGAGCCGCAAGACGCCGCCTACCGACGCGCAAGGGTACTGCTACGCAAAAACTTTCCGGATCCAGCCTGACGCCTGGGGATATTCTAAGGTAAGGAATCTGACACTAACGTGTCTCTTTCAGATGTTAACACCCAGGGGTAGCATTTATGTGTGGCTGCACTCTGTCACATTTGGGGCAGTATGGAACCAACGCGGAGTCGCACGGCACCACCTAGTGGTGCGAGGGGCACTGTTGAAGTAAAGTTTGCACATCCAGTCTAGTGCCCAGGAAGTATTCTAAGGTGAGAAATGGATGGTATCCATCAGAAGTTATGTCCTTCCAGGCCTGCATAAAAGAGGATACCCATCCTGCCATCAGCATAAAGCACTCCTTCACAGATGAACTACTGCAATTTCCCTGGTGGTGCAGTGAAGGAGGAGAAGGTGGAGGATGGCTGACTGGGCAGCCACGTCCCTTGCCTCAGACAGAGGGGTTTTGCTGTTGCTGGCCAAGTGGATTGGCTTTGCCTATTTAAAACCCCTGCTGAAGGAGTTGGGTCTACGAAAGTAAAAAAAATATTTAATTGAGGACTACAGCGTAATGTACTTGCAGTGGCTCTACCTTCCTTGAACTGTTCCAGTACTGCATCTGCTTTCTGACCAAAGAGGTGTTCGCTGTCAAAGGGCATATCCATTAGCGCGTTCTGAACATCTGCAGAGTGCATCCAGGCATGTCTTAACGCCATTAAGCAGTCATCTGTATCCTGTCCTGCAATGGCTGGAAGTATCCTGCCAATTATGGACCACTTCTGCAAAGTGGCCCCTAAGATGCTCATGTAAGTTGGGAACCACCATCGCTGCCAAATCCCAATGGGCGTGGGAGTATCAATAAGCAGATGTATTGAAGGAATAAAACGGCAGGCAGCCTGTGGAAAAAGATGTCTTCCCTAATCTCTCTTGCTTTTTCGACTCCTCGTTTGGAGGGTGGGTATAAAATGCTGTGGCGTTCAACTTTATTGTGAAGGACGCCTGAAATACTAAGGGGCATATTACCTAGGATTTGCGATAATTATCGCAAAGCGCGCTTAGCGCTTTTTTTTAATCGCCGGCTATCGCTGGATTTCATCGCGTTGATAACGCGTTATCAACGCTTATCTCCAAGGCGATAAAAAAATCCAGCGATAGCGGCGAAACCCAGCAATAGCGTGAGAAATCCAGCGATAAAATCACTGCGCTAATGAAAAGTTTGCTAATAGGCAGGTGAGGACTTAACCTTACAATCCACCTCCCATTGACAAGAATGGTTAAGTCAAGTTTTTAGCAGGTGTTAAATTCCAGCGATAATCGCGGTTAGCGCGACTTTTTTTATCGCTTCGCGGGCATTGCTAATAGGGGGAAGTTGTGTTTGCGACTATTTCCAGTAGATTTTAGTTGGGAACGCCTACTTTGCATGTCATTAGCGATAATTATCGCTGACATGCAAAGCGGCCCCAAAAGGTCGCTTTCGCCATAAAGCTGTCGCTAACAGCTGTTAGCGACAGCTTGCTAATAGGGTGATAGAAATATCGCCGCTTTAGCGGCAAAAAGTACAGCTAAAGCAGCGATGCCGCCCTTGCTAATATGCCCCTAAGTTTTCTGTAGAAGGAGGAAGAGAGAAGAAAGCCGTGTCTCCAGGAGCTGGTCTGGTTTGGTTCACCACTGGGCATGAGGCACTTAGACCGTTTGACTGCTTACATAAGAACTTCAGTAAAGGGAAGGAGAGGTTCCACAGTAGAGTAGGACATCAGTCAGGATGTTAGCTTTGTATTCCAGTGAGGAGGGAGGGAGCTCAAGCACTTCAGGAGCCTTCGTAACTATGGCGTATGGAAAATAATTTTTTTGCCCATGCTGTGCAAGGGGCTGGATCATTGTCAATGTCTGATGACATATCCAGACGACTGCCAATGTGAAGACCCAAAATATCTGATGCGTCAGAGAATGGTAGGGACTTAGTGTCATCAGTGTCCTCTTGGCTATCAAGAGATTTTTGTTCCGAGTCGCAGCCCAAAAAAAATGTGGATTGTCAGGTAGCAGTAGAGATTCTTGAGGGTGAAGTGAGGCAGTGGAGACCCTAATTTCACCAGGATCGGAAGCGCCTCCTGAGGTGACAACTCCATCAAGGGTCGGGTACAGGGTCGAAGCCAGATAGCACAGGGAGGAGCCTGTACAGCGCCTGGGAAACACTGGGTGACTAAGGAGAGATGCCGACCAGAGCTCCCAAACAGTCGCATGGTGCAGACGAGAGCACCAGAGAGGACTGTCGCTCTCTGGAACATGTCCAGCACTGCCTGAAGGAAGAAGGCTAAATAAGGGAACTCAGGATACGCCGGTATAGCCACATGCACTGGGAGAGACTGTGTCTGCACCAATACTGGTTGTGAC
The DNA here is from genome assembly GCA_963921515.1 of Calotriton arnoldi. Lineage (NCBI taxonomy): Eukaryota > Metazoa > Chordata > Amphibia > Caudata > Salamandridae > Calotriton > Calotriton arnoldi. The sequence continues at coordinate 1,844,615 of CAWUFW010002691.1, read as the reverse complement.
AGCATCAAGTGCAGCCCTGAAGAGGAGGGACCTGGGACAAAACACAAGGCTGAGACTTACCCCTAGAGTTCGGAGAAGAGATTTTCTTCTTGTAGTGACTCCTTTTCTTTTGAGGATGGGGAGCAGGGAGATGAAAATCTGGACCTCTGCTGCTTGATGGCCTTCGGGTTCATTTGGAGGCAGTTGTCATGCGATGACGAGTCTTGCCTTGAACTGAAACATGGCAGACAGTTGTCATAATCTGTAGTGGACATCTGCCCATCACATCTGCAGCAGGGTTTGAACCCGGACTTCTTTGGTGGGGACATATTACTAGCACTGCATCAAAAAACTTTTGGAGAGCAAAAATCTCTTCATCACGGAGTTGAGAAGAGAAGCTCTGCCTCATGTCAAAGGGTGTGGAAAATACAGAACTGACATCAGAATGCCAGGGTGGGTGCTATTTGGCTCCAGTGACATCACCACAACAACACTTCTGAAATCAAGATGGAGTCAGTGCCCCCCTACATCACCAGAGAGCTGTGCCAGTAGTTTCCATTTGCAGTCTTGTGTCTGGGATATTCAAAGGTGAGGAACTGTAGGTAGAAGTATCCACCAGAAACATTTTTTTTGTCTTTCCCAAGATCAGACAAGAAGCAATCAACCTGAAGTGACAGCTCAAGAAGAAGAGAAAAGTTTTGCTGTAATGAAGAAAGGTGAGACTGGTGAAAAACTGTAGAAATCCACCAAAAGAAGAGAGCCTAGATACACGTATAGAGATTCTTGTAGGAGGATACGAGAGAGGATTGGTTATTCCCTTCACATTTAAAAGGCTCAACTATAAGTTTTTTTTAAAGAGCTCATGAGAATAATACATTACTTACCTTTAGTAGCAGTTTTTCTGGTACATATTCTATCTTTCTGCATCTTATGAATATTTCAAGTGCCACATTGGATCCAGAAAACACCTCTAAGCAAAAGTGCTTGACTGGTGGTACAACATTACTCCAATTGCAGCTCCTTTGGCCAAGGACATAACTATGAATGGCACTAACTGATGCACCAGCATCAGTTCAGTCAATTTTTTCAGCACCCAATTGAGGCCAATGGAAAGGAGCCTAACAAGGACAAAATCTTCAGCAGGCTGAATAATAAAAACAGAACATTCTCTACAAGGGAGCCTTTTTAGAACTGGCACAACCAAAGAGTGGCAAGGAATCTGTGAGAGATATTACCTACCAGAAAAAGATTTAGTTGTTCTGATGGTTGCTTCTTCCAAGAGACTCCTCACCCAACGGAGGCCAGGGCTAAGGAGTAGCAATGAAACCAGGAAATCACACAGAACAATATTTCCAAAGCAGCCATCACTCATAGCTTGAGCAGTAAATCAGTAGGTCTTACAGACATGTGAACCCAATTTCACCACAGCTATGGCAGCTTCCACAGCTCTCCTGGGGTGTCTGGTGGATGCAACTCAGACTTTACCTTACAAGCGGAATCAGAAGGATAAATTAGGCTGCAGCCCAGAAGGTGTAGCACTTTCAGAACAGGAAGAGTGACGTCAGTTTGAAACATTGTGATCAATCTGGTAGACTTTGACACAGAGGAAATGTCCACATGAAGACCATGTCCATTAATCCCCAAATAAAGTGGAGGTGCTGAGCTGGAGAAATAAGATGATTCACTGAGAATCCCAGCTGCTGAATTAGTTCCAGGTCACACACACCTGTTGTGCGATCAAAAGGCAGCACCACAAACCGGTAGTGCTGGGATTCCACAGTAAAGCAGAGATAAAACCTGTAAGACAGCAGGAGTGGGATGTGAAAGTAGGCACATTGCAGCTCTAAGGCCACCATACAATCCTGCCCATTGATAGTCTAAAGGACTTGAATGCAGACTACCCGAGGAAAAGGTTTTGAATCCCCAAATCCAAAATGGGCCATAGGCCCCCATCATGCTTGGGGATTTGGAAGTAGCAGGAACAAGACCCTGTTTAACTCTCTGACAGAAAAACCAAATCAAGATCACCCTTCTCCAGCAGGACAAGAACCTCTATATTATGGTATGATGAGCAAGTGTGACTAGAGGGAAGACGTCCTGAAGGAGTGGTCAAAAAGGCAGTGCATACCGCTTGCATATGAATAGAATCATCCAGTGATTTGTGGTAAAAGCCTTCTAATAGTCCAGGAAGAAAATGGGCCCACCCATCTGTGGTGTCAGCCGAATCCCAGCCGCATTCAAGTATTTTTGGAGGCATTGAGTGCAAGGGATATTAGTAGCCAATTTGGCTATTTCCAAAAGAGTATGAACATATGTTCCCAAGGGGCACATTTGTAGGAAAGTGGGTTTCTGTTGCAGTAACCCCCCCCCCACACTTTTTGCCAGATTTCGGATGCACTTTGACTTGATGTGCCCTGTGTCCCTGCCAATCAGGTTCCCCCAGCCTGTGTTCTTTCCCAAAACTGTACCTTTGTACCCCCAATTGGCACCTCTCTGGCCACCTGTTAGTTCCTTGTAAATGGTGCCAAGGGCACTGTGACCAGGGAAGGGTTGCGGCACATATTGTGCCACCCTTAGAGGTCCTGTACCTTAACACACTCACACTGCCATTACAGGCTGCGTGTTTTGGTGCTGAGAAAAGTGAAGACTCGACATGGCACACAGGTATGTGTGCCATGCCTGCAACTCACTGCCTATGGTATAGGTAAGACACCCCTCTAGCTGGGTGCACTATACTACTGGTGAGGGTACAGTTGCATGAGCACTGTACCCCTACAGTGTCCAAGCCCATTCCTAGACATTGTAAGTGCAGTAAAGCCATAAAGAGTATATGGTCTGGGAGTTTGTCATTACGAACTCCAAAGCACCATAATGGCTTTACTGAATTCTGGGAAGTTTCGTAGCAAACTTCTCAGCATAATAAGCCCACACTGATGTCAGTGTGGGCTTTATTCTACCATGCACTCAGAGGGCATCTTAGAGCCTATGGCCCAAGACAGAGTGGCCCACTGGTCCCAGCGAGGTCCCCCAGCACTACAGAGTCCGAGTCCACTGTGGGTTGATCCCTCCAGGACTCGCCAACATCACCTGCAGCCTCTGCACGGAGACCCCCCCCCCCCAACCGTGAATGGCCCGGTAAGGTGAAATCCAACCTCAAAAGGCCCCCCTGCATCCAGCTGCCCTGGAGAAGAGTACCCCAGGTGCACCTACGTCCCCGAGCCCTCTAACTTACCTGCCCTGCTGTTGGTTCCTCCCGGAAGACTTCCTGGACCGAGCCCACAGCCAAAATCCAAAACCGGCAACTCATTGAAAACAGGGCACCCGACGCCAAATCAGCACCCTGCACCCGGCCGCCCAAGTGCCGCTTTGGGTGCACCTTATGTGCTAACTCGGATCCCCCTTTGACCGGAGCTAAACCCTAGGCGCTTTGCTCCCTCATCCAAGTGGCGTGCCCATGAGCAGCCATCAACCGGAGGCCCCCTATCCCGCATTGGATGATATTGGTCCTCAGCACTCTGCACCCGACCGCCCTAGTGACGCTGAGGGCGTTTTGTGAGTTCATCCTTGGACCCTGGGGCAACCCTGGTTCTAACCCCAGAAACCCAACTCCCACAACCAAGTACTTACCTTTAAACCGATAATTTCATTTACTGCTTTTCTGTGAAAAAAGTTGTAAGTCTGGAGTTGGAAATTGTATGAGAACTTAAAGAAACTGTGGGGCATATTAGCAAGGGCGGTATCGCCGCTTTAGCAGCACTTTTTGCCGCTAAAGCGGCGATATTTCTATCGCCCTATTAGCGAGCTGGCGCTAACAGCTGTTAGCGACAGCTTTATGACGAAAGCGACCGTTTTGGTGCCGCTTTGCATGTCAGCGATAATTATCGCTAATGACATGCAAAGTAGGCGTTCCCAACTAAAAGCGACTGAAAACAGTCGCAAACACAACTTCCCCCTATTAGCAATGCCCTCAAAGCGATAAAAAAAGTCGCGATAACCGCGATTATCGCTGGAATTTAACACCTGCTAAAAACTTGACTTAACCTTACAATCCACCTCCCATTGACAAGAATGGTTAAGTCCTCACCTGCCTATTAGCGAGCTTTTCATTAGCGCAGTGAATTTATCGCTGGATTTCTCGAGCTATTGCTGGGTTTCGCCGCTATCGCTGGATTTTTTATCGCCTTGGAGATGAGCGTTGATAATAACGCGTTATCTCCGCGATGAAATCCAGCGATAGCCGGCGATAAAAAACAACAGCGCTAAGCGCGCTTTGCGATAATTATCGCAAATCCTAGGTAATATGCCCCTGTGTGTTTACAAAAACTGACTGACTTACCTTTTATTTAGGAGATGTTCCAGTGTGATACCTAGGCATATCACACTGAGTAGAAAAAGTAATGTGAAAAGTAATTTAAAAATTAATCACAAAGTAATTGCAAAGTAACTGAAAAGTAATTTCAACTGTTTCTGAACATTTGACCTACCTGTATCAACATTCAACTGTATCATCAGAAAAGTACTATTTTTTACTTACCTGCACCAAGTTTGGCTTGGTTCTAAAAATAAAATACAACAAAGAAATATTTTTGATACAAACAATTGGTCTGAGCTCAGTCTTTGAGTGTGTGATATAATTTCTTGCCTGAGTGTGTACAATAAATGTTTAACACTACCCTCTGATAAAGTCTTACTGCTCGCCCACACTACCACAAATAGAGAGTAAGGTATTATCTATTTCTACCTCTGCCTACCTTTGGGGATCCACTGGACTCTGTGCACACTATACCTCACTTTGGTAAAGTAAATACAGAGCCAGCTTCCTACATTTACATTGGACTGGCCATGCATATGGCAAGGCTCTCCAATGCAACACCTTTCATCCTACGACGTCCAAACATTTTGATTCGGTGTCAGGAGGTGCTGGTGGTTAAGGAATATTCCTTTAAAGCCAGGTGCCAGGTCACTGGTGTTCTGGTGCTCCAAAGAAAGCCTAACATCTGTATAATGTGTGGTTATCAGCCTCCACATCACCTTCTTTGATGTGCTGGATGTTTAGTTAATCAAACTCCTTGCAGAAAATGTTTCAGAGCAGGAGAATGCCCGAGTTATTAATAGAAGATTTGCCAATGACCGGTCCACAAAGGATAGTTGGACCCTCATTCTTTCTTTTTTGAATTTTTTTTTCATTGGTCTCAGAAAGTGTAATAATAGAAATGTTAATTTTACAATGGGAAACTAGAATAAGTTAATTCAGATACCAAAACAATAAAAAATGTGATATTTTTTTAAAGTTCATGTCCTCACACAAATTATGAATTCCAGCTGTGTACACATAATCCAAAAACATATACATTGAATTTGCTCCAAGTATTTTCAAACTGTTTATGGCTGGATTGCGCTTATCATAGTAATAATCTAATTTCTTTGTATGTAATATTTTTTCTAACTAATGTTTAAATTCAGACGGACTCGCCTCTTCCCGTTTTGCATGATTAATAATTGAGTTACCAGCATTGCAATAAATACCAATTTCCAATCACATTTGTCAATCCGCTAGTTGGGCTTGTACTGCCACATTGAAGTTTTAGTATGATTGGTATCAACGAACAAGTTACTTACCTTCTGTAATGATGTATTTGTAAGAGACATGTAGTTATAGATTCCTTACCTTTAGAATTGCCCCCAGGCGTCAGACTGGATCCGGAGATTTTTCTTTAGCAGTACCCCTGCGCATCAGTAGGTGGCGTCAGTCGACTCCATGTCTATCGTCGGTGTCGTGTTAGTCGGGATGACATCGCAGTGCCTACTTAGATGCCGCCCCTGCGCATTTACGTCCATTCCGACACGACTTTCCACACCAGAAGCGCAGAGCCATGCAAGACACTGACCACTGGTGCACATAACTTGGGCCCTGGAAGGAAGTCCCTATCCCTAGAAGTCAGTTTGCCGAACGGGGAGGATGGGTGGGGCAGTAAGGAATCTATAACTACATATGTCTCTTACAGATACATTGTTACCGAAGGTAAGTAACTTGTTCATCTGAAAGAGACTGAAGTTATAGATTCCTTACCTTTAGAATAGATACCCCAGCAATGCCAACCCCGGAGGTGGGTCTGTGAACTAAGTTCACACCAGAAAGTCCTGGAGAACAGAACGGCCAAAATAGCCATCTCTACGGACTTGAATGTCTAGGCAATAGTGTTTAGTAAATGTGTGCAGAGTCGCCCACGTGGCTGCCTGACAGATGTCAATATGAGGGACTTCACGTCCCAAGGCAGTAGTAGCTGCCTTAGCCCTGGTGGAGTGGGCACGCAGTCCCACTGGAGCTTCTTTCCTTGCTAGGGAATAGCAGATCTTAATGCATAGGACAACCCACCGAGTGATGGTACATTTTTGCACCACCCGACCTTTCTTAGCCCCTACATAGCCAACAAAGAGTTGACCGTCCACCCGGAAATCCTTTGTGCGGTCGAGATAGAAAGACAGCGCACGTTTGGGGTGCAGACGGTGGAGTCTCTCCTCCTCCTTGGGAGGGTGCAGAGGCGGGAAGATGGTAGGCAAAGTGACGGTCTGTCCTATATGCAAAGAGGTAACCACTTTGGGAAGAAAGGAGGACTTTCTGCGAAGAACCACTTTGTCCGGATGAACAGCCAGAAAAGGAGGTTTGGAAGATAAAGCTTGAAGCTCACTCACTCTGCGAGCAGAGGTGATGGCAACAAGGAAAGCTGTCTTCAGAGTAAGGAGCCATAGAGGACAATTGTGAAGAGGCTCGAAGGGAGCACACATAAGATATGTTAGAACCAGTTCAAGTCCCACAGGGGCATTATGAACGGAGCAGGAGGAAAGAGGAGAGTAATGCCCTTTAGAAATCTGTTTACAATAGGGGACTTGAAAAGAGAAGGTTGATCATGAAGGCGAAGAAAGGCAGATATGACCGAAAGATAGCCTTTGAGAGTGCCCAAAGCAGAGCCCTGCTGGGCCAAAGAGAGGATGAATAAGAGTACCTCTGAAAGAGGGGCAGAAAGGGGATCCACAGCCTTTGCTGCGCACCATGCCACAAATTTAGTATACTGTTTTAGTGGAGGGACGCCTGGCTGCCAAGATGACAGTACAAACTTCGGGAGGAAGGTCGAAAGCTGTCAACTGTTGCCGCTCAATCTCCACGCAAGAAGGTGGAGGCTGGACAGGTTCGGGAGGAGGACCATCCCCTGCTGCTGCGACAGAAGATCCTCTCGAAGAGGCAATCTGATTGGAGGATCGATGGACATGCTCAAGAGCTCGAGGTACCAGACTCTTCTCGCCCAGTCCGAAGCTACAAGAATGACTTGGGCCCGGTCGCGCTTGATCTTCTTCAGCACTCTGGGCAGAAGTGGTACAGGCGGAAAGGCGTTCAGGAGGCCGCAATTCCACTTGCGACGAAAAGCGTCGCCGAGCGAGTGCCGCTTTGGAAGACTTAGCAGCCTCATTCTCACCGAACTCCGGGATAGAGGCTGAAACATTGGTATCATAGCCCGAATATCCCATACTCGCTGCTTGGGAGGATAAGCCCGAAACTGCACTGTATCCAGAACTGCTTCGATGAAAAGAAGTTTCTGAGAGTGAGTCAGGTGTGACTTTGGCACGTTGATAGTGAACCCCAATGAATGCAGGAGTTCCACCGTAGTCTGGAGGTGGGAGACGACAGCCTGGGGCGAGCATGCCTTCAACAGCCAGTCGTCAAGATAGGGGGTGGTGGTCTCAGATGAGCTGTGACCACCGCCATCACTTTCGTGAACACCCGAGGGGCGCTGGTAAGGCCAAAGGGGAGCACGGTAAACTGAAAATGCTCGTGGCCTACCATGAACCGCAGGTAACGCCTGTGGGCCGGCAGGACGGGGATATGGAAATATGCGTCCTGCAAGTCTAAGGCTACCATCCAGTCTCCGGGGTCGAGGGCAGACAGGACCTAAGCCAACGTAAGCATTTTGAACTACTCCTTCCGAAGGAAGCGGTTGAGGGCCCTGAGGTCTAAGATAGGACACAAGCCTTTGTCCTTCTTTGGTACCAGAAAGTAGTGGGTGTAGCAACCACGACCTACTTCTGGCACAGGGACCCTTTCGATAGCTCCCTTGGCCACGAGAGCTGCAACTTCCTGGCGGAGAAGGGGCAAGTGATCCTCCGACATGCGATGAAAGGCTGGTGGCATGGAGGGAGGGGCAGTCTCGAAGGGGAGTAGCCCCTTCGGACTATCTGCAAGACCCACCTGTCCGACGTGATGTTCTGCCAGTGAGGGAGGTGATGGCGAATCCATCCGCCCACTGGCCTCTTGTGGCCCTGAAAGGTCAGACTAGGAGGATTTGGAGGCTGCTGCAGGGGGTTATGGGTGGACTGGCCCGCCCGCTGGCCCCCAGACCCACGTCACTGGGTCCCACGTCCGCGGCCACACATAGGCTGGGCAGCTTGCATGACCCGATGGCTAGACTGGGTCCAACGTGGTGTGGCACCCCTTCCGTATCCACGAAAGGCAGACTGCGTGGGGCGAGAAGTTGCTGCGAGGCCCACGGACCTGGCCGTAGCCCTAGAATCCTTGAAACGGTCGAGCGCAGAGTCCGCCTTGTCACCAAACAGGCGACAGCCATCAAAGGGCATGTCCAGAAGGGTGGATTGGACATCCCCAGAGAAACCAGACGTCCTTAACCAGGCGTAGCGCCTCAAGGCTATGGACGTGGAAACCGTTCTGCCCAGAGAGTCTGGGGTGTCCAGCCCACATCTAATGGTGAACTTAGCTGCGTCTCGACCCTCTACCACTGCGCGGGTGAGAATGGCCCAGGCCTCCTCCGGGCAGTGTGGCACAACGGTATCCCACATTGTATGGGTATAACGGCCCAAGAGGCATGCGGTGTTCACTGACCGCAGCACTAAGGTGGCAGAAGAAAAAAAATTCTTCCCCAGGGGGTGGAGCAGCTTCTTGATTCCCTATCTGTGGGAGCAGTAGGGAATGCGCCCTTTGAGGACGAGGCTTGGACCACCAAGCTCTCGGGGGTAGGGTGTTGTGAGAGGAAAAGTGGGTCACCCGGGGCCGAGTGGTGGCGTCTGGCAATCATCCTGTCCACAGGAGCCCCTGTGCTTGGGCCTGGACCAAGTGCCCAGAAGGAAGTTGGTAAGGGCTTCATTAAAAGGCAGAAGGGGCTCCGAAGAGGTCGCTGCTGGTTGAATCACCTCTGTCAGGAGGTTAGTCCTGACTGCCACCGTAGGAAGCTCCAGGCCCAAGGCCTCTGCCACCCTACGCAACACCACTGCGTGCGAAGCTCCCTCCTCCGTAGCCATGGTGGGGGGGGGGTAGAGCATGCCAAGGTCTGGGGAGGTATCCAAACCAATGGCACCACCCAGTTCCTCTAGCCAGTCCGGCTCTTCCAGCTAGTCAGCCAAAGGGTCTACAGACCCCTCCCAGTCCTCCTCACCCTCCTCTGGTTGCCACTCAGGGCGGTAGGGAACACCAGGAACGTACAGTGGTACAAACGTACCTTCCGGTACCGGTACCAACGTCGAGCGATGTCGGTCCAGCGCCGTGTCGAATTTGGGGGTGAGGCTGGGGTCGGTTGGGGGCACATCCGGCGCTGTGGGTGTCGTCACTGGAATCTGTGCCAGGGAAGGTACAGTGAGGTCGACCACATTGATCCAGGCCTGGATCCTCAGGGGCCCTACAGGGCCAGAGCCGCCGGCATCGAAGGCCCAAGGCCCCCAGCCAAGTCCGTGGGGCCCGAAGGCACGCCGGCGGAGTCTGGCTGCCCAAAGATGCTGTGAAGCGCTTCGTAAAAAGCTCAAAGCTGGGCAGGGGAAGCTTCAGCTCCGGGAAAAGGAGGGAAGCGCAGAGCCGAAGCAGGCTCCGAAGATGGAGCTGGAGAGCGACGACGCTCCGGGTCCCGCATCGTGTCCGCCGTCAGACGGGGAGAAGGCAAAGTGCGATGATGCTTCTTTGCCTTCTTCTTGTGCTTCGACTTACCCGAGGAGTGCGAAGACTTCGATGACGAGTAGTTGTGGCTCCGCGACTGGTCCCAGGACCATCCTCTCGACCGGGACCTCGAACGACGCGGAGCGGACTGCCGGGCCTCCAAGAGCTTTCGGGACCGCTCCCACAAAGACTTCGGATTCATGGCCCGGCAGTCGGAGCAGGACTTCGAGTCATGGTTGCGCTCCAGGCACCAGAGGCACACGAGGTGCGGATCTTTCACGGACATCAATTTGTGACAGGAGTCACTAGGCTTGAAGCCGGTCCGCCGATGGAATATCCCTCGAGCTACCAGGAGTCGGAGACTCAAAAAAGGGCATCGACAAAAGTCAAAAAAAGTTTAGTCAAAAAGTGACTAAAGGGGAAGCTCTCTCCAGATCTGCGCTGGCTGGCGCAAAAAAAGAAAGAACTAACGTCAGCGCGCTGGGGCGGTGACTAAGTAGACACTGCGACGTCATCCCGGCGAACACGACGCCGACAACGGATGCGGAGTCGATTGACATCACCTACCGACGTGCAGGGGTACTGCTAAAGAAAAATCTCCGGATCCAGTCTGACGCCGGGGGATAATTCCAAAGGTAAGGAATCTATAACTACAGTCTCTTTCAGATGGGTTATTCAATTGTAAATTTAGCCTCTGGCTTGTTCTAGGTGTAGGCATGACCAGCAGCATACCTTCTTGCTGGCAGAAAACAGGAACAGGTGTTCCTCCGATTTAGAAAGAGCTAGCTGCATGGTTCCTGACTTGACTGACTCTGGGGGCAGTGTCACTGGCGACAGAGACAAAGTCAAAAGAGACTTTGGGCCTGAGTGAACCAGCAGCAAGAATGACAGTCGACTAGCAATCAGTTATGTTATTGTAATTTATTACGCGCTCAAATCAGCCCCGAAGGGATATCTCGGCAAATAACCAGGGAAGGAGGAGAGGCAGGAATATAAACCTAAAATAGGTAGGTCTTAAGCGCCTTCCTAAAAAGGAAATGATTTTCACAGAGACGAAGTAGTGTGGGCAGATTATTCCAGAGATGGGGGGGGCAAGGAAAGAGAAAGATCTGCAGCCTGCCCTGGCCTTATTAAACTGTAATAAGCAGGCATTTAACGGGAGATCTAAAACATCTCAATGGAGTGTAGGGCAGAAGCTTAGCTGCTAGGAAAGAAAGACCTTGGCCGCGAAGAGCACAGTGGGTTAGACAGCATAATTTAAAAATAATTCTCTCTCACCGGAAGCCAGTGTAGAGACTGCAAGAGTGGGGATGTGGCCGAGCGCGGGGGGGAGGTTGCAAACAAGGCGCGAAGCAGTCTTTAGGACAACATGAAGTTTAGAGAATAAATTCTCATTGATGGAGGCCAGGAGTGAGTTGCCGTAATCAAGACGACTGATTAACAAGGCTTGAACCAAGGTTTTCCTTGAGGAAAGTGGTAAGAGGGAAGACTCTTCTCAGCAGACGTAGCATATGATAGCAGGACCCAGTGGTGGCCGAAATGTGTTCTTTCATAGAAAGAGATTGGTCTAAGCGGACTCCAAGGTTTTTTACTACTAATTTGGGTGAAGAGCCGGAGCCCAGCTCAGGTGGCCACCAATCTGGAGCCCAAAGAAGTTGAGCTTGTCCAAATAGCATAATTTCTGTTTTCGTAGGGTTTTGCTGCAATCGATTTTCCAGCATCCAGATGGCTATGGCCTTCATCCCAGAGGAGAATAAGGCTTTAGATTTGGACAGGTTGGAGCTAAAAGAGAAAAGTAACTACGTGTCGTCAGAGTATGAAATAATCTAAAACCCCAAACCTCTGACGATCTTAGCAAGGGGGGCCATATAAATATTAAAGAGTGTAAGGCTCAGACAGGAGCCCAGGGGTTCTCCATAGTCCGGTGGCATTGTTCTAGACTTGTAGGGGCCAAGGAGGATCATTTGGGATCTCTGTGACAGGAAATCCGCTAACCATGTAAGGGACATTCCTTGGATCCGTAGATCGCGGAGTCTGTCAAGAAGTCGGGGGTGATACACCGTATCAAATGCCGCTGACAAGTCTAACAAAATCAGTATTGTAGGGATATTAGCGTCATTCGAGCATTTAATATGGTCTGTGACCACAAGCAAGGCTGTCTCGGTACTGTGGAGAGGTCTAAAGCCAGACTGAGAGCTGTCTAATAGCCTGTTAGCCTCGAGGGAAGTTGTCAGTTGATGATTGATATGTTTTTCCAGTAACTTAGCTAACGAAGGGATGAGGGAAATCGGGTGATAGTTAGCTAGATCAGTGAGTATAGAATTTTTTTTTTTTTGCATGGACCTGATCAAGGCCGCCTTCCAGCCGAAGGGTACTTTCCCAGAAGTAATTGATAGATTGATTAAAGAACAGATTTGCGGAGCCAGTTCAAAAGCAAGGTTCGACAGAACTGTGGGAGGGCAAACATCTGAAAGAGAGCCAGATTTCACGGAGCTTAGAAGGTGATTTCTGGGGAGATTACTTTGAAATTACATAAGTTGATGGTAGAGTCAGTGAGAGGAGGAGGGGCTGCAGGTTTTTCGTGTGGCTCAGGAATGATAGAAGGGAAGTTTAAGTAAATCTCCTTGATTTTGCCTTCAAAATGATCAGCCAGGGTGTCGCAAAGAAACTGATACGGGATTGGATCTAAGGTGCAAGCCGCTGGATTTATGAAGGAGTTAAGAATTTTAAAAAGAGTTTTTGAGGAGTTCCCTGCTTAATCAATTGTTTTCGCAATATAAATTTTGCGAGCTGACTTGATGTTACGATGGTAGGCAGTTTGGGCCAGTTTATAGGTTTTTTTTTTTTTATCGGTGGGTAGATTAGTCGAGCGCCATCTCCTTTCCAATCTTATTGCAAGAAGCTTTCTTGGTCCTTAGGTCTGGCGTATACCAAGGGGCATGGGGTCTGTGGGAATTCTTTTTTTGCTATGGCTGTAAGGGGCAATTTTGTCAAAAACTGAGTTCAATAACAAGTTAAAGTTGGAGAGCGCTAGGTCTGCATCAGCGATGTTAGAGGGCAGGAGAGGCACTTGTTCGTTGGCCCAGGCCAGCGGGGTAACTTTTCGCCATTGTCTAGATGGTTTGTTATGGCCCGTAGGGAGTTGGCTTTTAGTCTTGTGGGCGGAGAGATAGAAACAGATCAGAGTGATCAGACCAGAGTACGGGTTTAGGGGGGGGGGGTCAATGCTAGCTAGAGGTGTCATAAAAAAAATTTAAATCAAGGGTGTGACCCGCAGAGTGCGTGGGACCCAAGACTTGTTGGTGTAGTCCCAAAGTTTCTAAGCCGGAGAATAATTGGTTAGTGTCAGAGTTCATAGTGTCATCGCCATAGAATTTAAAATCTCCCAATAGAAGAAACTGCTGGGTAGAAAGAGCATGAGGGGCTATGAATTCTAAGAGACAATGGCAAAAATTTGTTTTAGGGCCGGGTGGGCAATAGACCAAAGCAGCTTTCCAAGAGAGGTTGGGGGATAGGTCAAATTTGAAGACACAGGATTCCAACCAGTCTTCTGAGATGGAATCAAATATTGTAGCCTTAATATGTTTATCAAAAATAATGGCGTGGGCCCCACCAATCTTATTGACCCTGTCAAGTCTAAGCATTTTGAAATTGGCTGGAAGAGCGGAGGAGATTGAAGAGGTAGAATAGGGGCTTAGCCATGTTTCAGTGAGGAATCCTATCTCGGAGAAGCAAGAAAGAAGGTCCCAAAATTCCACTGCAAGTTTCGGCAGGGATCTCATACTGATAAGAAAGCAGTTTGGGCTTTCGCCAGGGGTTGGGGCGTCATAGGGAAAGAATATAGGTGGGCCTGACGACACTGCTGACAGACGAAAGTCCTTGCAGGGATTGGGGTTAGTGGGTGAAATACCTTTGGCGAAAGGCAGACGTTGAAATCTACATTTAAGACAGGCTACGGGGCCAGTTAAAAGTGGAAGGGTGGAGGCACCAGTAGAATGGTCGAGGGACTTCAGCTGTTCAGCGGAATATCTGACGGTATGAGAGTAGGGATGCACTGAAGTAAAAGAAGCAGGGGTTCTGTTCAGTTGATGGCGAGGCAGGAACTTGGCGGCAGCGCGGGACTAAGATGCATGGAGGCGGCAACCAGAAGTGCCCCAGAAGGGGGGGGAGGGGCAATCCTGTTCATGAAGGCCTCTGCCTATAAGGAGCCTTTGTTCTAACCATCCAAGCTCTGCCGTTTGTCCATGCCTCCCGGAAGTGGGTGTATGTTGATGCTTCCCCCTGAAACTTGAAGGAAAAGTATTGAAATGTCCCTAGATATTCGAAGAGGGTATGATTTACTATTCTAACTCCAGTGCTCCAATAGTTGAGGAAAGTGCTAGTTTGTGACCATTGCTGTACATTCGGCAAAAAGGTTGATTACAAATACGTGCACGTCAGGGTGCATGCCTCGAAAATCGGCATGAGATAGTGCACCAGTGCCTATGGGGCACTGACAGACAGGGAGCTTGACTGGATCGTAACTAGGGCTGGAATTTCTTCAGAATCTGAATCAGCTCTGAAGAGGCCGCGGCCATCATTGGGGAAAGTGCTGCCTTCTCTCTTTTTTTTTAAACTTGTTTTTATTGCATTTTTTCAAAAGCAAACAAATGCCACAACACATAAAATACAGAGCATGTCAACAGAGTGCTGGCATGTAAAATAACAGTGGCTCATAAAACAGTGGTAACCAAATAAAAATGCAGGTACATACATTGGTAGATATTAGTAGATCCATTTGTTATAACCAGCTAGCTGACATAGCATCTATTATTGCAATTAAGTGCAACTCAGTCAGTGAGTTCAGGGTGGAGCAACAAGTAAGAGCGGAGCGGCTGCCAAATGTTCTTCCGCAGAGAGACGCAAGGCAATAGGGACGCGTAGAGATCGCTGGTGGTGTCGCAATACATTGTCTCTTAGCCAAGCCTTCACTGTTGGTGGCGCAGACCCGCCCCAGTGTAGGGAAATCTGCCTCTTGGCTATCAACGGAGGAATTACAGCAAAGCGTTGAATCCCAGCCCCCAGTGGTCGAACATACCCCAGCAACACAAGCAGTGGGGAGGGTGTCAGCTCAGCCTCAACCATTGATGTCAAGTGTCCAAACAAAGCCTCCCAGAATGCTAGTACAGGGGGGCAATTCCACGCTAAATGAATGAAATCAGCGTGTGCCATCGCACACCTCTGGCAATTGTCTGGCTTTGTACGATCCATTTTTGCGAGAAGTGTTGGGGTGACATAGACCCTATGTATGTATTTTAAAGTGCAGGAGTTTGTGCTTGTAGTTATTAGATACATAACGAATCTGCCCACAACAAAATGCCCACGTCTTGTCTGTCAAAGGGTGTCCTAAGTCCCCCTCCCAAGCCGCCCGCACCCTCCCATTTCCAGACGGAGTGACTGTGCGAGATGATACAGTCTAGAGACTAGGGGGCATATTCTCAAGGAGCTATCGCCAAGCCAACGGCACTTTATCGCAGCCAAATCCGCAATAAATTTATCACCCCATTCCCAAGCTGGTGCTAACAGCCCATAACACCAGTTTACCTGCGATAGCAGGCGCAAAAAACATCGCTACAGAGGAGCCCGGCAACTAACGCTAAGGATATGCAGAGTAGGCGTTCCCGTGCAAAAAGCCGCGACAACACCACTCCACAACATTCTCAACGACCAGCCAGATCGGCGATAAGATCACAAAACATGCGCTAAGGCGTTAGCAGCAGGAAACTAACACCTGCTCCTACCTGGTGTAAAGTCGGACGACAACCGGCACCAGACAAGGGAGCACAGCCCAAAGCCACACATGAAGAACAACAGATGCCCTGGAGCAACCCATCATGCAGGCCTGAGCCCCAATAGGTCAACAACACCCACTGCCACCCCAGGGGGGCCCTACTCCGGGCACCCCCCCCCCCCCCGGCACCCCGCCCCCCCCCTATGGACAAAGATATTACACATCAACTCCACGAAATCATGAACCAAACAAATCGCCTGAAGTCGCACAATCACAACACCCAACATACATGTGTGGCCAGAAAAAGGGAAATCATACACCCATATCAAAATATCCAAACAATACGTTTATTACAGAACAAACGAAAAAAATAAATCTGAAGAGGCATGGTGGGTCGTCTCAGGACATTCCGTAAGTCACAGCCTGCATAAGAGAAATCTGGATCAGAAGGTGTGCCATGCGCCCATCAAAGTACAGAGAGAGAGAGCGAAAGAGAGGAAGAGAGAGGGAGAGAGAAAGGGAGAGGGAGAGAGAAAGGGAGAGAGAAAGAGAGAAAAAGAGAGGGAGAGAGTGCCGACACTGCGGACCTAGGCCTCACTCCTCACCTGCTGCCACCGGTGTGTCTCCAACTACGTGCCGGTATTCACAGCAGTCCCCCAGGACCCTCATCTGAAACAGTTTCCACAGACATGAATGGCAGTCCATACAGTTGCACACGCCATCATCGCTTGACCGCCCCTGCGCACACAGGCTGCTGCACCCCAGCCCCTCCCGCCGCCCAGCGGTGATTGCCCGCCCCTGCGCAACCAGGCCTCACTGCTCACCTTCCGCCACCGGCGTGTCTCCAAGAGGGCCCACTACGTTCCCGAGGGATCTCCAAGCCCGGTGCCCGCGACCATGGCACCCTCCACATCATGCAGCCCCGCACCGCGGGCCACCAGGTCACACACCTGACTGGGTCTTGATTACGCAATGGCGGAGACCACATCAGTGCACACGGCATCATCGCAGGCTGCACACCCGCTCAGCGCTTGAGGTGCCACTAACTCTGTGAAGCGCGACGCAACGCCACGTGGCGGGAGGGCCACACTGCCCCAGGCCTACACTGCGGCCCAGCAGGGCTCACACTAATCCTTGCCAGTCCAGCCCGCCAGGACAGCGCATCATCGCAGGCTGCACACCCGCTCAGCACTTTAGGTGCCCCTATCTCACTGCACCGCAAGACACCGTTCCGTGGCGGGGTGCCTGCCGCAGTGTATCCGGTGCCACCAAGTCTGTGCCCCGCTAGCCATGGACCCTGAATGATTGAGTCCCGTTGTGCGGACGCCATCATGTCACCCACGGCACTGGACAATGTGAGGTGGCAGGGCCCTAAGCCCTCATGCACACGAGAACTAGTAGTGTCGGCGCCACCCGGACCGGAATCGGCAATCTGTCACCCTGTGACAATAGTCCCACAACATGGGCAACATGGACGTAAGGGGGAATCACTGACCCTACATCCATCCATACTTCCACACTTGAAAGATCATAAACATGACACATCTGTGTGAATATGAATGTTTATTACACATTCAAGGGAGTGTTGCAGCTGGAGCAGTACAGGGCCATGCCAACAACACTTCACATTGTTGGCCCGTGGAGGGCCAGCCAGAGTCCTTCAGGGAATGACAGGTACATCAGGAGAGGAGGACTTCAGTCCGCAGTCTGATAGCTGTGTCATTGGTGACCAAACAGAATATTCAGTCCATGTCGAGGTCAGAGGTGAGTGTCGCAGAGTGCATCGGGGGACAGTGGAAGGTAATGATGCAGAGGGCAGAACCAAGCAGAAACAGGCCACATGGCGGAGATGAATGCTACTGCGTCCTCCTGACCACGAGGGTGGGTTCATCCGCATCTTCGTCCTCTGCTGTTGCATGTGCCTCACATGTGGGTGGTAGTGTACTGTCCCCAGCACTGTGTGGCACAGACACATCAGGGGCCGGAGATGTGGATGGGGTGGTAGCAGCAGCATGCATCAGCACCAGGCCTTGTGGCAGCAATGCCATGAGGAAGGTCTTCAGGGAATTGAGGGACACAGCTACCTCTCGCTGGTGTGCAGCCATGGCAGCCGCACTTTCCGCCTGCGTCCGCTCCATGTTCTCCATGATCCTCCGCATGTGTCCCAACTCCCGGGCGAGATCGCTGGAGGAACTCTGGCTAGACAGTCGTTCTTGTCGCAGAGTCAGGACTCTGGCGATGTCAGCCATGGTCCGTTGGAGAGCATGGAGCAGACTGTGGGCGTCTGTTAGGGACTGAGAGTGGTCCCTGATGGGACTTGGCTATACAAACGCCCCAAATGTATACATTGAAGGCCTCCCACAAAGTGGCGTAGCGAGGCACAGAACCCTGATTGGTCCGAAAATATTCGTAAGGCGTCTAGTTTGGCTGCCATGCGGTCGAACCCCACCTGCACCTGTTCAGCCAGCTTCTCCTGGCACCCCAACACACGGCGTTGGAAGGCCATGTGTTCGTCGTGGGGGTCCTGGGAGGCAGCCGTGGTGGTGGGTGCTGCCTGCTGTGCGTACTGTGCAGGTGGGGGGGCTCCTCGTGGCAGCTGGGTTGCCCTGATCCTGGAAGTGGGCTGCGAAGGCTCTCCACGAGCTGTTCGAGGGCGTCTGAGTCGAAGGTGTGGTGGTCCTCTTCGTCATCAGAGAAGAGCGGTTCGTACTGCTCTGCAGGAGGTGTTGGATTTTCCCCCTGCAATGTGAAGGGGAGATGCAGTTTGACATCGTGTACACATGTATGTTGACGCATTGTACATGTCTGCATTCAGACTGAATGACAGTGTACATTGTGACTATTTGGGGGGAGCCGTCTATTTGATGCGGGACAGTGGACATTCCGACTACATCACGGATGCAAGTTTGTATATGTACATTGTCTACTCACATTTCCCTGCAGTGCCATATGTGATTGGCCAGTTTCTACGCACATTGCATGTTATGTGTGTGTGCCGCATTTTGGGGGAGTCGCCCCTGCAGCTCTGATTTAGCTGCCATCCTCCCTTCCATGCGGTGTGCCTCTGGGTTCTGTGCCTCTGCAGTGCTGAGATGTTGCATACCTGTGTGCATTGGTCTCTTGGTGGGAGTTGTGGGTCTGGGGCATGGTTTGTCCGCAGGTGTGCTATGCTTAATTGTGCATGTGTGCCATTGTGCCCATCTCCCCCCGTCCCCCCAGCCCCTGGTGGTTACTCACCCTGTTGCTGTTGTGTCCGGTCCCCCGACTCCTGCCACCGTCTCCCCACTGATGACTGTGGACACCATTTCCTCCATCTCGTCCAGCTCCTCCTGTGGCGCAGGGCTCCCACCTCCAGTCTGCATTGCTGCCTTCCGGTTGTTTGCGAGTTTCAGCTTGGTTTTGCGCTTCACATCATTCCAGCGCCTCTTGAACTCATCCATTGTCTTCTTCAGCACTCGACTGCATTCACCTTGTCCACGATGGTCTGCCATATTCCATTTTTAGTTGCCAGTGACACAGTGGAGGTGACGAACAGTGATTGATGGTGTTCTATCACCTCCGTTATCAGGATCCTGTTTTCCTGCGGACTGAACTTAGTCTTCCTCTTGTCCTTGCCCTTCCCTGACCCCGAGGTCCCAGGCTGGTCCTCCGTGGGGCTTGTGGGGTTCTGGTTGTCCTCTGTACTTGCTCCGGCTGCCTCCATTGTGCTTCGCTGTTGTTTGGCTTTTGTCGGTATGTTTTTTTCTACTTTTATGGTGCATTTTCCCGCATGACGCGTGGGAATTGCAGGCCTGTGGCTGGTTTTCGTAGATTTTTGTATCGCGATTGGCGTCATTGCTACTATTTTTGCGTTGGGGTTTCGCGATTTTGCGGCGTTGCGTTGTTTCTAACGCGTTCATTTGACACGTTTTGTGACTATCGCATGGTACCGCTGTGTTGTGGTTAACACAGAGTTGTTTTCCCGCGATGGACTGCGATGTGTAGGGTTATGTTAAGCTACACTTGCGGTAGTTATCACACGTTCTTGAAAATATGCCCCTAGGTGTGTGCTATCGGGTGATGTGATTATTGTAGAGAGAGGGGGAAACTCGGGGGCTCCACCGTCAAGGGTCGTATTGCAGCAGCTAGAGAGGCCCGAGTCCTATGCACAAGAAATCGGTCAAAATGGATATATAGCAGCCCTCTATCAAATCTGTAACTGAGGGCATCTGGCCGCCCCAGAACACATCTCCAATGGTTTGAAGCAGACAGTGGGAAAGCGCACGCTGTGTCATGGTTTCAGTGGTCGGGGACAACCAGGGGTTATCAAGGATTGGCAAGTGTGGGGAGTACAAATAGTCGGCTTTCAGATATTTACGAAGTTGCTCCCAAGCCCAGCATGTGGTTTGTAATGTGTGAATCTCTGCTGGCGTTCTTGGGAGACCACGCGGGAGAATAGTGTAAAGAGGATAAGGGCGGGCCTGCGAATATTCGGGCTTCAAGAATAGTAATTGCGCATCTGAGTGGTACCAAAAATAAGCATAGTGTGCCTGTGCGACTAGATAGTATAGATAGAAGTCAGGCGCTCCGAAACCCCCCATGCAAAGAACTGAGTGAGCGTCTGCCACCCCACCCGAGCCTGTCCCCCAGCCCAAACCAACCGTATCAGCATGCTTCGAAGGGTATTAAAAAAAGTTGCTGTGAGTGGGATGGGAATATTTAAAAACAGGTATAAGAACAGGGGCAGAACAACCATCTTAATAATCCCCATCCTGCCAGCGATCGATAATGGGAGCGCTATCCAGTGTTCCATCTGTGTCACGAGATGATCTATGGCTGGGCCATAATTAAGGCCGATGACTTCCGATGCTGGGCGGTGTAAAAAAATGCTGAGATACCTGGGTGATTCACTGCAGCAGCGCAGGGGGAAATCCAGCGCGAATGGAAGGGTACCGTCCATCAAGGGAAAGATCTCAGATTTAGCCCAATTGATAACTAGACCAGAAAAAGCACCAAATTCCACCACCACCCAAATAATCGGCGAGAGATTAGTAGCAGGCTCCCGCACTAATAAAAAGATATCATCCGTGTATAGGGAAGCCAGGAGAGGACCCCGATGAAATCCAAGCCCCCACTGAAGGTGCCGCTCCTGAAAGTGAAGCACCAGCGGGTCCATCGCAATGATGAATAGTAGGGGCGAGAGCGTACACCCCTGTCTGGTGCTGCGTGACAGGGGGAATTGATCCGAGAGCTCCCCATTGACTCCGAGTTGAGCGACAGGGTTAGCATAAAGAAGTTGTATAAGGGCAGAGAAATTATTTGGGAAGCCCAATTTGCTGAGTACTGCATGGAGGAAAGGCCACTCCAAAGAGTCAAATGCCTTTTCGGCATCCAACAATATCGCGGCAGCGGAGAGAGCCGGATCAACCTGATTAATAACCGCAAATAGCGTGCGCAGATTGACCGAGGTCGATCGATTTGGGACAAATCCCGATTAAAGGGGGGAGATGATCTGACAGATTAAAAGTGATATGCGCGTCACGAGTACCTTCGCCAATATCTTGTAGTCTTGGTTTAAAAGCGATAGAGGACTATATGAAGCACATCTATCAGGTGATTTCCCTGGTTTGAGGAGCAGAGTTACAATAGCTTCTCGCATAGTAGGAGGGAGCTCGCCTGAGTCCAGCGCCTCTGCGTACCCTTCCAGAAGATGAGGGACTAAGAGTTTTGTATGTTTTATAAAATACGTCTGTAAGACCATCCATGCCAGGGGCACGGGAGCCATCCAGGCTGTCAATGGCATTGGTTATCTCATCCGCGCCAATAGGCAAAGCCAAAAATTGGCGCTGCCCGTCCAAAAATCCACACCATAGCAATCTCCTCTAAATAATCGGAGGGCCACGCCAGTTGGTGGGGAGCGTGTACTGTATAACTGAGTGTAATATGACAAGAAATTGAAAGGATGTCAGTGCTCTGCGTAACAGAGGTGCCGTCCTCTGCATGAATTTGAGTGATGTACGCAGTGTGTTGTCGAGGGGCGAGCAGCTGGGCCAGTGTGCGCCCCGGTCTCTCTCCCTCACCGTATACACGAGCGCGTGCATATTTCCCCAAATAGGCGGTCTCGCAAGTGGCAAGGTCCTTGAAAGTTGCCAAATAGCTTCGTGCATTGCTGCAACGGGCGAGGCGCGGCCAGCGCCCAGGCATCCAAATCCCGCAGCGCCTGCTCAGTAATGTCGAGATCCCGGCAGATGGAGCAGAGAACCCCAGCCTGCTTGGCTATACAAATGCCCCAAATGTATACATTGAAGGCCTCCCACAAAGTGGCGTAGCGAGGCACAGAACCCTGATTGGTCCAAAAATATTCGGCAATCGCATCCTGCACCTCACTCCTAAAAACGGTATCAAGCAGAGCATCTGCTGGGAATCGCCAAGATCTACAGGGACGTGCAGTGTTGGGTAAAGCCATCGACAGCCGTACTGGTGAATGGTCCGACAGGGTACGGGGCAAATAGTTTGACTCTTGCATTGTGATCAGGAGGTCTGGGGTTATGTACCACTGGTCTATGCGAGACCATGTACTGTGTGGCTTGGAATAGAGAGAGAAACGCTTGTCAGTAGGATGTCGATGTCGCCAGGCATCGGCCAATAAATGTGTGTGCAGTAAAGTCTCAAGTTCCTCTGTAGAACAACGTTTTGTAAGATGACGTGCCTGTAGTATCTAAAGCGGGCTGCAGTGTGAGGTTAAAGTCACCCCCAAATATAATGGAGTCAATTGGTATGCTAAAAAAATGCGTGGAGATTTTAGCAAAGAAGCCACGTGCGTCCACGTTCGGGGCGTACACACTGATTAGGAGTAACAACTTTGTGCCCAAGCACCCCGCCACCAGCAAGTACCTTCCCTTGGGACCCCCAATCACTGTCTGGATCGTAAAGGGCAACGTTTTATGAATCAGGGCACAGACTCCATGGGAATAGGTGCTGCAGCTAGCAAAAAACCTATTGGTGCCCCAGGCAGCGGCGAATCGATTGTCCGAGGTCGGGGCGTAGTGGGTCTCTTGCAGGAAGGCTATATGTATTTTGTGTCTAACCAAATAGGCTAAGACCTGCCTCCCCTTACGTGAGTTCGATAGACCCCTCACGTTCCATGTCATGCATCGCAGCTCCAACTGCCCCATTCCTCTCCACGGGCCCCCTAGAGCAGTAGTAGCATGTGCACTAAAGTGCCCATGTATGTGGGGCTAAGCAGCCAGCTAGTGCATAGAATAGTAACCTGCAAGTTACAAACAAACTTCAAACCATACAACATGAACTCCCAGCTCACCACCCCCCTCCCACATCGGATAACCACCCAATCTGTATCCGGTGAATCCCAAAATATCATAATTCACAAAAAAGGTTAGGAGATCTCCTAGGGGGGCAGCAACGCCCGAGAAGGCCACTGAGATTAACATCAATAATACGCAAAATATATCTAACTGCATTTGACAAACAGAAGGACAGCAAGTTTGATAGCCATAATAATATAGATGAGAAAGAGGGAGGGGAAAAAATTATCAGGTCCCATCAGCCTCCAGTATGGCTATGAGTCCGTGCCTGTTGGACCCGCCGCACTTATGAGAAGCTTGCCAGTCTGGTTTTTGCGCAACAGCAGGGAGTAGCGAGTTATTTTCCAGGGGAAGAGCTTCTAGTCGACTTGTGATGTCTCCAGAACTCAGCCGCATCTGCAGGTGTATCAAAAATGGAGGTTTTGCCATTAATCTGAATGCGGAGGCGCGCCGGATATAACATAGCATAACATAACATAGCGAATATTTTCTCCTTTCAGAATTCGCTTGATATCCTGGAATTTACGTCTGGCCTCTTGCACTACCAGCGTAAAGTCCGGATAAATAGACAGCGACATCCCCTGAAACTGCAGGTCTTCCACCTCTCTGGCCTTGCGCAAGGCGACGTCCCGGTCCTGATAATAGAGTAGCCCCGCCCTCAGGCTCACCCGCGACCCCTGACGCCGCAGGGCCTCATCAGGCTGTCGCTGGACCGCACACGAGAAATAGGGGCACCCTCACCAGCCGCGCCACACTTCGCACATGCCTCGGAACCTCTGGCGGTCGCAGCAGCACACAGTGGCACAGATCGCCGCCTTGAAACGCAGCTAGGCAGTTAAGAAAGCTTGGGCGCTCAGGAGCTCCCAGATCAAGCCACCATCTTGGTGCTCGGTCAGCCCACGCCCCACTGCCTTCTCTCTAATGATGAGACAATTCCCTAGCAGTGGAAGACCTGTACCCCCTGTATTTCTTTTTATGCTCCTGGAAGGATCCACTGGAGGGCCATGCCTGTCCAGGAGATGTACTTGAGCCAGGGGGCACGTGTCTCCTTATTAGTCTGAGCTAGGAATAGTTTGTCCTATCACTCCTTTATGGCTTTAGGGTGCATGGATGCACACAAGTCACAGAAGGAAGAATCATGATCTGGTCCGAAATACCACATGCAAATGTCGTGGGGCTCAGTTGCCTGTTTGCAACATATTTACCTAGTTTGATGACAGTTTTGAAAGAAGTTGAGCCATAAATTCAGAGTTGCTCCAGACTAGTGTTGGCTAGGCTTGGAAAAACAGGAAGTGTTGTCAGTGCACCTGGCCGCACACACCACCAGCTACCGAGGCAGAGCTTGGTGTAGACTTCCGGATTCAGTTTGGAGCCTGGGTACTCAGCATCTGCGGGAGTAAGTGTACATCAGAAGTGCAGTTTTCCATCAATGGTTCCTTCCAGAAGTTAAGGGGTAAGAAAGCATAATACTCACCCCTGGGATACTTCTAACCACAGATTCTCCACTTGCAGAATAAATACCAAAGTAGTTCCTCCCAAAGTGGTGGGGACTGTGGTACAGCTCAGATCAAAAAGTCCTCCAGGACTAAATGAGAGAAATGCCCTTCCCAGTGGACCTGGTTGTCAAGGCAGTTGTGACTCGTCAACATGTGCACTGATGCCCATTTTGCAGGCTGACAGTTAAGAACATGCACTCCACATGTCAACGCAGTGGTAGCAGCCTTGATCCTGGCGGAATGGGCCCTCAGTCCCTCTGTAGGCTTCTTCTTGGCCAGTACATAGCAGATAATAATGCAGAGGACTCTCCACCTTGACAGAGCACTTTTCTATACTGCCTTGGCTTTCTGCTCCCCGGAGAACCCCACAAAAATCTGATCACCCACCCAATATTCTTTGGTGCGCTTGATGTAAAAGCTCAAGGCTCTCTTGGGGCGTCTAGCTAATGGAGTCTCTCCTCTTCTTTTGAAGAGTGAAGCGGGACAAAGAACACTGGGAGTGTGAACGATCGCACAATGTAAAAAGTAGTCATGAACTTTGGCAAAAAGGGTGCCCTGATCCTCAACACCACTTTATCTGGGGGAATAAGGTGGAGTACGGTGGCTGCACCTTGAGAGTTTGGAATTCACTCAAGCAACGTGCTGAAGTTATCATGACCAGGAATACAGTCTTCAGAGTCAGAATATGTAGTAGACAGCTGTGCATTGGTTCAAGGGGAGTGCACATGAGGAAAGTGAGGACCAAACAGATCCCACTGTGGCCCTACAAAAGGTTTGGGAAGAAACACAAGTCACATCTTTCAGAAACCTAATCGCAACAGGTGATCTGAACAAGAATGGCTGGCCTGGCAACCGCAAAAAGGCCACAAGGAGCAAAAAAATAACCTTTAATGATGCCCACTGCAAGCTCTTCCTCACCCAGAGGCAAACCAAACAGCAAGCCAAACAGTTTGGCCTATAGAACGTCCTTGATGCGGGTGTGAGTCCAGGCAACAAATTTGACCTGGCTTAAACAGTCTTTGTAGAAGCACGTTTGACTGCAAGGAGGACATCCACAATTTCGGGAGGAAGATTGAACGCAATAAACTGCCGCCACTCAAACTCCATATATAGAGGTGCTAATTGTACAGGTTCTAGTGAAGGACCCTGCCCTGCTGCTGCGACAGGAGATCCTCCCAAAGACGTAGCCTGATTAGAGGACAGAGGCTCATGCCTAGAAGTTCAGGGTATCACATTCTCCTTGCCCAGTCCGGAGCCACTAGGGTAACTTGGGCCTGGTTGTTTTTGATCTTCTTCAGAGCTCAAGGCAGAAGAGGCAGCGGCAGAAAGCCATACAGTTGTCCAATGCTCTACTCTAGCCAGAATGAGTCTTCAAGGAGAGCCTTGTTGGAAACGCCAGTGCAGAAAGTTGTTTTGATACTGCATGTTCTCGACAGTGACAAAATGTTCTAGCCAGGGAACTGCCATTCGTGATTCGCTAGGTGCAGCCAGCGGAGTTTGGGATTTCGCCAGGTGAATCGGGACCAGGGAAATGACCTGGCACTCCAGCCAGCTCCAGAGACGAAGGGCCTCTTGCACCAGACCCAGGAACCCCACCCCAGCCTGTTCATTACAGTGCCACATGACCGTGGTGTTGTCCATTATAACCAGAACCAGCCTCCCTTTGATGGACAGTAGGAAGGTTTTCAGAGTATGTAAAATGACCAGCAACTCCAACAGATTGATATTGGATACAGGTCTCTGCTAGAGACCAGAGTTCTCTGATCTCACCTCTTCCAGATGACCTGCCTATCTCAGCAATGACGCATCCATCATCACTGTCAGCTTTGGGTGAGGCAGGGAGAGGTGTCTACCTAGCTAGGAGAATAGCTCTGGAAGCTAGAATCTTAGCCATAGAAAAACAGAGAGCTGAGACGGGCCTTGCACACATCGCTGGTGGCAGCAAAATTTTAAATGAGAAGGAAGAAGTTTTTAACCCTAAATTCTCCAAATGGATAGTCCCCAAATATGTAGAGGGTGATAATATCACCAAGTGGTTTACAGCCTTTTGAGAGGGCTTGTAAGATGAGGAGACTCAGCCAGAAGTATTGGGGCTCTCTACTCCGGGAGATGTTTTCAGGAAAGTGTAGAGATAGACTCCCGATACTGGATGAGAGAGATGCGGCGTCCTATGACCTCATGAAAGATACCTTGATTGAGGGCTTTGAACTCACCACTGAGAACTACAGGATCAGGTTCAGAGCAAATCGCAAAACCTCGAGTCAGACCTGGGTAGAATTTGTTGACTTTTAAGTCAAAACACTAGGTGACTGGTTAAAAGGTAACAAGGTGCAAGGCTATGATGGGCTTTAGAATCTTATTATGAAAGCGCATCCGTTAAGTAACTGTGTTTGCCGAAAAATTGCATCAGTACTTGGTAGATATAGATCTAGCCTCTCCGCAGAAGTATTGGGAAAGAAGGCTGACCACTGAGTCAAGACCAGGGAAACCAAGGCAACTCATGGCAAGGGGTGACCAAAAGAAAGGGGTTGCTAAGCCCCTCCAGGGGAAAGATGGTGAATAGTATAAAGGCAAAAAGAAAGTCTTCTAAAGGCCCCCAAAAACCTGTTCAGTAGGGTGGGTACCAAGTTAAGTACTGGGATCCCAAGGCGGGTTGGTGCTTTAATTGCAAAGTCAATGGGCACCAAACTGGAGACCCCATCTGTCCCAAAAAGGCTCCCCCAGTGCACGACCAGTCCCTAATGCAGTGGTAAGTCTCCAGATGGGATAACGGGTGTGTCCTGACCAGGTCAGAGTGCACACTGAAGCAACTCTAGTCTCAGAGGGTGGCCTGAATGTAGCTGCCCTGGCTGTCTTGCCCAGTAACCTGGAGAAATACAGACAACAGCCTCATATTAATGGGGGTTAGAGTTGAAGCACTGAGGGATACATGTACAAGCAACACTATGGTGACTGAAAAATTGATAGTCCCAAAACAGTGTCTGACTGGTGAGACCTTCACAAACATCAAATCTAACAACCAGACTAAGGTCCATCCCATAGCAATGGTGTCCTTAGAATGGGGAGGGGTTACTGGCCAAAAGAATGTGGTGGTATCCTCTGCAATTCCTGTAGCCTGTCTGCTAGGAAATGATCTAGAATCCTAAGCCTGGGCTGAGGTCAAAATTAAAACCCATGCAGCATGCTCGGTATACCTGTGCAGAGCCCGTGATTAATAGAAAAAAGGAAGAGTTGGAGCCTGGAATAATGGCCCAATCCTCGAAGAGAAAAGGCAAGAAGTGTGGGAAACCAACTACAAATTAGACACAGGCTCAGGTCCCCTCTCCTCAGAGAGGGGACCTGTCAGCCCCAGAGGGAACTGAACCACAGGAACTTGGGCCTTACCTGGCAGAGCTCCTAGGTTCAGGGGGACCCTCTAGGGAAGAGCTGTGCCAAGGACAGATGACGTGTCCTACCCTTGAAAGCCTGAGACAGCAAACTGCTGACCAGGAAAAGAGAGATGTCAGTGGCTCCCAAAGAACCTACTGGTAGGAGGGAGTCCTATACACCGAGGCCAGAGACCCCCAAACCTGGTGCCACTAGGAGAGTGGTAGTGCCTCAGCAGTATAGAGAGTTCTTACTCTCTTTAGCTCATGAGATCTCTTTAGCCGGGCATCTTGGCCAGACCAAAACTTGGAGTACGTTAGTCACCCACTTCTACTGGCCAGGTATTTCCCAGAAGGTGAAGGCGTTTTGGAACTCCTGTGTTACCCATCAAGCCAGTGGCAAGACCAGTAACCACCTAAAGTTCCCCTTAATTCCACTTTCAGTGGCTAGGGTCCCCTTTGTAGGGGTTGACGTTGTTGGCTCCCTGGACCCTCCAACAACATCAAGGAACAGATTTATACTGGTGATAGTGGATCATACCACCAGGTACCCTGAAGCTATACCACTTAGGACTGTCCCTGCTCCTGAGTTGCGAGGGCCCTCTTGAGTATTTTTACAAGAGTGGGCTTTCCTAAGGAGGTGGTGTCAGACAGAGTAGTAACTTCATGTCTGGTTACCTAAAGGCAATGTGGAATGAATGTGGTGTGACTTATAAGTTCACTATCCCCTATCATCCACAAACCAATCGTTTAGTTGAGAGATTCAACAAAACCATGAAAGGTATGATCATGGGACTCCCTGAAAAACTCATAAGGAGGTGGGATGCCCTTTTGCCATGCCTGCTTTTCGCTTACGGAGAAGTACCTCAGGGTTTAGTCCCTTTGAACTTCTGTTTGGGCATCCTCTAAGGGGTCCACTGTGTCTGGTTAAGGAAGGCTAGGAGAGACCTCTCAAAGAGCCTAAACAAGACACTGTGGACTATGTACTTGGCCTATGTTTAAGGATGACTGAGTACATGGAGAAAGCATCCAAAAACCTTGAGGCCAGCCAAGAGCTCCAGAAGCTCTGGTATGACCAAAAGGCTGCACTGGTGGAGTTCCAACCGGGCAAAAAGTGTGGGTACTACAGCCTGTGGCTCCCAAGGTGCTCCAGTACAAATGGAGTGACCCTTACCCTATCCTTAAAAGGAAAGGTGAGGTCACCTACCTGGTTGACCTAGGCACTAGCAGGAACCCTCACAGGGTCATCTACGTGAACCGCCTAAAACCTTTCCATGGGAGGGCTGATGTGGCCATGCTGATGGTCCCTGATGAGGATCAGGAAGAAGAGAATAAACCTCTCCCTGACCTCCTCTCCCACAGTCTTAAAGATGGGTCAGTTGATGTAGTGGTCTTTTCAGACACCACCTCTGCCCAACAGCAAGCTGACCGCAGGCAAGTCCTGGAGCATTATGCTAAGCTCTTTTCCCTCACCCCTGGTCAGACTAGCTGGTGTTCCCATGACGTAGACAGTGGGGGAAATGCTTGTCAAAAGTAAAATATATCGACAGTCCGACCAAGTGAAGGAAAGTTTCAGGGCTGAAGTCCGCAAATTGCTGGAGTTAGGGGTGATTGAGTCCTTAGACAGTCCCTGGGCCAGGCAGCGGTCTTCGGCCCCAAACCTCTTTCCAAGGGTGGTAAACCAGTGCTGAGGTTTTGTGTGGACTATAGAGTTCTCAATGCTGTCACTAAGACAGATGCACACCCTATCCCAAGGGCAGACAAACGTATTGACAGGTTAGGGGCAGCCAAGTTTCACAGTACTTTTGATTTAACATCAGGGTACTGGCAGATTGGTGTGACCCCTGGAGCACAAGAAACATCAGAATGCTCGACCCCAGATGGACATTACCAATTTACAGTAGTGCCATTTGGACTAAAGAATGCCCCTGCCACCATTCATAGGTTGGTGAACAAAGTCCTTGCTGGGTTGGAGTCTTTTAGTGCAGCATATCTTGATATTGCTGTCCAAAGCTCAACTTGGCGGGACGTGTGGAGCCAAGCATAGGGACATATTGTTACCAAGGTTCTCATGATATGACAACAGAATCTGCCGTATCAAGCCCTGATTTTATATTATGACTAAATGAATTTTGACTGTTATGGATGACCAGTAGAAAATGTTTCCTCATGTCTTATGGGACATGAGGTAAGATCATCGAGGCCATAGGGCATGGTTCTATCTGGCTTGCAGGCAGTTGGCGCTAATGGATTGGAGAGCCATAATACCTGCAGGGAAAGACTTCTTCCCCCAAGCCTCAAGGCAAGTAAACTCCCTATCAGAGGATGCTGAAGGTAAAGAGCCAAAAGACTGTACTCGAGAACAGGACGACTGGACAATGAGACTCTGGTGACGGATGAGTAGAAAGGAATGGAGGGTCGCCAGGAGCTGGATGACAGTGTCGACTGACAAGGTGGTTGACTGCTGGAGCAGAAGATGGCCTCTCCCATGCCGCTTAAGAACAAGTTACTTACCTTCGGTAACGATATATCTGTAAGAGACATATATTAGTTATAGATTCCTTACCTTAGAATTACCCCCAGGCGTCAGACTGGATCCGGAGATTTTTTCTTTAGCAGTACCCCTGCGCATCGGTAGGTGGCGTTGGTCGACTCCGCGTCCGTCGTGTTCGCCGGAATGACGTCGCGGTGTCTACTTAGACGCCACCCCTGCGCCCTGG
This sequence comes from Calotriton arnoldi, assembly GCA_963921515.1. Lineage (NCBI taxonomy): Eukaryota > Metazoa > Chordata > Amphibia > Caudata > Salamandridae > Calotriton > Calotriton arnoldi. The sequence continues at coordinate 1,814,050 of CAWUFW010002691.1, read as the reverse complement.
CGTCAGTTCTTTACACAACATTCCACGCCAGAAGCACAGAGCCATGCAAGACACTGACCACTGGTGCACAAAACTAGGGCCCTGCAAGGAAGTCCCTTACTCTACAAGTCAGTTCGCAGAACGGGGAGGATGGGTGGGACGGTAAGGAATCTATAAATAATATACGTCTCTTACAGATATATCGTTACCGAAGGTAAGTAACTTGTTCATCTGAAAGAGACTATTAGTTATAGATTACTTACCTTGGAATAGATACCCCAGCAATACCAACCCCGGAGGTGGGTCTGCAATCCAAGTTCACACCAGAAAGTCCTGGAGAACTGAACGGCCAAAGAAGCAGTCTCTCCGGACATGGCTGTCCATGCAGTAATGTTTTGTGAACGTGTGCAGAGATGTCCACGTGGCTGCCTGGCAGATGTAACCGAGGGGGGACTCCACGTCCCAAAGCAGTAGTAGCTGCCATCGCCCTGGTGGAATGGGCGCACAGCCCTACCAGAGGTTCCTTTTTCGCCAAGGAATAACAGATTTTAATGCAAAGATCGACCCATCGAGAGATGGTCCGTTTTTGCACGGCCCGACCTTTCTTAGTGCCCACATAGCCAACAAAGAGTTGATCATCCACAAGGAATTGTTTTGTGCGATCCAGATAAAATGATAACACATGTTTTTGATCCAGATCTTCCTCCTTGGAAGGGTGCGGCGGGAAGAAGGTGGGCAAAGTGATGGTCTTTCCTATGTGGAAAGAAGTAACCACTTTGAGAAGAAAAGAAGGTCGAGTGCGAAGGACAACCTTGTCCAGATGAACAGCAAGGAAAGGCGGTTAAGAAGAAAGAGCCTGAAGCTCACTCACCCTGCGAGCAGAGGTGATGGCAACCAGAAAAGCAGTCTTTAGAGTCAAGAGTCTGAGAGGACAATTATGTAAAGGCTCGAAAGGAGCACACATAAGGTATGTTAAAACCAGATTCAAGTCCCACTGGGGCATTACGAAAGGAATAGGAGGAAAGAGGTGAGTAATGCCCTTAAAAAATCTATTTACAATAGGGGACTTGAAAAGAGAAGGCTGATCAGGAAGGCGAAGAAAGGCCGAAAGATACTCTTTAAGGGTACCCAGAGCAAAGCCCTGCTGGTCCAAAGAAAGAATGAAGCGGAGAACCTCCCAAAGGGGGGCAGAAAGGGAATCCACAGCCTTTGCCGTGCAACATGCCACAAATTTGTTCCATCTACAGGCGTATACCGTTTTAGTGGAGGGACGCCTGGCTACCAATATGACATTACAGACTTCGGGAGGAAGGTCGAAAGCTGTCAACTGTTGCCGCTCAATCTCCACGCAAGGAGGTGGAGGCTGGACAGGTACGGGTGGAGGACCATCCCCTGCTGCTGCGACAGAAGATCCTCCTGAAGAGGCAGTCTGATCGGAGGATCGATGGCCATGCTCAAGAGCTCGGGATACCAGACTCTTCGTGCCCAATCCGGAGCCACAACAATGACTTGGGCCTGGTCGCGCTTGATCTTCTTCAGCACTCTGGGCAGAAATGGTATAGGCGGAAAGGTGTATAGAAGACCGCAATTCCACTCGTGACAAAAAGCGTCACTGAGCGAGTGCCGCCTTGGAAATTCCAACGCACTGAACTGCTGACATTGCGTGTTCTCTTCTGTGGCGAACAGATCTAACCAAGGCTCTCCCCACTACTGAAAGAGACCTTGCACCACCTCAGAATGAAGACGCCATTCGTGATCCATCAAGCTCCGGCAGTTGAGTTCGTCTGCCCTGGCGTTCAGTGAACCTGTCAGGTGTTGAACCACCAGGGACATGCCCTCATGTTCCAGCCATGTGCAGAGGTGAAGGGCCTCTTGACATAGGGTCCACGACCCCACCCCGCCCTGTTTGTTGCAGTGCCACATGAAGGTGGTGTTGTCCGTGAACACCTGCACTACTCTTCCCTTGACAGAAGGAAGGAATGCATTCAGTGCAAGACGAATCGCCCGGAGCTCCAGAAAGTTGATGTGGACCCTGGACTCCACCGGAGACCAGAGGCCTCTGATCTCTGCCTCTCCCATGTGGCCGCCCCATCCCAGAAGAGACGCATCTTGTCACCACTGTGAAGTCTGGTTGGGGAAGGGAGAGGGATTTGCCGTTGACCCAATCCTGGTTCGTTAGCCACCACTGCAATTGGTGTGCAGTGCCCTCCGAGATCTGGATGACATTGGAAATACTCCCCTGATGCTGTGCCCACTGGAACTTCAGGTCCCACTGCAGAGCCCGCAGGTGCCCCCTGGCATGGTCCACCAGAAGGATGCAGGAGGCCTTGAGGCCCAGCAGCCTCAAGGTCAATCTCACCGAAACCCGGGATAGAGGCTGAAACATTGGTATCATAGCCCTGCTAGGGATGATAAGCCGGAAACTGCACTGTGTCCAGAACTGCTCCGATGAAAAGGAGCTTCTGAGGGGGAATCGGGTGTGACTTCGGCACATTGATAGTGAATTCAGGAGGTCAGTCGTAGTCTGGAGGTGGGAGACGACAGCCTGGGGCGAGCCATCCTTCAACAACCAGTCGTCTAGATAGGGGAAGACTGGAACCCCTGATCTGCGCAGATGAGCTGCGACCACCGCCATCAACTTTTGTGAACACCCGAGGGGTGCTGGTAAGGCCAAAGGGGAGCACGGTAAACTGAAAATGCTCGTGGCCTACTGTGAACCATAGGTAACGCCTGTGGGCCGGCAGGACGGGGATGTGAAAATAGGCGCCCTCCAAGTCCAACGCTACCCTCCAGGGTCGAGGGCAGACAGGACCTGAGCTAACGTCAACATTTTGAACTTCTCCTTAAGGAGGAAGTGGTTGACGTCTCTGAGATCCAAGATAGGACGCAGGCCTTTGTCCTTCTTGGGTACCAGGAAGTAGTGGAAGTAACAACCACGCCCTACTTCCGGAATAGGGACTCGCTCGTCGGCTCTCTTGGCCAAGAGAGCCGTAACTTCCTGACGGAGAAGGGCCAAGTGATCCTCCGACATGCGATGGAGTGTTGGTGGCATGGAGGGAGGGGTAGTCTCGAAGGGGAGGGAGTAGCCCCTTCGGTCTATCTGCAAAACCCACCTGTCCGACGTGATGCTGTGGCAGTGGGGGAGTTGATGGCGGATCCTGCTGCCCACTGGCAACTGGTGGCCCTGAAAGGTCGGACTAGGAAGGCTTAGAGGCTGCTGCAGAGGGGGCACTGGTAGACTGGCCCGCCCGCTAGCCCCCAGACCCACGGCATTGGGTCCCACGTCCCCGGCCGCGCAGAGGCTGGGTAGTTTGCGCCGGCCAGTGGCCCTGTGTGGAACGTGGTGGGGCACCCCTTCCGTAGCCACGAAAGGGGTGAAAGGCAGACTGCGCAGAACGAGAGGTGGTAGCGAGGCCCAAGGATCTGGTCGTAGCTCTAGAGTCCTTGAAGCGCTCGAGCGCACTGTCTGCCTTGTTGCCAAACAGGCGACGGCCATCAAAAGGCATGTCCAAAAGGGTTGATTGGACATCCCCAGAAAAGCCAGTGGATCTCAGCCAGGCGTAGCGTCTGAGCTACTGATTTAGAAATCGTTCTACCCAGCGAGTCGGCGGTGTCCAGCCCACAGCGGATGGCAAACTTTGCTGCATCTCTCCCATCTGCGACCGCACGGGAGAGTGTGACCCGGGCCTCCTCCGGGCACTGCCGCAGGACCTGCGCAACCGTATCCCACACAGAGTGGGTGTAGCGGCCCAAGAGACATGTGTTGTTCACCGACCGCAGTCCTAAGCTGGCCGAAGAAAACATCTTCTTCCCAAGGTGGTCCAGCGCCTTTGGACGTTGAGGCTTGGACCACCAAGCTCTCAGGGGCAGGGTGTTGGGAGAGGAAAATGGGGTCACCCGGTGCGGGGCGGTGGCGTTGGGCAATCATCCAATCCACAGGAGCCCCTGTGCTAGGCCTGAACCAGGTGCCTAGAAGGATGTCTGTAAGGGCCTCATTGAACAGCAGTAGGGGCTCCGAAGAGGCCGCTGCGGATGAAGCACCTCAGTCAGGAGATTCGTCCGGACTGCCACCGTAGGAAGCTCAAGGCCCAAGGCCTCAGCTGCCCTACGCAACACCACAGCATAAGAGGCTCCCTCCTCCGTGGCCACGGTAGGGGGAGAAAGCATGCCAAGGTCTGGGGAGGTATCCAGACCACTGGCTTCCCCCAACTCCTCTGTCCAGTCCGGCTCCTCGAACTGATCTGCCAAAGGGTCAACAGACCCCTCGCAGTCCTCCTCACCTTCCTCTGGCTGCCACTCAGGGCAATAGGGAATGTCAGGGGAGAACAGCGGTACAAAAGTACCGGCCGGTGTCGGTCGACGCCGGTCCGGCTCTGTGTCCAAGACAAGGGGGGAGGCCGGGGTCGATGCCGGTCGGGGACACAACCGGTGGAGGCGTCATCAGTGGTATCAGTGCCGGAGGAGGTGTCGTGAGGTCATTCAGCACCGAACCGGATCCAGGACTGGATCCCTAGGGGCCGTGTGGCACTGGAGCCGCTGGCATCGAAGGCCTAGAGCCCCCAACCGAGTCCGCGGGCCCAAAGGCACACCAGCGGAGTCGGGCTGCCCAAAGATGGAGTGGAGAGCTTCGTAAAACTGACGAAGCTGGGCAGGGGACGCTCCGGCTCCTGGGAAGGGAGGGAAGCTCTGAGCCGTCCCAGTAGGCTCTGCGGGCGGAGCCGAAGGACTACTGCCTTCCGCATCCCGCGTCGGCCGATGGACAGGGAGAACGCGAAGAGCGACAGTGCTTCTTCGCCTTCTTCTTGTGCTTAGACTTACCCAAAGACTTCGATGAAGAATGAAGGCAGTGACACCGCGACCGGTCCCGCAACCTCTCTCTCGACCTGGACCTCGAGCGGTGCAGAGCTGACTGCCGGGCCTCCAGAAGCTTTCGGGACCGCTCCCGCAAAGACTTCGGGTTCATGGCCCGACCGTCGGAGCACGACTTCGGGTCGTGGTCGCGCTCTAGGCACCAAAGGCACACGAGGTGTGGGTCCGTGACTGACATCAGCTTATGACAGGAGTCACAAGGCTTGAAGCCGCTCCATCGATGTGACATCCCTCCGTGCACCAGGAGTCGAACAACTCGAAAAAGAAGTCAACAAAAGTTGAAAAAAACTCTAGTCAAAAAGTGACTAAGGGTATGGCTCTCTCCGGATCTGCGCTGGCTGGCGCGGAAAAAGAAAGAACTGACAGCGCGCAGGTGTGGCATCTAAGTAGACACCGCAACGTCATTCGGGCGAACGCCAACGAAGGACACGGAGTCGACCGAAGCCACCTACCGACGCGCAGGGGTACTGCTAAAGAAAACATTTCCGGATCCAGTCTGATGCCTGGGGGTAATTCTAAGGTAAGGAATGTACAACTAATAGACTCTTTCAGATACTGGCTCCAGAATGGCTTTGTTAATTTGGAGGAGAGGCTCCGGAGACTAAGCAGAGGGCAGGAACACTTCTTTGAGCACATTAGTTGTTGCTTTTGTGGTAGGCAGTTGCAGATTTAAAATCTCTGCAGCCTTCAACATAACTTTATTGAGGGAGATCTCAGGCGTTGGTGGACCTGCTAGGAAATCCATGGCTAATTCTGGGGATGTATCTAAGCCACTAGCTGAGGAAAGACCGTAGAATTCATACACCTTATTTCCAGATTCTCAGTATGGAGTGATATCCATAGGGTAAGAGTCCATTCCAAGAACCTCATGGACACAGTTCCTGTATTGTTCCTCCAAAAGACTTTGAGTCTCTTTACACTACCTATTCTGAGGACAGGTATTAGCATTGGGTTGTGATGCCAGTGGAACTGTATCTGGAGCGGAGGTGGTGCCGCCCACGGCATCGTAGATTGAGGCAGCGAATAACAAAGAGTAGGTGCCGCCCACGGCATCGTAGATTGAGGCAGCGAATAACAAAGAGTAGTTTCAAAAGAATGCGTCCACAACGAATCCGTCACGGCAATGCCAAACACGTTGGATGTAAGTGTATAAACATCGGAAAAAGGTATGGGGCCGTTGACGCCAAAGGGGTGCCAGTAGGCGTAGTTGCTTCTGTGAAAATTGAATATATTGCGTTAAAGAATGCTGCCAAAACTGCCCATGGAGTTGGAAAGGCTGGTGCTGGCGCCAGTATTTCGGGTGGTGGAGACACCAGCGCCGAAGGCTCTGGAATATTCAACGGTCTCTCCAGAGCTGGGTCCAGTTGAGACGACAGAGCGGGACTGCAGGGAGTGGGAGCCGTCGGGGTCCAGTCAGCTAACTACGGCTCCGAGGACGACAGTCCTATGGGTGGAGAATGACAGGTTGACTTACCTTTGGTGTGCTTCTTCAATTTTTTTATGCTTCCTCTTTTTGTCTCCCAACAACGAAGGAGATCTTCAGTGATGTCTCGACCTTTTATGTCTGGCCCTGGCCATGAAACGTTTAGCCGCTCGCTCTTTAATGGCCTTGGGGTGCATACTGAGGCATGATGAACAAGTGCAGGAATTGTGGTCTGACCCCAGACCAAAGGTAAACAGTATGCAGGTTCGTAATGGACATTTGTTTCTCACAGTTGGGACAGGGCTTTTACCCCGATTTCTTTGGAGGAGAAATGGTACTGCTTGTTTAAGGTTTTTATGCGAGGAAATTTCCTCAGAGAGCAAAGCTCCAGTTCTGCGTCGAAGGCGCAGAACCAGGGGAACTGACAGCTTTATGGCCTCGGTGACACTGCCGGAGGTCACTTGTGGCGCTGACCAAATCCAGCACCCTCTACTGGCGACTTGAGAGTTTCCAGATCTGACACCTAGGGCTGTTCTACAGGTGTGGAATCTACAGGTAGAAGTATCCATCAGGATGTTAAAAACTCAATTTTTTTTTTTTTTAAATGGCTTGAATGAAAATCTAGCTTATTCTGAAAGAATTTGCATGCCTTAACAAATCTGTTTATACCATCCAAGCTTTGACACTTGACCCAAAATTCAATAAAAACAGCTCAAAAGCACCGGGCAAACCTATTGTTGCTGGTTGTCAGTCAATCTTACATCCCTTTGCCAACTATGTGAATTTTGTCATAAATCCTTTTGTACCCACTCATACATGAGTGACAGTCAGACCTTCGAGATAGCAGGGTTTACACTTAGTAAGACTTTTGACCTATTAGTAACTATGGATTTTGTAAGCCTCTACACCAACATTCACTAAAGCTCTCTCACAATTCTACATTTCACATTATAGACCTGTGCCTGCCCCCACCTAATACCCACTTCATTTATTCTAGATTGTGCTGCCTTGGCTTTGCGACAACTATTTCATCTTTAAGGATACCTTTTAATGAGCAACTCAAGGGAGTAGCAAAGGTTGCTATTTTTTGTACAAGATATAGCTAACCTATATGTTGCAGCCTTTGAAGAGACCACAGTCTATGACGGCACTAATCCCTTTAAAACCAATATGAGAAAATGGCTTATACAGAAGACGCTTTCATGATTTGGAGAGGGCTATGTCTTGCCTAGTATCATTCCAGAAGCTCAATGCACATAACATAAATTTACACTTCACTCTAGACTTTTCTGCTACTAAAGAACAAGCTACTTACCTTCGGTAACGCTCTTTCCGGTAGAGAGACTAACTACACATTCCCCACCTTTTGAATACTCCCCCAGGCGCCAGATGTGACGTACGCTGGCCTATATAGGCTCCACCAATGTGCTCTGACATCAGTTGCTGTAGACACAGAGCCAATTACATTGATCATAACCAGTGTGCGATTCTTAAATTGGGATCTTTTTTACGTGAAGTGACCAATCAATCAATCAATCACGGCATTTATAGAGCGCGCTACTCACCCGGGAGGGTCTCAAGGCGCTGGGGGAGGGGGTAAGTTACTGCTCGAACAGCCAGGTCTTGAGCTGCTTCCTGAAGGCGAGATGGTCCTGGGTTCGCCGAAGGTGAGTGGGGAGGGAGTTCCAGGTCTTGGCCGCCAGGTAGGAGAAGGATCTTCCTCCGGCGGTGGTTCTGCGGATGCGTGGTACGGTGGCGAGGGCGTGGCTGGTTGATCGTAGCTGGCGTGTGGGCGTGTAGAAGGACATGCGGTCGTTGAGGTACTTTGGGCCCAGGTCGTGGAGGGCCTTGTGTGCGTGGGTGAGGAGTCTGAACGTGATTCTCTTGCTGACGGGGAGCCAGTGCAGGTCTTTCAGGTGTACGGTGATGTGGCTGTGTCGGGGGATGTCCAGGATGAGTCGTGCGGAGGCGTTCTGGATGCGCTGGAGTCTCTTTTGAAGTTTGGCTGTGGTTCCGGCGTAGAGGGTGTTCCCATAGTCCAGTCGGCTGGTGACGAGTGCCTGGGTGACGGTCTTCCTGGTTTCAGTGGGGATCCATCTGAAGATCTTGCGGAGCATGCGCAGGGTGTTGAAGCATGAAGATGAGACGGCGTTGACTTGTTTGGTCATTGATAGGGAGGAGTCCAGGATGAAGCCCAGGTTGCGTGCGTGGTCCGTTGGCTTGGGTGCGGTGCCCAGGGCCGGGGGCCACCAGGAGTCGTCCCAGGCGGAGGGTGATGAGCCCAGGATGAGGACTTCCGTCTTGTCTGAGTTCAGTTTAAGGCGGCTGTTCCTCATCCAGTCGGCGACGTCTCTCATCCCGTCGTGCAGGTTGGCTCTGGCGGTAGTGGGGTCGTTGGTGAGGGAGAGGATCAGCTGGGTGTCGTCGGCGTAGGAGATGATGTTGAGGTTGTGTCGGCGTGCGATGGCTGCGAGGGGGCTCATGTAGACGTTGAAGAGGGTCGGGCTGAGTGAGGATCCTTGTGGAACGCCGCAGATGACTTCGGTGGCTTCGGATCTGAACGGGGAGAGGCGGACTCTCTGGGTTCTTCCGGCGAGGAACGAGATGATCCATTCCAGTGCTTTCTCTCGGATTCCGATGTTGCTGAGGCGCTTCACTAGGGTGCGGTGGCAGACGGTGTCGAACGCCGCGGAGAGGTCCAGGAGGATGAGGGCAGCTGTTTCCCCGTTGTCGGTTAGGGTTCTGATGTCGTCGGTGGCTGCGATAAGGGCGGTCTCGGTGCTGTGGTTGGCCCGAAACCCGGACTGCGAGGGGTCGAGGGATCCATTCGTCTCGAGGAAGGCGGCAAGCTGTCTGTTGACGGTCTTCTCGATGACTTTGGCCGGAAACGGAAGGAGCGAGATGGGGCGGTAGTGACCAGTTCAGGGAGGTGGGAGGGTCAGTGAGGAATGTGCGGCTAAATAGAGGCTCTATCAGAAAGAGTGTTACCAAAGATAAGTAACTTGTTCTTCTGATCGAAACTTCTAACCACAGATTTTCACCTTTTGAAAAGATACCCAACTAATAACTTCTAGGTAGTGGGTCCATGAACCGATTCAAACACAAAAATTCCTGTATGTTGTCATGATTGTCTAGGCAATAGTGTCTTGTGAACATATGTAGTGATGCCCACGTAGCAGCCTGACAAATGTCAAGAACCACCACCATATCTATGACTCTTTGGATTGCTCTAACCATGTTGAGCGTTATCTGCAGTGTTCTTTTCTTGCTGTTTCAATAAAAAATTACAACACAAAAAAAGAGCCACCACCAGCGTGCCAACGCAGGGATAGCAGCCTTGGCCTTGGTAGAAAGAGTTTGCAAGCCCTCATGGGGCTGCTTTTTGGACAGTGCGTAGCAGACCTTAATGCAAAATACGATTCAGCGCGAGATAGCCCGTTCCTGCACAGCCCTGCCTTTCTTTGCACCAGTGAATCTGATAAAGAGGTGATTGCCCAGCCAGTGGTCTCTGAGAGCTCTTTTCTGATCCAACCGTTGAAGTCTCTCCTCCTCCTCCTTAGAAGGATAAGGCGGAGCAAAGAAAGTTGGAAGTATGATGTTCTGACCAAGATGAAAGACAGTCTGGACCTTCGGGAGACTAGAGTCTGTAGAACCATTTTAATTGGGTGAAATGTATGTGTACGGTGGGTTAACAGACAAAGCCTGTAACTCATTCATCCAAATTGCCGATGTTATGGCAACAAGAAAGACTGTCTTGAGGATAAGCAACCTAAAAAACAACTGTGGCGGGGCTCAAAGGGCGCGCACGAGGAATGTGAGGACCAACTTAAAGTCCCATTGGGGCATAGCAAAGGGGGGAACATGTTGCAAACCATTGAGAAAACGCATCACAAATAGTGATTTAAATAATGATGGCTAGTCCGGTTACCTTAAGAGGGCCAAAAGAGCCGACGGGTACTCTTTAACAGTGCCCAAAGCAACACTTTGTTGAGTGAGGGACAACCCAAACATCATAACATCTAACAGCTTAGCATGGAGTGGGTCACTCACTGGAGCATCGCACCAGGCCACAAACTTATCTAAATGGCAGGTGAAAACAGATTTGGTTGAGGGAGTTCTGGCTGCAAAGGCAACATTCACAACTTTGGAGGAAGGTCGAAGGCACTCATCATTTGCCGCTAGATCTCACACCATGGATGTGTAGGTTGCACTGGTTCGGGTGGTAAAACCTGCCCTGCTGCTCTGGCAGGAGATCCTCACGAAGAGATGGCCTAATCGGAAGACAAGTGCTCCTGCCAGGAGATCCTCATGGTAGGCACAAACCTGCACCTTATCCAGAATGGCTCTGATGAAGGGGAGTGTCTGCGAAGGAGTCGAATGTGACCTTGGTACATTGATAGTGAATCCCAAGGATGTCAGGAGGTCCACTGTAGTCTCTAGGTGGTTGGCGACTGCCTGGATTGAGCCCACCTTCAACAACCAGTTGTTAAGGTAGATGAAGACTGGAACCCCGACTTCCAAAGATGTGCTGCTGCTACCACCACCATCACTTTGGTGAACACCTGAGGGGCGCTGGTAAGGCCAAAAGAGAGCACTGCCAACTGAAAATGCTCATGGCCTAAAGTGAAGCACAGATAGCCCCTGGAACCCTTCAGGACAGGGATGTTGAAATAAGCGTTCTACAGATCTAGAGCTACCATTCAGAGTTGAAAGCAGACAAAACCTGGGCCTGGGAGAGAATCTTGAACTTTTCTTTCCGCATAAAAGAAAGGCACAAAATGCCCCCACTGTTTTTCAGCACCAGGAAGTTGTAGGAATAACAACCCGATCAACCTCTGGTGCTGGTACCCTCTATTTATGGCTCCTTTGACTAAAAGAACCTGCCCTTCCTGCTGCAAGAGGACAAGGATTATGTTACCCTGTAAGCATCTGTTCTTGGCATGCAGAGCTGTAGATTCACATGCATTGCATACTCCTGCCATCTATTGATGGGTCCAGATGTTTGCAAGTTGTGTTTCTTCGAAGAAGTCTTTTCCAGTCACGAGGAAAGGTGACTCCTCCTTTCGGGGATAGTGAGCTTGGGCATCGACTCCATTGTTAGATTGTTTTCCCGCAAGAGGGTGAGATTGGAGTAAGTGTAGTATAGAGATGTGCATGCGTATAATGTGAATAATAAGAACTGCAACAACCATTGGTGTCCGGGGAAGAGGAGGGCGCATGTGAAATTACAGCTCTACATGCCAAGAACAGATGCTTACAGGGTGAGTGACAATCCGTTTGAGGCATGTGTGCTATAGATACACATGCTTTGCATAGATTGTATAGCAGTATCCTCCCAAAGCGGTGGCTAACCAGCGGGTGTCGCAGTTGTTTGAAAAAGTGTTTTTAGCACTGCTTGTCCTACATTAGCTTGTTGATGTGCTAATACATCCACACAATGTTTGGTAAATGTGTGTGGTGTAGACCATGTAGCTGCCTTACATATGTCAGCTAAGGGAAAGTTACCTAAAAAGGCCATAGATGCTCCTATTTTGCGAGTAGAATGTGCTCTAGGAGGTATAGTTAAAAGTTATTTTAGCTTGAACATAGCAAGTTCGAACACATTTAACAATACATCTAGAAATACCGGATTTAGAGATAGGATTTTCTTTATGAGGTAGAGCAAATGCAACAAAAAGTTGTTTTGCGAAAATCTTTTGTTCTATCAATATAGTATAATAGTGCTCTTTTGACATCAAGTGTGTGTAGAGCACAGGTAACTCAACTGATTGGTTAATATGAAAAGCAGAAACTACTTTTGGAAGGAATTTTGGGTTTGTACGAAAAACCACTATCTTTATGAATTTGAAAGAAAGGTTCTTCTAAGGTTAATGCCTGCAGCTCACCAACACGTCGTAATGAAGTGATAGCAATTAGAATGGCAACCTTCCATGAAAGAAATTGTAATGAACAATTGTGTAATGGCTCAAAAGGTGGACCCATAAGCCTTGTGAGAACAATGTTAAGGTTCCAGACAGGTGCAGGTGGTATCCTGGGTGGTATTATTCTTTTAAGGCCTTCCATAAAAGCTTTAATCACTGGGACTTTTAATAAGGACAAATGTCTGTTTTGCAGATATGCAGCTACTGCCACCAGGTGTAGTCGAATAGATGTGTAGGCTAGCCAACTCGCTGTAGATGCAAAAGACAACAAATAATATTTTGTATAGATGCATCTAGTGGATCAATTGTGTTATTACAATATATAACAAACCTATTCCACTTTGCTGCATAAAATGATCTAGTGGTAGATTTTCTTGCTTCTTTAAGAATTGTCATACAATCTTGTGGCAGATTTAGGTATCCGAACTCTGTGGCTTCAGGAAACAGATCGCTAGGTTGAGCTCCTTGGGGTTTGGATGTCTGATTTCTCCATGATTCTGTGTGAGAAGGTTGGAAGTGAGGTGCAGCTTTTGGTGTGGAACCACTGACAGTTCTAGTAGTGTGGTGAACCATGGTTGACGAGCCCATGTGGGAGCCACTAGAATTAGTGTGAGTGATGTCTGCCTGAGTTTCCGAACCAGAAATGGAAGGAGAGGCAGAAAAGCGTAAGCAAATTTCCCTGACCCATTCATCCATAGGGTACTGCCTTTGGATAGATGGTATGGGAATCTGGAGGCGAAGTTTGGCCATTTTGAGTTCTCTGCTGTGGAAAAGAGATCTATCTGTGGGAATCTCCATTTTTGGAAGTACGGAAGGAGAACCTGGGGATGAAGTTCCCATTCGTGTACTGTTTGCCGCATCCTGCTGAGGTCGGCTAATCGGTTGTGCATGCCTGGAAGGTGTTCTGCCAGAAGATGAATTTTGTGATGTATTGCCGAACGCCAAATGGTCAGAGTCGTGACAACTGTAGAGAGTGTCCCCCCCCCCCATTTTTGTGCATAGCTGTCATATTGTCCGTCCGGACTAGGACAACTTTTCCTATGAGGTGAGACTGAAAAGCTTTTAGTGCTAGATAAACAGCTAGAAGTTCTAAGTAATTGATGAGGAGACTCTTGTGTTTGGTGTCCCATAAACCCTGAATTGTTAGATGCTGGAGATAAGCACCCCAACCTTGTGAGAGATGCATCTGGTGTTAACACGACTTGTGGATTCGGCCCCTTTGATAGGTTTTGTGTGTTCCACCACTGCAGAGAGCGATGAGTGCAGCTGTCTACCAACACTAGATCTGTTAACTGACCCTGTGATTGATTCCACTGACGTGCTAAGCATTCCTGTAGAGGACACGTGTAATCTTGTGTGAGGCACTATTGCAATGCATGATGCCATCATCCCTAATAGTTGCATGAAAGTTTTGACTGTTAAGTATTGGTTGTTTTGAAACTATAGCATTAAAGTTTAAAAGTTTTGAATTCTGAATGCATTGGGAGAGGCTAGAGCTGTGTGAGTGTTTAGCGTTGCTCCCAGATATGGTTGCAGTTGTGAGGGATGAAGATGGGACTTTTGTGCATTGACTGTAAATCCCAATTGATGGAGAAGACTTATGGTAGTTTGAGTGTGTTATAAACACTTTTGCCCTGTGTTGACTTTGATTAGCCAATCATCCAGATATTGGAAGACATGTATTTGTTGTCTTGTTAGGTGAGCTGCTACTACTGCTAGACATTTTGTGAATACTCTGGGCGGTGCAGTCACTCCGAATGGGAGTACTTTGAATTGATAGTGATTTCCTGCTATTACAAATCTGAGATATTTGCGATGTGCTGGGTGGACAGGAATATGGAAGTATGCGTCCTTTAAGTCTACTGTGGACATATAGGCGCCTTGTTGTAGAAGTGGAAAAACTTGTTGAAGGGTAACCATATGGAAGTGCTCTAACAGAATGTATAGGTAGAACAGTTTGAGATCTAGGACTGGTTGTAGAGACCCGTCCTTCTTGGGGATTAGGCAGTAAAGTGAGTAAACTCCTGATCCTTGGTGTTGTAATGGAACTGGTTCTATAGATCCTTTTGTTAGAATAGCTTGATTTTCTTGTTTGAGGAGCTGTTGGTGTTGCAGCAAGAGTTTGTGAGTGCAAGGTGGAATATTGGGAAAATTGCTGGTAAGCTATAGTCAATAACCATGCTGGATAATGTCGAATACCCGTCTGTCTGATGTTACTGATTGCCAAATGGGAAAGAATTGTTGTAGTCTTCCCCCCACAGGTGTAAAATTGTAGGGGGGTATTGTAGGCAAGTAAGTTTGTTGGTAGATGGAGAGGTACGTGTTGGTGTGCCTTTACCTCTGCCTTTGAAATGGTTTCCTCTGTACCCACCTTTATAGAAACCTCTTGATGGCAAGGGTTGTGTTTGACCTGTATGAGGGTACATTGGGATCTGAGGAATTATCTTTGGATCCCCCTCTATAAAATGAGCGACGAAAGGAGCCTCTATTGGATGGTGACTGAAGGGCTCCCATTGATTTCCCTACTTCTGTGTCCTTTTTCATTTTCTCAAGTGACTCTTCTACTTGAGGTCCAAAAAGATTTTGTTTGTCAAATGGGGCATTAAGAATAACTTGCTGAACCTCCGGTTTAAACCCGGAGATTCTCAGCCATGCAAGCCTTCTAAGAAGAATGCTGGTGTTGATACCCCTTGCTGCAGTATCAGCAGCATCTAGTGCACATCTGATAGAGGAATTAGATATTAATTTCCCCTCCTGCGCTAATTCGTGTCCTTTTTTTTGTGTTCTTCTGGGAGATATTGGAGTAACTGCTCCATTTCATCCCAGTGGATATCTTGCTAATAGGCCTTTGTGCGTTAGCTATACGCCAGTGGTTGGCGGATTGTGCAGCCACCCGTTTCCCTGATGAATCTATCAACTTAAACTCTTTGTCTGGAGGCGGTGCATCTGCTGAAGTTTGGGAATTTGCCCTTTCCCAAGCATTGGACACAACTAAGGAATTAAAAGGCAACTGCAAATTAGATCAGTTGGAGGTGTGTATTTCTTGTCAACCCTGGGTGTTAAAATACAAGCCCGTACAGGGCCTTTAAAAATATCGCCAGCATGTCGCATCATGCCTTTTAACGTAGGTAAAGATTGTGCCGTCCTATGTGATGTTCCTAAAGTTTCAAATAAAAAATCCTCCTCTAAGGATTCCTTATATAGCGTGACCCCATGGTATGATGCTGCTCTGGAAATTCACTCCTGGTATGGTGTGTTGTCATCAGGAGGTGATGGATTTGTAGGGTATAGGTCAGGATCATTATCTTATGGAGGATCAATGTTGTAATCATTCCATGGATACATTGGTGGTGGACTATCATCACCCCTATAATCAATATCAGGCTGTGTGTGAGGAGAACCCTGTGGTGTAATGTCTAACGGGTTTGGGCCTGTTGGTGGTGAAGATGGTGTAGGGGTTTGAAGAACAGGATGGATAGGGCTTGTAGCCATGTCTTTTTTCTTTTCTAGAGACATTTTGTAACTTATATCATCTGAAGGAATGTTTAGACATGTTTAGCTAGTATGTGCCCAGTTTCTTGATTAATGTAGATTTTCTTCTGCTTAGGATCCAGTTTTTCCCTGCATAATCTCCCGGATCGGTTCTGGAGGCTTTTGAGGAGCATCTTTTGTTTTCGGTGCCGAACTGGCCCTGTACTTTTTATCCTTTGGTGCCGAAGGTAGTTTGTCCTGACTCGGTCCTGAGCCAGAAGGTTTGACGGTCTGTTTCGGTGCGGAGTCCCAGGGCGGAGCATTTGAAGCAGTGTCTTGGTGCAGACCATGGCCAGAAGGCAGTGATGGCCCAGAATCCTTGTGCTTGGTGCAACAAAGTTTGAGGGGCAAAGGGGCTTTGTAACTCACGACACCCTGTCCCGCTGGAACGTCTTTGACTCACTCGATTTCCGGTTCCAAATCAGATTCTCTTCCGCTGCCGACACCTCCATTTCTTCGTGCTCGGTATCTTCGGAGAAGATATCTGGGGTGTGTTCAATGTTCTGCCGCTGCATGTCCCTTCGTCGAGCCCAACGATCACGCAAAGTCTTCTTCGATCTGAACGATCGACAAGCGTCACAATCTTCTTCCTTGTGCTCCGGTGAGAGGAACAAGTTGCAGACTTTATGCAGGTCGGTGCGCGGACACTTGGAGTGGCACCGAGGGCAGAATTGAAACAGAGTCTGTTCCATTGGCAGAAGACTGGCTAATACGGAACGGAGTGGAAGTCGACCGATGCGGCTAGACCTAAAGGCAGCCAACGATGTCTTCTCTGCCAAAGATGGAGAGTGACAGGACCTGCAAGGCTTGAAACCGGTCTGACGTTGGGACATCCCTCGCGCACCAGGAGTCGATGGACCCAAAAAGAAGTCGACAAAACGTCGAAAAAAGGCTAGCCGCAAAGTGGTTAAGTGGTAGCCATCTCTGGATCTGCGCTAGGCTGGTGCGGAAAAAGAACTGATGTCAGCGCGCAGGGGCGGCATCTAAGTAGACACAGCAACGTCATCCCAGTGACCACGAAGCAGACAACGGATGTGGAGTCGACCGACGCCACCTACCGACGTGCAGGGGTACGGCTAAGAAAAATCTCCGGAACCAGTCTCATGCCTGGAGAAAATTCTAAGGTAAGGAATCTACAATTAACTTTCTCTTTCAGACCAATCTACAATGGAGTCGATGCCCATGCGCACTATCACCGAAAGGAGGCGTCACCTTGCCTCGTGAATGGAAAAGACTTCTTCGAAGAAAAACAACTTGCAAACATCCGGACCAAACACTAGATGGCAAGAGTATGCAAAGCATGTGTATCTACAACACACATGCCTCGAACATGGTCCGCCATCAGCTGGTTTAGGGATGGTGGAAAATGCGGCAGGGTCTTGAGATGTTTGAAAACGTAACCCGGCTGGACAATCTGCAGGACCCACTTGTCAGAAGTTTTTGTCCGAAACTCTAGCATAAAGTGTGATATCCTGCCTATGACAGGGAGGGTGTGTGCCGTCAAGGGCACGCTAGAGGCATGGGTGGGCAGCGGCTGGGTGCAGAAGAGTGGGCTGCACTCTGTCCCTGTTGCTCTCTCCCGTGGTACTGCGGCCACAGAAAGGCTTTGGTGATGTTTGGACCTGCTGGGGCTATTGGTGATGATCTTGGAAGCCCCTACATCAGCCACAATGGGAACAAAACTGCTTGTGCGGCTGACAAAGTGAAGCATAAAGGCCTAAGAGTGCGCTAAGGCCCTATCTTTGAAGCGCTTCAGGATCGCTTTATTTCCATAAAGTCCAGTGTCGTCAAACTGCATGTCCATAAAAAATGGTGTGAAAGTTTCCTCAAAAGCCAGTGGACCGCACCCAGGCTTGTCTGTAAATTGCTACACTGGTGGCAACAGCCCTGTCGAGAGTGTTGGTGGTACCCCGTACGTAGTGGATGCCAAAACTGGCTGCATCACAACCATTTTCCATAACCTGGGAAAATGTTGATCGGGATCATGGGCAATCCTTGCACCACGGTGTCCCACAAGACATAAGAGGAGCGGCCAATAAGGCACTTGGCATTCATGAGTGAATGACCAAACTTGTAGAGGAAAAAACAGCTTACCCAAAGTCTCTATCCACTTTGATTACCTGTCAGGATGAGTGACGGGAAACAAGTTTGGGTAAACTCGGTGGCCAAAGCCTGCTCCACAAGGGTCTCGGGTGGGGTGCTGGGTGAGGAAAGCTAGATCACCCAGGGCAAGGCAGTGACTTCAGGCAACCTTGCGAAGTACAGGTGGGCCTCAGCAGGGTTTGGCCTACATACCTAAAAGTGTATCAGTGACCTCCTTGTTGAATATGAGTGAGTTGAAAATGGGCTTAGAGCTCAGGCTGTAACACCTCTCTTGGGATACTGGTTTTAACTTACTGAGTAGGAAATAGAACATCAGAACCTCTGCCGTCCTTCGCATACCCATGGCAAAGGAGACACTGTATTCTATGGGAGAGCCTGTGGGGGAAAATAGTCCAGCGTCCGGGGAGGTATCCAAACAACTGGCATCTTGGAAGTCATCATAACAGTTGTCTTCTAAGTTAGGTTGGGCAATCTCACCCCCAGCATTATAGCCCCCCCTGTATTGGAGTCAGTGCCAAACAACCCATGAAGGACGGCATTTGCCACCACCAGACAGGTTTCTGGACCCCTGGGTAGGAGGCCTCTGCTCTCTGGGTCCAGAACAAAGGTGTCATGCCTCTCTTCCCAGGATGGGCTGGGTCCATGAAGGGGAAGCTTCAAAGACCTGCCACCTTTGTGAGCTGACCCTGCCTTTTGCTGCCCCCAGCAACTGGCTCCCACCGGTTCTGACCCCCACTTTGGGCGGGAGAATCAGCGGGAAAACCAAGTGAGGTAGAGAGCTGTGCCCACCTTTGCCAACCACACCCCTCAGGTGGGGGAGACTAGGTGAAGCACACATCTCAGTCCACCCCATTTTGAAGATGAGTGGACACAGCCAATTAGAGAGAGGCTCATGCCCCTTCCCACTGAAGGGTGGCATAATAGGGGGTGTACTCACCCCAAGGAAGGGATCTATTGGTCCTGACCTGCACACCCTTGTAACGCCCCTAAATTTAGTATTTAGGGGCGACCGTGAACCTTGCCTCCTCAGATTCAAGGAAGAAAGAAGGACCGATGAGCTGTGCTGACCCAGGAAGAAGAGGACACCAACTGCTTTGGCCCCAGCCCCACTGGCCTGTCCAGACTCCCACCTGCTCACAGCGAAACCTCGGCATGTCCAGCAGGCAGCAGCCATCCAGAACCCGGAGGACCTGCCCTCATCTACAAAGACGTTGTCTCCTGTGAGCACCGGATTTTCAACACCAAAGACTCCAACACAGAACCCAAATCCAGGCGGCTCCGCGGTTCTGCACCACTCTTCACCGAATGACTATGGCCCGAGTTAGAGTTGCCCAACACCAGCGATCCTGACCTGGGATCTGGTGATCCCTGACTGGTCTCGAGCTCTAGACAGGCACCTGCAGCCTCAACCGGAGGGGTCCCCCCCCTAACGGAGCTGGTAAGAAGACCAGACGCCTAAAGACACCCCTGCACCCGACGCCCCACGGCCTTGGGTGGCCCAACTGACGGTGCCCAGGCATCCCCACAAGAACCCACCTACCTCTCCTGCCGATGGTCGCCTTCAGGAAGCCTCCTTACCCGAGCCTGCAGCTTTTCTTCCAAAGCCGAGATCTCCATTGGAAACCACAGGGCTCCCGGCGTCTTCCTAGCGCACTCTATCTGGCCGCCTCCGTGCCGCTGGTGGTGTAGCTCCTGTGCTGATTGTTGGCCCCTGCAGTGCTGATCCTAACCCCAGGAGCTTTGCTCCCACAACCGAGTGGCCTGCTCGTAAGCAGCCCCCAACCAACGGCCCCCTAGCTCCGTTGGCTAACATTGGGCCCCTGCACTCTGCACCTGGCCGCCCTTGTACCGCAGGTGGTGCGATTTGAGTGCCTAACTGAACCGTGCTTCTAACCTCAAAAGCTATTCTTGCAGGACGTTTACTTACCTGAAAACCGATAACCTCCTTTTCGCCCATAGAAACCTGTGTTATGGTTTTCCTCCCAAAAATGTTCTAAATGCTGAACTGTTTTTGTATGAAAGAAAAGTAACTTTGCTTTGAACCGAAAGCTGTCCTACTTACCTGTGTTTTGAACAATCCACGAGGGGATATCTAGGCATATCACCCCGATTAGTCGAAGTAACGAGAAAATAATCTAAAAGTAATAGGAAGTAATTTCTATGTATTCTAAACTGTTTTGAAAGAAAATACAAACCTGTAAGGATTCCAATTCCATTCACAATAGCATTCCCTTGTAAAGTTTTGTATTTGAAAGTTTATTCTACTTGCCTGTGCCAAGTCCTGCTTGATTCTAGAATTAAAATCGAAGTAGACCTTTTTTATACTTCCCTAATTGGTCTGAATTCTGTCTGAGTGTGTGCTATCATTCCTTGCCTGAGTGAATACAATAAATGCTTAACACAACTCCTGATAAGTCTAACTGCTCAACCACACTACCACAAAGAGAGCTGTCAGTGACTGTCTAATTTAGCCTCTGCTATACCTCTGGGGATCCACTGGACTCTGTGCACCCTATACCTTACTTTGGTAATATATATATATAAAGAGCCAGCTTCCTACAACGCCATCCAATTTGGTTTCCGGTCAGAGCACAGCACTGAAACCGCTCTTATCAAGGCCAATGAGGAGATCAGGGCAACGCTCCACCAAGGGAGCACAGCTGCCCTGATTTTGCTTGATCTATTGGCGGCCTTTGATACAGTTCACCATGGACGTCTGCTTGATTGTCTGGACACACTTGGGGTGTCTGGATCTGCCGGAAGCTGCTCAAATCTTTTCTCAGGATCAAGAGCAACTGGTGCATCTTGAAGACCTTGCCTCACCCTCTTTTTCTCTTCTGTGCGAGGGATCCCAATGGGGTCCTCGCTCAGCCCAACGTTTATCTCTACGTTACTCCTTAGGCAGACCAGATTCATTCCTTTGGTTTTGCCTTATCATATGCGGACGACACACAAATTGTCGGCTCACTATCCCAGGAGCAACAAGGTGTGGCTGCCAATTTTTGCGATTGTATGAGGGCAGTTAGTATGTGGATGTCATCGCTCAAACTGAACTCCACCAAAACGAAGGCGTTACTGTTTGGAGCTCAACCATCCTTTTGGTCCCAAGACTGGTGGACGTTTGAACTTGGTGTTCTTCCATCGCAGGCTAAATCAGTTAGAAATCTTGGAGTTATTCTTAATAATAACCTGTCATATTAATCAGGTCAATTCTGCCACTTCCGTCGCTTTCCATACCTTCAAAACTATTGGGAAGATTCTACCCTTCATTCTTTCTCGCCTCCAGAAAACTGTGGTCACAGCCTTAGTTTTGTCGAAACTCGACTACTGCAATGGTCTTTACTACAATGCGCACCAACACATTCTTAATAAGCTACAGACCGTGCAGAATGCAGCCACTAGGGTCCTCTGCAAACTTCCTAAATATCACTCTGTCTCCTTGGCCATCCAGCACCTTCACTGGCTTCCTGTCAGAGCTAGAATCATCTTCAAATCGCTCTGTATAGTTTACAAAGCCCTGCATGGTCAGGGCCCTGCATTTCTGAGGTCAGCCTTCTCTTTCTACCTTACATCTAGATCTATACGTTCCACCACCTCATCTAAACTTTTGCTGGTTCCTCGCTTCAGACGAGTGAAATGGGGCAGTCGTGTTTCATCCTGGGTGCTTCCAAAGCCTGGAACACACCCTCCCTCTTTCCATTAAATCCTTGCCCAATCTTCTGGCCTTCAGAAAGGCGCTTAAAACTTGGCTTTTTATCTCTCATTAAATTCAATTCTCCTGCTGTAGCCATCACTCCGGTTTGCTCACTTAGCTAGTGCCAAGACACCTTATTAGTATTTGAGCGCTTTATAAAATCTCAGTAAAACAAATGTTTTTCAGATTCATCTTAATGATACGTTTTCCAGCATTAAAAAACAAGTTTCATCCTATTTATAGACAAAATCACTTTTTATCTTTGGTTGACAAAAACACATAGGTCTTAATGTAGGTTAATTGTGGTAAGAGGTTGTTATACACAAGAGGAAATATAGTCCTATTTAGATATTTTTAGTTACCCACTTTTGATTTAATTGGCTTATAAATTTTCTCAAAAGAGACTGCCGAGTTTTTGCCTCTATTTAATTGCTACGCCTCATTGGGATAGTAACAAAAGGACCGATAATTTAAAGTAACAACATTCACAAAATGATATACACAGATTTTACATATATGCAGTACAGTGTTTTTCTGATGTATACATCAAGCTGTAGATTCCTCTCCGGTTGAATATCCCAAAGTTTTAGACTGGATCTGGAAACTTTGCAATATCTATCTGCACCAGTAGGTAGCGCTGGCTCCATCTTGGCATCAGTTGCAGCGCAGATCTGATGTCACTTACCACACCACTCTGGTACCCTTTTTTCTGAACCCTTTGACCGGATCAAGAGCAGCCATCTGTGTAATTTTTCATGAAAAGTTATTCTACCTTTTGCAGTGACTAATCAGAAAACAAATTAGGCTTTAAGCTTTTGTAGCTCCTGGCATGGGAAGATGTCCATTTCAGGCCCACACAAGTTTGTTTTTGGGACCTAAGCACAATTCCCAGTCATGCAACAAATGCGGCCTCATGCACATCAAAGCAAGAGAGGCAAACACACGTTTATAGCACACATGAAGAGTGCCAAGCTCAGTGCTGATCATGCTCCAGATCAGGGTGGAAGATGAACTCTTCTACTTACCAAAGTCAACAAAGAAGAAAAGAAGGAAACATAAAAAGGAGACAACACAACCCCTCTCCTAAGCAGCGCTCCTTGTCAAATGGAAGTTCCATTGATGTTCTTCACCTCCAATGGAGACCTCTGAATTGGAGCTGTTGACCTCACCTCAGAAGAACCCATGTCAACTTCGACCCTGGGCCCAACAACTCCAATTCAGGTCCTGTTCTCCATGCTGGCCCTGGCAACACTTTCCAGTCCCAATGTCTACACCCTGCAACACCTACCTATAATTTCCAGCAGTTTCTGCATGTCATGATGGCTCTATTTAGGAACACTGTGGTTCCCCCCTGGTGTGGCCGCCAGCTCCATGGAACTGATTAGGCCACAACTGGGATACCGCTAGCTGAATTTCTCTTGGCATCAGTTGGTCCCAATGTCACAAGGCAACCCTCTGGCGCAGTCAGGATCCACCCCTTCACCCAGGATTCTGCCAATGGCTCCTATTCCACCACGGCCTCCTAGCAATGCCACTGCTCCAGCCACCCATCAAGGACCTTTCCGCAAAAGATATTCATGCATTCCAGGTGGGAGGCACTATGACTTGCAGAATAGGCCAAGAACAAGGAAGGCACCCAACCTGGCTGGGCCTGTGCAAAGCCATACGTTCTGGCAGACAATAGAGAATCTGTTTAGGTTAGACTCCAATTCAATGGGAAAGACACATTAAAATAAGAGTAGCAGCGAGGTTGCTCACTTCCATGCTCTTGCTGGAAAAAGAATAATTGATGAGAAAGCACTAGAGTAACCAGTGAACTCGCTATATCACTTATGAACTGATCTCCAGAAGGAAGAGATCCCACTTAGTAATACATTTCCCCATCTTCCTTTAGGGTTAAAGGGATTTTCTATTCTTTTGAAACTCAATTTAGGCAGAAATTGTAGAAAGTAAAACACTCAAAATAAAAAGGCAACCTAGAGGAACCCCAGAATACGATTTCCTTGAACCCATAGTGCATGGAGAAAGAGAGCAAATAGGAACCAACACAGTTTCAGGCAAAAACTAAAATGGCTAGATGAAATAATTTTTCCAAAGCCTGATGCAGTTATCCAAGTGATCAAGTGTTGAGAAAACCAGGTAAGAAATCCCAGTCTAATTTAGTGCTTAAATCAAGGAATAACCATTTCTACATAAATGTCTGCTTCTGTGGGTACAATTCCCATTCAAACTCAGAATCCTGCTGAAAGGGGAATATGTGGGCTGTATTCCAGCTAAACACTAAAGTTCCAATCTAGTCAGTGTCTGAATACACACACAATGTTCATCAAAATGTTTCATTAGCTTCTGTTCAACAAAAGAACTACTAGCAAATACACCTTTCAAAAAGTATACTGATAACAAAATGATGTCAGAATCCAATCAGGAAAGCCATACATGAGGCTGTAACATTCATAAATTGAAAATGACATGAATCACAAAGCATTTTTGGTCCCTGGCGCCACCTGTTCCCTCGGCACTATGTACCAATATCTATTTTCGCAACGGTAGAGGAGGAGAGAAATAACTATTTCACAATAATCAGTCAGATAGGAACTAACATATTGCCATGTTGTAAACAAGTGTTGCAAAAAAATGTATGTGGATCCTAAGACTGGTCATTTTGAAACACTGAAATAAATACTGTATTAAGAAAATCCAAGACTAAGATCATGTCAGCCAATCAAAATGGTTGAACCATTGAAGAGAGTTTAGGGATACCATGTAGCATTAAAAAAAAAGATATGCAATCAAAACAAAAACTATATTCTATATAATGCAGCACAGGTACAGGCAGGACATCTCAAAATGATTGTGCTGCCCTCAGGAGGGAGTATATATGTATGTATATATACACAAATATATATATGTGCGTATATATACACACATCTATATGTGTGTGTATATATACACATATATATATATATATATATATATATATACACATGTGCATATATACATATATGCACATGTGCATATATACAAAATATATGAAGTGTACTATATGAAGTGTACTATTTTGTAACATATCAGCAATATTAACTTAGTACCAATCACTCTGCACAGTATATGGGACATACTTTAGAAAACGAACAACCTGTAACAAAACATAAGTAATATGTGTAAAAACATAAAAATAAATACTTTTATAAATGGTATCATTTTGGATTTAGCAGTGCAACAGGTTTTAAAGGTTCTTGTTCTAGCTAATTTGACAAATGGAGGCGCAGTAAATTAAAAACTACATCTCTTACACTGCAATGCAAACTAAAAGCAGCATAAAATGCATGTTTAACTCAAACAGCGAAAAGGGCATTTAATCCCTGGAACAAAATATTTTTGGAAAGGATATGCATGTACAAATAGTTTATGCGAGGTGAAAACTCACTCACAAAGAAGAGCACTAAAAGGATATTTGATCACAGAACAAGTAGTATTTAAAATATTGGGAACAGAACAAGAAATGCCTACAGGACTCCAGTGTCACTCAAAAGTCTCACTCCATCTTCGTGCAGCAGCTTCCTTTTTTGAAGCATCTGTATTGGACAGCACATTCTGTCAAGGTTCTGGATGGACAGTATTGGAAACAAACACCCTATGCCTATCTGATAATCTTGTTGTGCACTGACAGCTGCAGTGTACATTTGCCCCACAACACTCAAGCCATTGTGTCTCAATCCTGCTTAGGCAGCAGTATTTCTAGGGGTAGCTTTAGGAGTTGAACTCTTTCCCATGAATAAGTGCACTTACACATCAAATTCTGTGCACAGAGACATAGATCACACCAGAAAGCTACATGTGAAAAGCTAGTTTTAAGTGAAAAAACAGAAAGTCACTCAAATGCACAGTCTTATTTTAGATGCAATGCATTGCAATTCCACTTATTTGAGGTAATGGGGACTATGTAATGTTTTTTAAGTTATATAAGTTCATTTGATACAATATTTGTATAGTGGTAATGCCAATGAAGAAGGCTCAGCAGCGTAAGCAAAAATATTAACCAAGTTGTCA
Organism: Calotriton arnoldi; assembly: GCA_963921515.1. Lineage (NCBI taxonomy): Eukaryota > Metazoa > Chordata > Amphibia > Caudata > Salamandridae > Calotriton > Calotriton arnoldi. The sequence goes on along the minus strand of CAWUFW010002691.1, from coordinate 1,788,480 downwards.
GACTGCAGTAGCATATTAGAGCTTTTGCTCGAATTCATAAAATCTTTGATCATAAAAACTGGAAAAATACTAGAGTCTTGGTTTTCCTACACACTACTCCATTCTTAAATTGAAAAACAAAAAAACAAAAAATTAATGCCTGTAGACCTACCTCCTGTTATGGGTGATATTAAGTGCTAACAGGAAAGGGTGTATACTTCCAAATTTAAGATATGCAAAAAAATCATTCCAGACTTTCTTTTAACCATCCACACCTCTAAAACACACAAAGTGGAATAAAACCGTTATCAGACAGTGGCGCATCCAGAGCAAAATGATATACAAACTGATAACACAATGGTCACTAAGCCGAGTTTACATCACATGATTAGGACAATAAATACAGTGGGTGAACAACTGCCCACCTCATACCCCCAGCTTTCTGATTCAAATGGAATGCTTTTAGAAACTGTACAATTATTTATGTCACTGATACCCAGGTTCCATCACCAAACAGAAAAGAAATAAAATATATATTGCAAATAAAAACAAGTGTTTATAGATTATCCTATCCCAGAGGTTATCAAATTGGGTCACAAACAACATCTTTGGGAAACCCCCAAATCGCTTGGGTACTTTTTACAGGGGGGAAAAAGCCCACATTTTCATACAAAATACTTGAGGGGGTCTGTGACTCCAGAAACCTCAGATCTATTCAAGATAGATATATAATTACAATTCTTCTTGGCAGAAGGTGCAAATCATGTTTCCATTATCATTTTCTGCTTGTACAAAAAGAACCATTCTCTCACTTCATCAAAAACCTCAATTTTCTAATCCCACACCCGTACTTATTAAAATGTTCCTTTAAATTGGGGAAGACTAGTGAACATTCATCTGTCCACCCCAGATGAAAGCTTGAGACACCTGGTGCTCCAGAAACATGTTCCTCTTTCAGTAGAACCAAACTTGAGGACATTCTGAGAACTTGTCAACTGTCCCCCAGAAGCTTTCCGCATCCCTCTGGATTCTCACAGTGTTTTTGTGTTGGGGGTTTGTCTTACATCCTCTGAATTCAGTTTTAAATTTGTGAATTAATAAATGCAATATGCATCATACATCGAGAAAGGAGGTGGGAGTAGAGTTCTGTCTCTGGATGCCTTCCTTGCTCCTTTCTAGCTTCTTTATAATTTCCGACACTATCCACACAGAGGAGGTGAGGCCCACGAGAAATAGGAGATCTGAAACAGAAAAACATATTTGGCTTATAAAGTACTATCAACAACCTTGCTGTAAATAACTGAAATCTGAAAAACTAGACGTGCTGTACTATGAGTGATACGTTATTTTAATGTAAAACTAGGATACTCTGATCTATGAAGAGGGCATTGGATGTGTGACAGCCTTTCATCTAAACAAAGTCACAACATTCCTAGGTCTGCTTTCTCATCATTGCGATAGTCAAAATCTCACTAGGATTAGGCTCTACATGAAGCCTTGCTAGTAAAACCTATTTCTATCAATAACTGGCAAAATAGCCTCCATGAAGCTCTGGTGATTCGTAACAAGTTCATGGTCCATTACATACTCATGCATATTAATACCAGTCTGCGATTAATGTATGAATAAATAAATCTGCTAAAAAAAGATCAACTTAGGAACATGTGATGTTCACAACAATGGCCATTTCTCTTTCAGGCAAAGTGTGACTATCGTTCAACATCAAGAACAACATTCAGCTGATCAATTGTCTTTTCTCCAGGATACCATCTCAAATGAGATCCCATTTGTGATCTTTTTTTTCTTTTTGTTACCTATATTTCTTTATTTATTTTGTTGTACACGGATTTGGACAATAGGTTTTAAATTAGATAAGCACCTACCTTTAACCCCTTCGATGCTTGTGACGGAACCATGCCGTCATGAGTCACGGTTGGGCTGTGCTCATGACGGCATGGTTCCGTCACGACCACGCCCGCGATTGGAATGTCCAGCACCGGGCTGGAATTCCTGCCGCAGGCAAGGTGTTAAGTTGTAATACTGAAATTCAGAATGACCAGGCACAGAATGGCACTTTAGATTAATTCTGTTTGCAACACACAGGTCAAAGGTGAGAGACTGACATTTTTTTCCCCGCTTTCCACTCTGTAGGAAATCCATCTTTCTTTCTGCATTCCTCTTAAATGCTTTTTATTTTGTGGCCCTGGAAACCTAGGATTTTGGCCCTGTGGGCAGTGAGGGACTGCTAAATAAACAAGTTGCTTACCTCTGGTAACGCTTTATATGGTAGAAATCATCTAGCAGCAGATTCCTTACTGTAGAATTATCCCCAGGCGTCAGACTGGATCCAAACAATTTTTGTGAGCAGTACCTCTGCATGCCGGTAGGGACGTCGGTGGGCTTTGCATGGTGGTGGCAGCTGCGCCAGAAGTGATGTGCAGGGTGCCTATACAGGTGCCACCCCAGCGCGCGGACGTCCGTTTCTTTTTGTGACTTTCTATGCCAGGAGCACGGAGCCAAGAAGAACACTAACCACTGGTGTGAAAATAGAACCTTGAAAGGGCAAAACCCTGTACATAAAAATCCGTTCACAGAGCGGGGAGGATGGGTGGGTCAGTAAGAAATCGTCAGTTAGATAGTGTCTCTACCAGATAAAACGTTACCAAAGCTAAGTAACTTGTTCATCTGAAAGATACTTCTAGCCGCAGATTCCTTACCTTAGAATAGATACCCAAGCAATACCTCCCCGGAGGTGGGTGTGCGAACCCGATTTAGACTAGAAAGTTCTGCAGGACTGAAAGGACAAAGTACCCATCCTGACGGACCCGACTGTCCAGGAAGTAGTGCTTGGAGAAAGTATGCAACAAAGCCCACGTTGCAGCCGGACAGATGTTGAGGACTGGAACTCTGTGTGCTAACACAGCCTTTGCTCTGGTAGAATGAGCATGCAAGCCCTCCGGGGGCTGCTTGTTGGCCGATGCGTAGCAAATCTTAATGCACAGCACAACCCATCTGGAGATGGTTTGTTTCTGCACGGCTGTAGGAAAGTGGGTTTCTGTTGCAGTAACCCCCCCACTTTTTGCCTGATAACTGATGCACTTTTCCTTGGTGTGCCCTGGGTCCCTGCCAATCAGGTACCCAGGGCCTGTGTTCCTTCCCTAAAAACTGTACTAAAGCCTAAACCCAATTGGCATCTCTGGACACAGGTAAGCCCCTGGTAAATGGTACCCTAGGTACCCAGGGCACTGTGACCAGAGAAGGCCCCTAAGGGCTGCAGCACTTATTGTGCCACCCTTAGAGGCCCTGTACCCTGACACACACACACCCTGCCTTTGCAGGCTGAGTGTCTTGGTGCAGAACTAAACAGAGTCGACATGGCACACATCCCTGTGTGCCATGCCCACAAACACACTGCCCTGGCATACCTCAGTCACCCCTCTAGCTGGGTGCACTATGCCAGTGGTGTGGGCACAGGTGCATGAGCCCTGTGCCCCTACAGTACCCAGGGCCATTCCTGGGCACTGTAAGTGCAGTGATGCCATTAAGAGTATATGGTGCTGGGAGGTTGTCATTACGAACTCCACAGCACCATAATGGCTACACTGAAGACTGAAGTTTGGTATCAAACTTCTCAGCACATTAAACCCACACTGATGCCAGTGTGGGATTTAATGTAAAATGCACGACAGAGGGCAACTTAGAGTTGCCCCCTGACCCTTACCTACAATCCACGTCTTGTCTGAGGGGCTGCCCCGGCTGCCACACAGCAGACAGGTTGCTGGACCCCTGGGTGGAGAGCCATCCGCTCTCCTGTGCCTGCAACAATGCACATCCTGGGCGAGGTGCTAGGTCTCCTCCCCCAGGATGGGCAGGGGAAGCTTCAAAGGCATGCCGCCTTTGTGAGCTTCTCCAGGCCACTTGCTGTACTCAGCAACTGGCCCCCACCGGTTCTGACCCCCACTTTGGCGGGAAGACAGGCGGGAAAAACAAGGGAAGGGGTGTGCCAGCCTCTGCCAACCCCACCCCTCAGGTGGGGGAGGCGAGGTAAAGCACAACTCCGGGCTCTCGCCATTTTGAGAATGGGGAGCCCTACCCAATCAGAGCTAGGCTCCTGCCCCCCTCCCACTGGAGAGTGGCAGGATAGGGGGTGTACTCACCCCAGGACAGGGACCCATTGGTCCCTGCCCTTGCCCTACCTGTAACGCCCCTAAAGTTAGTATTTAGGGGCACCCTGAACCTTCCTTCCTCAGATCCAGCAACAAGAAAAGGAAGAAGGACGAGAAGCCGTGCAGAGCTAACAAGAGGACGACGCCCACTGACTTGGCTCCAGCCCTACAGGCCTGTCTCCCCTCGAACCTGCTCCTGCAAAACCCCGGCGTGTCCAGCGGCCAGCAACCTCAAAAACCCCGGAGGACCTGCCTGCCTTCACTTTCCAAGCTGTTTCTCCCGTGAACACCGGACGTGTTTGACCTGCAGCTTCTGGTGCCAGCCAGGAACCGCGAATCCCGCAAACTCTGCACCCGCCGAATCCGGCCCGAGCTCGAGTGGGCAAATACCCAGAGGAGGTCCCCTCTGCGATCCTGACCCGAGATCCGGCGACCCCTGACCTGCCTCAAGCCTCCTGACGACGCCTGCAGCCTCAATGCAGAGGACCCCCCCTACCGCGACCAGAGCGGGTAAGAAAATCCGACGTCCCAAGGCACCCCTGCACCCGACGCCCCACGGCCTTGTGTGCCCCAACCAACGGTGCCTAACCAACCCTCTACATCTCAACTTACCCCTCGAAGTGGTGGTTGCTCCTGGAAGGTCCTCGTCCCCGAGCCTGCAGTGTTTCTTTGTCCCGGAGAATCTCCATTGAAATCAACAGGGCACACGACCTCAAAACAGCACCCGGCCGCCCTAGTGCCGCTGAGGGTGCCCCTTTGGTGCTAACTTGGTCCCCAACGTGCCCGGAGCTTAACCCTAGGAGCTTTGCTCCCACAACCCCGTGGCCTGCTTGCCAGCAGCCACCAACCGGAGTCCCCCTATCCTCCATAGGATAACATTGGGCCTCAACACTCTGCACCCGGCCGCCCTAGTGCCGCTGAGGGTGCAACAACAGTGCATCACTGACCCTGGGAGACCCCCGAGTCTAACCCCAGAGCCCTAACTCAAAAGACCGATTACTTACCTCGAAACCGATAACTCGTTTTTCCTCATAGGATAACATTGACACTTTATCTCCCAAAAAGTTTCTAAGTGTCGACTTTTGAAAACTAAGAATATTCCTTAAAAATCGCTCAAATAACCTAACCGAATTTACTCAACTGTTTGCAGGAAAGGTCCCAGTGCTGAACCTAGGTGTCCAGCACTGAGTAAGAAAAGTAACTAAAAAGTAACTTGCCTGTGAATTGAATTTCCTTCCATAGGATAACATTGGGGTTCTTTGTGGAAAAGTTTTTAAGTGTCAACTTGTGAAATACAAGAATATTCTTTAAAAATCGTACAAACTACGAAAACGAATTTACTCACCTGTTATCAGGAGAGATCCCAGTGCTGGATCTTGGTGCCCAGCACTGACCCTGAAAAGTAATCATAACTGTACTTACCGGTAACTTGAATTTCCTTCCATAGGAGAACATTGCCTGGTTTTTGCTGAAAAAGTTTCTAAGTGTCGATTTTGCAAACTTACAAATATTCGTTAAAAATCGCCTGTATAACAAAAACACATTCTTTCAACTGTTTACAGGAGATGCACCAGTGCTGGATCCAGGATCCAACACTGAGTTAGAAAAAGTAACAATAACCCCACTTACCTGCTAAGTGAATTTCTTCCCATAGGATAACATGGGTGATTCTATGTGAAAAAGTTTCTAAGTGTCAACTTTTAAAATACAATAATATTCCTTAAAAATCACAACTGTAACCAAAACGTTTTTACTCAACTGTTTACAGGAGATGTCCCAGGACTGAATCTAGGATCCAGTCCTGTGGTAAGAAAAGTAATCCAAAAAGTAATCTATTGCATTTAACTAGAAATTCCCATTGAGCTCAATGTATTATTGTGTTTGAAATTGTGTTGCCTATTGCAACAACTAACTATTGTATTCAAAAGTCTATTGCCTATTTGAAAAGTATTTAACTAAAGTCACTCATTCTGAGAAAGTATATTTTGATACCTATTGTTGGTTCTAAAATAAAACTATATATTTTGATACAAAACCATTGGCCTAGAGTTCAGTTCTTGAGTGTGTGAGACCATTTGCTGACTGAGTGTTTACAACAAATGCTTTACACTGTCCTCTGATCCTGCCTTACTGCTCGACCAAGCTACCACTTTAGAGAAAGGTTATATCTAACTTTAGCCTCTGCCAAACCTCTGGGGACTGTGGACTCTGTGCACACTGTACGTATTTGGGAACAGTATATACAGAGCCACTTTCTTACAACGGCCTTCCCTTTCTTGGGTCTGATACCACACGAAGAGTTGCTTGTCCACCTGGAACGGTTTTGTGCGGTCACTGCGCTGTGCCAATTCCAGGTAATAATGCTGCATGAATTATATGCACGCTCTTCCAAGTCGCAGCACGACATATCTTCTCCAGAGGCACTTCCGCAAACAAAGTAGTTGAGGTGGAAACTGCCCTAGTTGAGTGCACGCTGGATTTCGATGTGAGGGGCTTGCCAGCCTTTGAGTGGCAGAACTGGAATGCAGCTGAAATTCACTGAGCGATGGTTGTCATCGCGACTGGAGCACCCTTACGAGTGTGTCCCTCGGAGTTCAACAGTTGGTCAGTTCTCATGAATTGTTTAGCGGGATTCAAATTTTAAATATCATATCATTGCGTATCAATAGACCTCTCAGTTGGTGATGTTGGATTCTGGAAGAAAATCCGAAATATAGGTTAACTGTGGCACAATTTGAAGGAATCTTGGGAATAAATCTTTGGATTGGTTCTGAGAAGTACTAAATTGCGGAGGCTCAACTAGGTTCTTGATTTGAGAAAGCCTGTATCTCCTCTACCCTCCTGGTCGGAGTAAGCGCTAGTAAAAAGGTGACCTTCCATTTGAGGAGCCCTTACTGGAGGTAAAAACTCTGAATAATTCTTTCATAAACTGTTTGATGAGTCTGCAAGAGCAGAAAGAGAGAGAATGTTATGAGCATCTAAATCTTGATATTGCTGCAAGCCGTACCTTAACAGATATGTACCAACCATAACTGAGGTAACAAGGTGAGACAGGGTAGTTATCTGCCAGATTATGCTAGTAGATGATGTATGTTTCAATTCTGGCACCATAGGCAGAAATGTTTCCATTACAGTTTACATGTCTTTATCGTGGCTTCCGCCTTGACTTGGAGGGGATACACCTGCAGTCCTGAGAAGCATTGAGATCTTTGAATTCATGGAATTTAGGAGCCATGCACGTAAGAGGAGAGAAGTCGGGTCAGGATGAAGGACCTGGCCTTAGTTCAATGTCAAAAGTTTATGGGATGTTGGAAGGTGAATGTGGTTGTATTCCGATAGCAGGAGAAACTCAGTGACCCAATGCTGCATGGGCCACCTGGGGACTATCGGGATGAGACGATGCCGCTCCGCTTTCCTGTTGCTGAGAACCTTTGGTATTAAAGGTATCAGGGGAAAAGTTAAGCATACATCCTCGACCATGTGTTGAAAGGTATTCCCTCACGATCCTGGATGTGGATGACAACGTGAATAAAATTGGCATTTGCAGGTTTCGTTTGTTGCAAAGAAATCTAGACCCAGTTTGCCCCAGAACGAGAAGATCATATTTAGCGCTGACCGATCAAACTTCTATTCGTGGAGGCTGCTTCATTGCATGCTGGTGGTATTGCCCGTGTGAAGACTCTACTATCATTGGCAGGAAAGCTTGGAGATTGAGTTAAATGGATTTGATCTCCAGGCGATTGATATGCATGCTCTTTTGGAGTGGAGACCACTTTCCTTGAATTTGCAGGTTCTGTAGATGACCACCCCAGCTCTCCAGGGAGGCATCCTTAGTCATTACGAAGTGAGGTATTTGAGGTAAGAGCGTAAGGTCCTCTGATAGGTGGGAGGTCTGGAACCACCAGGCTAGAACTTTCATCATACCTGTGTGAAGATCACCAGGGGCCCTTGAACGATTCTTTTGTTTGAATCTATTGTTTTTGTAGCTGTTCCTGTAAGAGTCTAATGTTCAGGTGCGCAAAAGGGATGATATAGATCGCTGAGGACTGATTTTTTTTTTTTTAAAGAGAATTTGTTGTTTGGCTTGGACAGTATTTAGTGTTGCAGCCTAGGAGTATAATCTTTTTGGATGGATGAGTTGATAATTCACAAGGAGACCTAGTTTGTGAAACAACTTTAGGCAAGCCTCTGTGGCCTTGGACGCTTGAAATGCCATTGGTGCTTTTATCAACTAGTTGCCGAGGTAGGGGAATACCACATGACCCTCCGTTCTGAAAAAAGCTGCCACTGGGCTATGCAGTAGGTAAAAATGCAGGAAGTTTATCTGAAGCCAAATGGGAGAACTTTGATGAGTGGGAGGTGTCGTGTACTTCCTACAAATCTAAATAGGAACAGCGCGTTTTAGACAACATAAACGAAAGGATTGGTGTCCAGACCAATTCCAGACACCCCAAAAGGATATGTTTGACTGTAGACCAGCTAGCTCACAGTGCCACTATAAACCCCACAACCTTACAGAGGAGCCAACAGTTTCTGGCAACTATCGAACATGACAACCCTGTCCCCTCAGGGATCGTGGCAACAGTACAGCATTTTTTCCCTCAGTCACTCGTGCTCACTTTGTCTCAGAGATACACAGAATAAACGGTGGGGACGTTTTCAATAAGCATTTATTGAACCAGCGTCATTCTAGTGTAGAATACGTGCGCTGCAACAACCACTAGACAAAAACAGATATATACGATTACTAGCACCAACAAAGTAAATAAAAGGTAGAATTCTACCATATTGCTAAAACAATGGATATATGCCGGCATATAGATACAGGACAGTAATAATGCATACTCCTACGATGCTAACCCTAACTAGTTATACCTAAATGTACCTAGCATGTATGCAGGTATATAGCCAAGAATCCGCTTGGAAAGAGCCAACCCCATTTCCTGATGTGAGAGTGCGTAGGACCCTGTCTTGGTCTTGAGTTGGACACCCCGCAAGGGATGTCAGACCACTGCGTGCTGGAGTATCTGCGTGCAGGGACCTCAGCATCTTGTGTCAGCATGTTAGTCTTTCTCCTCTGGTTTGCCCAGCAAAGGTGCTTATATACCCAAAAGGTACCCTCAGGGGTTCTACCTAGATGTGTCATGGTACTGTGGGCATGTCTGCCAAGGATGACGATAGTGATGACCCTTATACAGAGTTATTATGCAGAAGATGGTAATCCTGCTGTGATACTGAGAATCCTCATGCATAATAAATTAGGCTAGTTTTCGGAGAAAACCACACAACATTTATGCAGCACCTAACTAGGTAAAAGGTCAGCACCAAACCAGTTATGTAGAACAATGGTAGAACAAATATAGGTAAAAGGTTGTGTAACTACTTAGGCCTATATTGGGGTACATTAGGGCTCATAGAGGAAATGTGGAAGTATGAATCCAGCAAATACACAGCTGTCATGGGGTGTCGGAGAGGGTGACCACGTAACACTATCGATTTCGGAAATACTTGTTTAATTTCTGGAGGTCTATGATGAATCGCCAATCCTTTGTTTTCGTGTCTATGAAGAAAAAAAATGAGAATAGAAGCCTGTTCCTTGCTGAGAATGTAAGCCTTTCTCTATGAAACCTTTGGTTAGCGTAGCTAGCACTCCCTTCCGAAGCAGATGCAGATTAGGGCGGCACCCTCGTTTTGGTGGAGTGGTGGGCCGAATATGGGTGAACTCTAACGTCTGACCATATGTTTTGAGATCCAGGACTTATTTGTCTGAAACTATTTTCCGCCACAGATGACAAAAGTTTGGAATTGTTTCTCCCACAGGATGGCGTAAGCAGCACCAAAACGTTGTTACTGTAGGTAAACTAGCCTAAGGGCTACTGATTGCGTTGCTAAGTCTGATACCTCTGGTATCCTCCTTGATACAGATTAAGTATCTCTTTCACGGGTCCCTCTACATAGTGCTACTTTCGTAATTGAATGTGCAAAATTATCTTGCAGTGTCAGTCAGCCTTGACTGCTTGCTAGGCGTCGTCGAAATGCTTGCCAAACAAAGCATTGCAATGGTAAGGTAAAAATATTACATATATTTGCACCTTCGGTTCTAAATGCAGTGGCCTTGAACCAACCTTGGCGTCTAAGGACCACTGACGCTGCCAGTTGTGGGAAACCTATTAAAGCTATATCAATAGCACAATCTATGTTTACTGATGAGGATGTTTCGACCTCTGCAGAATCTATTTTGTTTCTGCCCTTTCTGTCCTCTGGCAGAAATTCTATGTATGTGGCAATGTCTGACTACATCTCGTGGTTATACCTCCCCCATATTGCCAGTGAATTGGCAGCCCGTACAGTAGCACCGGATATAGTTGAGAACGTCTCCTTGCTGTCAACTGTCGCCACTCAATCTCCATGCATGAAGATGGAGCGTTGACAGGTTCGGGTGGAGAACCCTCTTCTGTTGCTGTGACAGGAAATCCTCCTGAAGGGGCAGCCTGATCGGAGGACAAATGGACATGATCAGATACTACAATCTCCGAGCTCAGTCCGGATGAATTGGGCCCAGTCATTCATGATCTTCTTGAGAACTCTGGGCAGAAGTGGTATTTGTGGAAAGACGTACAAGAAGCTGGACTCCACTCGAGACGAAAAGTGTCTCCAAGCGAGAGCCGCCTTGGAAACTAGTGTGCAGAACTGCTGACATTGTGCGTTTTCTGCAGTGATGAACATATCTAACCAAGGCTCTCCCCACTGCTGAAAGAGACCTTGCATCACCTCTGGTTCAAGACGCCACTCAAGATTCAGTAGGCATCTTCGGCTGAGCTCATCCGCTCTGGCATTCAGAAAGCCCACCAGGTGTCGAACCACCACGGGTGGGCACCGGGAAACCCATTAAAAAAAAATGCAAATCCCGCTATAGCTGCTGGCTCGGGAGCAGGCAGGGACTGCGGGGGCCTCGGGACTCCCCTGTGCCTTTCAACATTTGGATATGTTGCACAGGGGCACCTGCTTTAAAACAAAAAAATGTTTAAAAAAAAAATAATAAAAGTGTGGCAGAAGCAGTCATTCATTATTCACATCTCCGTGCAAGGTGCGCCCCATAATGCCCTAGGGCTTTTTTTATTATATTGTCAAACTGTTGGTGCCCACAGAAGGGGCAGGGGCACCATCAGGCATTTTTATCAATGTTGTTGGGAGTACATCAGCCCCCCAGCAACATTAAAAAAGACACAGTAGTCTTCTGGGTCATTGAACCCATGAACCCAGGAGATTTGACCATATTTTTTTTAAAGCACTCTAAGCTGGAGCTGTGCCCTAAAGTAACCATAAACTCGCGCCCATGCTGTGTACAGCTATACCTCCCACATTACATTACTCATGTTCTACAACATCATTGATAACATGACTGCAACATCTAAAATTACGTCATTGATGACAACACTGTGCATGGAGTGGGCACAAGTAATAGTTAATGGCATGCGTTCTAGTTACTTGAGATAACTATAATTGATGAATGTCGGTGCATTTGTTAGTTTTAAACAGTATGGCTTAACTTATATTTTCACCTAAGGTCTATTTAACTTTTGTATTTTTCAGTGAATTTTTAAATTTAACGTATAATATCATTAATTTTCCTAACACGCACTCATACATATTTATATATACACACATATATTTACATATATATATATCAAAAACATTACTTATCCTGTAAGCATATGTTTGCGACTTGTAGTGCTGTAGATTCTCCTGCCATCTAGTGTTGGGCTTGGACATGTGCAACTTACTTTTCTTTGAAGAAGTCTTCGAGTCACGCTATATGGTGACTCCACCTATTGCGTAATGGCCATCGGCTCCAAAGATTGTTTCTCCGCACGGAGGGTGAGAATAGGAATGGAGCATAGAGAAAGTATGGGAGGATCCTGAAAGACTACTGAAGGAAAAAAAATAACTTCTGCAACGACCAACGGCTTCTGGGGAGGAGGGTGGGCGCATTTGAATCTACAGCACTATGTGCCATGAACAGATGCTTAGAGGGTAAGTAACATTTTCCTCTTGTGGCATGTATAGCTGTAGATACACATGCTGTGCATAGACTGTAAAGCAGTTCTCCCCCAAGTGGTGGCTAGGCAGAGGACGTTGCAGAGGCCTGAACAACAGTATGGGGTATGGCTTCGCCAACACTAGCTTGTTGGCGTGCTAAAACATCCACACAGTAGCACTTGGTGAAAGTGTGTGGAATGGTCCAGGTAGCTGCTTTACAGATGTCCACTATCGGAATAGTACCCAAGAAAGCCAGAGATTCCTTTCTTACGAGTGGTGTGGGGTCTGGGAGGTACAGGCAAAGACCACTTGGCTTTAGCGTAACATGTCTGGATACATTTTACCAACCAATGTGCGTAGATTTTGTTCAATCAATGTTATACATGAGGGCTCTTTTAACATCTACTGTGTGGACAGCTCTCTCAGCCACTGACTCAGGATGTGGAAAGAACCCTGGAAGTTTAATGGTCTTGTTGAGGTAAAAAGAAGAAAACACCTTGGGAATAAATTTGGGCTTTGTCCTAAGGACTATTTTAGCTGCATGAACTTGGAAGAAGGGTTCTTGAAGAGTCAGGGCCTGAAGCTCACTGGCGTGTCAGAGGTGATGGCTACTAGGAAGGCTACCTTCCAGTAGAGCTAGTATATAGGGCATGAGTGAAGCAGTTCGAAAAGTGGGCCATTAATCTGGTGAGAACTATATAGAAATTCCCCACAGGGACAGGTGGCACTCTGGGTGGAATTACTATTTTTAATTCCTTCATGAATGCCTTGATGACTGCAACTCTAAAGAGTGAAGTGTGTTTCCTGTTCCGAAGATGGCGCAGACGGCAGCCAACCGAAGCCTAACAGAGGTGTAAGCAAGGCCTGCTTTCTGCAGGTGAAGCAGGTAAACTACATCTTGGACTGCTGCCATAAGCGGGTGACGTGTCTGGGAGTGCAGTAATGCACAACCTGATTCCATATAGCTGCATAGCAGGCTCTAGTTGTAGTCCTGCTTGCTTCCTTGGGGATTGGTATACACTCGAGGTAGGTTGAGGTAGCCAAATTCTAAAACCTCAGGAGCCAAATCGCAAGATTCAGGTTGCTTCGGGTGCCAGAGTGTGCTTTGGCTCTGCGTGAGAAGATCCAGCTAGTTGGGCAGCTTCTCTTGAGGTACCTGGGACAGGTTGAGAAGAGTGGTTAACCAGGCTTGCCTGGCCCAAGTGGGTGCCACTAAGATGAGTGTGAGAGATGTTTGCCGAAGCCTCTGAACCACAAATGGAAGAAGTGGGACAGGTGGAAAAAGGTAGGCAAATATCCCTGATCAATTAATTTACAGTGCATTGCCGTTGGACAGTTGATGTGGATACAAAGAGGAGAACCTTGGGCAATTTTGCATTTTCAGCTCTGGCAAAAAGTGTAGTGTAGTTCCTATTTCCCCAATAGGCTCTGCGCATTGGAATAATATACCCTATAGATTCGACATAGGACTGAGGTCAGTATGTCCCTATCGAGTATATTAAACTTAATTACTTTGTGCCAGCTAACTCAGAGGCCACTAGAAACTCCTTGTAAACAAGAAGGGAGTAGTTTCTGGCAACTGCATACACATGACAACTTTGTTTCCCTTTAGAATCGGAACACTCTCAGAATCGTGGAAACAACAGATAACAGTTTCACTCAGCTAATCGTGCATACTTAGTTTCTTCAGAGTTACACAGAAAGAATAGACGGGCGTTTCAATAAAAGGATTTAATGAACAGTCTTGTTTCTCGTGTAAGAGATATGAGCTGTTATGATCACAAGACAGTAGGCGAGACATATAATGTACAGCGTAAGCAGTAGAAAGAAATAATACTGCGCTAGCATTATCTTTTAGCTATGACATATATTTATATACATAAATAACAAGCTAAAAATGCGAGTACTCCTAAGATGCTTCTCTAACTAGTTCTACCCCAGTGTACCTAACCTAAGTGTAGTGCAAGGTAAGAAGTAGGTGAAGTATTCTATAGTATGGTATGCTATAGTCTAGTATGCCAAGAGTCCCTCTAGGTTCTAGTCAGCTCCATACCTTGAAAATGAGAGAGGTGGGAATCTCCTTCCGGGTCTTGAACTCTAACACCCCGCGAAGGGAGTCAGGACACTGGAAGCTGGATTCTCTGCGAGCAGGGATGACAGAGTCTCTTGTCAGTGCGTCAGGCCGGGACACTGGCTCCTCTAAAGTCGAGGTCTCCTCCTACTTGCTTGGGCAAGGGAAGGTATATTTATACCCGGTAGGTGCCTTGGAATGTTAGCATTGACGTAAAGTCGGGCAGAGGAAGACGCAGGAATGAACCCTTAAGGTATAGCGGTTCATGCATAATAAATGAGTTCTTGGAGAAATCAATAATCCTGTGCTAGGGGAACTCCCAAGAGCTTAAGGGTCTGGTTTCTAAGAACTCGTTGTGACGTTAGGGTGGACGGATGTAAGTGACCATGCCTGTATTTGGATAGCATGGCTAATGCCTAAATAAGGACTGGGATCTTATGCCTATATATGGGCAATGCGAATTGTGCCTATATAAGAACATGTTTCAGGAAAACCTGTATACGGACACCTAAAGCGGAATACAACAAGAGGTCTACGCCAGGAACCCCCCAAAGCAGGAAGTATGGAAGGAGGAATTGTGGGTGGAGTTCCCGCTTGTGGACTTATTATTGAATCCTGCTGAGCAGGTCTGCTAGGTCGTTGTCCTCTCCTGGCAGGTATTCTGCTAGTAGATGGACTTTTGATGGATTGCCTTCTGCCAAATGCTCTGAGCGAATGCATGCAACTGTGGAGAATGAATTCCGCCATTTTTCTGTAGATAGCAGATGGCAGTCATGTTGTCCGTCCGAATAAGGATCACCTTCTTCTGCACATGAATGAGGAACAACTTGAGCACTAGCTGGATAGCCAGTAGTTGCAGGTCGTTGATGTGTAGACCCTGTTGATGGGGTGTCCACGCCCCCTGTACAGTCAAGTCATTGAAGGGCGCTCATCACCCGGTAAGGGACGTGTCTATTCTGGTGGTCACCAGTGGTGCTGGGTCAAGAAAGGGCCTGCCTTGTAACAGACTGGTGGTGTTCCACTACTGCAGAGAGCGATGTGTGCAGCCCCAGATCAACACTAGATCTTTCCAAAAACCCTTTGCTTGTGACCACTGTGCCGCTAAGCACTCTTGCAACAAAAGCAAAGTGGGATTTGCCTAGATTGATAGTGAAACAGAGATCGTGCAGCAGGTCGATGGTGCATTGCGTGCGCTAAAGACACAGCTGTTCGGTTGCATTCTTGATTAGCCATTCGTCCAAATAAGTGAAGACGTTGACGCCTTGAATTCAAAGGTGGGTGGCGACCACTGCTAGACACTTTGTAAACAGGCCCCATTACCTTTGCAGTATCTGTGTCCTTTTGGATCTTTTCCAGCATCTCTTAACCTGTTGTCCAAAGAGGTGCTCCCCATCGAAGGGCAGGTTGAGGAGATGCTGTTGTACCTTTGTTTTGAAACCAGAGAAACATATCCAGGTGTGTGGTCAAATCAGAACACTAGAGTTAATGTCGGCGCTGAGATTTCACCTATGTCCAGCGCACATCGGATGGTGATATTCAATATGAGCTTCCCTTCCGAGACAAGCTCATGTCCCTGCTTTTTGTACGTATCTGGGAGATGCTGGAGGAGTTCTTCCATCTCATACCACTGAGCATGATCAAAGGGTGAGAGTAGGCCAATGAAGTTGTCAATTCTCCAGCGGTTTGCTGATTGGGCAGCTCGAGTTTGCCCACTGCATCAATTGTCTGACTCTCTTTATCTGGTGGAAGGGCATCGCTGGTGCCCTGTGCATTAGCGCGTTTACACACCGTATGTACCACCAGAGAATTAGGTGGTAGTTAGCCTTAGATGTAAGGTGGGTCAGTGGGTGAAGCCTTGTATTTTTTAATCAACCTTGGGGGTTACGTCTCTAGCCTTAACAGAGTTTTCAAAAGTATTTGGTGCGGTTATTCGCATGCCTTTAAGCATCGGGAGCTACTGCACTCATCTTTGGGTAAAAGGGAGCCTTGACTAGGAAGTTCTCATCCTCCTGATATTTAAGCAGCTCTACCTTGTGAAGAGCTGCAGCTCTGCTTATAACCTTGTGGTATGAGGTAGTATCATCAGGGGGGCTTTGCAGGGTAGAGGTCCTGGGTCTGTGTGCAGGTGGGTCGATGGTGTAATCATCCCACAGGTCGTCCCCTGTCCAGAGTCAAAAGGTGTGTCATATGGATCAAGGAGATATATTGAGCTACCTTCCCCATCAGAGGAGCGTGGGAATCCCTTTGGTGAGTGTAACTGAGGAATCAATAGAGGAGGAGGAAGAGGAGAAGGAGGAGGAGGGGATGCAGGGCGCAGCGGTAGTGCTGGGTTAGTAACCCTGTCCTGACGTTTCTTCAATTTAGGTGGAGCAGGAGGTTCCAGTGCAACTTCCTTCTCAAAGGTGAGTTTCGTTTTACAAGGCGGAAAGTCCTGTTCCTTTGGAGGCGGCCTCGAAATGATCTTCCCTTTCTGAGGGTGGATGGCAAAATAGCTGTTGCTTAGTGTTAAGCTCCTTCTGGAGGCAAAGCAGGATGGGTTGTATTTGATTCTAAGGTGATGTAAACTTTTGGGCGTCGAGTGGCTCTTCGGAGCAGAAGGAGCTGAAGCAGGATTCAACGCCGGCTTCTAAGGCGCTGAGGGCCAGGGCTGGAGTGGCTGTTCTGATGTCAGTCATTGGCTCAGACTCTGCTCCGAGGCCTTCGTTCGGTGCCAACCATGGCCTTCTGGCAGTGGTGGACCAGAAGTCTGGGTACGGACTTCAGGACTCGACACCTGTACCTCTCTCAGGTAGTGCTCAGCCTGACGGTGTGAAGGGGGAGGTATGTACTCACAGTCACCATTTTCTGCTCTGCAAGAAGTATATCCTCTACCCCAAAGTTTGAGTGTGAGCTCGGTTCTGGGCTGAAGCAAGTCTGTAGCTGTGGCCACCCCTCGATATCCTGGTCCCCGAAGAGATCAGGGGTGTCATCTTCCTGACGGTGCGCCATGGAACGCCAAGCTAAAATCGCAATGGAGCGTCTTTCGATCTGAAGGCGAGGCAGGCAGGGCAGGATGCCTTGTCGTGCTCCAGGGAAAAGCACGAGTTGCAGACCTGATGATGGTCCAACCAGTTATTTGGAATGGCACTGTGGACAGTACCTGAAAGGGGTTCTTTCAATTACGCAGTACGCATTCTCGGAGTAAGACACCGTGCAGAAGGACTCTAAAGGGGGCGAGTGCCCGAAGAGGGAGAGGGGGGTCCCAGAAGGAACTCTGATGTCTGAGTCGAGTGATGAGATGAAGGTGTAAAAGATTAATTAGAACACATCTGGGTGGAAGAACTGGGAAAAATCGATGCCGAACAGCTAAGGGCTTCGACCCGGAGCTCAGTGGATGCAGT
The DNA here is from genome assembly GCA_963921515.1 of Calotriton arnoldi. Lineage (NCBI taxonomy): Eukaryota > Metazoa > Chordata > Amphibia > Caudata > Salamandridae > Calotriton > Calotriton arnoldi. The sequence continues at coordinate 1,770,844 of CAWUFW010002691.1, read as the reverse complement.
CCAAACTCAACAGCAAAAAGAAATAGTATAACAATGGAGTCGATGCCCATGTGTATTACCAGCAATCAGTGGAGTCACCATGCCTTGTGGCTCAAAGAATTCTTTAAAGGAAAACAAAAAACAAATTGCACATGTCCAAGCCCAACGAGGGAGGGAGGGGTGGCGGGGGAGGGAGGGGGTGAGGGTGAGTGAGTGAGTGTTTTTCTGAATCCACCAAGCCATGGTTCAGAGTCAGGACAAAAAAAACTAACTCCGTCCGCTCCAATTAAAAAAAGTATTGAAACAGTTTTAGGGATGACTGGCGTGTCAGCCAGCAAACCAAAATTAAAACAGCAACGCTACCAAGCATTGGTATAGCCAATAGGTCTCGCCTTTGGGACCTTATAAGTGTTTAGCCATGCAGCACATTATCCTGGGTGTTACATCTCCTGTTACTTCATGAGCTTTGCCCTATGATGCAGCCAGTGTTGAATGCTGCTTTGCGTTGTAGGGGCAATTCAGATGGGCTTTGTCTGCTAAACATGGGGGCACGTCCGAGAGCTGCAAAATGATTCTGGTCGCAGTGCTCTCTGAGTCAGTTGCCTGTGAGAGTGGTGCATGGCATGCTTTCTGTAAGTCTGATATCAGATGTCGGGTCTATTCTAAGGTGCTGGCGACATCTTAAAGTGATCCAGTGAGATTCTGGATTACAGTGGAACAATCTAGGCAGGTGCAGTTGGCATCGCACGCCAGGTGCATGCAGTTGAGAACTGAGACAACACAGAATGCCAGGGGCAGGAGGCCAGGGTGCCCGAGATCCAAACTGGATCTGAAGCACTCACTCAGGGGCTGTGCAAAACGCATGCGCTTAGCCCATTCTTGTGCCAGGGCATGTGTGGAGCCTGGCAGACACGACTTTGCAGTGTAAAGCATGCAGTCTGGCTAATTCTCACTCACTGCCATCAGCAAGTTTGGGCAATTAATCGGATGCCTCACTATGATGTAGGGAACATTCCCTTTGCGTTGCCTCTTTTCCCATGCCTGCCCGAATGAGCATAAGAGACAGGGTACTGGTCTTCACTGTCTCACGGTTGAATTTCGTCGAGGAGGAGCTTGAAGACACGGACGTAGTGAGAATAGGCAGAGGGTGTGCTGCTCGGCCCGGGGAGAGTGCAGCTGAGGCAGCAGTAGGGAGTGCAGAGCGGACACCACCCTCTGCCCAGCGGTCCTTGTTAGCTGAGCAGGCCCCTGGGTCTTTCAGGCACTGCTTTGTGTTCTCTGGTCTGTGATGGAGGAGGAGCGGCCGCTGCATGGCACTGCTGGTGAGGGGGCCACAGAGGTGAAGAGAAGCGGAGGTATAGGAGATGGGCTGGCCCTCCAACTGAGAGAGACTTACGCACACTGCAATGAGCCGTGCTGATAAAAGGCGCACGATGGTGAAACATCAGTGGTGCCGTGCTGCAAAAAAGAAAGGTCTAAGCTGGTTTTGTTTGCATCATACGTCTTCTGACTCTGAACCAATGGTATATTTACACTTGAAAAGTTCCTCAAAGCAGATGCAATTGCTTCTAGTAGGGATACGTGGAAATTAACAACTTTCTGATGTTTTTATGCCAAATGGCCAAGATATAAAGTAGGGAAGGAGGGAGGCAGAACCAGCACTACAATTGGGTAACTATTTCTTCTTCATTGTAGTATTTACATTAATAGTCATGAATGTTAGAATAGAGTAGCAAGCAACACATGTTCCCTCGTGGCTCTTTGACATAAGGGATAAAAAAAAGTCTACATTAACAAGAGTGACTGATGTGGATTAGGCTCTGGGTTTCCCTGACACGGGTTCATTAGCCAACTGAACTCAGAGATATACAATATAAAATTCAGCAAGACATTATTTGTTTAGAAGTGGGTACTCCATGGCGAATGGGAGTGTAGTGGATAAACAGCTGGTCAGATTTACATAACACCCAGAGAGTGCAAGGAACACTCTGGTGGAGTAGATGGATTGCTAAAGAAAACTGGGAGAGTAAGTGTCTGGTTAATATGGAATTCTAAGACCATTTTAGGAATGAAAGATTAATGGGTTCTCATTACAGCACTGTTAGAATGGAACACAGTACAGGGTTCAACTACTAAAAGGGCTAAGATTTCACTAACCGTAGGTAGTGAAGCAATAGCAACTAGAAAAGTGGTCTTCATTTTTAAAGAATCAAATTGAGTTCCAGAGGTGGTGATGACGTCCTTATAGGAGGTAAGCTTTACATTAAACCCTTCAAGTCTTTAGGACAGGAATCTTAAAAAAAGGATGCTGAGTGGGTCCTTTCCAGTAAGCTATTATAGCTGCAAGAAGAACTTCAATAGAGGAGAGTTACAACTTTTCTTGAGCCAAATGTAGCAAGTAAGGAAGAATTGCTTCTTCTTGGAAGGAGATGGGTTTGTGAGCTTGTTAGTGACACCATAAGCAAAAACGTTTCCGTCTGAATGAGTAAGAGGTTCACGTTTATGGTCTTTTAGCCCCTCTCAGAATGTCTGTGCCTGACTGGGGAAAATTCAGATTACCTTATTGTCTCTCTCAAGAGCCATGTTACCAAACACAAAGATGTCAGGCTTTAGGGGAATATCTGACCAAGTAATCAGCTGAGGAATTTTAATTTGCATGGGTAGCTCTAGTATGCTTTCAATGACATCTGCAACAGAACCAGGTACAACTGATGGAGCAAGGATTCAGGGAAAAGAAACTTGCTCGAATCAACCTCTCGTTAACCGGTACGAACAAATAAAATTAGTAAATAAAAGAAAATTAACATACACACAACATTCATATATGGGGAGAAGGCTTTATGGTTGCTTAAATAACAAAGAATAATTTACTACGTAACTGAAATCTCGCTTGAAACTGAATAACGTCTTGCGCATGTGCGAACCAGTACCGCGCAAATAACCATGTGATTAACCCGTGTGAGTGGGAAACTCTCACGCATGCGCAAAGAGTTACTAACTGTGGGTCTCGAGGCACCGCGTGCCTGGCATATGCTTGCTTGAATCTAAAGTGAGCTGTCGCTGCTAATGCTTTTGCTTAACAAAGGAGAAAATAACCTGGGATAGAGTAGAAGTGGGTGGTGAACAGTGCTAATCACATATTTGAGAAATTAACATTTGTTTATGATTCCTTTTTTAATAGTGTGCGTTTGGGCCTGATGTGCTAAGCAAAAAGAAAAGATGGCGGATGAAACGTAATGGAAGCTGAGTCTGAGCACTGAAGTTTTGAAGTGACCTATTGACCGGAACATTGACCGGCTGCCAAGAGCCAAGGACAGGATCATGAGAATTGTTCTTCAACTGTAGAATTATATAAAATGTGTATCTAATCTGTCTTGTAAATGTATGAGAAAGGAAGTTTTCCTGAAATATGAATAAATTAAATGGGAAGGGTTTTGCTAAACAAAGAATTAGTTAAGAAATAAAAATGACCGCATGAGGTGATGACAACTCCCCTGCCCAATCAGAGTCCACGATTTACGAATACTTGCAAATTTTGAGGGTGGGACATACAGGATTAAAAAGTATAATTTGGGTGATTTGAAGTTAAGACACATTCTCACACGACGAAGACACACACACGACATTATTAGATTGCGAGACGTCGATGCTGAGTGAGGAGGGGGCGAGAGCTGCTGCTGAAGAACAGACTGGGAAGATTCAATACTGAAAGACTGTCTGATTAGATTGAAGATTTGCGGAAGAATATCGAGGAGGGAGAGAGTGTAAGAGAGGGATGCGTTCCGGTGCGTCGGGTTCTAGAGAAGTGTAGTAAGTATAATCTTATCCTGCACCTGTCGTATATTCTTTGTCTCCTGACTCTCCATCAGGTGACCTCCACCAATCCTTTTGGCCAGGGGTTGGGTTTCCCCATTTCACCACTTGGTAATTATAATTTTGTCTTAAATTTGCATATTCTTTGCAAAGTATGAATTGTTGTGCCTTTTGTCTCTTCATCTATCACTTCTAATGCATTGAGGTTGTTGAACGTGGCTGTATTCTGAATGAAATTTGATAAATTAATTTTTCTCCCATGAAAGTTGATGGAGTTTGCACTGTGAATCTGTACAAATGAGCGTTCATTTTGAATGAGTTATTAGATACAACTTATTGAATCTTACCCGGAGTCTGTGACTATTTTATTGATTGTTATAAGATAGATTAACGAATTTGTTAATATCACCATCAACTACTCGACTAATGGTCCATTGACCAAAGGAAGAGTGTTGATCTGTGAAGATTAGTTAGATATTGACTAATTCAGATCAAAGTGAAACAAAACTTGACCCCAGCGGAATAGCCAGGAAACTTGATAAAATGTGTGTAAGGGCCCAGTGCGAGTAAATCTGTTGATGTGTGGAAAATGTTCAACCTGGCCTTCCGCTGGATCACTACCACTGTCTGATCCATTCATTTTAAATGAGAATGTTCAAGACCAACAATTCTGAGTTTTCAAGATGACTGTTGGTATTAAAAGAATAGGCATAAAAGCATAGATTAATGTCCTTGACCAATTTATCAAAAAGGCATTGCTAAGAAAAAGTGGTTCTAAAATCCTAGATGCAAAATTTGGCCAATATTTGCTATGAAGCGTAACAATTAGATCTATTGTTAGTGGTTTACCATACTCTAAGAAGATTTGTTGAAGAACACCAGGAGGCCCTGAGGGTGTTGACAACATGTAGCCTACCACACGTGATATTCGCTGTATCTAGATATTTGTTTGCAGTGGTTTTAATAAGAAGGAAAAGGGGTTTAAAGTTGTGACAAATTAATGACATATGTACCTGTGACGGAGGAATTCTGCCTGGTTTTTAAGAATATGTAATTATTGATTTTCTGTATACAGCAGCAGCATTTTATTACGTGAAATTGTTTTATTGTAAATACTGATTTTAAGTGAAATTATGTAATATTGGTTAAATATATTTTAGTCTTTATGAATGATATTTTATAATGGAATCTTTTATGGCCTTTGGCCGAAATAAAGAATTTATACACAATAACACCATTGTCTAGAACAGGCTCTCCAACGAGTAGCTCGTAAGCTACTGGTAGCTCTCCAGCTATTTGTAAGTAGCTCTCCTGTATGCAGCCCAGCCTACTAAATTAGAAGCTTTTGCTTTGCTGAGCTGATATATGTAAAATAAAATTGAGTTTGTATTCAAGACCAAAATGTGTGTATTTTCGGAATTCATAATCTCATGTTTGGAGAAAAATGGCTCACTTTCTAAAATATATTTAAAGTTGATATTTGAGCGATAAATCATGAGGCACTGTGCAGCCATATCATGCAATAGTCTTGGTGCCATGGGCATTGTCAGTCAGTCAAACATAAGTTTATTTTAGACCACAGTCTTTTAAAACATTGGCAACAAAAAGCTCATTACATAAGTTATCCATAACAAGCTAAAATCAATTCAAGCCCACAGAAAATAATAAAAGGATTTGCTCCTAATCTATTGTGTGATAAAGTGCTCAAAGCTTTGCTAAAACTTCAATCACACACAATAAAAATCGCTCCATAGCAAAAGTTAAATCCAAAAACCGCATATTCAGCAGTAGTTTAAGTGTTTGCCTCCTTTCTTGCATCCCCTATTTTAATTTTAAAGCTGGCTTTAATAAAACCTTATGTTGCGTTAAAAACCATTGACAATCCACTAAAATATGTGTAAAATCTCCCTTCCTATTAAGACCACATTTACAAATTCTATCCTTATCTAACAGAGAACCTGTGCCGGGGGCATTGGGTTATGCATTATCCATTTAAATTCACATCAAACTGACAAAACCTTTTCGCACTGCTAGTGGCCACTAATGTAATCTTGTCTAGCGCGGCCACCAGTACAACACTAAGAATATTAGAGGCTCCTTTTCATTTTACATAAGTAGCTTTTGTTCCGGAAGCGGTTGGAGATCCCTGGTCTAGAACCATGGTTTTCTTCATAAAGTCTGCTTAATTATTAGCTTGCCGATTTATAATTCTTTATATTAGTAACATACTGCTTTTATTGACAGGGCCCAGGTCCAGACCTTGTAGGTTTCCAGTAATAATGGTCTTGATCTTATGCATTATTGTTTGTTATTCTTATCATGTTGTCTGACTGAACATTGATGTTGTTTGTTTACAGAGAAGGTAGGAGACCTTGTGGGGTAGGTGGACTGCTCTTGTCTTAATAATCTGATGTTAGAATGACTCCCCTTCCTCCAGCAAAGACTCTGAACATATTCAAGTTTCTAGATAGGCTCCCCAGTCAGACAGTGAACGCATCCATCACTACTTTTTGTATTGGAGCTTCTTGCAGAAATGGTACACATCACAGAAGATTGGTTATTTTGGTGACAGACTGTTTTGCTGCTATCCAGAGGAAGAGTTTGTTGATCTATTTCTACCTATGAAACAATTGGCTTCCAGGCACTGTTGGACAGGCCTTGTGCAGCCTTCCATTTAGAACAATTATTTAAAAGTCTTTAAAAGAAGACAACACTTTTCCCAGTATAAGGGCACTCTCTCCACAGAAGGAATAATTTATAGGCCATCTTGTGAGTGAAATATTCATGCAAAGGGCAGACAATATGAAATATCATCTATCCATTGCTAAAGTTAACTGAATTTGAAAGGATTAATCATAAAGTAAATAAGTGATGAGCAAAATCTTGTTTAAACAATATCATTAATTTCCCATTATTTGGAGGTTTAGAAGCTAGTCCCAATTGGGGGCATTATTTGGGCAAGGATGTGGATTTTAAGAGGGAGAGTCACAATGTGAGATTTACACTTTTTATATTAAGGGTAAACACAAGTGAAATAAGCAATTATCCTTACCTCCAGTGCCGAGACTTTCTGTTTGAAAAACCTTTTGAAGTGGGGGAAAGTATATGACCAATAACTGCCCCAATATGGACCCCAGAACTGCATAGCAAAACATTCTGTTACTACAGAGTCCAATCTCAAACACTGATTTTGTCTGTAAAGCAAACAGAAAAATCAAAAAATCAAATTCTGGCCTCTGTGACACCAACCCCAACATTGGGAATTACGAGAGATTACGATTGTGTAATAACATTTTCATCCAGGCTTAGTTTACACCATTGCATACATTCAAGGGCAGTGGTCAGAATCAGATGCTAAGATAGCAAAATTTGGATTGAGTCTTGTCTTCCTCACCTGTGATCGTGAACTCAAGGCATTGAACATATCAAAAAATACAAAGCAAGTGAATGTCATTGTTGTATCTCTTGGTGTTATGACATTGTCTTGCAGCTGTAAAGACAAGAATAACATGTTATTTTAGAAGTTTATAAGAGTGTTCCCTGATAGTAAAGTCTAGCCACCAGTCACAAGCTATGTATTTTAAATTAAGAAATCATTGACATTGAAAGAAATATCAAAGCTGTCCTATACATTTATACTGCCAAAAAGGAAACAGATAAAGTTACTTCCACAAAACTGCCCCTTCTAGTGATAAAGGCAGCACTGCAGCTCTAGTGTTAATAGCAAGATTCAACTATGTCTCGTAATCTAGGTAGTGATGCAATACACCACTTGCAAAACAGGTAGCATTTCACTAGGCCTTTCAGAATTTCAGGCCCTATCTTGTTACTGAGAAATCCCAAATAGTACAGCACACTTCAAGGTGCGAAGTTGAAACAGGTACTGTTGGATATGCATTGTAAGTTAATCTTATTCAGCGTTATACAAGTTGCATGTTAGCAAGTGCAGTCCAATTCCCTTACCATTCAACTTAAAAAAAACATACAAACTGACCAAGCCATTTATCCCAGGAAGACAACTGAAAACAATGGTTAGGCAAAGTTACTTACCTGTAATACTACAATTCTATCACATGTATCGCTGCATATACATTTAATATCTCTCCCAATACGCGAACACTTTTGAAATGTAAGGAAAACAGTCTCACAAAATGAAGTAAAGAAATTGTGTTTGCAAAGCAGCATTTTCATTCCAATTTTTATCGTTTTATGAAAATGTACAAATAAACATCCACAACTGACATCAGAAAATTCAGAATGTGTTTAAATCACATAAAAGCAAACCGTAAAGGAAACTGCTTCTATGGTGACATTTAGCTTCTCAGGTCATTTTTACAGCCTGTTGAAGAGTGTATGATCTAACGCTTCCAATTCTCCTTCCACTCCTCTTGCCCCAGTGTGGAAGGAGGAAGGGTTCTTTATGAATTTAATGCGGTTGACCATTACAGAGAACTGGTGATAACTATTTCAGAGAACAATCCCTTCTCTCTTGCAGGATCTTCATTAACTAGTTCTAAACACTGAATAGAATGGCAAACTCATCCGTTCCTAAAGGAGATGAGAGGGCCATAAGGAATGGAAAGACGGGAAACACACCAATATATGCATTGCTAAACACACCACTGAAATACATGTACACCAGCTCTTCAGATGTGCTGGGGGTTACCCTTCTGACCTGGATACTATGCCATCGAATCAAGTGGTTACTATAGGATTTGTTCTAGGGCTCAAGCTGTGTTTTGGGTGTTTTTTTCTTAAATAACACTAGATTATACAAACTTAAGCATTTATATATGTTAGCAGTTTGTTTTATATGAACAGACTGCAGTGGATAAGTGGATTGGGGGAGAGAGGGAAGAGGGTGGGTCTGTGTCTGCCACTGGTGTTAGGATATCCCTACAACTGGACGTGAAGTGGGCTTAAAGATTTCTGCATTGCCTGCCCAGGGGAGAAACAGGGTAACAAATTGTTCTGGTGCAGTTAAATTGTTTTGCGGTTCCTATGTTTAACAAGTACCATAGCACTCTACTGGTACAGATGGGTCATTAAGAGGCACATGGCCGGTGATTATACAAGGTGGCAGATAGGCGAAAAAGATCCAATACCTGAGGCAACAGTCTATGGAAAGATACATGGTACTTTAGTTAAAGTCAGGGAGTCTCCAAGGGCTTAAAAGTGTGCCTAAAGGGGGCATGTTCGATGTAACATAGGGCTCAAGAGAGCCTTCCTACAAGAGATTTGCTAAAGCGAACAAGAGATGATGTGGACAGATGTTTTCTACCTCTTACTCAAACTACTCTAGAGGGGTAGGGATATGGATGGCCCCACAGGTTCCTCTTGGAGCCAATCAGAAAGTGAATGGCGCTTGGAGGCATGTGGTTGTGCATGCCAAGTGGCTGGGTCAGGAGCTTAGTTTGGCTTAGTGCTAAAATAAAGCAGCAAAGGCATTTTCTCCCAAAGATCTCACTCGTGGACAGTGATTAATAGCTACAAAGTCCTTAAACCGGCGGCCTACCTAGATTCTACATTCTCTATCCACATAAAAAGACAACTGACGGCACTGCGGTTCGGGAAGTTCCCTACACTGGCTGATGCACCGCACTGGAAGTACATTGAGTCAAAAGAATGCCGTCTTTGCGGCAGTTAAAAGGAAGATTGTATTCATCTCATATGTCACTGTAAGAAACTGTAACCAGCGCGAGTCACTCTTTAGGAGAGCTTTCTTGTATAGAGGCATAAACTCGTGTAGAACTGCCATCATTAGAGAATTGGATCCAGCCGACTCCCAATTGAACTGTAAACTGATAACGTTTTTACGTGCTCATGACCAAGCACTGAAAGCAGAAGCACTTTAATGAGGTAATCTTAACAGGAGATGAAAGCTACTCCCACTCGCTATTGCACAGAGGAGGAGACGATACAGGCGGTCATCTCCGAGTACTTGAAATAACGAAGTAGGCCCCCCCTTCAGTAGTGTTGCCAGTACAATTTGTTAGTTACGGGACTAAGATTTACAGAGGTAACTCGTGGCCAGATAGGAAGTAAATAATAGACTGACGCCGATAATGTTTACTTTTATCACATGCACTTTATTGGTATTTTGGCATGTTCAGCTAGCAAAACAAGGAAGTAAGAGCAAAATTGATACGCGTTACACACTGATTTTATACTCGCTGTTTTTTACATACTTTATGATGATTTTTATTCTGTAAAATGTTAATTTGTTTTACATTTTTGAGTGAAGGATGTTTTATGTAAAATTGTTTTGGTTTTAACTAACTGTACAATAAACTAATAATAATAGTGCCAATGTCGTTCTGCTCCAGAAGTGACTAGCGCATCTAAGCACCACCCAAGCATGCTTGTCCATGCCCTCAGACACAGCCCCCATCAGTAAACTGGTGTGACCCGTGTGCAGATCTCTAGGATGAGATCTTTTTAGATGGGATAAGAGTTCTTCTACAGATTGGGGAGGGTCCGTGAAGAATCTGTGGTTAGATAGAGTATCCACCAGAAAGAGGGTAACCAAAGGTAAGTAACTTGTTCTCTTGATGGATACTCAGATTCCTTACCTAGTGAATAGACACCAAAGTAGTACCTCCCCCAGTGGTGGGTCCGTGGAATGACTCAAACCAAAAAGGGTTATCACAAAAATTGGGAGCGAGAGACTGAGACAGCTGAATTCTCTCAAAAATCAATAGTCCCACACAAGAGCAACGGGAATAGGTAAAGAAAGTAAGGTATGGATCCTATTCTAGGAAAAAATGCTCTTTCCTAGTATCTCTTGGGTATCCAAAGACATCGGAGTAGACGCCTCACTCACTTTATCGTGACATGCTTCATCATTGGTGCCTATCCACACCCTGGTAGGATGGTACCACCAGGGCGGACTCAACCAAAGAGAAATGGGAGTTCTTAGATTAAATCTGACTTGACATGCAGGGATCCAGAAGAGAGTTTGGTTTAAAAATACCTACAGGTATACCCAAAGAGTTCCTTTATTCATAGGGTACCCGGGGTATGAATACAAAAGTTCATTAGGTTTTGTATTGAATATAATTGTTCAATTATTATTATTATTATTATTTGCATTTATAGAGCGCACGGCTACCTCCAACGGAGGTGTCCCGGCGCTAGAGAGGCAACAGTTAAAGAGTTTAGACCATGATGTAAGTGGGAGAATTAAGGGCGGTTAAATAGCCACGTCTTGAGTGCTTTCCTAAACAGTCTTTCTGTCTTAGCCTTCCTAATATGTATAGGCATTGTGTGCAATTAAACCTATTGTATAGATAGCAACATATTTTGGCACGCGCTAAGAGCCCAGTAGGGTCTGGGGCTTTCATCAGGGCGATTTGGTGTATCCCTGCCTTACTACGAATGCATACCATGCACATATGTGAGGCCTAAGCCTCTCACCTGTCTCGAACGTCTATCCTTTGGAGTTATCCTTGTTCTGGGTCTCTCAAGGGTCATGCGAGTCTGTAGCATGGGGTTGTCCTATAGTCACCATTGGTACATCTACTGTTACCATCTTTGAGCCGGTTGTGATCTGGAAGACAGTAACATTAGATGTAACAATGGTGCCTGATCCTTGACGAAAGTATGGCTATAGGATGACACTACGCTCCAGACTCGCATGACCCTTGAGAGGCCAAGAACAAGGGTCCGCTAGGTATCTTCGGCTGAGTTTGTCCGCTCTGGCATTCAGAGAGCCAGCCAGATGTTGAACTACTAGGGACATGCCCCGACGTTCCAGACATGTTCGGAGACACAGGGCCTCTTGACAAAGGGTCCACAACCCCACCCCACACTGTTTGTTGCAGTAGCACATGGTGGAGGTGTTGTCCGTGAACACCTGCACTAGCCTTCCCTTGAAGGAGGGTAGAAAGGCTTTCAATGCCAGTCAGATCGCTCATAGCTACAACTGGCTGATGTAGGGTCCGGATTCCGCCAGAGAACAGAATCCTCTGATCTCCACCTCTCCCAGATGGCCGCCCCATCCCAGGAGTGACGCATCTGTCACCACTGTCAGATCTGTTTGGGGAAGGGAGAGGGGTCTGCCGCTGACCCAATCGCGGTTCGTTAACCACCACTGAAGGTCTTCAGCAGTTTTCTCCGAGATCTAGACCATGTAGGAGAGATTCCCCTGATGCTGCGTACACTGGAACTTCAGGTCCCACTGCATGTGTCACAAGCAGGATGCAGAAGGCTATGAGGCCCAGCAGCCTCAGAGTCAGTCTCTCAGAAATCCAGGATAGAGGCTGAAACATCAGTATCACAGCCTGAATATCCTGGACTAGCCGTTCGGGACGATAAGCCTGAAACTGCACCAGGATAAGCCCAAAACTGCACCACGTCCAGAACAGCTCCGAAGAAAGGGAGCGTCTGAGAGGGAGTCAGGTGTGACTATCATGTTGCTAGTGAACCCCAGCGACTGCAGCAGGCCCGCTGTAGTCCAGAGAGACGACAGCCTGGGGCGAGCTAGCCTTCAACACGCGTGCGCAGATCGGACGGCCGGGGGCCGTCCGACGCATGCAAGGGGTTAAAGGGGAGAATTGGTTGTGATGGGGACACTCCCGGCTGAAGTGCTTCTGTCAAGACGTTTGTCTTGACTGCCATCAAGGGCAGGCTGAGGTCTAAGACCTCAGCCGCTTTTCTCACCACCATTGCGAATGACGCTCCCTCCCCTGTATCCCCGGTCGGGGAAGAAAGCATGCCAGTATCTGGAGAAGTGTCCAGTCAACTGGCCTCACCAGATTCTCACGCCAGTCGATGGTGTCATAAGGCTGGTATTGCTTAGGGTCCAGCGACCCCTCCCATTCCATACCGATTCCCAGCCCATAAGAATAGGGCTCAGGTTCGGGCATGGCTCCTGTCCGCGTCGGATGATGCCCCTTTAACTCCATGTCGGAGTTGGGGATTAGAATGGGGGCGGCGCCAGGAGCATCGACATCGGGACCAGAGCCAGGGAAGGTCAAAGTGGCACAACCAGCGTCGCTCCAGATCCAGGAAGGGATCCATGGGGCCTGGCTGGGGCCGGAGCCGCTGGTGCGAAACCAGAAAGGGACCATGCCAAAACCTCAGAGCCGGAAGGCACACCAGAAGGAGCGGGCCGCCCAAAAATGAAGCGCATGGCCTCAAAGAACTCTTGTAAGTGGGTGGGGGTTGCTTGGCCTCCCAGAAATTCGGGGAGGCGTGGAGACGGCCCGGGCGCTGGCTCTACCACAGAACCAGGCCTTGAATGTGGAAGCTCCCTTGTCTAGTCAGCCAACGGACGGGGTGAAGTCGAAGATATTTACAACTTCTTAGTTTTCTAGTGGTGGTGTGACTTACCAGAGTGACCCAACGACTTCGAGTAATATCTCAGAGAATTGTCCCTCTAATGTAGATAATTCGGGAAGAACAACGGACAACAAACTTCATCCTGTGTCCCGCATAAATCAGTTTCAGTCGAGGGATGCCCGGCTGTCAAAATGACACTCACTACTTGAAACAGGAGATCAAACGCCTCTCGGTCACCGCTTCAAATTCCAAGCATGGAGATGTATGTTGTGCAAGGTTGGATTCAGGACCCTGCCCTGCTTCTGCAACAGGAGTAACTCCCAAAGGGGCAGCTGAATTGGAGGAGAGATGCTCACGGCCATTCGTTCTGTGCATCACTCTCCCCTTCACTAGGGAGACTTGGCCCGATCTTTCCTGATCTTCTTCAGAACTTTATGCAGGAGAGACAGAGGCAGGAAGGCATAAAGGAGTCACATGCACCAATCCAGGCGAAAGAGTGAGAAAAGCCTTGGGAACTACAACAAGCAAAAGTTTGGACACCACGTTCTCAGTGGTGGGCAAAAGATAAAACCAGGGTTCTCTCCATTGTTGGAACGCCCTGTGGCACCCCTGAGTGCAGCCACCATTTGTGATCTGCTAAGCAATGCCAGCTGAGCCTGTCTGACCTGGTATTTAAAGATTCTTCCAGGTGCTGTACAGACAGGGAGATGCCCTGACAATTCAGCCAGCTCCTGGCCAAAGACCCACAACACACTGCACAGTGTTTGTTGCAATTACCACAAGGCGTTGATGTCTTTCCTTGACATCCTGCACCCATTCCCCCTTAATGGAGGTGGAAGGCTTTTTGCGCCAAGAGAATCGCTTGCAATTCCAAGTTGAACGGAGGCAGGTTTCCAATGAATCCAGTCCAATCGCAGTCCAGCAACCACCACTGCAGATCTTTTGCAGTCTCCTCCAACACCTGGATGGAATTCAAAAGGTTCCCTAGGTGCTGATCCCACTTAAACTTCAGATTCTGCTGTAGTGCCTGCATAGCCAGCTGCTGTGGTCTGCTAGCAGGATGAGCAGGAAGCCAAAAGGCCAGGAAACCTCAGACACTCTTAATGAGACCCAGGTCAAAGGCTGAAACATCAGGACCATAGTCTCAATGTCCCGGACTCGTTGAGGCAGAGGTGAAGGTTTACAATAGCACCATGTCCAGGGCGGCTACAATGAAGAGGATCCTCTGCGAAGAAGTCAGGTGTGACTTTAACACAATGATGGAAAATCCCAGCAATGTGAAAAGGTTGTTTGGAGGTGGTCCATGAATTTGAGGCGAACCTGCCTTCAGCAACCAGTCGTTGAGGTATGGGAAGACTGGAATCCCCAACCTCCGAACGGTGGTGAGAGACCACCACCATCACGTTCGTGAAAACCTGAGGCACACTGGTAAAACCGGTGGGGAGCACTGAGAACTGAAAGTGCTTGTGGCCTACCTGAAACCGCGGGAAGCGCCAGTAGCACTGCAGGATGGGGGATGTGAAAATAAGAATCCCACAGACATCATTCAGCCTCATGGACCCATGGTAAACAGAACTCGGGGATCGAGGGTTGGGTAGTTTGTTGCCACTGAGGACCTGGACGCTGGTGGCCTGATCCCTGACCAATGTATTGAAAGGTCTGGGAGGTCTGCTGTGTTGCGTGGCCTCGGCTGGTACCCTCTCCCGAAGTCTCAAAAGGGGCAAAATTGATGGTGGAACAGCAGCGTAGTTGGTGACAATCCAAGGGAGCATGCATTTGTTTTGCTCTCCTTAAAGAGCTCCAGAGCCAAGTCTGCCTTGTCTCTAAAAAGACGGGTATCATCAAATAGCTTGTCCATGAGGGATTGTTGGACATCGCTGGAAAATCTAGTGCAGCAAATACAAGTGTACTACGGAAGCACCATGTTGATACCAATTGTCCTACCCAAGCAGTCGGTGGTGTCCTGGCCCAAGTGGATGACACACTTTTCTGTGTCCTGACCATCCTCCATTATTTGTTTTAGGTTGATCCGAAGGTTATCTGGGAATGCTGGCAAGATGTCTGCCACTATGTTCCATATGCATGCAAATGTTGTCCCAAGAGGCAACTGAAATTAACAGATCTAAGGGGGAGGCTAGCTGAGGAGAACATGTGCTTGGCAAGCACCGCCATGCATTTGGACTCTGTCTGGCAGGGTGGTCGGAAAAGTGTTAGGGTTAAGTCTGCTGGTGGAGGTCTGCATTACCAGGCTCTCTGGTGTTTGGTGCTGCAGGAGAAAAGCTGAGTCTCCTGGGGCAGGCCTATGCCTCCTAGCTATTTTCCTATTGAATGATGGGCCAGATTCTGGCTATGCCCAGGTGCTCAACAGTGTGTCTGTTAAAGCCTCATTAAAGGATAAGAGGGGTTCCTGTAAGGTCTGTCCAGGCTGCAGGACCTCAGTCAAAATCTTGGTTTTGACATCCACAGTTGGTAGTTGTAGGTCTAAAACTTATGCTGCTCTCGTCTGACCATGTAGGCAGACTCTTCATTTAAGAGGCCACGAGTAGGACAGTGGAGACCAGTGTCAGGTGAAGTGTCAAGACCACTGAGCTCTTGTAAGTCCAAAAGGAGATTTTTGTTGCTACAAATTTGGAAGGTGTCATTGTCTTCTTCAGGAAACCTATAGTTGAAAGGAAGTGTCTACAAGTCCTCCTCCGGCGATGGTGGCATTGCTGCAGACACAGTCGCTGGTTGTGGTGCTGTATGGGGTGTCAGGGTAGGTTTTGGGGGTGCAGTCGGCATTAGGAATGGATCCCCTGGCAGTAGACTGACTGAAGGTCCTCTCGGATCCATAGGGCCCGAAAGTGCTCTAGAGGAATCCGGCAGGGTACCAAAGATCCACAGCATGGCCTCCTTGGTCGGTTGGACCTGCTGCAGCGTTGTCAATGGATCCAGGAACTCAGGTTGAATCAGGATCAAAGTCGGGATCGGTTCTGAGGTCAGAGACAAAGATTGATCTGGAGGTACCCTGGGGGTTGCACAACTCCTCATGTTGGGTGGGGCGGGATGAGGTGGAGCCGTATTTCAACTTCTTGTGTTTCCTCTTCTTTGATTTACTAGATGACTTCGACATGGAAAAAAAAGTTCTCATAGGACCGACATCGGGAATTATATTGCGTCCTGGTCAATGACATCAAGAGGGACTGGCCTTTAACTTTCAAGCTTTTCAGAGATGTTACGCATCGTAGAGCGTGGCCACGCAGTTCCGGATGGCCTTCTGATTCATCTGAGCCCATTTGTAGCACAACGCCGAGTCGTGTGAGGAGCCCGAACACTAGACACAGACCTCTTGAGAGTCGGTCACTGACATTTGTTTGTGGCAGTCCTTATAAGATTTGAACCCTATTATCTAAGGGGGAAACATGCCCCATGCACACTAGAAAAACGTCGAAAATTTGGTGCGTCAAGAGTAGATCTCAACTGGTCTGAACTGAGAGAGCGAGCTGCAGATCCAAGACGAAAGGCATGAAAAAAAGGAACTGACATGAGTGCAGAGGTAGTGAATATGTAGGGGGCCCAATGTCGCATTCGGACGTGATGGGTCAGATGCAGAGCTGCACAACGCCACCTACCATAGTGAGAGAAAATTGCTGAAGAAAATTCTCCGAATCCAGTCTGGCGCCTTGGAGGTATTCACAAAGTGAGGAATCCACGGGTAGAAACATCCATCAGAAATGACATTACAGAGCAACACATTAAAACACAGGATATATCAGGACTGAACAGCACAGCAAATTATAGTGCTTAGCAGGGAATAAGAGAGCAAATGAGAGCACAATATATCATTGCATATCAGGGCACAGAATAAAAGGCATCGCATAGCACAAAAACACATGCAGAACATCAGAGTACAGCACAGCAGTTCATGGAGCAAACAGCACATATATCTGGACATCACCCAAATGCACAACACACAAAATCAGCATAGCACATCAGATCATAAACATAGTACATTACAACTAACTGCAGCAAAGTACATCAAAACTCAAAAGCTGTGTAACAGAACAACTGAGAACGAGATGGTTTGAGATTCAAAACCTCAAATATTTCTGGAACCAGTTATGTTCCAAGGAGAAGAGACAATCATGGAGAACAAGCTGTTGCCAAAACCTCAGACAAGGACTGTTTGTGTAAGGCACTGAGTTGTCAAGTAAACCCAAGCAAACTCTGCTGTGGGTCTGCTCTCGCTCAGGTGGCTGATCTCTGCTTGCAGTATTAGAAGGGGGCTAGCTCTATGAAAAGCACAGGACAGAGGCAATGAAATACCAGCATTGGCAAAGTCATTAGACTTTAATATGCTAAAAAATGCAAGCACTAATAGGCAAAAGTGCACTTTTGAGCATAACTGTATTTGCATACTTTAGCACATTAAAGAATGTGGCAGGCCGACAAAAAAAAGTGACTTGCAACTGAGAATCTAGCATTTCTCATATCATTAGATCCTGGAAGTAATTATTGCAAATAACTGCAAACTGTTGCGAAGGGAGGATAGGTGAGGCATAACCATTAAGCGTCCCTCTCATCCTACGGTTAAGAACTATATGGGGGGCTTTTCCATCATATCCCAGAAATTCAGTTGGCACTTGTAAGATGACAGCCTAGCACAGTTACATTAAAGTATCACCAGCATCTGCAATGTTGAATATTTCAAAATACACCTAAATGCACTTTATATAAAACCGAGTGTGCTGGACATTATGAGGCAGCCTGAAAACGGTTAAGTTCTGAGTAATTTGCACTCTAGTGGCTCACATCAGTGCTTTCTTCCCTCAAATAAAAACATTACATTTTAAATGCATGGACCTGCTTAATTCTCCAAGACTGGAGAAAGTAGCTGTCACAGCATGCTCACTTCCTGCACTTTAAGCGCTGAAAACAAAAGCGCCAACTAAAGCACAAAGCATAGGGACAAGGCTGTGGGGCAGTCTTTACATAAAGACTTTTATTTAACCATCGATAAGGACTGTGAAACACTGTAGTGCGACTCCTGCTTCAGTCAAACAGCCACACAGAAAGGGATCCAGGATGAATGAGTAGAATGTGTACAATGCCAGAAGCCTACAAAAATAACACAATATCAATGGACAGGTGAGGTTATCCTCCATGCTGGACACATAGGTGGGTATGCCTGAAGTTTCAGAAGGGGCCTTAATTCTAGTGCTGTTATGTTCAGCACACTACATCATAAGAGCGTAGGGAGATGAAGTAAGCTTACAATGAAATCAATTCAAAGATGGCTGATATCTTTCAGTGCTTTTAAAGACAGTTGTGATATACAAGTTGCACTGCAAGTAGCTGCAAGGGCCTGGCTGCAGTGTCTGGGGAGCTGCTAGGTCCCCACAAAATAAAACAAAATGTAAAAAGTAAAAAAAAAAAGGGGAGAGAATAATTTACAAAAAAAAAAAAAAAAGACAGTTTTGTCCAGTCCATGGCACTAAAGAGGACTACTGCCTGTGTGGGTGACAGCATTTTGCAATAAAAAATAATGCATACATATGAAATGTTATGTTTAAAACTGGGTATCTTGATTTATGCAACTTTAAAAGGGAATCAGTTTCGCATCTTTTCATAATTCCAACTGAGGACTGATAAAAGGCATAACTACCACAGCAATTTTGGAATGCTTTTGATATATATTTGATAAGTTTAAAATGAATGGCTAAATATAACTCACTTACCTCCCTCCAGAACACAAACAGGGTTCCACATACAATAATGATGGAAGAAATCAGGATTTTTATGATCAAATTCCTTGTCAAAATGCTATCTTTCAAGTTTCTTGGCGGTTTTCGAATCACATCTCTATCCACAGGTTCCACGCCAAGGCTTAAAAATACAGAACATACCAAATGAGTGTAATGTTTGGTCAAACCTACTAAAGTGGATTAAAATGATCTACAATCCTGTATGTGTCTCTAAACAGACCGATAAGGAAATTTAAGCTCCCACACATTAAATAAACTCTCTTCTGGATAAGACGAAAACAGATATCCAACCAGCCCAGAGATTTCATGGTTTGATAGGGCAATAGGAATGACAACTGAAAAACCTACATGGAAGAGAGATTACGTACCTATTGATGATAACATCTTGGACAGATATTTTCCACATCTGTCACATTCTCGTCTTCTCGAAATATCCCCATGGTACAAGACAGACAAAGGGTGTACCAGTTTATCTTGGGTGTCGGAGATAAACAGCACTAGTGCTGCTGGATACAGTGTGATTACTGATATAAATATATATATATTCAATGAACTAAACAAAGGCTATAAAGTAAAATTATAGTCAGATGAATAGGTCAGTCACAACATTAACATGTTGAACTAAAAACCCACAGAAATTCATCAGTTATACTTAGCAGAGCTAATTATATCTTGCGCCCCCGGCATTCGCTGCTTATGATCACACATATTACATTACTCATGATGTGTTCTGTGACATCATTTATGACATCCCTAATGACATCATTGATGACATCAACCAATGAATGTGTTAGTTTGTTTTATAGTTTAATAGTGGTGAGTAGTTACCATAGCACTTATCTACCTAATTTTATACAGCCTGTGTCCAGCTAATGGATGTGTTCGCAAAACGCATGTGCTCCTGATGCATCATAGGTGTGTAGAGGTATTGAACACATTATAAACCTTTGTAGAGAAGAGTAACTCTGTGTGCAGGTGACAATTGATGACTTGTGTTCAGCATGTTCCAGACAAGTTTTTTGGTTCTGCAGAAAAAGATTCTACGTAGAAGATACTAAGATTTGTAAGCAGCCTTGAGTTATTAGACAGTGTCTTAGCATGACATAGAAGACTGTGTGCACCAGGTACTAACACATGTACATCTGCTTGTTTAGCTTCAAAAGATGGGCTATCTGTAAAGTTTTCACCACAGTATGAAGGCTGTAGGGAATATGATCTTTCGCACCTTCACACCTTGGTTATTTTAAGCGAGTAGTGTCATTAAGTGTACACTGTTCTAAATAGATACTTTTTAATACCCGGTGGTGTATTTCTCATGAGAGTTTCTCTGTCTGCAAACACTGTGGTACAGAGTAATCTCTCTCCATTGAGTAAAGTCTGTGGACAGTACCCACTTTTCTACTCATATCAACTTCATTTCTCAATGTAGGTTTGGTGATTGTGAGGGGTTTGCTACAGATAAAAGCTGTCCGCAGTAGGGCATTAATTTTAGAATAGACATTGAGTCATTTGAGGAACTTGGCTTTCTCTGAACAGTTGTATACATATCGAACACTGTGTGCAATGAGGGTTTCCCGTATATCTGTGGTTGATTGTTAATGTGAACTAGACTACCCGTGAAATGTATGGTATACGATCTATGTTGCTCGTATCACATGCTTGCTACACCTAACGGAGTTGTATCTGTGACGGCATTAGTGATGCTTCATAATATTTTGAGCTATTCTGAACTAAATTTCAGGCCTCTACTGCCATGTTAGTTTATTGAGCAATGTGTACAAAAGAAGCTTGGATGATGTCATCAGTGATGTTATCAACGATGCAATGGCATTTGAGATGCCATCACTGATGTCCTAAAGAACAAGTTACTTACCTTCGGTAACGAAATATGTGTAAGAGACCTATGTAGTTATAGATTCCCTACCTTTAGAATTACCCCCAGGCGTCAGACTGGATCCGGAGAATTTTAACGTAGCAGTATCCCTGTGCGTCAGTAGGTGGCATCGGTCGACTCCGCATCCATCGTCGGCGTCGTGGTCGCCGGGATGGCGTCGCGGTGTCTACTGAGATGCCGCCCCTGCGCGCTGACGTCACTTCTGACATGACTTTCCACGCCAGAAGCGAAGAGCCATGCAAGACACTGACCACTGATGCACATAACTAGGGCCCTAAAAGGGAGTCCCTATCCCTAGAAGTCAGTTCGCAGAACGGGGAGGATGGGTGGGGCAGTAAGGAATCTATAACTACATAGGTCTCTTACAGATACATCGTTATCGAAGGTAACTTGTTCATCTGAAAGAGACTGTAGTTATAGATTCATTACAATTAGAATAGATACCCCAGCAATGCCAACCCCGGTGGTGGGTCTGAGAACTAAGCTCACACCAGGAAGTCCTGGAGAACAGAACGGCCGAAAAAGCCGACTCTCTGGACTTGGCTCTCCAGGCAGTAATGTTTTGTGAAAGTGTGCAGGGATGCCCACGTGGTTGCCTGGCAGATGTTAATCAGCGGATCTCCACGTCCTAAAGCAGTTGTGGCTGCCGTTGCCCTGGTAGAGTGGGCGCGTAGTCCTACTGGAGGTTCCTTTTTCACCAAAGAATAGCAGATTTTGATGCATAGGACAAGCCATCGAGATATGGTACGTTTGTGCACATCCCCACCTTTCTGGACGCCCACATAACCCCCGAAGAGTTGTTCGTCCACCTGGAAATCTTTAGTGCGGCCAAGGTAGAAGGACAGCGCACATTTTGGGTCCAGACGGTGGAGTCTCTCCTCCTCTTTGGAAGGGTGCGGAGGCGGGAAGAAGATGGGAAAGTGACCTATGTGGATAGAGGTAACCACTTTGGGCAGAAAAGAGGGCCTAGTGTGAAGGACCACTTTGTCCGGATGAACAGGAAGAAAAGGAGGCTTGGAGGACAGAGCCTGAAGCTCACGCACCCTGCAGGCAGAGGTGATGGCGAGCAGGAAAGCAGTCTTTATTTTATTTTTTATAGAATTTTATATAGCGCGAACTAGACCCGAATCGGGTATCAGAGCGCTTTACATGAGCACCAGTTTCGTTACAGAAGGAAACATTCATTTTTCTTAGGCACGGGGAGATTAAGTGATTTGCCCAGAATGACAGGATGTTGAGCGTTGTTGCCGAGACTCGAACCCGGTTCCCCAGCTTCAAGGTCGACCGCTCTAGCCGTAAGGCTACATCCTCTCCCTTTAAAGTAAGAAGATGAAGAGGACAATTATGTAGTGGCTCGAAGGGAGCACACATAAGATAAGTCCCATTGGGGCATTACGAAAGGAGAAGGATGAAATAGAGGAGTAATGCCCTTCAGAAATCTATTTACAATAGGAGACTTGAAAAGAGAAGGCTGATCAGGAAGGCGAAGAAAGGCCAAAATGGCCGAAAGATAGCCTTTAAGGGTGCCCAGAGCACAGCCCTGCAGGGCCAAAGATAGTTTGAAGAGGAGAACCTCCGAAAGAGGGGCAGAAAGGGGATCCACAGCCTTTGCTGTGCACCATGCCACAAATTTGTTCCATCTACAGGTGTATACCGTTTTAGTGGAGGGACGCCTGGCTGCCAAGATGACGTTACAGACTTCGGGAGGAAGGTCGAAAGCGGTCAACTGTTGCCGCTCAATCTCCACGCAAGGAGGTGGAGGCTGGACAGGTTCGAGTGGAGGACCGTCCCCTGCTGCTGCGACAGAAGATCCTCGCGACGAGGCAGTCTGATCGGAGGATCGATGGCCATGCTCAAGAGCTCGGGGTACCAGACTCTTCGTACCCAGTCCGGAGCCACAAGAATGACTTGGGCCCGGTCGTGCTTGATCTTCTTCAGCATTCTGGGTAGAAGTGGTACAGGCGGAAAGGCGTACAGAAGGCCGCAACTCTACTCGCGACGAAAAGCGTCGCCTAGTGAGTGCCGCCTTGGAAACTCCAACGTGCAGAACTGACATTACGTGTTCTCTTCGGAGGCGAACAGATCTAACCAAGGCCCTCTCCACACTGCTGAAAGAGACCTTGCACCACCTCCGAGTGAAGACGCCATTCGTGATCCATCATGCACCGGCGGCTGAGTTTGCCCGACGTGGCGTTCAGGGAACCTGCCAGGTGTTGAACCACCAGGGATATGCCCTGATGTTCCAGCCATGTCCAAAGGAGAAGAGCCTCATGACATAGGGTCCACGAACCCCACCCAGCCATGTTTGTTGCCGTGACACATGGCGGTGGTGTTGTTGGTGAACACCTGCACTACTCTTCCTCTGACAGACGGAAGGAATGCCCTCAGTGCAAGACGGATCGCCCAAAGCTCCAAAAGGTTGATGTGGAGCCCGGACTCCGCCAGAGACCCCTGATCTCCTCCTCTCCCATGTGGCAGCCCTATCCCAGGAGTGACGCATCTGTCACCACTGTGAACTCTGGTTGGGGAAAGGAGAGGGATCTGCCGTTGACCCAATCCTGGTTCGTGAGCCACCACTGCAACGGATGTGCAGTCCCCTCCGAGATCTGGACGACATCGGAATGATTCCCTTGATGCTGTGCCCACTGGAACTTCAGGTGCCACTGCAGAGCCCGCATGTGCCATCTGGCATGATCCACCAGCAGGATGCAGGAGGCCATGAGGCCCAGCAGCCTCAGGGTCATTCTCACCGAAATCCGGGATAGAGGCTGAAACATCGGTATCATAGCCCGAATACACTGGACTCGCTGCTCGGGAGGATAAGCCCGAAACTGCGCTGTATCCAGAACTGCTCCAATAAAAAGGAGCTTCTGAGAGGGAATCAGGTGTGACTTCGGCACGCTGATAGTGAACCCCAGCGAATGCAGGAGGTCCGCCGTAGTCTAGAGTTGGGAGACGACAGCCTGGGCGAGCACGCCTTCATCAGCCGGTCGTCGAGATACGGGAAGACAGGAACCCCTGATCTGTGCAGATGAGCTGCGACCACCGACATTGCTTTCATGAACACCCGAGGGACGCTGGTAAGGCCAAAGGGGAGCACGGTAAACTGAAAATGCTCGTGGACTACCGTGAACCGTAGGTAACGCCTGTGGGCTGGCAGGACAGGGATGTGGAAATTGGCATCCTGCAAGTCCAACGCTACCATCCCGTCTCCGGGATCGAGGGCAGTGAGGACCTGAGCCAACGTGAGCATTTTGAACTTCTCCTTCTGGAGGAAGCAGTTGAGAGCCCTGAGGTCTAAGATAGGACGCAGGCCTTTGTCCTTCTCAGGTACCAGAAAGTAGTGGGAATAGCAACCACGACCTACTTCTGGCACAAAGACCCGTTCGATAGCTCCCTTGGCAAGAGAGCCGTAACTTCCTGGCGGAGAAGGGCCAAGTGATCCTCCGACATGAGATGGAGTGCTGGTGGCATGGAGGGAGGGTAGTCTCAGAGGGGAGGGAGAAGCCCCTTCGGACTATTTGCAAAACCCACCTGTCCGACGTGATGTTTTGGCAGTGGGGGAGGTGATGGCGAATCCTGCCGCCCACTGGCGGCCCTGAAAGGTCGGACTAGGAAGGTTTGGAGGCTGCTACAGGGGGGATATGGGTGGACTGGCCCGCCCGCTGGTCCCCAGACCCGCGTCGCTGGGTCCCACATCCGCAGCCACACAGACTGGGTAGCTTGCGTGGCCCTGTGGCTCGATTGGGTGGAACGTGGTGGGGCACCCCTTCCGTAGCCATGTGGGGCGAGAGGTTGCTGCGAGGCCCAAGGATCTGGCCGTAGCCCTAGAATCCTTGAAGCGCGGAGTCCGCCTTGTCACCGAACAGGCAACGGCCATCAAAGGGCATATCCAAAAGGGTGGATTGGACATCCCCCGAAAAACCAGAGGTCCTCAACCAGGCGTAGCGCCTCAAGGCTACAGACGTGGAAACCGTTCTGCCCAGAGAGTCGGCGGAATCCTACCCTCACCGGATGGTGAACTTCGCTGCGTCTCGACCCTCGGCAACTGCGCGGGTGAGAACGGCCTGGGCTTCCTCCGGGCACTGTGGCAGCACTTGCGCAACAGTATTCCACACTGTATGGGTATAACAGCCCAAGAGGAATTCGGTGTTCACCGACCGCAGCCCTAAGCTGGCGGAAGAAAACATCTTCTTCCCAAGGTGGTCCAGCTTCTTGGATTCCCTATCTGGGGGAGCAGTAGGGAATGTGCCTTTAGAGAACGAGGCTTGGACCACCAAACTCTCGGGGGTTGGGTGTTGGGAGAGGAAAAGTGGGTCGGGCTGGGCGGTGGCGTTGGGCAATCATCCTGTCTACAGGAGCCCCTGTGCTGGGCTTGGACCAAGTGCGAAGAAGGATGCAGTGAGGGCTTCATTAAAAGGCAGCAGGGGCTCCGAAGAGGCCGCTGCCCGCTGAAGCACCTCTGTCAGGAGGTTAGTCCTGACTGCCACCGTAGGAAGCTCGAGGCCCAAGGCCTCAGCCGCCCTACGCAACACCACTGTATGAGACGCTCTCTCATCCATAGCCATAGTAGGGGGGAGGTAACCAAACCACTGGCATCACCCAACTCCTCTCGCCAGTCCGGCTCTTCAAGTTGGTCAGCTAAAGGGTCAATAGACCCCTCCCAGTCCTCCTCACCCTCCTCTGGCTGCCGCTCACTGCGATAGGGAACACCAGGGATGAACAGCGGTGCAAAAGTACCCTCCTGCGTTGGCACCGATGTCGGTCCGGCACCGGGTCCAAGTCAGGGGTGAGGCCGGAGTCGACGCAGGTTGGGGGAACAACCGGCGTCAGGGGTGTTGTCACTGGAACCGGCGCCGGGGAAGGTACCGTGAGGTCAACCGGCGCCGATCCGTATCCAGCCCTGGACCCTCCGGCATCAAAGGCCCAGGGCCCCTAGCTGAGTCAGTGGAGCCCGCAGGCGTGCCTGCGGAGTCGGGCTGCCCAAAAATGCTGTGGAGCACTTCGTATAAAGCTTGAAGATGGGCAGGGGACGCTCCGGGAAAGGGAGGGAAATGCGGAGCCTTCCCAGGAGTGGGCTCCGAAGACGGAGCTGGAGAACGCCAACGCTCCGGGTCCCGTCGGCCAGGGAGAAGGAGAAGGAGAAGAGCGACGATGAGCGCAAGTCTTCGAAAACAAGTGGTGGTCGCTTCGCGACCGGTCGTTAGACCTTCCTCTTGACTGGGACCTCGAACGACGCGGAGCGGACTGCCGGGCCTCCAAGAGCTTTCGGGACCGCTCCCGCAAAGACTTCGGATTCATGGCATGGCAGTCGGAGCATGACTTTGGGTCGTGGTCGCGCTCCAGGCACCAGAGGCACAGGAGGTGCGGATCGGTGACTGACATCAGCTTGTGACAGGAGTCACAAGGCATGAAGCCGGTCCAAAGATGGGACATCCCTCGTGCACCAGGAGTCGAAGACTCAAAAAAGATATTGACAAAAGTCGAAAAAAAGGGGCAGGCTCTCTCCGGATCTGCGCTGGCTGGCGCAGAAAAAGAAAGAACTGACGTCAGTGCACAGGGGCGGCGTCTAAGTAGACACCGCGACGTCATCCCGGCGACCGCGATGATGGATGCGGAGTCGACCGACGCCACCTACTGACGCGCATGGGGTACCGCTACAAAACAATTCTCCAGATCCAGTCTGACGGCTGGGGGTAATTCTACAGGTAAGGAATCTATAACTACAGTCTCTTTCAGATAGCAAATCATAATTAGGAGACGGCTGTAGACAGCTATCTCCACCAAAAACCAAAGAACCTCCTGCCTGAGGTTGACCAAGACAAACCAAGCGGTCGACGTCATCAGTGTCTGCAGAATCTTCCTGCAACACTGGAGAAATGGCAACATAAGCAGCCTCATCCTCAACTTGTAGAGGGGATGGTGCGGAAACTGCTGTGGCTATAGGCGGCATCCCCGGCACCGATCGACGTCGTATCGACGTGCACCACTAATGGTGTCTCCTGCATCGACCGGCAACAAGGCGGCGTTGTCTCCACCACCTCATCCGACCCCACTACGGGAAGCCGCACCAGGCTGTGTCCCGACGCCGTAATGACTCCCTGTACGGGGTTGAGGTTCTCAACCGGCGCAGAGGGCGAATCAGTCCTTTCAACCTCTTTGGGGGCCGAAGGCGCACCAGGGAGAGGTGTTGATCCAAAGAAGGTTTGCAGAGCCTGAAAATATGGCTGCATTTGGGTCATAGTCACCCCAGCACCAGCATAAGGAGAGAAGCTCTGGGACGGCTCCTGCGCTGCCACCTCCGGTAAGGAACGGGAGGAACCAGAAATGACATCACAACTTTGCGAGGCCGAAGACCTCCATGACTTGGATCCCTTCTGATGGGATTTCCGTGACTACTCCGATCAGGATAGCCGCGCCATCAGCAACTTTATCCGCCTTTCCCGCAAGGACTTAGGCTTCAGCCTTTTACAGGTGTCGCACTCCTCTGAGTCGTGGTACTCTCCTAAGCATGACATGCAGATGGAGTGCGGATCCATAGCAGACATGTGTCGAATACAGGTCTTGCACGTCTTAAAACCCGAAGGCATAGGCACACTGTTCCCAGACGCAAAAGGCTTCGAAGTAGGCCAAAAACAAAAGGCCAGAGGAACCGCTTCTCCGGATCCACGTTACAGTGCGGAAAAGAAGAAACTGACGTCCACACGCTGGAGGGGACTTATATGGCTCCACTGACATCATATCTGGAGACTAGGTCACAGCGGAGCCGTACGACACCGTCCCCTGGCACACAGAGGTACTGCTGAAAAATGTCCGGATCCAGACTGGCGCCTGGGGATAATTCAAAGTTAAGGAATCTGCGGCTAGATGTCTCTATCAGATAGAAGCTTCAGCGACCTCTCCCATATCACCTTCGGGTTCATTGGTCAATTGTTCTGACAGGACTTGGAGTCGTGACTGACCCCCAAGTACCAGAGGCAAACCAAATGTAGATCTGACACAGAGATCTTCCTGCGACAGTCCACAAAAGGTTTAAAACCTGTGGGTTTCAGAGGGAACATGCCCCTAGCATACTGGTACAATTTAAAGAACAGAGCTTGACAAAAGTTGATAAAAATTGGTCAAAAAGTGCCAAAGGCAGCTCTCTGGATCTACTAGTGTTGGTGCGGAAAGAAAGGAACTGACATCAGCATGCTAGCGTGGCGCCTATATAGGCACCAGGCATGTCGCATACGGCATGGGCGATGTTGATGTGGAGCTGTCTGCGACACCTACCAGCATGCAGAGAAACTGCTCAAGAATTTGCGGATCCAGTTTGATGCCTGGGGAGTATTCGAAGGTAAGGAATCTGGGGTTAGAAGTCTCTTCCAGAAAGGGAGAATAAGGCCACTGCAGTTTGTGTGAATTGGACAACATATTACACAATAATATGAAAGCACGGTCATATGTTTATTCCCTTTGCATACTTTTACGGGTACCTGGCTGGCTGTATTTATTGTACCACTACATTGGTTTTTAAGGGAAGATGTATCCTGGCAGACATACTGCTATGATTATGCATAAAGTATGATTATTTTTACCTTTGTGCTGGAGGCCCATCCATGATAATATTGATCCATAAAATCTGCATAGCATTGAGAGGATTTGGAAAATTCATCAAGGTTGCAAGGGAAATTAAGGTCAATGCCGCTATACTCCTGAGGGATAAAATGACAAGCTTTAGTGTGATCCTTAGGATAATTATAACCCTTACTTACTTCACTGAATAGAATAAGGGCAAACTTCACTGATCTGCAGAAGTATCATCAGCCAACTAATATGTTCTGATGGCTAAGTATGAGACTGTAGTAATATACTCCTTTATTTAAACATCAATAGACAATAATTACTAACAAAATACCTCAATTAAATTATAGAAGGCAGTGGCAACATAATTCTAAGGTAAGTGAGCACAAAGTAGGAACATATAAATTAAATTGTGCACAGACAGGAATTGCCAAATATGTGATGTAAGACACATGAATTAAGTGCGTATATGAAATGAAAAGTACAGTAAAAGAGTTAACCAGAAAAGGTACCGTTAAAAAAAATTACACAAATACCTAATATACTGTGGACATGAAAACATTACTCTTTGGCACAACACTAGATGCACAAGTTACTAACTTGTGTAACGATATATCTGTAAGAGACAGTAGTTAGTGATAGATTCCTTACCTTAGAATATCCCCAGGCGTCAGGCTGGATCCGGAAAGTTTTGCGTAGCAGTACCCTTGCGCGTCGGTAGGTGGCGTCGTGCGGCTCCGCGTCCGTCGTCGGCGTCGTGATCGCCGGGATGACGTCGCGGGCAGTACTTAGACGCCGCCCCTGCGCGCTGACGTCAGTTCTGTACACGACTTTCCGCGCCAGGAACGCAGAGCCATGCAAGAAGCTGACACAGGTGTCTGAAAAATACTAGGGCCCTGAAAGGGATGTCCTTAACCCTAGAAATCAGTTCGCAGAACGGGGAGGATGGGTGGGCGGTAAGGAATCTATCACTAACTACTGTCTCTTACAGATATATCGTTACACAAGTTAGTAACTTGTGCATCTGAAAGAGACACGTTAGTGATAGATTCCTTACCTTAGAATAGATACCCCAGCAATACCAACCCCGGTGGTGGGTCTGCGAACAAAGATCAGACAAGGAAGTCCTGGAGGACAGAACGGCCAAAGAAGCCGTCCCTCCGGACCTGACTGTCAAGGCAGTAATGCTTAGTAAACGTGTGCAGCGAGGCCCACGTAGCTGCCTGACAGATAACCGGCAGCGGAACACCGCGGCCCAAGGCCGTGGTAGCAGCCGTTGCCCTGGTGGAATGGGCACGCAGCCCAACAGGAGGCTCCTTCTTGGCCAAAGAATAGCAGGTCTTGATGCACAAGGTAACCCAGCGGGAGATGGTCCTCTTGTGCACCGCCCGACCTTTTTTGGCGCCCACGTAGCCAACAAAGAGCTGGTCACCCACCCGGAAGTGTTTTGTGCGGTTGATATAGAAGGAGAGCGCACGTTTTGGGTCCAGACGGTGGAGCCTCTCTTCCTCTCTGGAAGGATGCGGAGGCGGAAAGAAGGTGGGCAAAGTGATGGTCTGCCCAATGTGGAAAGCAGTAACCACCTTTGGCAAGAAGGACGGACGCGTCCGAAGAACAACCTTGTCTGGATGAACAGACAGAAAGGGAGGCTTGCAAGATAGAGCCTGGAGCTCACTCACCCGCCGAGCGGAGGTGATGGCCACCAGAAAGGCTGTCTTCAGAGTCAGAAGACGAAGAGGACAGTTATGCAGAGGCTCAAAGGGAGCGCACATTAAAAAGGTAAGAACCAAGTTCAAGTCCCACTGAGGCATTACAAACGGAACAGGAGGGAAGAGGTGAGTAATGCCTTTTAAGAACCTGTTAACAACAGGGGACTTGAACAGGGAGGGCTGATCAGGGAGCCTGAGGAAGGCCGAGATAGCACAAAGATAACCCTTGATGGTACCCAGGGCAGAACCCTGTTGGGCCAGAGAGAGAAGGAACAGAAGGACCTCAGAAAGAGGGGCAGAAAGGGGATCCACAGCCTTTGCTGTGCACCATGCCACAAATTTGTTCCACCTGCAGGCGTATACCACCTTAGTGGAGGGACGCCTGGCTGCCAGAATCACATCACAAACTTCGGGAGGCAAGTCGAAAGGAATCAACTGCCGCCGCTCAATCTCCACGCAAGCAGGTGTAGACTGGACAGGTTCGGGTGGAGGACCGTCCCCTGCTGCTGCGACAGAAGATCCTCCCGAAGAGGCAGACGGATCGGGGATCTATGCTCATATTGAGTAGCTCGGGATACCAAACTCTTCGAGCCCAGTCCGGAGCCACAAGAATGACTTGGGCCCGGTCGTGCCGAATCTTCTTCAACACTCTGGGTAGAAGTGGTATAGGCGGAAAGGCGTACAACAGACCGCAACTCCACTCGCGACGAAAAGCGTCGCCGAGCGAGTGCCGCCTTGGAAATTCCAACGCGCAGAACTGATGACATTGCGCGTTCTCTTCGGTGGCGAATAGATCTAACCAAGGCTCTCCCCACTGTAGAAAGAGTCCGTGCGCCACTTCCGAGTGAAGACGCCATTCGTGATCCATCATGCACCTGCGGCTGAGTTCGTCCGCCCTGGCGTTCAGAGAACCTGCCAGGTGTTGAACCATCAGGAACATGCCCTGATGTTCCAGCCATGTCCAGAGGCGCAGAGCCTCCTGGACAAAGGGTCCAAGACCCCACCCCGCCCTGTTTGTTGCAGTACCACATGGCGGTGGTGTTGTCTGTGAACACCTGCACTACCTTCCCTTTGACAGAGGGAAGGAATGCCCTGAGTGCAAGCCGGATCGCCCGGAGCTCCAGAAAGTTGATATGGAGCCGGGACTCCGCCGGAGACCAGAGGCCTCTGATCTCCGCCTCTCCCATGTGACCGCCCCATCCCAGAAGGGACGCGTCCGTCACAACTGTATGCTCTGGCTGGGGAAGGGAGAGGGATCTGCCCATGACCCATTGCCGGTTCGAGAGCCACCACTGCAACTGTTTTGCAGTCCCCTCCGAGATCTGGACGTGATCGGACAGGTTGCCCTGGTGCTGCGCCCACTGGAACTTCAGGTCCCACTGCAGAGCCCGCATATGCCATCTGGCATGATTGACCAGCAGGATGCAGGAGGCCATGAGGCCCAGCAGCCTCAGGGTCATCCGTACCGAAACCCAGGATAAAGGCCGAAAGATCGGAATCATAGCCTGAATATCCCGGACTCGCCGTTCGGGAGGATAGGCCCGAAACTGCGTCGTGTCCAGAACTGCTCCGATGAAAAGGAGCTGTGGAGAAGGAATCAGATGCGACTTCGGCACATTGATGGAGAACCCCAGCGAGTGCAGGAGTTCGGCCGTAGTCTGGAGGTGGGAGACGACTGCCTGGGACGAGCCCGCCTTCAGCAGCCAGTCGTCGAGGTAGGGGAAGACTGAGACCCCTGCCCGGCGCAGATGAGCTGCGACCACCGCCATCACTTTCGTGAACACCCGAGGGGCACTTGTAAGGCCAAAGGGGAGCACGGTGAACTGAAAATGCTCGGGGCCTACCGTGAACCGAAGGTAACGCCGGTGGGCCGGCAGGACGGGGATATGGAAATACGCGTCCTGCAAGTCCAACGCTACCAACCAGTCTCCTGGGTCGAGGGCAGTCAAGACCTGAGCTAGGGTGAGCATCTTGAACTTCTCCTTCCGGAGGAAGCGATTGACGTTCCGGAGGTCCAAGATAGGACGCATGTCCTCCTTGTCCTTTTGGGCACCAGAAAGTAGTGGGAGTAGCAACCACGCCCTACTTCTGGGGTCGGAACATGCTCGATGGCCCTCTTGGCCAAGAGGGCCGTGACTTCCTTCCGTAGAAGCACCAAGTGATCCCCTGACATGCGGTGGAATTGAGGTGGCATGGCTGGGGGTGGTCTCGAAGGGGAGGAGTAGCCCCTTCGGACAATGTCCAAGACCCACCTGTCCGAGGTGATGGTGCGCCAGTGGGGAAGGTGATGGCGGACCCTGCCCTCTACTGGCGTGCCGTGCACCTGAAAGGAGGGACTAGGAGGGCTTGGAGGCCGCGGACGGGTTGGAGGTGGTGGCCTGACCCGCACGCTGGTTGCCCGATCCGCCACGGCGGAATCCACGTCCTCGGCCACGCGAAGACGCCTGCTGCGCGGGCCGGTGGCTGGGCTGCTGACGTGAAGGGGCGCCCCTACCGTGACCACGATAGGGGCGAAAAGCAGAAGGCAGCGGAGGGCGTGTAGCAGAAAGGCCCAGGGACTTTGCAGTAGCCCGTGAGTCCTTAAAGCGCTCCAACGCATGGTCTGCTTTGGACCCAAAAAGACCGACTCCATCAAAGGGCATGTCCATGAGAGTATTCTGGACATCCCCTGAAAACCAGTGGTTCTCAGCCAGGCGTGGCGCCGGAGCGCCACCGTCGTTGCAATCGACCTGCCCAGCGAGTCGGCGGTGTCAAGGCCACAACGGATAGTGTATTTGGCCGCATCCCTTCCTTCCGCAATGGCGCGGGAAAGCAGTGCCTGGACCTCCTCAGGGCACTGGGGCAAAACATCCGCCACCGAATCCCACAGGGAGTGGGTATATCGGCCCAAAAGACAAGCGGTGTTAACGGACCGCAAGCCAGCACTGGAGGAAGAAAAACCTTTCTTCCCAAACTGATCCAGGCGTTTGGATTCCCTATCCGGAGGAGCGGTAGGGAAGGCGGTTTGGGAAGCGGAGGCTTGGACAACCAAGCTCTCAGGAGTGGGGTGGACAGAAAGAAACAGGGGGTCGCCCGGAGCGGGGCGATGGCGTCGTGACACGTTCCGATCCACAGGAGCCCCTGTGTTGGGCTTGGACCAGGCGCCCAAAAGAACGTCCGTGAGGGCGTCGTTAAACGGCAGCACAGTCTCCGCAGAGGAGGCTGCCGGCTGAAGCACCTCTGTCAAGATGTTAGTCTTGACCGTCAAAGTAGGGAGCTGGAGACGTAAGGCCCCAGCAGCCCTACGCAACACCGTACCAAAATTGGCCCCCTCCTCCGTAGCCACGGGAGGAGACAGCATGCCAGTGTCAGGAGAAGTATCCAGACCACTGGCCTCCCCTAGACTCTCTGTCCAGTCCTCATCATACTGACAGTTGCGTGTTAGAGGGTCATCAGACCCCTCCCAGTCCTCCTGGTCCTCCTCTGGTTCAAAATAAGGAGGAGGAGGGACATTTGGGACCCAAGGTCCCATCGGCGCCGGAGCCGGCGCCGAGCGACGTCGCTCCGGGACCATGTCCGGAGCCGGAAGGAACTGGGGACGACGCCGCCCGGAGCCCAGGGCGGCGTCGAGAACGGCACCGGAGACATCGGCGCCGGCGGAGGTGTCGTGAGGTCGACCGGCGTCGATGGGAGTTGTGGAGCCGGGATCGAGGCCGGGGCCGGAGCCGGAGCCGGGATCGAGGCTGGAGGCTCGGGGCGACGCCGGGGCCGGAGCCGCCGGTGACGCCGGATCCAGCCCCATCAGGGCCCGCGGGGCCCGAAGGCGCACCGGAGGGGCCTGAAGGCCCGAAGAGGCGGGCCATGGCCGACAGGAACTCCTGTACCTTGGCCGGATCCGCCCCGAACCCGGGAAGGGCGGGTATGACGGGGCGACTCCACAGGCAAGTCCGGGGCCGCGGGGCGGGGACGGTGCCGGGAGGGGCCTCAGCCGAGTCGCGAGACCGGCGAGGCGAAGTCCGAGAGCGACGATGCTTCTTGGACTTCTTGTGTCGAGACTTACCGGACGAAGAAGACTTCGACGCCGGCGACCGGTGTGCACTCCGCGAGCGACCCCTGGACCTCTCACGCGACCGGGGCTTCCGCGGAGCCGAATGCCGGGCCTCGAGGAGCTTTCGAGACCGCTCTCGCAAAGCCTTCGGGTTGAGGGCCTGGCATTCGGGACAAGACTCGGTGTCGTGGCCTCGGCCGAGGCAGAAGAGACACTCCCAATGCGGGTCGGTGACGGACATCATCCGCGCACAGGCGCCGCATCGCTTGAAGCCGGGCATCCCTACGACACCTGAATGGTGGAAAAAGACAGTGAAAAAATCACCAAAAAGTATGGTCAAAAATTGACCAGGGCACTGCTCTTCCCGGATCTGCGCTTACTGGCGCGGAAAAAGAAGAACTGACGTCCAGCGCGCAGGGGCGGCGTCTAAGTACTGCCCGCGACGTCATCCCGGCGATCACGACGCCGACGACGGACGCGGAGCCGCACGACGCCACCTACCGACGCGCAAGGGTACTGCTACGCAAAACTTTCCGGATCCAGCCTGACGCCTGGGGATATTCTAAGGTAAGGAATCTATCACTAACGTGTCTCTTTCAGATTACTGCAATCAGCTAAACGGTATAAAGGTCCTGCTGTTTCATTGATTGCTGTCCCATCTCCTGTTCTTCAAACTCATCCCCATTTCACTTGGGGAGTGGGTGCGAGGGGGGGGCATATGGTTAAGCTGTGTTACTGCACCAATACAGACCTACTGAAAATAATTTTGAGCAGGACACGGGGGAAGTATGGTTAACCTCTGAGATGGATACCATAGCTGATTTAAGTTTCATTACCCTGTTTACCTTCTTCTCAAAGCTTGACCACACGTCCTCTTTTCTTCGCTAACAAAGAGAAATGAACTTATAAGACTGCTCTAACTTCCAGAAAAAAATTACTTAAAGGACATTTTACTATGTCGTACAACATTAATCAAAAATATGTCTACAAAACAATAGAGGGGATAAACATATTGCACCTTTACTCTCAAAGGCGACGAAGATCCCTTGTTTTGAAAACTAGACCCTACTGCAGAAAGATACATCGCTAAAGGGCAAAAAAGCTGAGATTTACTGTGATGCCACCTCTCCCTGACAAGCCTCAAGACAAAAATGCAAAAAGACCGAGTAAGAGCCACTGTCTGGAGCCTCTCAGTGCTTTTGCGCAAGACAGAAGGACGACCAGGAGCAATCATTTTTTAAAAATAAATATTCATCTTTCTCGGTTTATAAATATTCATCTCAGTTTATAAATATTCACCTCTCTCACAAGCAACACAGTTAAAAAGTAAACTAAACGAACATCCTCAAGTGTTACCTCCCCAATATTTGAGTTATTCGTTAATATATTACATATTTGTTTAGTCACTACAATTAAGTTATAGGTGTGAATGGTTCTCAATAAGTAATGTGAATTATATTATTCACAATAATTGGATTTAAACCCAAGCCTTTAAAAATAAAATGCACGGCCGGATTTCCTTCTGACCAGTCTGTGAGCATGATAACACATTCGATTAAGGAAATTATCATAAACATATAAGAGATCAATTTACTTTTCCACCTTTCTCAATCAAGATGCCTTCTCCAAAGTGAAGCCAAAACCAAACATATGCCCATAGTTAGCTGAACAAAACAGACAGCCTCTGCTCTGGAATGAAACAGGCTTGTAAAACCACAATACCCATTAATCCTGAAGCCCCCACCTATTTACTAATATGAATTAACATTTATTTTCCTTTTTTAACCTATAGACCGCCAACTATTTTTTGACTTACAGTTTCGTGTTTAAACACCACAATATTCATGCAACTTTTTCAGTCAACTTCACCGGATCCACTAGAATTACCCACTGAAACGTACACTAAAATATGAACAAGACTCTTTAGACTGTAATAAAAAGGGAGTGAGAAGCACAGAGGGAGGCCATTAAGATAGTCTTTAGAGAATGCAATTCTAAGCAGGAGTAAAATTAGTGCATGTAGAAAGGAGTCTACTACTACTGGGGAGTTGGGGCGAGCCTTAAAGGACACTGCTTGTCTCAGCAAAAAGTTCCCAAAGAAAATCAAAATGGGGCGAGGGTACCGGGCATTGGGCCTCTGTATAGTTAAAGGGAACCTGTGTGCTCTTTGAACTTGACAATCCCAGTCCCAATCCGATAGATTTGGAAATGCCCTTTGGAGTAGTTGGACCACAAATGCTCGGGGATCAGCATCCTCCTTACCCTCCGGCACCCCAAATAATCTTAGGTTATTCCGCCTTTGCCTGTTTTCCAGATTCTCAATTTTAGCTTGGCAAGCCTGGATCTGTAAATCATGTGACTGGACGGTTTGCGTAATAGAAGTGACTGACTCCTCTGTCTCTGCTACTCTACTTTGTAGCTCGGTCATATCCTTCGTGATGCTAGCCACCGTGCCCGTCACTTCATCCAGCGAAAGCTTAATGCTGAGATAGTCCGCTCTAATCTGCGCATGGTGGTCCTGGGCTTCGCGCCGTTGTTCTTGCAAGGCCTGCAATATTACTGCCAATTATGGTTCCTTCGCCATAAGCTGTTCTCCTTCTGTCTCACACTCAGCCCCCAGTGAAGCTGTCTGGACTTTATTGGCTAATTCCTCACTGGGTCCTGGCAAACTATCTAGGCTGCTCTGAATAGAGTAACCTGCAGAATTAATTAGGGGGTATGTCGGGGATATCATTTGCTCTCCAATAACCTCATTATTTTCATTACTGGCTGTACCCCCCGTACCTTGATCCCTTACCAAACCAGAGCCGGAGCCAGACAGGCGAGAAATCAGTGCCTTGACCTCTCCCTTTGCTTGAACCCATTTCCTGAGTGGACGGTTCTCTAGACTTCCTCCGCGGCGAGCTCCAGAGCTATTGTACCAGCTAGCCCCTTGCGGGTCAATAGATTTCTTACGGGGTTTAGTGATTTTAAGGTTTTTTCAGCTATTATTTTTGTTGGGTTCCCCGCTGAAGTATTAGGGGATTTTTGTGAACCCTCTTGATTCCTCCTTGAGGTTGCAGCCTCCACCTCCGCCACTGCGCCAGGTGTATTTAAGCACTTAGTCTTCGTTTTAAGTTTAGCACTCGCCTCAGATTGCCCAGAAGCATTGCCTTGGCTCATTTGACTCACTTGAGTACCCTTAAACCCATCCGCCTCAGGGCTAAACACATCACAGCTTTGGGAGATACTACAGGGGCTCTCTCCATTAATCTCCCCATTAATCTGCTGTCCGTCCCCATCAGTGCCATTGCTCCTCGTAACAGGCATTTCTATAATGTATTCCTCTTGAATAAGCAGAGACTCTCCCAAGTCTCCCAAGTCCGTGCTCTCCCCCTGATCCTGCCTTGCAGACAGCTCGCCCCCTCCTACACTCTCCAGAGAGTCCTCGGGGGATAGCTTATTCTCAAGATCAGTCTCCAAGATATCTTTGGAAGCCGCGCTACAAAGTAGCGATGCAATTACAATAGCATCCGCTGTTTGAACGCGGAGCTCCCCCTCCGAAATCAGCTCAGCCGCCTTACCTGCTTCAAGGAGCCGCAATGCAGGTCTACCGGCTCTTAACGAAGCAAGTTTAACTCCACTCTTCAAGTTATCCTCTCCCAGCAGGGGGGCTTGTAAACCCGCTAACCGAGTAGCACGGGCAGTTTTTGCCGCGTTTTTCGGCGGCGCCATACCCCCTTAGCGCTGTCTCTCGCTCAGGAAGGCACGACCAGTAGATCCCCAATCCAAAGGAGCAGCGAGAGCTAGTCGACAAGCAGGCATGCCAGCAGACTCTCCACGATGTCCGCCAGTGCCGCCAGAGACTGCAGCCAAGTCCGAGCATTTACAGCGTCAACAGCAAAATCTGGGTCAGCGCAAAAGAAGCCAGATCCTTGCTGGTAGTACGTGTAAGTAAACCTTCTGTCCGTCTTGTCCCTCACATCGCCGTGTCAGGATAGCCAGCCGGGAGCTTTGCGGAGCTGCGAGACGCGGCGGCGTTAGTCCGCCATCTTCCTTCCAAGATCCTTTCTCTCTCTCTTTTTTAGATCTGATTTAAGCCGAGCTACTATGGAAAAAAGATGGAAAATGAGACAGCTCATTGACCCACTTAAAGCGACAGGGGCTCAAGTTTTCCTGCAGGAACCTGCCAGGTTGAAAGTTATCAAAGATGGACAGCCACTATTTTTTGTTTTGAATGCGGAGGCTAAGCTGGCACTAACCAAATGGCAGACGGCTTGAACATTTGCCATGAACACTTGGCGGGACTGCTTGGAATATGTTGAATTCTATAATCCTGTATTTTTTGAATTTTTGACACTTTGTTTTTGTGCCTCGGTAAAAGCGTCTGGGGAAGAGTAGATTAGAATTATATAGAGACTGGGCCCGGGTGGCTCTGGGGGTAGTAAGGGCTTAAGTCTGCTCATATCCCTCTTTCTTTTTTTTTCCATGATCGTGAGGGGCCAGCTGGGGTCGGGCTTTGTGGGGCACTGAGACGCAAGCTGCCATATCCAGCGGCAGCTGTTGGGGGAGGGTGATTCCTTCTTTAGGAAACGGGGAGGGGATGGGTAGGTTGGTTTTGAGGGGGGGGGCTGAAGGGTATTCTAGGGTGGGAGCGGGGTATAAAAAGAGGGGAAAAAGTCAAAAAGAAGGTTTGCAGTCTTATTTTAGGTGGTGGGAATTCAGCGGTTACTATTATTTTTGTTTTGAGGGTTGGTAATTTACTTAAACGGGTATGGCATTGATTAGGTGTTTATCTTGGAATGTGTCTGGACTGAATAGGGGGCTTAAAAGACAACTAGTGCGAGAGGAGCTCAGGGCATATAAACCTCATTTAGTACTTTTAACAGAAACACATCTAGCATTTAAAGATCGGGGTTTTCTCGAACAGCTGGGATTCTAGAATATAATATGTACCTCTCAAAATGTGTCAGAGGGACTGCCATCTTAGTGTCTAAAACATTAGACTGTCAAGTTCATAAGGTGCTAGCAGATCAAAGAGGGAGATGGGCTATTGCTCAAATCGAGATTAATACTGAGAGATATGTTTTTTGCGTTATATATGGTCCCAACGCTGACGATCCGACAATATTTGATGATATCTGTTTAGAATTAGTGGGATGGCAGGGGGAGGTGGTTTTGATTGGAGATTTTAATTGTGTTATCAACTAAGGTACGGACTCTACTAGCCGGCCACTTGCCCTAAGAATGACGAAGGTGAGAGCTTCTATTTTAGAACTTGGGCGATTACATTCACTGCAGGATGTATGGCGTTTTCTGTACCCAACTACACCGAGATATACGTACTACTCTGCGCCACAGCGGCAGTACTCTAGGATTGACATGGCCTGGGTTTCAGATGCTATCTTGGTGGGGGCAAACATGGAGATCTGTCCCAGGATTACATCTGACCACAACCCCATAATTTTTTCTTTTCGGGCTAACTATACTCCTAAAACTGCTCGTGTATTTACCTTTCCACGGTATTTGGTTACAGATTCTGAGTTCTTGGTTTTCATTGCTAAAAAAATCTCGGAATATCTTACAGATAATATAGGGTCTGCCCCGCTTTGGGTTGTATGGGATGCTATGAAAGCATTTATTAGGGGAGTCACTCAGCAGTTTGTCTGCCAACAGAATAGGGAACGGGAGAGACAAACTAAGGATGCTTATCAAAAGCTTATCAGTTGTGAGCTTCAGCATGCTGAGGCCGTTCGTCTACAAAAGCTTGATCAAGATTCTTTGCATGTTTCCCTTCTAGAGCAGAGGGCAGTGATAAATAGGGTTTTGAAAGAAAAAGTAGCGGCTTGCTTTACTAAGCATAAGACATTACAATATGAATATGGGGATAGGATAGGGAAAGTTTTAGCTCACCAACTTATGGATAATTGTCTTAAAACTAAAATTAAGGCTATTAAGGGCGAGGGTGGCGCTATTTATAGATGCCCCCAGGAGATAGCTAGTCAGTTTTCTATCTTTTATCAGCAACTGTATTCCCCAGATCCATCACAAGATTTAACTGATATGCAGCGCTACTTACAAGGGAGCAATCTGCCGACTTTGACAGAAGAGGATTCTCTGTTACTAGAGCAGGAGATTACAGTGGAGGAGGTACTGGAAGCGATTGGGGGGGCTATCATCAGGGAAGGCGACTGGGGATGATGTCCTCCCGGCAGAGCTCTACAAGTGCTGTAAAAGCCTCCTGGCCCCGGTGCTTCGAGATGTAATCTCTCAAGTTGGGATCACTGGACGAGTTCCAGATTCATGGAATATGGCCAATATAATCTTTTTTTTTAAAAAAGATAAAGCCCCAGAGGAACGGGCTTCGTACCGCCCAATTTCCTTAATAAATGCAGACGCAAAGGTGTTTGCTAAGATATTGGCCGCCCGGTTAGCTCCAATGATGGCCAGCCTGGTTTCTCCCCAGCAGCATGGGTATATTCATGGGAGAGATACTACTGCCCACGTTAACACGGCAGTAGCAGCTTTTGATGCTGCGGGGAAGTTAAAAACACAACTGGGCATGGTTTTATTGGATGCAGAAAAGGCATTCGACCGGGTGGCCTGGGAATATCTCTGGGCAACACTCACCGCATTTGGGATTAAGGAAAGTTTTCGGAAACTGGTCGTGGCTATGTATCATAATCCGATGGCTAGGCTACAGTACTTAAATGTTCAAACTATCCCTTTTTCCATCCGGCGCGGTACGAGGCAGGGCTGTCCTCTTTCCCCTCTTTTATTTGCTCTTTATATAGAGCCATTTATTCGGGCACTGCTAGGTAATAACTTGATTTGCCCGCTGAATATTGGACAGCGTCCCCTTAAACTTACGGCCTATGCCGATAATATAGCCATTTTTACGAAAAAGCCAAGGGAGGCTATAGAAAATATTAACAGAGAGGCAAAGCGGTTTGGACGCTTCTCCGGCTATAAGTTGAATAGCAACAAAATTCAATGCCTTCTTAACTTCCAGCCGGAAGTCCCGATTGAAGGAGCCTGCCCGAGGGCTACATATCTCGGGGTACAAATTTCGTCTAAAATTGAGCTCATATTTTCATTAAATTATGATTTTCTACTAACTACAGTTACTAAACAACTGAAGTTGTGGCACAAGCTTCTATTAAGCATCTTAGGCAGATGCAATGTTATAAAAATGAAGGTACTTCCTAAGTTTCTTTATCTTTCTAGGTCCATTCCACTACGAATTCCTAATCTGTTTTTAAGAAGCTAGATGGGGTTTTGAGCAGCTTCATTTGGGGCTATAAGTCAAGGTGCGCTATTGGATTGATGAAGCTCCCTTATAATCAGGGTGGCTTAGACCTCCCCGATTTAAAATTTTATTTTTGGGGCGCTTTTGTTGGCCGCCTACGCAGCCTCTTGAACCCCGAGCAAACGGATTTTTGGCATTGGTTGGTCCTAGGGGGTGAGAGCCAGATGTTTTTATATCGAATTAATGACCCTAACTATTTTAAACGTGTATGGTTCAAGACTATTAGAGATTGTGTACATATCTGGCAGGCCATTAAAATTAGACTTTCTTTATCTCTCGTACACAGCAGACTTCCTCTTTGGGGAAATCCAATGCTGCCCGGAATATTTCAGGATGGTACGGCTAGCCAGTGGGCTAGGTATGGGGTGTACTCTTTGGGACAACTATATGATTGTAATGGTTTTAAGACATTCGAGAACCTCCAGCTGATGTTTGATATCCCCCAACGCCTGTTTTTCAAATATTTACAGGTTAGGGATTACTTCGTTAGAAACTTAGCAGTTCGGAGTGTCTCTGGATCAGATATGTGGGAGAGTATGTACGCTCAGACCCGGCAGGCCACCATTAGCAAGGCGTATCAAATTCTTTGCCAGAGCACAGCAGAGGGCTGCGAGAAATTGGCTTCCAAGTGGAGTGAGATTCTGGGGGAAAATATTACTATAGAGAATATGAAGATAGCTTTGGACACTATTGCCCGTTCCGTACACTCTGTGAACTTACGGCTACAGCAATTTTGGACGCTTTGTCTACTTTATTATACCCCTGAAAGGATTGCCAGATGGTCTCAAGGTGGGGCAGGTGGGGGAGAGGGGGGATCCATGGAGGGACACGGCAGAACTGCCCTAAATGCGGGCTTTATGCGGCTGGCATTGTTCATATGTTTGTTATGTGTCCCGCCTTAAAGTCGTTCTGGGATAAGATTTCAGTAGCAATTAAATCTAGACTTGGCGGGGATCTCATGCTTTCGATAGGGGAAAAAATGTTAGAGTACAAGGAAGATTGCGGTCAGAATAGGCCTTTATTGACAATTATGCTGGTTGCTGCCCGGCTGGCGATAGCTAGAGCCTGGATCACTCCTAAACCCCATACCGAGATGGAATGGTGGCTAATCCTTAAAGAAACTGGGGAAAGGGATAAAGCGCTGGCTAAAGTAAGGGGTATTCAGGCTCTGCTAAAGTATGGGTCCATATGGGGCTGCTTAGAAGAGCCGTAAAAAACATGTTAAAAGATTACTGATTGCCATATGGATATATGGATGTGAAATACTGCCTGAGAGTTCCCATCGCTCTGTTTTTCTTTTGCTTTGTTTCTGCTTTTTATATTATGTCTTTTTCTTTTTGCTGATTGTATGACTGTACTTCTTCTTGACAATAAAAATATTCACAAAAAAAAAAAAAAGCAAGGTTTATGTAAAGGAACCCCATCATGAGATATGGACCCAGTCAGGTGAGGAGGAATCCTTCTTCATATTTAAACTAATGGAAAAGGATAATTCCTTCCAACAGGCAGTAAAGGTTTGCAAGCTGATGCCTTAATTAGTGTGAGATACTGGGGTGACTAGCATTATGATGCGTTGCAGTAATAAGGATCAGACGCTGGTGGCATCCTCTGGATCTCAGGTTCTGGACCAAACCTCTAGTAATGGAGCAGCCAAAGCAGAATGGTTATCACTCATACTTAACCCACTCTGAAATGTAAATTACACTGCTGCTGAACCAATCATAACCTCAAAGCGAGCAAGTCACAATCCCTCCTAAGAGCTAAAAATGTCATTACATGGTACAAAAAGACAGTCACATTAGTTGTGCAGCCAATAATTCTTTACAGTCCTTCTTACAAGTCAAGTGATTCCTACAACACAGACCTCCTGTATTTCAATTGCTACCCCAAAATAATGCTATAAGGCAGCGGTTCTTAACCTGTAGTCTGGGGCCCCTGTGAGCCCGTAATGCCTACTTAGGGGCTATGCGACTGCCTAGAAAATTAAAAAATATTAACAGATTATTTAAGTGTATATAAATGAGGAAGAAAAATTGAAATTTTTTAAATGATCCGTAAATGTGAAGGAATTTGAAATTTGAGGCTAAAAATTAATTTGGTGCCCTCAGATCGATTCTTTGGAACAGTGCAAATGCATCAAATATTATATAGTATGGAATATTGGAGGCCTTCATTGACAGTTTAATTTAGAAAAGCCCCAACCTTCCCATTAAAATGAAAAGTTTTATTTTTTTGATTTGTCAATTAAATAAGATATCAGTTGTGTATTTGTTTGGGGAATGCTTGTTTTTGTATTATTGTATTTATTTGAGGTTGAAACCATCAAAACTGCTTAAGCCAGGGTCCCCGGATTCCATTAATGACTCATTGGGGGTCCCCGGATTTCATTAATGGCTCATTGGGGGTCCCTGGATTCCAGTAATGATTAAGTGGGGGTCCACAGGTCGAAAGGTTAAGAAGCACTTCTATGGACATGCCAGCAGCCCAGCCCAGGTAAACTTCAGGCATGCCAGTCTGAGCACATCCACAATTCACTCAAAAAATTCTTATACTCCTTTCGCTGACTTATTCTAAGAATTGTAGAGACTGGAATTCAGTCACTCCAAATTAATCATTGACTTTTTAGACGTTTTCCATCTTCTGAACAATGGACAATCTCACTTTTTGACGGTCACTGAAACCCAGCTTGGTGCAGGCAACCATCCACCGCTGCCATTGTATGTTCTCCGGGATGAACTGTATGTCCACCACACTTCTAAAGGTGGTGGTGGTGTCCTTTACTGCAAAAACAACATACCTATAGACATTTCTTTCACTTCAGTGATACCAATGTTTTTAAGTCACTTTAGACAAATATGCTCGGACACTCTCCTC
The DNA here is from genome assembly GCA_963921515.1 of Calotriton arnoldi. Classification (NCBI taxonomy): domain Eukaryota; kingdom Metazoa; phylum Chordata; class Amphibia; order Caudata; family Salamandridae; genus Calotriton; species Calotriton arnoldi. The sequence goes on along the minus strand of CAWUFW010002691.1, from coordinate 1,726,668 downwards.
ATTGATTTCATTAGCAGAAACGGAAGATTTTGCAGGCATATGGTTTAATGGTCACTAGCAATTTCAATACATGGGTCAGCCAAGGGGAAGCCCCAAGCTGCCAGACCCTAATACATCTGTGTTAATCATGGCACCCTCAACAGTTAATCAGGGGGTTTACCCATAACAGTGGTCATACCCTCAACTTGATTTTCATCTCCAGACCATTCAGCGAGGGTAGGGCAGCTAATTAACTGTCACTTGGTAAGACCTCCCGGGTATTACTTTCAATGTAGCAAAAAGTGTGACAACGAAAACTACTGAGTTAAAGACATGTCAAGAGCTAGCAGGACAGCAGCTGCAGGTGAATGACAAAACTTGAAGCGACATTTTTTAGACAATATTCCAGACAATGATCCCACAATATTTATTTATTTTGAAGGTTTTATATAGCGCGAACAAGACCCTTGCGGGTATCAGAGCGCTTTACAAGGTAAATATTGAAGATACATAGGCATATGGTACATAACATATAGTTCCATACAAATCGAGAGTCGTATAATCACAAAAATATCAAAGATAAATAGGCATATAGTAAAAAACATAGTTCCATGCAAATCAAGAATCGTATAATCACAGTAACCTTGGCTCAAGTGAATTTAGTCATGAGAAGAGATTTCACTTCTTTTTTGAAAGATGCAGTAGAGGGATTCAGTCTAGTTTTTGGGGGCAAAGCATTCCAGATCCTGGGTGCCATCCCCGAGAAGGCTCGGTTGTAGGTTTTCTTCTTGATGAATCTTTGCGGTTTCAGTAAAAGGTTATTGGCACTTCGGGACGCTCTGTTGCCACATGAAGGAACCAGTTTCTGTGCCAGATAGCTGGGAGTGTTGTGATGAATGGCTTTATGCGTCATCCATGCGATTTTTAGTTGGATTCTGGCTTCGAAAGGTAACCAGTTAAGGGATCTTAGGTCAGGGGATATGTGGGAGTTTCTTTTGGAGCCAGTAATAAGTCTAGCTGCTGCGTTGATTGAAGCTCTTAGAGGGGCCAATGAGGATCTGGGGAGGCCGCAGAGAGAGACACTCCCATATTCCACTCTTGGGATAACTAGAGACTGTACCGCCAGTTTGAAGTCCTTTTCAGGCAGGAAAGGTTTTAGTTTTCTCAATGTGTTCATCTGAAAGTTTGCTCCTTTTGTTGCGGTGCTGATGTGTTTCTGCATGTTTAGATTTCTGTCCAGAGTTACACCCAGAGATTTCGCTGAATTGACGATAAGAGGTTGGCAGTTGAGTGCTGTTAGGTGTTAGATCTAATCTTGAATTATGGGTACTTGGGAGGGGGGAGCGATTAGGAGGAATTCGGTTTTGAGGGTGTTTAGTTTTATATGATTTTCGGCCAGCCAGGTCTGAGTTTTTCCTAGAGTTGTGTTGAGAGATTTGATGTCTTCTAGTGAATGGATCTTTAGGTATAGTTGTGTATCGTCTGCATACATATGATATTGAACGTTAGAGGAATTGAGAATTTCGGTGAGTGGTTCCATGAATAGATGTCCCGAGAGAGGGAGGATCCTTGTGGGACTCCTAAGGTGACTGGGACGGGTTTGGACAGGGAATGATTAACCTTGAATCGTTGCGATCTGTTTTGGAGGAACGAGGTGAACCAATTTAGAACGGATCCTGATAATCCCATTCTGTGTTCCAGAAGGTCTAGCAGGTTGTCGTGTTTGACGGTTAGCTTTAGAGATGTTAAATTGTGGGATGGGGTCAGCTTCACATAGCATTATTTCAGAAAATATTAAACATAACCAAGTTTCCAAACCATGGGTCCAGACAAATGCATTTTAACTGCTCTGAATCCCCCTACTAATGAATGTGCATCCTAACAGGCCTAGCTCTCCTCATGCCACTGAATTGCTCGTGCTCCTGTCTTCTCCATTATTTTTTTGCCTACCCCTTGATTTTCCATCGTTTTCACTGATTTTTCTTGCATTTCCCCCCGTTTTGGAGTGCCTTCTCCTTGCTTTTCCCTCGTTCTCACTGTTTCTCCTTTCTTTTCCCCTGTTTTTGAGTGTCTTATCCTTGCTTTCCCTTAGTTTTCATTGCTTTCTCCTTGTTCTTTCCCCCATTTTTTTTGAGTGCCTTCTCCTTGCTTTCCCCTTTTCATTGCTTTCTCCTTGGTGTTTCCCTCATTACCGCTCTTGACTGCCACCTTTTCTAGCCTCTGCCAAGCCCCGCCCACCGCCTTCAGCACCCCGCTGTCCCCCCAGGACCTACTTAACGGAAGCTGCAGCGCAACTAGATCTGGGAAGGAACCAGGCCCAGTTCTCCGTGCTGCTGCATCACTCCTGCCCCTCCTTGTTTTAAAAATGGAAAAAAAAAACAGTTACCAACCCCAGCGCCTTGATACACTCATAGGTGATTTGCCGTGCTATATGAATCCTTGACTGATTGACTGACTGAATAATTTGACCTTTACCTAACCTTCACAAAATTCATCCTTTCAAATAATTGTAGGCAGCGAGTCCTGCTCATTCTCCCACAGAAAATCATTGAATCATTTCAGTTTGTCATGGTAAGGATACACATGAAGAGTTTGTGACCAAACAAATGCACTTTTTGAAAAAAATGCTCTTTAGAGAAAAGAGATCGAAGAGTTCTGGGCGGTCTATTGTAGTAATAATCTCAGTGAGGAAAGAACAGCTCACATTTATTGAATATGGTGAATATGGTTAATTTGCAATTAACTTCAAAGTACAATTAACCTCTAAAAATGAAAATCACTATCCTGGCAGAATCATTTTTTACAATGTTATTGTATAATTAACATATGAGGTCATACTGATAATGACATTTGCGGTGACAAATTACAATTACTCCAAATATAAAGCAGGCACAAATCTGATCAAATTAATCTTTGTTGTGAGTTCCATCAATTAACAAATAAAAAATTGTGAATACTACTGATCTGAACATGTGGACTGACTGTTGCAAACAACAGAAAACTGTGAATGAAGTAAGCTGTAGGGGTGTAGATAGAGAGTTAGAATGAATTAGCGATGACTGGACAACAGGTCGAAATAAAGGAATAGGAAGTGTCAACGGTGACAGAAACTGCAAGGTGTGATCTACAAAAATAGAGGGCAGTGGTAAGGGAGAACCAGTGAGGTATGTTTGTTGACAAGAACTGAAAACACAAAACAATTTAAAAGATCATTCAATTTCTTTCACTTTTACCACTTTGGCTCTCAAAAAGAGGTTCCTTTTAACTCTAAAGGGACCAGTAACAGCATGTGTTGGATCTTCTGAATTGTGACATTTATGGAAACAACGTGGTTTTGTTTATTTTCACCCTGAGTTTGGAGGCTCAAACAAGCCAAAATACCCAGGTGAAACTCTTGGCAAAAACAAGAATTACCAGGGGAATCAGACAGAATTGCGACGCTACCAGTACTTCCTCATTTCTAAAGGGATCCTCGGTGTCCCACTGGCAACTCCCTTGCAACTACACCTCTTGAAGTTACTGTTACGCCAGTATTAGTTTGTGTGGGGGTGCAAAGTTACTAGGAGGATTACCATGACATTCACAATGTAAGATTCCACTTACATAGCTTTTACAGGGTTTTTTGTTAAAAGATTAAATTTCAATGTTTGGTATTTCCAGAGTAGACCTAGCAAACCTAGAACCCCCAATTCTCTTAGTTGAACAGCACCTAGTGATAATCCAGTTGTGCTCAATCTAAGCTCTATAATAATAATTTATTTTCAAAGCCAAAACAAACTTTTAACTACAGACATATGAAGGCAAACTTACGTGCTCAGCTGGAATCGAACAAAGTTTTTGATGTTATTATAAATTCCTTTCCCCTCCTCTATAGCAGACCTGCAAGACAAAAAGGCACACATACATCAATCACCCTTGGTTTCAAATCAGCAGCAGAAAATCGAACATAAAAGAGAAAATTAAGATTAAAAAACTAAAATAATCAGAAGTTATTTAAAATATAAATTGGAACTGGTTATGAGCAAATACATAAATCTTTGCTTTCTTCAAAGTATGCTTACTAAACTGTTCTGTAAATGTGCACTTACCTAAGCTGAGTCTACACAGAGAAGTACTGCTAAGTGTATGGATTTCTACTGAATTCGTTTTGCTACCTCACCTACTCATGTTGTTTTTTCACTTATTATTAATTCTGGATAATTCAATCACAAATTTCCACAATGTAAAAAAATAAAAAAATTAAATAAACCTAAATCACGTAAACTGGTATTGTGTCAGCAAGGTCTAACGCACATAAAACTGTCACTAGGGTGGCCACATGGTACTTATTGTGAATTTCATACAGCGCTAAGCTCCAAAACTGTGCAGTCTAAACAGAAACAACTAAGCACCTCCTTCAGATTATTTTAGTTTAGACTTTTGATATGGTGTGAACCTAGCTTCGATGAGTGGCAGGGCCATCCCAAACAGGAGGTGCAGTTCAAAGAACCCATACTGTGAGGGACGAGGAGGCTAACACAGCTGAAAATAGATCATAAACCAGGAAGTGATGCAGAACCGCCAGGAACATGTACTTGATACACTACTAGACGACCTGTTTATTTTTATTTAGATCAGATATATTTAAACATTAAATATATATGGAATTTACAGCATACATTAATTATATTTTAGTGCTTTTTTGGTCTGGTGCTAAAGTTGGGATTAGATCCAGGTCTCCAGGATGGAAGGTAAACAATGTAACTGCTGGGCAAAATATCCTACCACCTGTTTGGCACTTCTTAACCGTACGGACAATTTTGCAGCCAAATAAAGTTGCACATAGCGTTCTCAAAAGCAATCATTTTGCAAGGAAAACTGAACCAAAATTGTGCAGTGCTAGGTGCAGCACTAATCCTAGTTGCTATTTTCACAAGAAATCAGCACTGATTTAAAGACACATTTTGAGTTTATATGCCTCTGGCTGTGAAGAACGTCATAGCAGCTTAATCGCAAAACTCGTAGTACAAAAAGTTAATTTGTTATTTTTCCCCTTTAATGTATAGATGCACTGTGATGGGCAGCTTCTTGGAATCAATTTGGTTTAAACTCTTTATTATTGGCATAGTGTTCCAAGATGGCTTTTACCCTGCATCCAATTGCAACATGGTGTTGATCTTGGAAAGGTATATAACTAGAAGAGAGAAGACAAAAAGCACAAGTTACTACTTGTGTAACGATATATCGGTAAGAGACATTAGTTAGTGATAGATTCCTTACCTTAGAATATCCCCAGGCGTCAGACTGGATCCGGAAAGTTTTTCATCAGCAGTACCCCTGCGCGTCGGTAGGTGGCGTTGTGCGGCTCCGCGTCCGTTGCTGGCGTCGTAAGCGCCGAGATGACGTCACGGAGACTACTTAGGCGCCACCCATGCGCGCTGACGTCAGTTCTGCACACGACTTTCCGCGCCAGGAACGCAGAGCCATGCAAGAAACTGACCACTGGTGCCATGAAACTAGGGCCCTGAAAGGGATGATCTTAACCCTAGAATCAGTTCGCAGAACGGGGAGGATGGGTGGGGCGGTAAGGAATCTATCACCAACTAATGTCTCTTACAGATATATAGTTACACAAGTAGTAACTTGTGCATCTGAAAGAGACACGTTAGTGACAGATTCCTTACCTTAGAATAGATACCCCAGCAATACCAACCCCGGTGGTGGGTCTGCGAACAGATTACACCAGAAAGTCACGGAGAACAGAACGGCCAAAGAAGCCGTCTCTCCGGACTTGACTGTCAAGGCAGTAATTCTTGGTAAACGTGTGCAGCGAGGCCCACGTAGCTGCCTGACAAATATCCTGCAAGGGAACGCCGCGTCCCAAGGCAGTAGTGGCTGCCGTCGCCCTGGTAGAATGGGCACGCAGCCCCACAGGAGGCTCCTTCTTAGCCAACGAGTAACACGCTTTGATGCACAGAACGACCCACCGAGAGATGGTTCGTTTGTGCACGGCCCGACCTTTTTTGGCGCCCACGTAGCCAACAAAGAGCTGGTCATCCACCCGGAACTGTTGTGTGCGTTTCAGAAAGAACGAGAGCGCACGTTTTGGGTCAAGACGGTGGAGCCTCTCTTCCTCTTTTGAAGGATGCAGAGGCGGAAAGAAGGTGGGCATAGTGATGGTCTGCCCGATGTGGAAGGGCGTGACAACCTTTGGCAAGAAAGAAGGACGGGTCTTTAAAACCACCTTGTCCGGATGAACAGAAAGGAAAGGAGGTTTAGAAGAAAGAGCCTGGAGTTCACTCACTCTTCTGGCAGAGGTGATAGCTACCAGGAAAGCTGTCTTTAGAGTAAGAAGACGTAAAGGACAGTTATGAAGGGGCTCAAAAGGAGCGCACATCAGATAGGTCAAGACAAGATTTAAGTCCCATTGAGGCATTATGAAAGGCACGGGAGGAAACGTGTGTGTAATGCCTTTCAGGAAACGGTTAACAACCGGGGACTTAAAGAGAGAAGGCTGATCTGGAAGCCTGAGAAAGGCGGAGATGGCTGAAAGATAACCTTTGATCGTGCCCAGAGCAGAGCCCTGCTGGGCCAAGGATAGTAGGAACAGAAGGACCTCAGAAAGAGGGGCAGAAAGGGGATCCACAGACTTTGCTGTGCACCATGCCACAAACTTGTTCCACCTGCAGGCGTATACCGTCTTAGTGGCGGGACGCCTGGCTGCCAGAATTACATCACAGACTTCGGGAGGAAGATCGAAAGCTGTCAACTGTCGCCGCTCAATCTCCACGCATGGAGGTGGAGGCTGGACAGGTTCGGGTGGAGGACCGTCCCCTGCTGCTGCGACAGAAGATCCTCCCGAAGAGGCAGTCGGATCGGGGGATCGATCGCCATGTTGAGTAGCTCGGGATACCAGTATCTTCGTGCCCAATCCGGAGCCACAAGGATGACTTGGGCCCGGTCGAGCCGAATCTTCTTCAGCACTCTGGGCAGAAGTGGTATAGGCGGAAAGGCGTACAACAGACCGCAGCTCCACTCGCGACGAAAAGCGTCGCCGAGCGAGTGCCGCCTTGGAAATTCCAACGCGCAGAACTGATGACATTGCGCGTTCTCTTCGGTGGCGAATAGATCTAACCAAGGCTCTCCACACTGCAGAAAGAGACCTTGCGCCACGTCCGAGTTCAGACGCCATTCGTGATCCATCAAGCACCAGCGGCTGAGTTCATCTGCCCTTGCGTTCAGAGATCCTGCCAGGTGTTGAACCACCAAGATTACCTTGATGTTCCAGCCATGTCCAGAGGCGCAGAGCCTCCTGACATAGGGTCCACGACCCCACCCCGCCCTGTTTGTTGCAATACCACATGGCGGTGGTGTTGTCCGTGAACACCTGCACTACACTTCCCCGGACAGAGGGAAGGAATGCCTTCAGTGCAAGTCGGATCGCCCGAAGCTCCAAAAGATTGATATGGAGCCGGGACTCCGCCGGAGACTAGAGGCCTCTGATCTCCGCCTCTCCCAAGTGGCTGCCCCATCCCAGGAGGGACGCATCCGTCACCACTGTGTGCTCCGGTTGGGTAAGGGAGAGGGATCTGCCATTGACCCAATTACGATTCGTGAGCCACCACTGCAATTGTCGTGCAGTGCCCTCCGAGATCTGGACATGATCGGAGAGGTTGCCCTGATGCTGTGCCCACTGGAACTTCAGGTCCCACTGCAGAGCCCGCATACGCCACCTGGCATATTGCACTAGCAGAATGCAGGAGGCCATCAGGCCCAGGAGCCGGAGGGTTATCCTGACTGAAACCCGGGATAGAGGCTGAAAGATCGGAATCATAGCCTGAATATCCCGGACTCGCTGCTCGGGAGGATAAACCCGAAACTGCGTCGAATCCAGAACCGCTCCGATGAAGGGGAGCTTCTGAGAGGGACTCAGGTGCGACTTCGGCACGTTGATGGAGAACCCCAGCAAATGCAGGAGGTCGGCCGTAGTCTGAAGGTGGGTGATGACTGCCTGGGGCGTGCCTGCCTTCAACAACCAGTTGTCGAGGTAGGGGAAGACTGACACCCCTGACCTGCGCAGATGAGCTGCGACCACAGCCATCACTTTCGTGAACACCCGAGGGGTGCTGGTAAGGCCGAAGGGGAGCACGGCAAACTGAAAATGCTCCTGGCCTACCGTGAACCGCAGGTAACGCCGGTGGGCCGGCAGGACCAGAATGTGAAAATATGCGTCGTGCAAGTCCAACGCTACCATCCAGTCTCCAGGGTCGAGGGCAGCCAAGACCTGAGCCAGAGTCAACATTTTGAACTTCTCCTTCCGGAGGAAGCGATTGACGTTCCTGAGGTCCAAGATGGGGCGCAGGCCCCCTTTCTCCTTCTTGGGGACCAGAAAGTAGTGGGAATAACAACCATGTCCTACTTCTGGCCCAGGAACGCGCTTGAGAGCCCCCTTGGCCAAGAGGGCCGTGACTTCCTGTCGGAGAAGCGCCAAGTGATCCCCCGACATTCGGTGGAACTGAGGTGGCATGGCCGGGGGGGGCAGACTCTAAGGGGAGGGAGTAGCCCCTTCGGACGATTTGCAGCACCCACCTGTCCGAAGTGACAGAGCGCCAGTGGGGGAGGTGATGTTGAATCCTGCCGCCCACCGGCGTGGGGTGCACCCCAAAGCTCGGACTAGGAAGGCTTTGAGGCGGATGCTGCAGGAGTGGAGGTGGACTGAGCCGCACGCTGGCCCCCTGTGCCGCCACGGCGGCCACCACGCCCGCGCTGAGGTTGGTTCTGCGCAGGCCTCTGGTTGAACGAACGTGTAGGGGCGCCCCTTCCGTGGCCACGAAAGGATCGACGTGGCCGGGCATGTGGTGGAGAGACCCAAGGACCCAAGGAAAACCCCGTGGACCGCAGCCAGGCGTGGCGACGCAAGGCCACCGTCGTGGAGATGGCTCTCCCGAAAGAGTCCACGGTGTCCAACCCACACCGAATGGAGAACTTCGCGGCATCCTTCCCCTCCGCAACAGCTTGGGAAAGTACAGACCGAACCTCCTCCGGGCACTGGGGCAGAGTTTGCGCCACCGTGTCCCACACAGCGTGAGAGTAGCGGCCCAAGAGGTATGCAGTGTTGACTGACCGCAGCCCCAGGCTGGCAGAGGAAAACAACTTCTTGCCAAACTGCTCCAGCTTTTTCGATTCCTTATCCGGCGGAGCGGTAGGGAATGCACTTTGGGAAGTGGAGGCGAGAATGACCAGGCTCTCCGGTGTCGGATGATTTATCAAAAAGGCAGGGTCACCCGGTGCCGGGCGGTGACGCCTGGCCACGTTTTTATCCACAGGAACCCCTGTGGCTGGCCTAGACCAGGTGCCCATCAAAACATCCATCAAGGCCTCATTGAACGGAAGCAGAGATTCCATAGAACTTGCCGCCGGCTGAAGCACTTCAGTAAGGAGGTTCGTCTTGAGGGTAACAGTAGGCAGGTCAAGGTCAAGAGCCTCAGCTGCACTACGGAGCACCACAGTGTATGTGGTGCCTTCCTCCATGACAGCGGGAGGAGACACAAACCCAGGCTCAGAGGAGAGGTAAAGGCCACCTGCATCCTCCGCCCACTCCTGTTCGGACTCGCACTGCCGTGCAAGAGGGTCCCCGACCCCTCCCAGTCATCCCCCTCCACCACGGCCCGAGGCACAGGCTGCAGCGACGGGGGAGGCACAGGGGAAAACAAATGCTCCAACGGTGCCGGGAACGGCGCCGGTCGGCGCCGATCCGGCTCTTGTCCCAATTAGGGTCCCAAGCCGGAGCAAAATTGCCCGGAAACTCGGGCAAGGGCGGAGGTGGGATGAACGGAACCCAGTGCAGCGCCGGGAACGGAGCCGCAGGGGGCGCCGGGGCCGGAGCCGCCGGCGGAGGACCCTGCGGCGCCGGACCGCCGGCGGAGGGCCTTGCGGCGCCGGGGCCGGAGCCGCCGGCAGAGGACCTTGCGGCGCCGGGGCCGGAGCCGCTGGCAAGCAAGGGCCCTCAATAGGGACTGCGGGGCACGAAGGCGTGCCGGTGGGAGCCCTAGGCCTGAAAAGGCGGTCCATGGCGGCAAGAAACTCTTGCATCTGGGCCGGAGTCGCCAACGGACCCGGGTAGGGCGGGTAGGCCGCGGGACTCTCAGGCTCCAACGGAGCCGTGGGGGAAGGACCCCTGGCCCCCTTGTCCGCGTCCGGAGACCGACGGGGGGAGGTCGGAGAGCGTACGCGCTTCTTCGACTTTTTCTTGTGACGTCTCTTACCCGATTCAGAGGGTGAAGACTTGGACCCCGAGGAGCGATAATGATGGCTCCGCGGTCGGTCCCTCGAGCGACCCCTGGACCTCGAACGGCGCAGAGACAACTGTCAGGCCTCTAGCAGCTTTCGGGACCGCTCCCGCAAAGCCTTCGGAGCCATGGCCACAGTCGGAACATGACCGGGACTCATGGTCGCGCTCCAGACAGTAGAGACAGACGCCATGGGGGTCGGCCACCGACATCGTACGGCGGCAGGCCACGCAGGATTTAAACCCAGGCATCCCTACGTGGCACCAGGAGTCAAAGACTCAAAAGAAGTAGAGATAAAGTCCCTCAAAAAAAAGTTAGTCAAAAAGTGACTAGGGTACGTGCTCTAACCGGATCTGCGCTTGCTGGCGCGGAAAAAGTAAGAACTGACGTCAGCGCGCATGGGTGGCGCCTAAGTCTCCGTGACGTCATCTCGGCGCTTACGACGCCAGCGACGGACGCGGAGGCGCACGACGCCACCTACCGACGCGCAGGGGTACTGCTGATGAAAAACTTTCCGGATCCAGTCTGACGCCTGGGGATATTCTAAGGTAAGGAATCCATCACTAACGTGTCTCTTTCAGATACATAGAATTCCATGATGACCTCCAAAGCGTTAAAATGCACAGGAATGGGCAAAGCAAATACTGACAGAAGAGGTGCACAGCCATTTTTGTTGTGCCCAGGCTCCAAAGAGAAGCCTGAACCCGAGGAAAATAGGGAGGCGAGGAGAAGAGCACTGGTGTGCTGCCAGGGAGAAAGAAAGAGCAGAGGGAGAGGTGGGGTGCGAGACAGAGGGGGCAGCAAGTGACCCAATGGGATAGACCATCCACTTCTATCAAGATATAAATGTCAAATGTCAGACACATGTGAAGGAAAAATGTGTTTCCTGATGGCAGCAGTGGTAGAATACAATTCATCTAATGAAAAAAATAATAGTAAACCGGATTTGCTGCTGGGACAGAGCAACCACAAGAACTGGGAGAAAGTCACTGAATGAGGGTCAAGGAATCCTCTTTCCTGTGTAAGGTTGACATGTTTGACTCCGTTGAGTATTTCAAGGGGTGTATTTGTTTATTTTTAATGTTGAACAGTTCACCTGATCAATTTGGAGCAGGTTCAATCCAGTACTTCGCCTGCCTCTTCATGGGGTGGTTCGAGGCGACGCATATCTGGGGCCCATCAGGGGCCAGGTGGCAGGAATATATAGTGTACTATGGCAGATACATAGATGACTGCTTACTCATTTGGACTGGTAGTGAAACAGAGTTACGGAATTTCTTTGCACACATGAATAACAATCTGTTTAATATGACATTTACATTAGATGTCTCAATGATCGCATTTTAGAGCCCTCAAGAATCTGGACGTAAGATATCCGATAGGGACACATGCCAATGAATGCACAGCACAATGTAAACAGCTAACCTTTACATTTTATGGCATTGAATCTATACCAATTGATGTCAGAGGTGGAAACCGAGAGCTTAGAGTTAGACAATGCGAAGCTCGCTGGATTCTTAAATTTCGTGCTGTAGAACTGGGTATCAATATCGACAATGAGTTACAGTACTTTTTGGGATCATGAATGACAAATTGATACATTTACTGTTTGTATATACGGAACTGCGTCAGTCCTGAACAATTGTGTAACAACTGTAAATATGTATATACACCTTCAAGATTATAATTGTGGGAATCCTTTTATTACTCTCCTACGTACAAGATGAATAAGCGGTGTTGCCCCATTGTCATCCCTTCCCCTTCCCCTCCTCTTGGTCTTTTATCTCCAAATCGGTTTTTAATTTTCCCTTCATGCATGCTATTGGTGGAAGGCATTGATCACTAACAACTATAACCTTTTTGTTATGGCGACCAGTATTACACAGGATAAAGCGGAATGTATTCTTATTTTTCTTGGCAGTACTCAACCCACTAATATTGGGCGGACTTTGAGTGTACTGCGGAAAGCTTTTCATTTATTGTATTTTCGATGATACTGTTAATATAACAGTTGGCAGGACCGTGTTCACAGTGTCTTTTTTTATACTTTGCTTATTTTAATAGTATTGCGCCTATATAAGGGAGATAGGGTTGGGTCAGAACCCGTGGCGCCAATGATAGCGTGATGAGCTTGGGCTACTACTCGTTATTGCTGCAGATAGTTTGATTAATTATTTCTGATTGCTTATCATAATGTGCTTATTTCAATAGAATTGCGCCTATATAAGCGAGATAGGGTTGGGTCAGAACCTGTTGCGCCGATGACAGCGTGATGAGCTTGGGCTACTACTCGTTATTGCTGTAGATACTTTGATTAATTATTTTCTGATTGCTTCTCAAATTTATTCAGTCATGTTAGATCGAATTTCATTTTATTGTAACACACTTGAGTCACTTTAGAGGTAAACATGAATATTTGCATGCTCCTTAGCACCAAAGGAGAATTGTTACATTTGTTATTATATACTCTTATTGGCCACTTGATTATATTAAATCTTGGATAGTAATCTTCACTTTGCTATTAATTAGAAGAGGTTAATATGTCTTATTTGAATTAATCACTTATTCACTGTAGATACCCCGATATATTTCAAAATGGCGCCCATTTAGGAACAATCCCATGTGCTTTAGATTTCTTTGTGAACAGCTCTTTACCATTGGTCCTTTATTTTTATGGAGTGGTGAAGTATAAACAGGCAGTCCAAGATGGCGTGGTTGTGAAACGCCAAGGACACATGCGAAGTACTCTCCGTTCAATCAGATGCTGCTTCAAGGTAAAGGCATTAAATTGCTCATCTCTTTGATGTTCGTTTATCAGTAATATGTGACGTATTCTTTGGTTGTTCTCGCAGCATATTGAGGCATAGCCGTGGCACATTTGAAACGGGCTCATTACGATAAGGAGTTATCATTCGTATATTTGAGAATGGTTGAGGTACTCTCTATACCAACTACCTTCTCGTACTGGCATTTGAAATAGCCGTCTTCCTTTGCCTTCAGGTGTTTTAAGACACTGTTCATATAATCGCAATAATTATAATGTAAATATTGATATATATTTGTTAGAGGATATTTTACGACAATTGAGGATACTATGTGGTGACCTTTGACAGCAGTCACAATACTAGTTTTGCCATAAATATTGTTGCAGGCGGTGAGTTTGCGTAGCGTAAATTACTATTAGTATTCATGGGGAACTCTGTGACTTCTCTTTAGATCACTCTGACAAGTTACCTAGTACACGTGGTGGTTTATTAAACATACACACCGCGTGCTATTCTTTTCTTGCCATGCCTTCCAGGGACACGCTTAATTTTCTTTGATGTCCACCATGATTTGTGAACTGGCATTCTAAAGGTGGCTTTCCACTTTTGCTTGAATTTAGTGAGGCACTTTGTGATAAGCAACCATATTATGGTTATACATGTTGTAATGTAGCTCATTGGTTTGTTTGTTTTAGCCCTGAGGAAGTCTATGGTTAAATCCATAAAGACGAAACACGTGTCGGCTAAAGCTGTGGCTATAAATTATTGATGAAGATTGGAGTACTGATTACCATACAGGATATGGAATAAAGCAAAGAACAACAACATCAAAGAACGCTGTGTGGACTTACATGTGCTTTACTATATGATTGTTGCTCAGGATATTGACTTTTGTCTGTCAATCCAGTACTTCGTTTGTTCTTTGCTTAAATTATGAGGTTTTTGTGGCGTTGTAGGTGACTTCAGATGTTAGTGGGATTGGACTGCAGGCCTAATTTCAACCATGTTTCTAAAAGTACAGAGTCTTTCATTATTTCCTCTGAACAATACTAAGTGGACACAATGGTGAACATTATGACCCAGGAGACCATGACACTGTAACAAGGATAAACACCAGCATCAAGGAATTGAATCTGTCAAAAAACTATCTTGATTATACATGGTTTGTTACAACACAAAGGTATGCAGAGGATATGTATTGCATTAGACAAAATAGCATTATATAATGCCAATACTTAATTTTTAATAATACAATAAATACATAAATAAATATGTATGTGCAGGGGCACAAGGTTTTTAGGAGCTTGCGGCCAGGAGCTGACATATGATTAGGTTGCTGAACATCAATGTTGCCTAGTCTTGAGTCCACCTCCTAGCTTTTCATCCTTGCTTTCTCTCACGGTCACTGCTTACCAATCTTCCTCTTTCTCCTCCTTTCTCCATTTTGTGCCTTTCTCTTGCTTACTCATGATCACAGTCTATTGATTAAAAAGAAATACTAGTCCCAATAGGAGCGGTGGTGCCCACCATCTGCTGCAAACACTGCCATAAATTAACCTCTTAAGCCCGACTTTCTCTCCCCAGCTGTTTGCATGCAAATCAGTAGGATTCCACACATGATACAATACTTTTCAAGGTTATGAGGAAACTATGTTCCGAAAAATATAAAACAAGGTTGCCCTTAGGTTTATAGGGAATAGTCAGGCATGTAAAAAGAAAAGCGTAACAGCAGAGTAAGACAGCGATGTAATTCACTTCAATACTTGCTTAAATACTGGGTAAATAAATAAATACTGGGTAAGAGGTTACCTGTGCTTGCCCTGGTTGCAAACAGATTTACCTACACATGCTTGGTGGCCAAATTATTTAATAATTTAAGGACCTATATGTCAGTGATTTCTACAGTGCGACGATTTGGTCTAAAGCATCACAAGCTATGTATGGTTGGTGTCTCAGGCCTGCCCATGTTCAGCGGCATCTCCAGGCACTCTTTCCTTACAGCCACGTTTCTGTCACAAAACACTGGGGGTGCATCTCTGCTTTTGTCAGCATTGTGTATACAGAAACTCTGTAGTGCTGTATACTAACAAATAACCTTGGAGCCCTCTGGAAAGCTTGAACACACACACATAAATAGGCCTGGGATGAAGAAAATGAAAGATTGGAATAAATTAATAGTTAACAAGTTAAGAAAATGAAACCCTAGAAGAAATGAACAGTTATCAAGCTTTGCTTCACTGGAAGAACTGCAACACAGCTAAAGGCATTTGGAGAGTGCCTGTACAGTTTTGAGTGTTGCCAAATGTGTATGTATGCAGGGGGGGTTTCAGGGATGTTATAGCTAGGAATTCGCATTTAAAAAACCTTAGAAATTCATGGAAAAAAACCACAGGTTACAGGCACTTTATAGTTAGGCTGACATTTCACTTGTACAAAACCTGTGAAATTCAGCCATTATAGTTACCTGAGCCAACTATAAATTGCGCCCCCGCAATGCACCGCTTATGACGTCACATATTACATCACTTACGACATGGTCAGTGACATCACTGATGACATCTCAAATGACATCATCCTCAGAATCTGACGCAGCCACTCACACCCCCATGTAACCATTCATACACCCGCTCCAACTTTCACATTACCATTCTCGAAACAGTTGACACACCCATACCAGTACATACATACCCACTCACTGATTCAGGTCTACACACACATCCACTGACACACCCATACACTCACACCCACTTACTCACTAATACAGCCACTCACATATCCACTCATACACCCGTACAGCCACTCAAACACTATCATACACTCAGAGCTACTCACACACCTACTCTCACCCATAGAGCCAACCACACTGCCACTTACTCACCTATACAGTTATACACACACCACCTCACTTATTCATAGATACTAACACTCCTATACAGTCACTGGCACAAGCACACACTCACCCAAAAAGCCAGTCTCACAATCACTCACATATGCCTTTCACATATGCAGTTAGTTAGTCACCCATATACCACTGAGACATCTATTCAGTAACTGACCGAGCCATACGCACATTCACTCACCCATACAGGCCCTCACAGACACACTTATGAACCCATACAGCCAGTGATTCACCCACTCACTCACTAACCCATGCAGGGAGTCACACACCCCCTCACCCACCCACACAGACACTCATACAGGTACTCAGACAACCAATCAATAACCCATGCACCCACTCATGTACTCACCAACCCATGCACCCACTTACAGACCAACTGACAGACTGATAGACATTCCCACAAATTAGTCACTCACCCATACCTTCAATGAGACACGTATAATCACTCACTTATACAGTCCATCACGCACCCACTGAATCATCCATACAGGCACTCATACACCCACACATTCTTCAATACACCTTGGCGTATATATATTTAACACTCAAACTTTTTAGAAACGCTCAGTCACTGGATGATGTCATCAGTAATGTCATTTGAGATGTCAACAGTGATGTCACTGACCATGATGATGTAATATGAGACGTCATCCGCAGTGCATTGCAGGGGCGCGAGTTATAGTTAGCTCAGGAAACTATAACTGCTGAAGTGAAATGTTAGCCTAACTATAACATTCCTTTATAAAGCACTTTAGTCCTGAGACCCTCAGGAGGCAAGGGGACCTCATCACCCCACCAGCAGTGCGCCGAGAGAAGTGTTTGCAGAGTGGTGGAAAAAGGGGCATGGCCTCCGATCACCTCTCCGCAATCTCACTGTGTGGGGCTTACGGAGGCAACCGGTTTGCTAGTTAGCCCCTAAGGACCCTCACCAGCGAAGGGAATTTCATCCCCAACCAAGAGCGCACCAGGAGGCACGTTTGCAGAGTACAGGACAAAGGGGGCGGGGCCTCTGGCGAGCTGCCGGCTTAGTTTTTTTTGTATTTTAGGAAGGGGGGTTGTGTGGCCCCTCCGACGCATTTTTTAATTGAAATAAAATGGGAGGGGGCCACGTGGCCCCCCTGCTGAAGCCGATTTCGGCCCCAGGGACCCCATTGGGGGAAGGGGGGTGGGTGGTGTGTGTGTGTGTGTTTATGTTACTATCCTTGTGGGGACTTGAGTATGATAACACACTCACGCTGTGGGGACTTGATTGCACTGTGGGGACCTGAACCCAAGTCCCCACAAGGTAAAGTCTCCTAAATGCTTGGAAATGACTTCAAAAACATATGTGCCAATTTTTACAACTTTTTAAAAAATTGTCTTGTGGGGACCTGTGTTTCACCAAGTGTGTTTATTTTTTTGCTCAGCTCTGCCCCTGTAGACAGGAGGTGGTACTGTAGCCTCAAACACACTTCGCATATTAAACACACTGCAGGATTTGGAGCTCATCTAGCAACAGAGAGGATAGTGATTTTAAAGAAGCAAACCCATCAGAAAACATAAAACTTGAATACAATGACCTTTTTAATTGTACGTAACCTTTTTTCCAAAATTTATAAACCACACAAATAGAAGCATGTGGGTCATATTGTATTATTTCCTAATTATAAGTATGAGGAGATTCGGATGGTTACATTAAACATGTATTTGCTGCGCAAAATGTTCCTCAATCTAAGCTGCCGTTTTTTTCATTCTGTGTCTGAACGCTCAGCCCACGAGAAATGAGAAGCAGTCTTAAACGTGATGAAAGCATATTTTCATTTGTAGCTGGAAAAGAACTACAAAGCTGAAAGCGTTTTTCTTTTGTCTTGTCATAGTGTAGTTTATACAGCGTGCAAAAGTGCAATTTCAGGAACACACAGGAAGACGGTCTTCCTAATCTCATTAAAGTATCCAAGAATTAATTCCAATTGGGTTCCTGCACCTGCAATTGAAATCGTCAAACCCTCCTGGTCCATTCTCAGGAATGAAGTGAAACCAGTCAGGGAAGTTAAAAACACTGTGCGAGGCCAAGGTCAATTTGCATGTGAAAGCTCAGGACCAGCTCGCTCAAGGTGCCGTAATTGCTCCGTTCAAAATGAATAGCCTGCCATCCCCTCCCACGGCCTCAGGTTAAGGGGAACACCCTCACCTTTGACTGTATGGAGAGTCCGAGACGGCCAACTCCTTAACTCTCTTAAGCTCTTCAGCTGTGTTCTGCTTCTGAACCGAATAAATAGAGAATCAACCCATTGGTTATTTCACTGTTTTCACATGTTAGCATTAAGCTATTGGGAAGTTATCTGCACACATGTTCTCTTAGGGGAGTCAGTAAGATAAAGGTAGTTGCATACTAATTTAGCGCATTAATTTTTATTTATTTTTCAGTTTTATGGAGCGCAAATTTAACCCGAAGGTACTAGAGTGTTTAACATGAGCACCAGTTACATTACACAAGGACACATTTGTTTCATAGGCACTGGGAGATTTGGGGGCACATGCATCAAGCCTTTTTCCGTTTGCGAATGGAAAAAGGCCTTTTCAGATGCATATAGCTTTTGTCATTCGCAATTTAGGGAATCGCAATTTTTGCGATTACCTAAATTGCGATGTCATTTAGGGAATCGCAATTTGCGAATCCCTATTTGCTGATGAATGTAGCCTTTCCTAAATGCGAACTGTGCATTTAGGAAACGCTAAATACCATCAACTTCAAGTTGAGGGTAATTTCTGCATGCTTTGAAAAATGCAGAAAACTGCATTTTTCTAAGTGCCATCTAGCGCACACATGCCCTGTGTGTGCTTAACATGTGCACACTTACCTTTCGTTGGGGGGTGCATCAGGGGGGCCTTAGGCCCCCGGGGACCCTTGGATTTCCATTCGCAATTTGCGATTACCAATTTGGTAATCGCAATTTGGGAATGCATTACCATTCATTCCTATGGGCCTGTAGGCCCTTAGGAATGAATTGAGTCACATTAGCTAATAGCGATTCGCAATTTCTTAATCGCGATTAGCTAATGATAAGGAATTGCACATTTTATTGCGATTCCTACATGCATAGGCATTTGCGATTACCAAATAGCGATTTTTAAGGAAACGCTATTTGGTAATCGCAAATGAAGAGTTTGATGCATGTGCCCCTAAGTGATTTGCCCAGAATCAAAGGATGTTGAGCTGCTGCCGAGACTCAAACCGGATTCCCCAGTTCCAAAGTCAGCAGTTTTGGCTGTAACACTAATTCATCTCACCATTAGATTATTCATTTTGTTGTATTAGCAGAATAAGATCAATAGGCGATATGTTAAATGATTGATGCAGACGAGGAATATTTTTGAAACTTGTGCTGATTGTATAGTGCATTTAACAAGGCAAATGAAAGTTTGAAAACATCTACCCTTCACCGATATACCGGAGTGTCCACGCCACATCTATTCGTGACATAAGCCCTTCGGGCACCCAGACACTAGAAGGTACTCTGCGAGTGCCCCCAGTCACATACTAATCTCATCCTAAACTACTGCCCCACATATGCACCTTTCAGAAGCCTTACAAAGCCATAGTAATCCACAGGTCACAAAGATCAACTGGCTCTTGTCTAAACCCGATCTCAGGAGACAAATGATCATACAGGCTCAGGTATTACAGAGTACAAATTACTGGCTCAGACATAACAGAGCGATTCCCCTCTTCTGACATATAGTAAGTGTTGTCTTTCATGGAAAACAGCAATATTTCAGATTTACAAACTTCAAAAATCTAATTCTCGCACAGGACGGCTATCTTTCAAATTATCCCTCACATCAAAATGGGATTTCAGCCATGGCATATGTACTGCAATGGGTGAATGCCATAACCTGCTTTGAACACAGTTCTTGGATGCCCCTTAAAGTATATGCTTCACTTCTTTCAGATGAAAAATGAAATGAGAAAAAATCTATCTATGTTACAACCTAAAATATTTACATACTTGATAGTAAAAAACACATCCATGTAAACTTGAAAATGTGATATGTCTGTTTCTAGAGGAATAGATATATTCTGAATATGTTCTGTTCATTGAATTGCTTCTTGATACAAGGTGTACAGTTTTGTAAAATAAGGAAATAACATTTAGTGACATTCATTTCAGAAAGAAAATATGAGACCGATTTCTCTCTCAGCAGACATCTCTAATCTGCTGCTATGCTCTTGGGACAATGACCTGTAGAGGGTCTCAACTGAGTAGCAAGTTGGAAACTTGCAAAGCACCTGATAATGCTCTGCTTATCCTTGCACCCGGAGCAGTAGTTTCTTGGGTTGCTTTCACTATTTATGTGCCTGTGTCCATCTATCCTAGGCTTTCCTGCCCTTCACTTTCAGTAGTAAGCATAGACATAAATATAATGACACTAGCAAAAATGACGAAAATCCTGAATGTTGTACTGCACACATTTTTCACAGTACACAATTTCCCATGGTTTTGCCTACATAAGACTGGTTTATGCAGAAAATGTCTTGCTGCAAGGCAGTCTAATATCTGAGGCTTCAGAAGGGGTGAAAGAAAAAGGGAAAAAAAGTTTTGTCTGCATAAATTTCTTAGCAAACACAAACAAGTAGATCACATCGCTAAGGGAGGTGGTGTAAAGCAACAAAAGGAGATGACCAAAGTCAGAACCTTGGTGGACACCAGCTGGTAGTGGGGGGGTGGAGGGGGGAGTGAGATGATTTGATGGATTGCCAGTCCACAGAGACAGACCAGCAAAATAGGTAGGAGAACCAGTTCAATGTCAAGCCTATGATGCTTAGGGGCCTTAGGATCTTAAGTAAGGTAGGTCGTTAATGGTGTCAAATGTGGCAGATAGTCCAGGACTATGATGGCTCAGAGGACGTTGCAGTAGGCTGGTTTTATGAAGTTAGCTATGTGAATGAGGGAAATTTCAGTGGAGTGGAGGGCTCAGATCCCATCTGGAACACATGGAGCAGGTTGTAAGAATTAAACGTGGTTGAAGATGAGACATTAGATTTTTTGGAAAAGGAGGGCAGTAGAGAAATTGGATGGGAAAGCAGGGTTTGCCGTTTTTTGGTAAGGGATCTCCAACATAGTTTTAAAGTATGAGGGGTAGATGCCAAATAGGAGAGAGTGAGGAATATGGATGTCAGGATGTCAGACAGTCGTGCTCTAGAGGTTCAAGAAGGAAGTTTTATGTTTGTTTACAGGATTACAAGGGTAAAAAGCTCACAAAGCGTTACTAGATTTGAGTATCGGGGAAAGGTCCAGTGGTTTGTACAGGCAAAGTCACCAAGTGTGGAAAGGGGAAAAGTTAGTAGTGAGGCTAGGGTTTATCTGATGGTGATTTTTGATGAGAAACTGGTTGCAAAGTCTGGTGCGGAGAGTAAAGATGCAGACATAGCTGTTCTAGGAGGAGCAAGAAGATCGTTAAGTGTGTGTGCCTGTCTGATTTTGGAAGGAGACAGACCTGGCATTGTTAAGCATTCTAAATAGCTTGTCCAGGGTTTCTTAGTATGTATGTAGGTTTCCATTAGTCATGTTCATCTGCCATCTACAGAGGAGTGTTCTTTGTGCTGCCTTGCCTTACTTTTGTTTTTTAACAAGGCCTCGCTTAT
Organism: Calotriton arnoldi; assembly: GCA_963921515.1. Lineage (NCBI taxonomy): Eukaryota > Metazoa > Chordata > Amphibia > Caudata > Salamandridae > Calotriton > Calotriton arnoldi. The sequence continues at coordinate 1,705,131 of CAWUFW010002691.1, read as the reverse complement.
CAGGATTTTCATGGCTTTTTAAATCTACAATGGATTTTGCATCTTGACTGCGCCAAATAAAAGTTGCAACCCCAGCATAATCTTAGTAAATCTGGGCCTGGCTATTGTATAAAAATTCATCTCTGAGATGAACGTGTGGTGATGCAGTAATTTTTTTAATAAAAAAATTATTTTCACCCCTAAATGAGGGCCACTTGAGGGCAATGGATGAAGGGCCTCGTTTGTTAAATGATAAGCCAATTATTTTTAGAATATAAGGTTTAGAAGACCTTCAAGCCCAGTTCTGCACTTTATATTTGGTTTGTGCACAAAAATCGCTGGTTCCAAAAGTAAGACATGCTATTGCATACAGAAATAGACTTTCATAGCTAAAAACGAACCACTGTTCCTGTTCCCAGTCAGGTTTTTCATTAATCTTAAAATTTTAACCCAAAAATGTGGATGTTTAAAATTCGAATCCAGCCCTTTCTACGCAGAATAGTGTCTCTACACCCTTACAGTTTTTGTAAATTAGTGAACTGAGACACAGTTAAATGGACTAATTTGTCCAGATCCTTCGGTCACAGATTGTGAAATTAATTAATTAGTTCATATGTGCAATCAGTTTACAATTAAAAGCCAGAGCCCTGTAGGTAGTGAAGGAAAAGTAACATGCAAACAAAATGCTAACCTAATGCCTATTCCTCGAGGTTATAGCTAGATTCTTGCTTAACGGAAACAGTTTTATCTTTAGGCTCCAATAATTAAAGGTCATACAACAGAGAATATGAAAATTAGTATTTGGTTTACAGGTTGTATGACTTTACAATGCATGCCTTTACCACGCAGCCTCTACCAAGCATGCCTTTACCACGCAGGTGCCTTTACCGTGCATGGTAAGAATAAATATACACATATGCAAACCTTCCAATACCACTGGCCACCAATGAACCCTAAAATTACCCTTACCGCCCTTTACCACTACCCAACCGTAAAACCCTAAAATTACCCTTGTCACCCTTTATCACTATCCACCCCATAACCCTTATATTACTCTTACCACCCCTAAACCCTAAAATTACCCTTATCACCCTTTATCAGTATCCACCCCTAAACCCTTAAATTACTGTTACCACTAAGCCATAAAATTACACATAGCACCCTTTACTAGTACTCACTCCTAAACCTTAAAATTACCCTTATCACCCCTAAATCCTAAAAACACTTACTGCCCTTTCCCACTACCCAGTCATAAACGAAACATTTTAATTTACTGATGACCTTCCATCACCACTAGTCACCAATAATCCCTAACATTTCCCTTACCACCCTTTACCACTGACCACCCATGAATCCTAAAATTACCCTTACTTCCCTTTACCACTACCCACCCCCAAACCCTAAACTTACCACAAGCCACACACAAACCCAAAATGAGCCTTACTGTTGTTTGACATATATATATATATATATATATATATATATATATAAACATATATCTCTTCCAAACAACGTTGCTTAGACGCCGCCACTAGCCTCACAATGCCGGTGCCGTCGATGGAAGCAGCAACCATCAATACAAGAGAGTCAGTGTTCATTCAGCATATGAAATTAAAAGACGGCACACCAAATGGTTTTGCACTAAAAATTTATGTGCAAAAAGAACGACGCGTTTCAGCAATAAGCCTTTGTCAAGTATTTGACATTATGTACCCACTTGGGCTGAACAGGCTTACCAGAATGCTGCCTCAACTCTGCCTCACCCCAACTCCACCCCTCTCCTCCCACCCACCCCCCTCTGTTGCTTTGTTACCTGTATGCTTGGATAGCCCACTTGGGCTTGATACATTGTCACATGATTTATGTACCTGCATGCATTAGTGATTGTCTATGTCTACATCATTCATCTTACACTGTTAACTTTTTTAAACCTTTTGAAACATATGATGCCGGGTTACGTTGGTTTGAGCACCTACTTGCTTGTAATTTTGTTATGAGTATACCATTTGAACTAGATTCCAAAACGGACAAAACCATGCTGTAATATTATTCATGTTCTCTGCCCTTCTTCTATGTTTACGTTTTCAGTATGACGTTCTGTATATGTATTGGTTGGTATCAGTTACCTTTATGTGTGAGCAAGACCATTGGTCGAAATGCTTAGCAGGGCTGGAGCACCTTTGATTAAATTATTTTCCACTCTTTACTTTCCCGAGTGTGTGTGACTCAAATTTCAGAGTTGCTTTAAAGACTCCCATGAAAAAGTTACCTAAGCTTATTCTGTTATGTTCACCTCCAAATTGTTTATCAGCCCCCCATCCCTTCTACTAGAAACAGAATAGAAAGCAAAAATGGCAGGAGAGGGAGAGAAGTCTCTCTATTAAAGGCAGAGAGAGACATAGAATGATACAGACAGAGAGAGACAGTGAGAACATATTTCAAGTGATAAATGCTAACCATCCTTATGGATCCCTTAGCAAGCCAAGTAGGGCGTGATTTACCCCTCATGAGAGCATCAAATGAGATTTTGCTCACCCAGCAAAAGACAGCAGCACTATTAGACCAGTTGCAACTTTTCAAGGTTGTACATTTTTTTTGTGCTTCAACCATCTTATCTTCCTCAGGACCAACACCAATTTTATTTGTGGCTATAGAGAGATTAAAAGCAGGCTCAAAAGAAGATGCCAACAACAACAGCAGTCTTACTCGTCCTCCTTTACCACCCTTACTATTTCAAAACATTTACTTTTGTCTCTGCTGAACACAATCACTAAACTGGTGGACAGATGTCTAAGTTTAGGGACCACTAGAAGACTATGACTTCAGAACTGTGCGTCCTCCAAATCATTAACCAAGGATATGCTCTCCCCTTCAAGATATGTCCACCCAAAGTCTCCCCTCAATCTGTTCTTCTCCTCCAGCCATTCATGACCTTATCTTGTCATAGAGAATCCTAAACCTTCTTACCAGTGGTGTCATTGGGAAGTATGAAAGGCCCAGAGGGGGGCTGGGTGAAGCTTCTGCTACTTCTTGGTCTCCAAGGAAGAGTAGAGCCTGAGTCTTATTTGCGATCTGAGTCTCCTCAACTCCCTCATGGGGAAAGAAAAATTCTAAGTGCTCTTTATCAGCCAAGCTCTTCAGGTCCAGGACTTTCAGGAAACAATGTTGCCCTAGGACTCACAGGATGCCGAGTTTCATATTGCAGTCCTTGAGATTTCTTGCAGGGTAGAACTGCCACCAGTTTTTAGTCCTTCCTATTGGCCTCACTTTGGGTTCTCAAGTTTTTACTAAGGTCCTGGTGTTGTTCACAGGACATCCTTGCAGACTGGGAATAGATACTTTATAGTATGTGGATGACTGCTTGGAGAAGGCAGACTCTTTCCAGCTAGTTTTTCCCCACCTGCTGCACATGGTCACCCTCCGCTCCACTTTGAAGCATTTGATTAAGTACCAAGAACAACATCTTGAGCCATCACAATTCTCTATTTTCATGAGGGTGGTCCAGGACAGAAATATCTTGAAGGCTTTCTCTCCAGAGTATTGTGTGAGGGACATCTGTGGCTACAAACCCAATGTTTTTTTCAGAAGATGTCATTTGTGGTCCTGGCTAAGGGTGACATATGTATTAAAAAGAAGGTTTCGACCCGGCAAAAGGTTTATTTTGCTAGGTCAAGATGGCAGGTTAAGACTGCACACACAGGCTCTGCAGTGGTAGGCCTGAGGCATGTTTAAAGGGCTACTTAAGTGTGTGGCAGAAACAGTGCTGCAGTTCCACTAGTGGCATTTAATTTACAGGCCCTTGGCACATGTAATATCACCTTACTAGGGACTTATAAGTAAATTAAATATGCCAATGAGGTATAAGCTACTGTGATCATGTTTTAGGGAGAGAGCACAAGCACTTTAGCATTGATTAGCAGTGGTAAAGTGCACAAAGTCCTAAGGGGAACAACAGTAATTCAGCAAAAAGTAGGAGGAAGGCATCAAGTCTGGAAATTACCCTGCAGAAAGGGCCAGGTCCAACAGGTCGGGGGAGGAACCAACAGCAGCTTGCTCCTGCAATTAAAGATAGGGGCTCTGCTATTGTATTGTATTTTACAGTGCTTCATGTGTGGTGCAGAAGCACATTCTTGGACTAGTATCATACTACATTATTAGGGAATGAATGGCTGGCACAGTGTTGCACTTATTATCATCCTATATTGGAAGTGTTTTGATTTCTTAGATGAGTGACCAGTAAGGGGCTCTTATCTTACCTTGGGGCACAGTGCCTATTTGATATGTGCACTAAAAAAGGGGATAATCAGAAGGCCTAGTAATCCATTTGGGAACGTCTGCTAGGCAAAGATCCTTAAAAAATGTCTAAAATGATAGGGTGTGATGTATTCTCATAATTTTCTTTTGTGTAATCATGCGACATTTCAGGAAAACTACGCTAAATCACCTGTAAATATATAAAATGAGAATCCATTATTTAATGCTACATTGCATAAAATGAGTTTTGCGGTAAAAATACAGCATGAAAAAACAAGTGGCACAAGCAACAGCCGCTCATGTTCAAGCCATTCTCATTATTCCCATGCACTTGTGGTAAAAGTATGCTGCAAATAGCCTGATATTATTTATGTGAAGTGGTGCAATTTTGGGAATTTTGTGTAACAAGCATAGAACAAAATTCCAAAAATTATGTAACGTATGCAGCGTAATTTAAATTTTTCCTGGTCTAAAAATGATGACAAATGGTAATAATGGGAGTTAGTGATATGAGAAGCAGCAATGTTTGTTGACTGAGAAAGAAAGAGTAAAGGAAATAAGTTCTCACTCTTTAGAAGTCCAAAGTCTTTAAGAGACTAACCATTTGTAATTTCTACCCTTTGATCGTCTGTGCCCCTATTAAAATCTATTTTTGCCAGAACATTGCAGAGAGACAATAGATCCAATTTGCCAGATGCATTAATGACAAATTGAGCACTGTACACATACTAATTAACAATATCAACACTTACATGCAGTAAGTGCTGTCCTCACCAGAGTGACATCACATTGATAACAATGGGAGCTATTCCCACTGCAGTGGCATCACACTGGTAATGCATCATACAGAGAGCTTTCCTTGGTGCACCAACATCATAAACACACTGAGAACTGCCCTTAGTAGCGTGATATTCCATGCACGGAATGCAGCCTTCACTGTTGTAAACTCACACTAAAACTGTCACTCGCCACAGCAATTTATTTTATCTAGTCACAAGCCACATTATAGCACTTTTTTGTATAATATCAGACGAGAATGAGTGTGGAGGCGACACAGGAGGGAGGGAGGGGGGCAACTTGTACAAAAAAGGATGTGAGGGAGGGGCTGGGAGCAAGCACACGGACAAAAGTGGAGGGTGTTGGGGCAATCAACAACATGGGCAACATGGTGTCCATGGGTTAGTGATGTGAAAATTAGACAAACTATAATCGAATACTAATCTGTGCCTGAGAAGGAATGATTTAGCTAATTTGGCATTGTATTGCCTTTATTGTGGTTGAACCCAGCACTGTAACTATGCAAAAATGCTTTCCAAAGCACTTTTTGAAAACGAAATAGAATATTTTGTATTTTAGATGGACTTAAATATGTCCATGTTTGTTCCTGCTGATGATAAAGCCCCTGCCCCACAGACATCTGAAGCTAAAACAGGACTGTTAACCCATGCTGGGAAAATGTCACCCCTTTTCTAATGCCAAAAATATCAATTAACAAATGCTAGATTGGCGAACAAGTTGTGCAGTGTCCAAGTGCACTTTGCATGCATCCGTCACATCTAACTTAAAATTGTTGGAGCAGCTTATGTTGTATTTTTTCTGAAACCAGTAAAATCTGCTGAGACAATTATTAACTATGTCAAACAAGAGCAACATCATGCAAGAAAGAGTGGTACTTACGAGAAACACATGGGAAAATAAAGTATTTACGAAAAGAAAATTCTGGTGTATGTATTTAGAAATGCTTTTGCGAGGCCCGCAGCCTGTGCCATCTCATAAAAGCAAGCATTATTAAGAATGATTTAATGTGTTTCTGGGAGGAGCTGCTTTGTGCATGCACTGAGTTTAAAATATATGGGATTTAACAAAACCATGCTTTTCTAAGTGTAAAGTTTATATATGAGACAAAGATCGAAGACCTCATACAAACAACCTGAGCGAACTGTACTTTTAGAATGAATGAATGAATGAAATTGTACTTATATAGCGCATGGCTACCCTGAGGCCTCCCAGCGCTGTTTGATAGAAGAGTAGAGGAAAAATAGAAGCCATGATGTTAAGAGACTGTCTTAAAGAGGTAGGTTTTAAGAGCTTCCGGAAGGCCAAAAGGTTGTGGTCCTTACGTAAAGTGGGAGGAAGAGTATTCCAGATCTTTGCAGCATTAAACGAAAAGAGCGTCCACCCCACCTGGATCTTCGAATTTTCTTGGGAGCGGCCAAGCATAAGGAGCTGGATCGCAGGGTTCTATGAGGAAGATAGGGAGTGACCAAGGGGTGAATAATAGCAGGACCAGTCTTCCGGATGGCTCTATGAACTAGGCACATAGCTTTAAACTGTATCCTAGCTGGAATAGGGAGCCAGTGGAGACTCCTCAATGCTGGTTTAGCAGATTGCCACCGCGGAATCTGAAGAAGCAGACGGGCAGCACAGTTCTGAGTTACTTGCAGTTTGTGAATGGTGAATTGAGGAGCACCAAGATATAGGGCGTTCCCATAATCAAGGCGAGAAAGAATAAGGGCCTGTACCATAATTCTTCTCGCTTGGAAGAGGAGGAGGGAATGATTTTCCGCAACATTCTCATCAGTCCATAACATGTGGCTGAAAGCTTGGTAGCCTGGTAATTAAAATCAAGGGAGCTGTCCAACCATATACCAAGGCTTTTAATTTGTGCCTTAGGAGGTGGAGCAGGACCCAGGCATTCCGGCCACGGGATGGGGGACGGAGGGTTGCCCAGGAGCATGATCTCCGCTTTGTCCCCGTTGAGCTTGAGGCAGGAGAGTTCCATCCACTCGGCCACCGCCTCTAGGCAAGGACCTAGGGTGCTAGACGACCCCTCAGAGTGATTCAATGCTACCACTGAGTGTCGTCTGCATAGGTGATAATCTTAACGCCGAATGGATGGACAATCTCCGCCAGGGGACTCATGTAGATGTTAAAAAGCGTGGGGCTCAGGGCAGAGCCCTGAGGAACCCCACAGCTAAGAGGCAGCCGAGAGGACACCACATCTTCTTCAAAGACTTGGAAGAAGCGGTTGCTGAGGAAGGACTGGAACCAGGTCAGTGCCGTGCCTGACACTCCCATGCTCTTAAGTCGATGGGCTAAGATGTTATGGTTAACAGTGTCAAACGCGGCACTGAGATCCAGGAGGATGATTGCCGCTGTTCCTCCTTGGTCCAGTAACCTTCTTGCCTCCTCTGTTACTACTACTAAGGCCGTTTCCGTCCCATGCGGAGGACGAAAGCCTGTCTGAGAGTAATGCAACAGCCCGTTGGATTCCAAATAATCAACCAATATGGTGTTAATATGCTTCTCAACCAGCTTACTCAGCCAAGGGAGGAGGGAAATTGGGCGACAGTTGGCCAGATTGGATTGATCCAAATTGGGTTTCTTCAGAAGGGCCCTAACCATCGCGCATTTCCAAGCTGTAGGTACCATACCAGAGATGATGGAAGAATTCAGAGTATCAAGAATAACTGGGCGAATAGCATTAATGACTGAAGTGAGGTGTTGCGGAGGGCAGGGTCCAATGGAGAGCCTGAGGTTACTCTTTGTGATGATTGAATCCAATAGAACCCCATCTAGAGGGGAAATTGCTCCAACGAGCATTTAAAAGTAACGCTCGAGCTACTTGTTGTGGTCACCATGGACTCAGGTGTTGTGTTAAGAAAGGACATATAGATATTTTGGATCTTTTGATGAAAAAAGATTGCCAGATTGTTACACCGTGTAAGTGCTCCTTCCGTTACTGAAGGTTTTTGAGGTAAGGTGATAAGTGATTTAGCAATGCGAAAGATCTCTTTAGGTGAGTTTGCAGCAGTACTTATTTTTCCTCATAAAATGTTGTTTGGGCGATTTTTATTTCTGATTTATATAACCTGATTGCTTTCCTGTATTCCACTTTCCTAGTCTCTGAGAAATTCTGTCTCCAACTTCCAAGAACAGACAATGCGAGGGAAAGGGGGCTACTGGGAGGGTGTTCAAACAGCACAAAATGAGAACTCTAGTTTATTGTATCAAAAAAGGAATTATACAGCAAAGACGGCAGTTAAATGGGTCAGAAAGATACGGAAGGCTCTCCCCATGCAGACACGGGGGCAAAGGTTGAAAAAGGCCTGACAGGTGCCTTTGAAAGTCAAGGTCTTTGTCATGCAGCACTGATGTGAGCTCTTCTTCACACCTCTTCCTCGGCCACGGGCATGACAATAGAGGCTGAATTGCTTTGCAGGGTCCCCACCCTGCACACCCATTAGGGGGAAGAGCTGCCAAGGAGAACGGGCAATGGAAGGGCTCTATTCCGAGGAAGGAGAAGAATAACATCTGCAAAGATTAGGGTGACCAGACGTCCCGGTTTTCCCCGGACGGTCCCTGTTTTCGGAGCAGTGTCCCCGTGTCCCGACACTTTGCTCCTAATTTCAGAAATGTCCCGGTTTTTGTGCAGTGCCCGGGTTAAACGGAGAAATGTCCCGGTTTTTAAATAGTGCCTCACACTGAAACACTATTTTAAAAACCGGGACATTTCTCTGCTTACTTAGTTAGCACAGGTGCTGAGACTGTCTCTTTTGGGGCGTCCATTTTTGCCCTCAGGATGAAAAAACAATCTTACTGCTGCAGCAATACCACCCTTCACTGCATTCAAAGAGACCCGTTATAGTTCTTTCACAGTCTCATCATCCCAGAACTGAAGCATTTTCAATGTTATGTACAACGAAGCCCAAGTTTGTTGCTTATTTATCTTATGCAGCTAAGAACAACTGACAAAGCGAATAGTCCTGGCTTGTTGTAGGTGTAATGTTACATGCATAGCTGCCAAGGTTTCAGATTTCTATGTGTGACATTTTCATAATTTCAAAGTAATTATGAGTGACATTTTAACGACTACGAGTGGCACTTTCTTGAGAGCAAAATCAAGATATTAAAACGAGGGAATCTTAAAAATATCAGGTATGACACCCATTTGAGCAACTAGAAACTCTACGTTAGCTGCTGCAAAGCGTAAGAAATAATGGTTAAACAACTTTCATTTATACTCATGTCTAAGTAAATATACTTAGAATCGTACCACTATCAGGAAACTCCCTTGCAACATATTACATCAAGGCTCTCTCTGCACACTAAGTCAGGAGCTGTTTTTTATTTTTTTGTGGTTGTTTGTTTTTTCAGGCTTGTTCCTTCAGCCTTTGCTGACTTATACTGGACCCTCTGGTTCCTCCCTCGTAATTAATGATGCTGCGCAGAGAGTATCACTCAGTCCAGGGCCTCTCTCCAAGGTGGGACCCAGCCCAAACAGGATGTGCGAGGCCCTGCTAACAACACTCTGGTGGCTACTGTTGTTGGATAGGCCATCAGAGAAACAACAAAGATTGCCAGCCTTTGTGGTGGCCCCCCTCCTTCCCTGCAAACTAAAGCCAGAAGAACATCAGGACTCGGGGCCACCCTCTGACGTCACATGAGTGACCCTGTGCCTCTCTCCAAGGTGGGACCCAGCCCAAACAGGATGTGCGAGGCCCTGCTAACAACACTCTGGTGGCTACTGTTGTTGGATAGGCCATCAGAGAAACAACATAAAGATTGCCAGCCTTTGTGGTGGCCCCCCTCCTTCCCTGCAAACTAAAGCCAGAAGAACATCAGGACTCGGGGCCACCCTCTGACGTCACATGAGTGACCCTGTGCCTCTCTCCAGGGTGGGACCCAGCCCAAAAAAGATGTGCGAGGCCCTAACAACACTCTGGTGGCTACTGTTGTTGGATAGGCCAGCAGAAAAATAAACATAAAGATTGCCAGCCTTTGCGGTGCCCCCTCCTTCCCAGCAAACTGAAGTCAGGAGAACATCAGGACTCGGGGCCACTCTCTGTCATGTGAGTGACCCGGCCCAACAGGGAACCTATGTCAGAGAGGCCCCAACAACATAAAACACACTTCACGCGGTGCCAGTCTTGCAACCCATTTCACCGTTTTGAGTAACACCGCAGCAGGCGCTGCAGCTGCCTGATCGCGCGCTGCCATTGGCACCCAGGCTTAAAACTTAAACTTACTTGGGCTGTAACACACTCTGCCAAGGCTGGCCAGGCTGCAGGCACTGGTAGGCTCAGGCCGCGAGCCACTGCGTGCCCCGGCAATTCGGGTTTGCTGCTCAATCCGCGCCTCCAGGCTGTGTTGTCCAGGCTGTGCAGTGAGTCATACTTTGTAATCCACAGGGAGCCATGAGTGTCACCAAGTAAGGATATCACACCGTGCAATTAGCGGGTCACCCGGGTGACAGTCACTGAAACCTCGACGTCTCTGTCGGCTAAGTCTGTGTCACACATATGATTTGTCTGTAATTCTTCATCTGTGTCTGTGGAGGCGGCTGTCATTTTAGTCCCTTTTCCATGTCTATGACAGCTGTCAAATAGTCCTACTTTTATGTCGACCGTTACTGCAAACTGTAGTCCTACTTCTATGTCTATGAACTGTCCCAGTTTTTTGTTTTGAGAATCTGGTCACCCTAGCAAAGATACATGAAAAGGATCTGCTGCCTTTGTCAAAGACACATTCCATGCGTGTTATCCAGATAAGAAAAGGAGATCTGAGTACCTGTGTTTTCTGCTCTCTGAAAACAGGAATTTCCGCACCTTGATGCCCTGGCTGGAAATTCAATCTGAAAACGAACCAGCTACTAAACAAGAGTTTAGGTAAAGGGTTAAGCGTACATGACTCGAGGAACGCAAAATGCCACATTTTAAATCTGAAAATAGTTTTATGTATTCCTGCATTACAGAGGAAGTGTTTTTAAAGGCACAGACTGTGAAATGTTTTGTATTTGCTTGTGCGCGTTCACTTATTTGACTTTATAGGTAAAATATCTGACTTTGTTTACAAATTTTCCATTCTGTGCTGCATGACTTCGCGACAGTAAGTTCTAGCAAGCCTCCTTGTCATTAATTGGGAATATTAGTACATAAACATTGAGCTCTCAAAGAGTAGTACATCTAATTCTACTTTTATCCTGTGCATTTGGGAACTTTATTATTTTCATCAGCATATATGAGAACGATAAGCCACAGAATGCAAAAATAATAAAGACTGGTTGGATTGTTCAATATTCATGGTAACCATTTTTTAAAACAAAAACCATAACACTCTTTGAACACAAGCATTGAGCTATGATTTTGCATTGACCCAGGCAACATAATGACTTAAATGGCAATGTTCATCAAGGTAGCACAGACAATGTGGCACAAGAAATTCAATACAATGATGTGCAGCTAAATACAGTGGCTGTAGGGAAGGTGGTGGGGGGTTGTAGAAAAAATAGACAAAAAAGAATTAAAAACTTACCTGCTGCTTGCGCCGCCATCCATCGCCTCTATGCAGCCTCTCCTCGTTGCACGGGAAGCACCCGGCCTCCCTGGCTTCCTAAGCCAATGACAACGCTGCAATGCAGAATGATTGGTTCCCCTAAGTTCCCTTAAGCCAATCACAATGCTGCATTGCAGTGTTGTGATTGGTCTGAGCGCAGAGGTTCGGCGCTCAAATGGGGACAAGGAGCCTGTGCTTGTTCCCCACCAGGCTGTGTAATACAGTCTCATGGGGAACATGCAAAGTGCGCATGAATGTATGGCCGGCCCAAGATGGCTGGTCAAACATTCATGCGCACTTTGAGTGGGCAAACCACTCCTCCCCTCGTCCCTGCTCTGGCCAGCCCTGCCCCTCCCTGCACCTAGGAATGGAAAAAGGAAATGATAATAACACGTTTTGTTATTATCATCTTCTTTTTCCTCTGCACTGCCTTAAAGCATTGGGGCGACGCTCCTCCGCATTAGCGGAGGAGCCGCCCCTGGCTAACTACCTCTGCACTAGAAGACATGAAAACTTGCTTTCTTCTGTGTTTAGTTGAACTTCTCTGGAAATTGGAATAGGTCCTACATTTTCTGAAATTTTTCGAGATAAATGATAAAAGGCCCTCTAGATAGAGGATGCCTGCTTACCCTATAGACATTAAATAAAACTTGATCTGTGAAATTAACATGGTCACTCGGCTATTTAATTCACTCTCAGAGAAGGCATGGTAAATGCAGACCTGCATTTCAAGAAATTGGCCCTTTGTCACTAGAATGGGCTCATAATTTATCTTTGAATTTCTCCCTGGCGAGCTTGGAGTAACCAATCTAGTATACTATACTCCGGGCCTCTGGAATTACAGTATAGAGGAGGACCAAATTATACATCAGGTTTGGCAAAATTGTGTGGCAAGAAAAATCACTTTTTGCAGCATTATGGGGCACATTTGTGATAGTATCACCTAATTGTTTTGTCATTCTTACATACTAACACTATCTGGGCAAAAGTTTCCCTTCATTAGTACCAATTTGACACCCAAATACAGCAATATGCAAAAACGGTTACCAGTCACCTTTTGCAAAGGGCCTTCTCCTGCGTGCCAGCCCTTGTCACTGTGGTTTTAGTCATTTTTGATCTGTTTAAACTTGAAACATTGTTTTGGTAAAATCTGCAGATTATGTAGCAGATGATGGATTATGTGATAAATGGGACACATCCATAAATATCCAGAAAACGCCATGGGCCTCTGATGAGCTGCATCAGAATTAAGACTTCCGCAGGGGATGGGGGTCGTGCTGAGCACCAAGGGGGATCCGCGGAGTCCTATGCGTTGAGAAAAAATAATTATATGGCAATTTATTGGCCTTTATGGGTCTCTCTGGGACCCCTCTAACACACTCATGGGGTCAGGGTACCTCTACCCTGACCCCTTTATTCATTTTGCACAGAGTGTTGCAGCCCCGGGGACCGTTTCTCGATACATAAAATGGCAGCCGCACCTTCCCAGTCAAGTTGCGGCCAGCAAATCCAGATCCTCTGTTGGTGGATCCACAGAGGATACCCCCCCCCTAGATATACAAATTTTCATTTTGGTTAATATCTCTAAAATTACTGAACGGATTTACACCAAACTAGCAAAAGGCAATGCCCTTGACCGAAATCTATCTTCCATCCAAATTTGATGTAATTCCGTTCAGCAGTTCAGGCTGTAGTTGTGCCTAAAGTCCCTATGGGAATTAACATGGGAAAAACGTGTTTTGGAACCCCCCCTTTTTCTCAGTCCCCACTTGATGGATCACCCCAAATCTTTCAAGACACCAGCTGAAGTGACTGGCAACTTAGTTTTGAAAATTTCATGAAGATTCATCAAACGGCGCCAAAGTTATCAGCAAAAAAAAAAAAAAAATCCTATGGAAACTAGGTCTTAAATATATATATATATATATATATATATATATATATATATATATATTTTAATCCACACACGAATTTGAGGAATCCCAAAAACAGCAAAGCGGCACACCAAAGGACGACACAATTACTTTATTGTGTCTACAAATGCGTTTCGGCGAAGCCTTTGCCAAGTTACTGACCTGCGCCCTACTGCCCATAAAAATACAGGTCGCGGTTGATAGACAGTGAAAAAATACTTTGTGTTAACGCATAGTAATACAATGCGATGCGTAAATTCCTAGCAAATCGAAATTGAATACATGTAAAACATATAACAATTGAAGCTTAGATTTAACAGTAATAGGACATTCAAAATAAAAATGTTATACCTTTGTGGTGACATGCATCATGATACGTAATACTATCAAAACGTATAATTTAGTGGTCATATCATCTTTAAAGAATTTAGAAACACCAATCACATGCCTGCATTGCAATATATATGGGTAATGTACCCTATCTATTATTGATGATGACCTACTACATAATACCATAGGTCATGTCTAAATAAATTTCATATGACCCCACAATAATAGATGCATGAGGACTATGCATTGAACTTCATAGGTAATGTACCTTCATGTCCTACAATCATGTCTATATAAAACAACCGCAATCTAATAGGATTCAGACCAGGGGATTATCAGGCCAACAGTGTTTAGTGACACAGTGTGAAAAAGGAGAAATGAGTAAAAAGTGAATAAGTAATAAATATATACAAGTGCAATGAAAATAATGGGAGACTATAGGATCAAAACGACTCCGCTCAATAGCCATCATGAGTGGAGTCATCTAATTAAGTATAATATGGGGAACTCTACCATCATGAATTCCCAACCACTAATTTAAAGATCTTCTCTGCATTGAGAACAATGCCAGGGAAAGCTCTCCACTATGTGCTCCAAGTCTTCCCAATACATTGAATAAAAAGGTGTGAGTGATTAAAACAGTGATTGCTGGAAATACGCTCCTCCATGCCAATAGTAACCATCCCACACCCTTAATCAATAGCATCCCCTATGGGGAGTTATTAAGAGCACGCAGAATCTGCAGTACCGAAGACTGGTTCAGGCAGGAGCAAAAGATCATGGAAGGAAGGTTTAAGCAAAGAGGTTATAAAATAATATCATATCTACAGCAGCACGGAAAGTCCAGGGCATCACACACAATGATGCCTTATTCATTTCCAAAGAGAGTAAATCTAATCAGACCAACATCCCTAGAATGATCACTACTTATAATAAGAGATCAGGCCACTTACAACGTATGTTGAAACGACATTGGGGCCTATTGGAAACAGATCCTATTATAGGGAAAAGCATAGGAAAGCTCCACTCATAACCTACCGTAAATCTAAATCATTAAGGGACCATCTTGTACATAGTTATCAACTAGCACCTACCAGCAGCACATGGTTGGGAACAACTAAAGGATTCCACAAGTGCAATTCATGCAAGGCATGCAAACACAGTCCCAGCAGGGATAACTATAATATTTATCCAGGTAAAACTAGGGAAATTACTAGATTTATAACCTGCACGAGTGACTACGTAGTTTATATCTTGGAATGCCCTTGCGGTCTGAGATACACAGGCAGCACAAAACTGCAGCTGAAAACCAGGGTTCTACAGCATATGAGAGCCATAACACATGCGGATTTGAATTATCCAGTGGCCAGACATTTCCAGATGAAACACCAGAGCAATCCCAATTTACTAATATTCTATGGGATTGATAGGATTGTATCTCATCCTCGTGGCGGAGATAGAGAGAAACTCCTACGAATTACTGAATCCAGGTTCATTATCGAGCTTAACACTAAATTTCCTAATGGGCTCAATAGTGGAGAGGAATTAGCTACGCATATTGGATACAAATGAAATATTACATAAAAGTACCCACCTAGTGGTTTTTCCCTAGAATGAGTTAGTCAGCCAAGCTGTTTTAATCACTCACACCTTTTATTCAATGTATTGGGAAGACTTGGAGCACATAGTGGAGAGCTTTCCTGGCATTGTTCTCAATGCAGAGAAGATCTTTAAATTAGTGGTTGGGAATTCATGATGGTAGAGTTCCCCATATTATACTTAATTAGATGACTCCACTCATGATGGCTATTGAGCGGAGTCGTTTTGATCCTATAGTCTCCCATTATTTTCATTGCACTTGTATATATTTATTACTTATTCACTTTTTACTCATTTCTCCTTTTTTCACACTGTGTCACTAAACACTGTTGGCCTGATAATCCCCTGGTCTGAATCCTATTAGATTGCGGTTGTTTTATATAGACATGATTGTAGGACATGAAGGTACATTACCTATGAAGTTCAATGCATAGTCCTCATGCATCTATTATTGTGGGGTCATATGAAATTTATTTAGACATGACCTATGGTATTATGTAGTAGGTCATCATCAATAATAGATAGGGTACATTACCCATATATATTGCAATGCAGGCATGTGATTGGTGTTTCTAAATTCTTTAAAGATGATATGACCACTAAATTATACGTTTTGATAGTATTACGTATCATGATGCATGTCACCACAAAGGTATAACATTTTTATTTTGAATGTCCTATTACTGTTAAATCTAAGCTTCAATTGTTATATGTTTTACATGTATTCAATTTCGATTTGCTAGGAATTTACGCATCGCATTGTATTACTATGCGTTAACACAAAGTATTTTTTCACTGTCTATCAACCGCGACCTGTATTTTTATGGGCAGTAGGGCGCAGGTCAGTAACTTGACAAAGGCTTCGCCGAAACGCTGTCGTTTGTAGACACAATAAAGTAATTGTGTCGTCCTTTGGTGTGCCGCTTTGCTGTTTTTGGGATTCCTCAAATTCGTGTGTGGATTAAAATAATAGCGGCTGCTGCGGCCGCAGCAGGCACCGGTGTCGAAAGGAGGGGATCGACTTTACGCGGCACTGTGTTTGAATATATATATATATATATATATATATATATATATATATATATATATATATATATATTGGTGCTTTTAGGGTTTAGGTGTGAGTAGGGGTAAAGGGTGGTAAGGGTGTTTTTAGGGTTTGCGGGGGTAAGGGAATAGGATGGTAAGGTTACAAGAAAGGGGTTTTGGGATGTTCCCTCATAAATAAAATATTTAATATTTTAATAATAAAGTCAATCAATAGAGTCTTTATTCGGCAAAAGCCATAAAAGCAAGTACAGAAATATACAGTACGAGGAGAAGGACAAAGTATAAAAACACAATCAGAATAACACCAGCAACAGATAATAGAATATTCATAATTAATATGCCAAACTGTCTAATGCCCCTGGTGGAACTAATATGAGGGGAGCATGCCCCAGAGGGGCCAAAAACCGACCTTAACCGTAAGGTCCTGATGTAAGCACCTTATGAGGACAAGGAGTTCTTTTTCATTGCCTATCCTTTCTATTTGATGCCATACCTTCAAGCAGTTCACTAAATCGAATGCACTTGAAAAGTCAATAAAGGCCAGATGTAGTCTCCCTCCTCCGGCACTAACACATTTACCTGCTATAAGGTAAAGGGTTAAGCACTGATCAACAGTGCCACTACCTGGCCTAAACCAATATATTGGATTTCTTTTAAGATAATATTTTCAACAGCCCATTTCTCCATATGGAACAAAAGGACGCGGCCTGGAACCGTAATGCTGGAGTCCAATAAGGAAATTGGCCTATAGCAGGATGGCAGAGATCTGTCTCCATTATTAAAAATAGGGACAACTATGGCTGTACTTCAGGAGTCTAGAGTAGCACCTGAGACAGCAGATTTAAAAACATTAGTTTGTAAGTGTCCCACAGGTCTATATTTGATTTAAAAATATCCGCAGGGACGCCGTCTGGGCCAGGTTCCTTTCCGGGAACACATTTCCCATTGGCTAGAATCACTTTGTGGGTGTCAATGCGAATCGGAAGACTTTGTGGGTTTTGGGGAATCAAGCAATAGTTCATCCTAGATTGGTGGACTTATTTCCTGATTGAAAAAGTTTGTAAAAATTGGAGCCCCAGAAATCACCAGGAATTAGGTGTGCCACTTCTGGGGCCTCTAGCTCTGAAAAAGGCTGGTTTACCACATCCCAAAACTTCACATCATCCTTAGTCCTCCCCCACCACTACGAGGTCTTACCATGCTTTATTTTTTTATTTCAATTTTCCTTTCCTTTAAAGTTGATTTATATAACCTTCTTGCATCCTTAACTTCCTGTATTAAACAGAGACAAGATTTAAGAGCTGCCATCAACTGTTTATGGGCAGCAGAACAAGCCGCATTGACCCATCAGTGGGGGGAGACTCTCTGGGAGATCTGGTGGAATTTAAATTGTCCGATATGGACCTGCAAATGTTCTTAAACCCATCTTGTATGATGTCAGGCCCTGTATCCTCCTTCAGACAGGTTAAAATAGAGGCCATTTTTCTGACCACAATATTTTGATTGAATACAATAGGGTCAATTGTATCCCATTTTAACCTTAATCCTTTACTTTTGGAATAGGCTATCCCATCCTTTTTTTAAAACTATTAGGTGTAAAGTAATAATTCAGTGTGATAATAGGGGATTATGATCACTTACACAATAACTAGCCACTATAAAATCTAATAGTAGATGGGAAAGCTTTGCCGATATCACAATATAATCAGTATTACTCCCTGAGTGGTCACCCAAGAAGGTTGGGATGCGAGCCTTATTTTTGTGGAACATGTCACTAGCAAAAACTAAAGTATACTTCAAAATAAAAGTATTTAATGCTTCTCCATAAATTGTATGCTTAAAATTAGTAACATAATTGTTCTTTGAATCAGAGTTATCTCAAGTTACTATAACTCATGCCCTAAAGTAACTATATCTTGCACCATCGTCCTGCACAGTTTTGTTATCAATGATGTAATTTCAGATGTCATTAGGGATGCAGTCACTGAAAATGTAATCAGTGATGCAATATGCGAGAGGAGAAGAAGTGCATAACGGTGTCATGAGTTACAGTTACTTTAGGGCACGAGTTGCAGTTACTTGAGATAACTATAAATGGTAGATTACAGTATCCACTCTGTAGTTATAGGTAGGGTTACTAGAAAAAGAATTCCTCTGGTTCTTTAACATTAATAACTTTACACCCATTTGATAATTCTCCACGAAAATTTGCAGACCTATTTATCTTTCTACATTAGCAGAGTATGCAAAGTTTTGCAGCGATTCATCAATTGGTTGGAAAGAAAAAAGGAGGGCCCTAAAACATGCTTGGGCACCAATGCATTTTCCATAGATTTTGTACTCATGCGTAGCGCGAAGACGGCTGGACAGATTTGTATTAAATTTGGCCGGATTACACATTATTGTGCACAGATGAACCTTTTAGGTACTACAGGTATGTAGGGTAAGTATTTTTTAAGTTGTAAGCCATTTTAAAGTAGTGGTATCTGTAGTTGTGGCATTTGGGCAAAAGTTTGTGATATTTTGTAGAAGTATCACAGTACATAGTGATAGCAATTCATTATGTGATTGCTAATGATTGCCTTTACAAACGTTAAAGGCAGCTGTGATGTTTTTAGGTACACTTTGGCTGTGTTCTGTGTTACGCTATCAGATATAGGTAAGTATGAAAGTGGTAATAGGTAGAGAAAATATTTCTAAGATTCTGTATATTAAAAAGAATGTACTGCCCCATGAGTGCTGCAGTACTTAAAATAAAGAAAATATATCTTAAGAAACATAAAATACACCATATTTTACAAATATAATGTACTACAGTGTATTTTCTATTTTTAAAATATTTAAATAATCGCAAAAAAGTCTACGCAGTACTGTGGTAATACCTTTGGTTAACACAGGCATTAGCCAATCACATACTGACTTCTCATCTGAATTTACTGTGGTATGCTGCAAGCTTACAGTGGTATACCATAAACTTACCACGGTGTACCGCAGTAAATATATAACACATTTTTCATAAAACTTGTAACTTCAATACTACATACAATATTAATACATACTACCAAAAATTACCATATACACCTCCCAAAGTGTATTCCAGTCACATTACATCTATATCAGTTTTCACACTTTCACACTGTGTCTGTTTCAATTGCTGCACGCCACGCCACTCTACGCCACGCCACGCTACGCCACGCTACGCCACGCCACTACACCACGCCACTCCACCACGCCACTCCACGCCACGCCACGCCACTACACCACGCCACTCTACGCCACTCTACGCCACGCCACTCTACGCCACTCTACGCCACTACACCACGCCACTCTACGCCACTCTACGCCACGCCACTCCACGCCACTCTACGCCACGCCACTCTACGCCACGCCACTCTACGCCACGCCACTCTACGCCACGCCACTCTACGCCACGCCACTCTACGCCACGCCACTCTACGCCACGCCACTCTACGCCACGCCACTCTACGCCACGCCACTCTACGCCACTCCACTCTACGCCACTCCACTCTACGCCACTCCACTCTACGCCACTCCACTCTACGCCACTCCACTCTACGCCACTCCACTCCTACGCCACTCCACTCTCACGCCACCCACCTCTACGCCACTCCACCTCTACGCCACTCCACCTCTACGCCACTCCACTCTACGCCACCCACTCTACGCCACTCCACTCTCACGCCACTCCACTCTACGCCACCCACCTCTACGCCACTCCACTCTACGCCACTCCACTCTCGCCACTCCACTCTACGCCACTCCACTCTACGCCACTCCACTCTCACGCCACTCCACTCTACGCCACTCCCTCTACGCCACTCCACTCTACGCCACTCCACTCTACGCCACTCCACTCTACGCCACTCCACTCTACGCCACTCCACTCTCACGCCACTCCACTCTACGCCACTCCACTCTACGCCACTCACTCTACGCCACCCACTCTACGCCACTCCACCTCTACGCCACTCCACTCTACGCCACTCCACTCTACGCCACCCACGCCACGCCACTCCACGCCACGCCACGCCACGCCACTCCACTCTACGCCACTCCACTCTACGCCACTCCACGCCACGCCACGCCACTCTACGCCACTCCACGCCACGCCACGCCACTCTACGCCACGCCACTCTACGCCACGCCACTCTACGCCACTCTACGCCACGCCACTCTACGCCACGCCTCTACGCCACGCCACTCTACGCCACGCCACTCTACGCCACGCCACTCCACGCCACGCCACTCTACGCCACGCCACTCTACGCCACGCCACTCTACGCCACGCCACTCTACGCCACTCTACGCCACGCCACTCTACGCCCCGCCACTCTACGCCACGCCACTCTACGCCACGCCACTCTACGCCACGCCACTCTACGCCACGCCACTCTACGCCACGCCACTCTACGCCACGCCACTCCACGCCACTCTACGCCACGCCACTCTACGCCACTCCACTCCCCTCTACGCCACTCCCCGCCACTCCCCGCCACTCCACGCCACTCCACGCCACTCTACGCCACGCCACTCTACGCCACTCTACGCCACGCCACTCTACGCCACTCTACGCCACGCCACTCTACGCCACTCTACGCCACGCCACTCACGCCACGCCACTCTCACGCCACGCCACTCTACGCCACGCCACTCTCACGCCACGCCACTCTACGCCACGCCACTCTACGCCACGCCACTCTACGCCACTCTACGCCACTCTACGCCACGCCACGCCACGCCACTCTACGCCACGCCACTCTACGCCACGCCACTCTACGCCACTCCACTCCCCTCTACGCCACTCTACGCCACGCCACTCCACGCCACTCTACGCTACGCCACGCCACTCCCCTCTACGCCACTCCCCTCTACGCCACTCCACGCCACGCCACTCCACGCCACGCCACTCCACGCCACGCCACTCCACGCCACGCCACGCCACGCCACGCCACGCCACGCCACTCCACGCCACGCCACGCCACGCCACTCCACTCCACTCCACTCCACGCCACTCCACTCCACGCCACTCCACGCCACTCCACTCCACTCCACGCCACTCCACTCCACTCCACGCCACTCCACTCTACGCCACTCCACTCTACGCCACTCCACGCTACGCCACTCCACTCTACGCCACTCCACTCTACGCCACTCCACTCTACGCCACTCCACTCTACGCCACTCCACTCTACGCCACTCCACTCTACGCCACTCCACTCCACTCTACGCCACTCCACTCTACGCCACTCCACTCTACGCCACTCCACTCTACGCCACTCCACTCCACTCTACGCCACTCCACTCTACGCCACTCCACTCTACGCCACTCCACTCTACGCCACTCCACTCTACGCCACTCCACTCTACGCCACTCCACTCTACGCCACTCCACGCTACGCCACTCCACGCCACTCCACTCTACGCCACTCCACTCCACTCTACGCCACGCCACTCCACTCTACGCCACGCCACTCCACGCCACGCCACTCCACGCCACTCCACTCTACGCCACGCCACTCCACGCCACTCCACGCCACGCCACGCCACTCCACGCCACTCCACTCTACGCCACTCTACGCCACTCCACTCTACGCCACGCCACTCCACGCCACGCCACGCCACTCCACGCCACTCCACTCTACGCCACGCCACTCTACGCCACGCCACTCCACTCTACGCCACGCCACTCCACGCCACGCCACTCCACTCTACGCCACGCCACGCCACGCCACTCCACTCCACGCCACTCCACGCCACTCTACGCCACTCTACGCCACTCCACTCTACGCCACGCCACTCCACTCTACGCCACGCCACGCCACGCCACTCCACTCTACGCCACGCCACTCTACGCCACGCCACTCCACGCCACTCCACGCCACGCCACTCTACGCCACTCCACTCCCCTCTACGCCACTCCCCTCTACTCTACGCCACTCTACGCCACTCTACGCCACTCTACGCCACTCCCCTCTACGCCACGCCACGCCACTCTACGCCACTCTACGCCACTCCACTCAACGCCACGCCACTCTACGCCACGCCACTCTACGCCACGCCACTCTACGCCACGCCACTCTACGCCACTCCACGCCACTCCACGCCACGCCACGCCACGCCACTCCACTCTACGCCACTCCACTCTACGCCACTCCACTCTACGCCACTCCACTCTACGCCACTCCACGCCACTCCACTCTACGCCACTCCACTCTACGCCACTCCACTCTACGCCACTCCACTCTACGCCACTCCACTCTACGCCACTCCACTCTCACGCCACTCCACTCTACGCCACTCCACTCTACGCCACTCCACGCCACTCCACCCACGCCACGCCACTCCACGCCACTCCACGCCACTCCACGCCACTCACGCCACTCCACGCCACTCCACTCTCACGCCACTCCACGCCACCCACCTCTACGCCACTCCACTCTACGCCACGCCACTCTACGCCACGCCACTCTACGCCACTCTACGCCACTCCACGCCACTCTACGCCACTCTACGCCACTCCACTCTACGCCACGCCACTCTACGCCACTCTACGCCACTCCACCTCCACGCCACGCCACTCCACTCCACGCCACGCCACCCACTCTCACGCCACTCCCTCTCACGCCACTCCCCACGCCACTCCCCACGCCACTCCCTCTACGCCACTCCCTCTCGCCACTCCCTCTACGCCACTCCCCTCACGCCACTCCCTCTACGCCACTCCCCTCACGCCACTCCCTCTACGCCACTCCCTCACGCCACTCCCTCACGCCACTCCCCTACGCCACTCCCTCACGCCACGCCACTCCACGCCACGCCACGCCACGCCACGCCACTCCACTCCACTCCACGCCACTCCACTCTCACGCCACTCCACTCTACGCCACTCTACGCCACTCCACTCTACGCCACTCCACTCTACGCCACTCCACTCTACGCCACTCCACTCTACGCCACTCCACTCTACGCCACTCCACGCCACTCCACTCCACGCCACGCCACTCCACGCCACTCCACGCCACTCCACGCCACTCCACGCCACTCCACGCCACTCCACGCCACTCCACGCCACTCCACTCTACGCCACTCCACTCTACGCCACGCCACTCTACGCCACGCCACTCTACGCCACTCTACGCCACTCCACGCCACTCTACGCCACTCTACGCCACTCCACTCTACGCCACGCCACTCTACGCCACTCTACGCCACTCCACTCTACGCCACGCCACTCCACGCCACGCTACGCCACGCCACTCTACGCCACTCTACGCCACTCTACGCCACTCTACGCCACTCTCACGCCACTCTACGCCACTCTACGCCACCCACTCTACGCCCACTCCACTCTACGCCACCCACCTCTACGCCACTCCACTCTACGCCACCCACTCTCACGCCACTCCACTCTACGCCACTCCACCTCTACGCCACTCCACTCTACGCCTCCACCTCTACGCCACCCACCTCCTACGCCACTCCACCTCCCTACGCCACTCCACTCTACGCCACTCCCCTCTACGCCACTCCCCTCTACGCCACTCCCCTCTACGCCACTCCCCTCTACGCCACTCCCCTCTACGCCACGCCACTCCCCTCTACGCCACGCCACTCCACTCCACTCTACGCCACTCCACTCTACTCCACTCCACTCTACGCCACGCCACTCCACTCTACGCCACGCCACTCCACTCCCTCACGCCACGCCACTCCACTCCCTCTACGCCACTCCACTCTACGCCACTCCACTCCACTCTACGCCACGCCACTCCACCCTCACGCCACGCCACTCCCCTCTACGCCACTCCCTCTCACGCCACTCCCCTCTCACGCCCACTCCTCCACGCCCACTCCCCACGCCACTCCCTCTACGCCACTCCCCCACGCCACTCCCTCTACGCCACTCCCCTCTCACGCCACTCCCTCCACCCACTCTCTACGCCACTCCCCTCTACGCCACTCCCCTCTACGCCACGCCACTCCACGCCACGCCACGCCACGCCACGCCACTCCACTCCACTCCACGCCACTCCACTCTACGCCACTCCACTCTACGCCACTCTACGCCACTCCACTCTACGCCACTCCACGCCACTCCCCTCTACGCCACTCCACGCCACGCCACTCCACGCCACGCCACGCCACTCTACGCCACGCCACTCTACGCCACGCCACTCCACGCCACTCCACCTCTACGCCACTCCACCTCTACGCCACCCACTCTACGCCACTCCACTCTCACGCCACTCCACTCTACGCCACTCCACTCTACGCCACTCCACTCTACGCCACTCCACTCTACGCCACTCCACTCTCACGCCACTCCACTCTACGCCACTCCACTCTACGCCACTCCACCTCTACGCCACTCCACTCTACGCCACTCCACTCTCGCCACTCCACTCTCGCCACTCCACTCTACGCCACTCCACTCTACGCCACTCCACTCTACGCCACCCACTCCTACGCCACTCCACTCTACGCCACCCACTCTACGCCACTCCACTCTCACGCCACTCCACTCTCACGCCACCCACTCTACGCCACTCCACTCTACGCCACTCCACTCTACGCCACGCCACTCTCACGCCACGCCACTCTACGCCACGCCACTCTACGCCACGCCACTCTACGCCACGCCACTCTACGCCACGCCACTCTCACGCCACGCCACTCTACGCCACGCCACTCTACGCCACGCCACTCCACGCCACTCTCGCCACGCCACTCTCACGCCACGCCACTCTACGCCACGCCACTCTACGCCACGCCACTCTCACGCCACGCCACTCTCACGCCACGCCACTCTACGCCACGCCACTCTACGCCACGCCACTCTACGCCACGCCACTCTACGCCACGCCACTCACGCCACGCCACTCTCACGCCACGCCACTCTACGCCACGCCACTCTACGCCACGCCACTCTCACGCCACGCCACTCTACGCCACGCCACTCCACGCCACTCTACGCCACGCCACTCTCACGCCACGCCACTCACGCCACGCCACTCTACGCCACGCCACTCTACGCCACTCCACTCCCCTCACGCCACTCCACTCCTCTACGCCACTCCCCGCCACTCCCCGCCACCCACGCCACTCCACGCCACTCTCACGCCACGCCACTCTACGCCACTCTCGCGCCACGCCACTCCTACGCCACTCTACGCCACGCCACTCTACGCCACTCTACGCCACGCCACTCTACGCCACGCCACTCTACGCCACGCCACTCTACGCCACGCCACTCTACGCCACGCCACTCTACGCCACGCCACTCTCACGCCACGCCACTCTACGCCACGCCACTCACGCCCACGCCACTCTACGCCACGCCACTCTACGCCACGCCACGCCACTCCACGCCCACGCCACTCTACGCCACGCCACTCTCACGCCACGCCACTCTACGCCACCCACTCCCTCTACGCCACTCTCGCCACTCCACGCCACTCACGCCACGCCACTCTACGCCACGCCACTCCACGCCACGCCACTCCACGCCACTCCACGCCACTCCACTCCACGCCACGCCACGCCACTCCACGCCACGCCACGCCACTCACTCCACGCCACGCCACGGCACGCCACGCCACGCCACGCCACGCCACCCACGCCACGCCACTCCACGCCACGCCACTCTCCACGCCACGCCACTCCCTCCACGCCACGCCACTCCACGCCACGCCACTCCACTCCACGCCACTCCACGCCACGCCACTCCACGCCACTCCCTCACCTCCCTCCACTCCACTCCCTCCACTCCACTCCACTCCCACCCACTCCACTCCACGCCACTCCACTCCACGCCCTCCACTCCACCCACTCCACGCCACTCACTCCACGCCACTCACCTCCACGCCACTCCACTCCACGCCACTCCACTCCACGCCACCCACTCTACGCCACCTCACCTCACGCCACTCTACGCCACTCCACTCTACGCCACGCCACTCTACGCCACTCACGCCACGCCACTCTACGCCACGCCACTCTCGCCACGCCACTCTACGCCACGCCACTCTCGCCACGCCACTCTCACGCCACGCCACTCTACGCCACGCCACTCTACGCCACGCCACTCTACGCCACGCCACTCTACGCCACGCCACTCTACGCCACGCCACGCCACTCTACGCCACGCCACTCCATGCCACTCTACGCCACGCCACTCTACGCCACGCCACTCTACGCCACTCCACTCCCCTCTACGCCACTCCCCGCCACTCCACGCCACTCCACGCCACTCTACGCCACGCCACTCTACGCCACGCCACTCTACGCTACGCCACGCCACTCCCCTCTACGCCACTCCCCTCTACGCCACTCCCCTCCACGCCACTCCACGCCACTCTACGCCACTCCACGCCACTCTACGCCACTCTACTCCCCTCTACGCCACTCCACTCCACTCCACTCCACGCCACTCCACGCCACTCCACTCCACTCCACGCCACTCCACTCCACGCCACTCCACTCCACGCCACTCCACTCCACTCCACGCCACTCCACGCCACGCCACTCCACTCCACGCCACTCCACTCCACGCCACTCCACTCCACGCCACTCCACGCCACGCCACTCCACGCCACGCCACTCCACGCCACGCCACTCCACGCCACTCCACTCCACGCCACTCCACTCCACGCCACTCCTCTCCACGCCACTCCACCCTCTACGCCACTCCACTCCACGCCACTCCACGCCACTCCACCACTCACGCCACGCCACTCACGCCACGCCACTCCACTCCACGCCACGCCACTCCACGCCACGCCACTCACTCCACGCCACTCCACTCCCACGCCACTCCACCCACGCCACTCCACTCCTCTACGCCACTCCACGCCACTCCACTCACGCCACTCCACGCCACTCCACTCCACGCCACTCCACTCCACGCCACTCCACTCCACGCCACTCTCTCACGCCACTCCACTCTACGCCACTCCACTCTACGCCACTCCACTCTACGCCACTCCACTCTACGCCACTCCACTCTACGCCACTCACGCTCTACGCCACTCCACGCTACGCCACTCCACGCTACGCCACTCACGCTACGCCACTCACGCTACGCCACTCCACGCTACGCCACTCCACGCTACGCCACTCCACGCTACGCCACTCCACTCTACGCCACTCACCTCTACGCCACTCCACTCTACGCCACTCCACTCTACGCCACTCCACTCTACGCCACTCCACTCTACGCCACTCCACTCTACGCCACTCCACTCTACGCCACTCCACTCTACGCCACTCCACTCTCACGCCACTCCACTCTACGCCACTCCACTCTACGCCACTCCACTCTACGCCACCCACCCTACGCCCACCCACGCTACGCCACTCCACGCTACGCCACTCCACTCCACGCCACTCCACTCCTACGCCACCCACTCTACGCCACTCACTCTACGCCACTCCCTCTACGCCACTCCACTCTACGCCACTCCACTCCTACGCCACTCCACTCTCACGCCACTCCACTCTCACGCCACTCCACTCTACGCCACTCCACTCTACGCCACTCCACTCTACGCCACTCCACTCTCCACGCCACTCCACTCTACGCCACTCCACTCCTACGCCACTCCACTCTACGCCACTCCACTCTACGCCACTCCACGCTACGCCACTCCACGCTACGCCACTCCACGCTACGCCACTCCACGCTACTCCACTCTACGCCACTCCACTCTACGCCACCTCACTCTCACGCCACTCCACTCTACGCCACCCACTCTACGCCACCCACCTCTACGCCACTCCACTCTACGCCACTCCACTCTACGCCACTCCACTCTACGCCACCCACTCTCCACGCCACTCCACTCTACGCCACCCACTCTACGCCACTCCCACGCCACGCCACTCCACGCCACGCCACTCTACGCCACGCCACTACGCCACGCCACTCCACTCTACGCCACGCCACTCCACTCTACGCCACGCCACTCCACGCCACGCCACTCCACGCCACTCCACTCTACGCCACGCCACTCCACGCCACGCCACTCCACGCCACTCCACGCCACGCCACGCCACTCCACGCCACGCCACGCCACGCCACTCTACGCCACGCCACTCCACGCCACTCCACGCCACTCCACGCCACTCTACGCCACTCTACGCCACTCTACGCCACTCCACTCTACGCCACGCCACTCCACGCCACGCCACGCCACGCCACTCCACGCCACTCCACTCTACGCCACTCCACTCTACGCCACTCCACTCTACGCCACTCCACTCTACGCCACTCCACTCTACGCCACTCCACTCTACGCCACTCCACTCTACGCCACTCCACTCTCCGCCACTCCACTCTACGCCACTCCACTCTACGCCACTCCACTCTACGCCACTCCACTCTACGCCACTCCACTCTACGCCACTCCACTCTACGCCACTCCACGCTACGCCACTCCACGCCACGCCACTCTACGCCACTCCACTCTACGCCACGCCACTCCACTCTACGCCACGCCACTCCACTCTACGCCACGCCACTCCACTCCACGCCACTCCACGCCACTCCACTCTACTCTACTCCACGCCACGCCACGCCACTCCACGCCACGCCACTCCACGCCACGCCACTCCACTCTACGCCACTCTACGCCACTCCACTCTACGCCACGCCACTCCACGCCACGCCACGCCACTCCACGCCACTCCACTCTACGCCACGCCACTCTACGCCACGCCACTCCACTCTACGCCACGCCACTCCACGCCACGCCACTCCACTCCACTCTACGCCACGCCACTCCACGCCACTCCACGCCACTCTACGCCACTCTACGCCACTCTACGCCACTCCACTCTACGCCACGCCACTCCACTCTACGCCACGCCACTCCACGCCACGCCACGCCACTCTACGCCACGCCACTCTACGCCACGCCACTCCACGCCACTCCACGCCACGCCACTCTACGCCACTCCACTCCCCTCTACGCCACTCCCCTCTACTCTACGCCACTCTACGCCACTCTACGCCACTCTACGCCACTCCCCTCTACGCCACGCCACGCCACTCTACGCCACGCCACTCTACGCCACGCCACTCTACGCCACGCCACTCTACGCCACGCCACTCTACGCCACTCCACGCCACTCCACGCCACTCCACGCCACTCCACGCCACTCTACGCCACTCCACGCCACGCCACTCTACGCCACTCCACGCCACGCCACTCCACGCCACGCCACGCCACTCTACGCCACTCCACTCTACACCACTCCACTCTACGCCACTCCACTCTACGCCACTCCACTCTACGCCACTCCACTCTACGCCACTCCACTCTACGCCACTCCACTCTACGCCACTCCACTCCACTCCACTCCACGCCACTCCACTCCACGCCACTCCACTCTACGCCACTCCACGCCACTCCACGCCACGCCACTCCACGCCACTCCACTCTACGCCACTCCACTCTACGCCACTCCACTCTACGCCCACCCACTCTACGCCACTCCACTCTACGCCACTCCACTCTACGCCACTCCACCTCTACGCCACGCCACTCTACGCCACGCCACTCTACGCCACGCCACTCCACTCTACGCCACTCTACGCCACTCCACTCTACGCCACTCCACTCTACGCCACGCCACTCTACGCCACTCCACTCTACGCCACTCCACTCTACGCCACGCCACTCTACGCCACGCCACTCTACGCCACTCTACGCCACGCCACTCTACGCCACGCCACTCTACGCCACTCTACGCCACGCCACTCCACGCCACTCCACGCCACTCCACGCCACTCCACGCCACTCCACGCCACTCCACGCCACTCCACGCCACTCTACGCCACGCCACGCCACTCCACGCCACTCCACGCCACTCTACGCCACGCCACTCCACTCTACGCTACTCCACCCACCCACTCTCACGCCACTCCACTCCACTCTACGCCACTCCACTCTACTCCACTCCACCCACCCTCCCACCCTCACGCCACTCCACTCTACGCCACTCACCTCTACGCCACTCCACTCCTACGCCACTCCACTCTACGCCACTCACTCTACGCCACCCACTCTCACGCCACTCCACTCTACGCCACTCCACTCTACGCCACCTACCTCTACGCCACTCCACTCTACGCCACTCCACTCTCACGCCACTCCACTCTCACGCCACCCACCTCTACGCCACTCCACTCTACGCCACTCCACTCTACGCCACTCCACTCTACGCCACTCCACTCTACGCCACTCCACTCTACGCCACTCCACTCTACGCCACTCCACTCTACGCCACTCCACTCTACGCCACTCCACTCTACGCCACTCCACTCTACGCCACTCCACTCTACGCCACTCCACTACGCCACTCCACTACGCCACTCCACTCTACGCCACTTCACTGTACGCTATTACGCTCTATGCTACTCCATTCTATCACACTCCAGTCTACACAACTCCACTGTTGGCCCCTCCACTCTACACTACTCCATTGTATTCTATTCCAGTGTACTCAACACCACTCTACAACACTCCAGTCTACACTATTTTACTCAATGCCACGTCACTGTATTCCACTGCACTGAACACCACTGTACTATACGCTATTGCAGTGTGCGCCACTCCACGACAATCCACTGTACGCTATTACATTGTATACTGTACAGTGTACATTGTACACTATTCCATTCTACTTCACTCTAATCTCCACTCTGTCACTACACTCTATGCTACTACACTCTATGCTATTCCTCTGTACCACACTCCACTCCACTCTACGCTTCTCCACTATATGCCACTACACTGTATGCCAGTAAACCGTACGATATTCCACTCTGCACTGCTCCATTGTACACTACTCCATTGTATGCCACTCCACTCTATGTCACTATTCTCTATGCCACTGCACTCTAAGCTATTCTACTGTAAAAACACTCCAGAGTGCGCTATAACACTATATACCACTACAGTCTATCCCAATGCACTTTACCTCACTCCACTCTACAACACTCCACTTTATGGTTTTGCATTCGACAACACTCCACTCTATGCCACTCATCTGTATAGCTGCGTCCAATGCCAGGAACCCTGATCAAAACACCTCCCGCAGCTACACCGCTGACTAACTCCACCTGCTCAACCCTGGACGCTGCTACGAATGCTGCTGCCGAGCTGCACCTCAGTCCACAGTGGGCCTCTTTGCCTGCTGACATTGCTACTTCACCTGCCTCCATACACCTGCTCCCACAGCCCACACACAGACTGCACTCCTCACCAAGTCAGAACAAAACAAGGTAAGGTAAGTCCTAATTGGGGCGTGGATCGTGAGAAAAGGCATCATAGATGGGAGAGTAGCCCATGCTCTTGATGGAGAAACAGAAGTGTAAATGTGTGAGTGTGACCTGAAAGCTATATCGAGCTTCTGAAGTAGTGGCCCTATGGGCAGGAGCCAGAGACACCCCTGGGACCCAGGGGTGATGAAGGATAAGCACTGAGGGAGTACTGCCACGGCCTCTGTTAGAGGAGGTCATCTGCTATTTGTGTGGTAACCCTGGGAGGTGACCCCATCTCTTGTAGCACACCAGAGGAAGTATCCCCATTTTCCAAGGCCTCGGATGAGGAACTCTGTGGTCCCCGGAACATTTGTGGAATGTAGCTGCTGGCGTCTGGGTTGACTGCCTGCCGCTGTGGACCTACTTGACCCGCCTGGCATGAAATTTACTCTTGACTCCCAAAAAAGAGGCCCTCTGTCTCTGGACTGTCAGTGTATAGAATGCAGAAAGCAGTGATTGTCGACCTGTATGGGGTGAGGACTGTGTCCTATCTAGTATTGCATTCCAGTCCTTATAATGTAGTATTTGGGCCACTATGGAGCATGGAGGGCCTCCCACGGAGGCGGCAGGCCAGCACCCAGGTGGCCCTCTTGACGGAAAAGTAGGATGTTAAGCTGTGGTGGGGACCAGGTCTTTTTACCAGGTAGTCACTTATATTGCAGCTATCCGAACATTGTTGAGACAAGAGCGGTCCTCTGAAACTTCTGCTCTGTGTTCCAGAGTACGGACCATGTCCTAAGCCCTGTAACTGAGTATGAAGGTCAAATGTAGATGGCTGTAGCTCAGCCAATGTTCTCTCAGAGTGGGTGATGTGTTCTGCAAAGCATCTGTGATTTATCCACAGGAGTTTCACATCGGTTGCCACAGAATCCACCTTTACTTTCAGGGAGATGCTGGAAATATCTATGGAGTTTAGTATAGTGTCTAGTTTGTCTGATTCAGTGGCTGCCAGGCTGGTGGGGGGTGTCTGTCTAGGCAGTGACTGGCCCCAGTCTTTGCTGCTTTGGTGCATCACATAATTTAGGCAGGTGGTGGAGACAGGAAAGGAGGGGAGATTGGGGGGGTGAGTGGACCCACTTGCAGCCACCAGCATGGGAGCCCCACAGCGGACCAGTCACAGGGCTTCCCTGTTACATAGCTGTGTTATGTAGGGGCAGCCACACTGTGGAGGTCGCGGCTGAACCCTCAGGTTCAAGGCCTGGAGAGTGCCCCCTGTTAAGTCTCTCAGCACCCACCTGCTCGGTACCAATAAAACTAGGCCTAGCCACCAGAGTTCCACGCCACAATCGCACCTCTAGACCAGTGTTCCGTGCTCTCCATGCCACTGGAGTCAAGCTATCCTGGCTGATATGGGGTGAAACCCCGAAACCGGTCCTAGGATGCTTATTTCCACTCCAGGGAAGACCTGGCCTGGCAATTCGGGCTGGACGGTTCCCATTGGGCGCAGGGTCAAGACTGATTTGCATATGGCTGGGTTCAAACTGGAATGGCATGGGGAGTAAACAAATGATGGATTTAGGCCCAGATCTCTGTACGGGGGTGAATGTATGACATTGTTCTGCATTCTGTCCATCAATTGTTCTTTTTGCATTTGGCCGCCAGGCCATGGCCTGTCTTTCTGGACTGCAGCTCTGCTGACTCGCTGTGCTGGTGCTCTAACTCCCTACTGTGATCAGCCGTAGGGGACCACAGAGCACCAGACCCCCGGGACGAATTGATTTCCTCCAGTAAGCACTCCGCAGGTCACTTCATCCAGTCAATAGTGGCAGTGCCAGGCAGAGGCGTCTCCGCTTTTGCCACCGGCCCATGAGGCCCAGCGGCCAGGTCCAGACAAAGCAGGACCCAGAAACAGGTGGTGTGTCCCCCCAGGCCCTCCAGCACTGGGCCACAGACCTGGGGGTGAAATTACCATTGCATGGACAGATAACAGCCTGATTAAAAGAGCTTTAAGCAGGGATACTTGCTTCAGGTGTTCTCCATGTTGGCCGCTCAGGCCACGCCCCATGAAAGGAGCATCACTGTAATCACATGCAATCTTTCAGGGGACTTTAACTTCACTTTATCAACACACTATCCGTGTGGATATTTGATCATGATTTCCTTCACACACTGTCTCTGAGGGAACGTGAGCATTCCTATCATTACGCACAAACCTGTTTGGACCTGAGCACCATTATCTTCACACTTTAAGCACTGCTTTTACACACTATGTTAGTGGGGACCTGAACACAATCATCTTCAAACCCTATCTCTGTGGAGACTTGAACATCATTATAATAATCATTATAATCTATGGGTGCTTGAGCCTTCCTATAATTACACACAACCTCTTTGGACTTGATCAACATTAGTTTAATACTCCCTGGGGATTTAATCTTTGTCTTTACACACCATTTCAGTGAAGACTTGAATACAATCATCTTCCCACACTATCTCTGTAGGGACCTGAACATCATTATAATAACACTATGTTTGTGGGGGCATGAACATCACTATAATAACACACTATCTCTGTGGGGCATGCACATCACTATAATAACATACAATCCCTGAAGGAACTTGAACATTCCTAAAATTACAAAGAGAACGAGCTCAAAGCTAAGCTTTAGTTAACCCAGACATCAGAGTCATCAGAGAAAGTCTCCCTTGCAGGGAACCCATTTGGTTTACAGAAGAACCCTCACCCACCAACCTAGGTGGTGGCCTGCTTCAACATAGGGTTCCCACCGAGGGGGCAGAGTGCCTCCTAGGTGTGCTTCGACACCGATTACAGTAGAGCTGTTTTTTGTTGTTTTGCATTTTTAGTGAGTAGTGAATACTGTGAGAGTGAAAAATGTAAGAGTTAAAACTACCTCCAGGGTACCCTAATTCTTCGTTATGTGGTCCCTGGGGTAGGGTTAAAAACAGGTTATTTGGACATGAATGAGAGAGTTTATCTTGCACGTCTCTAAAAGTATGTGAAGAAATAATAATCCAAGTGAAGTGGTCTACGTGTTTCAGCCAAAGTGTGACCAATTGATTGGTAATCTGGACTTGGAACCAAATAAAACATGGCACCTCAAAAAACACACTAATTGTAATTCCAGCAACGTCATCTATATGAACCGTCTTTTATGACGTTTTGCAGCATTTCCCAACAGGATGCCATGTCAGAAATTGTGAGGTGTAAGTCGGGGGCACCTGATGATCC
Source organism: Calotriton arnoldi (assembly GCA_963921515.1). Taxonomy (NCBI): domain Eukaryota; kingdom Metazoa; phylum Chordata; class Amphibia; order Caudata; family Salamandridae; genus Calotriton; species Calotriton arnoldi. The sequence goes on along the minus strand of CAWUFW010002691.1, from coordinate 1,670,135 downwards.
TTGTCCCCCAACACTATGGAAAGTGCTGGCCCACTCCTTGTCGCACACTCTGAAGCACATCTGGAACTCCTCCCTGTCGACTGGCATTTTTCCAGATATCTGGAAACACGCTACTCTCCTCCCGCTAAGGGAAAAACCGAATGGGGATCCCGGGGATCTGACCAATTATAGGCCCATCTCTCTGTTGCCAGCTCCGGCTAAGATGTTGGAAAAATTGGTGCAGAGGCAACTGTCTAGCTTTATCGAAAAGGAGGGCATCCTGCATGATACCCAATCTGGTTTCAGGTCGGGATTTAGTACTGAGACAGCCCTCCTGGAGGTGGCTGAACTAGTTAGACAGGCTGCAGATTCAGGGGCCTCCGCGATGCTGGTGCTCCTGGATCTGTCGGCCGCATTCGATACCGTTGACCATACCATGCTGTCGGAGAGACTGCTGGAGATTGGCATTGGAGGCTCGGCTCTGGCGTGGTTGAAATCCTACTTGGAGAATCGCACTCAGAAGGTTGCGCTCCAACCATTTCTATCCAAGCCAAAACAGCTCTGGTGTGGAGTCCCTCAGGGGTCAGCACTAAGCCCTCTCCTGTTTAATGTGTACCTGGCTCCTTTGTTTACCCTCATAGCCAATTGGGGGATAAAAGCGATCTCCTACGCGGATGATCCACAATTGGTTTTCACTTTTAAAGAGCAGACCGAGGTTGCCTTTGAGAGCTTCAAGGGTTGCATGAAAGACATTGCGTTATGGATGAACAACAACAAACTCAGGCTAAACGCAGGAAAGACAGAGGTGCTGTTCTTCAGGAAAGAGCCACCCCCAGTTTCGGATCTCTGGTGGCCTATTGAAATGGGTCCCCCACCCTCACCAGCAGATTGTATAAAAAATCTGGGTGTAAAGTGGGAGGCTGACCTTTCATTCTCGGCTCAGATACGTAAGGTGACTGCCACCTGCTTCTGTCAAGTGAGGAATCTGAAGAAATGTTTGCATCTACTGCCAGAGGAGTGTCGGAAAAGCATAGAACATGCCTTAGTGACATCCAGGCTAGAATATGCAAATGGCCTTTACTTGGGTCAGCCCGAGTATCTGATCAAGCGCCTGCAGATAGTGCAAAATGCAGCTGCGAGACTAATCAGGCGAGTGCCGTTCCGCGAGCATGTCTCTCCGCATCTAAAAGCACTTCACTGGCTTCCAGTGACGAAGAGAATCAAATTCAAGGCCTTGACGCTGGCGTTCCGTGCCATGCATGGCAACTGCCCCAGCTACCTGAAACACAGACTACGTGGATACAAACAGTCCAGATCCTTGAGGTCCAATTCTCAAAATCTACTGTGTATCCCCCGTTTTAAAAATGTGGGGGCAGATCTTTTACGCTCGGTGCAGCAAAGCTGTGGAACTCCCTGCCGAATAATTTCCGTAATATAGAAACAGAGTCCATCTTCAGGAAAATGGTAAAAACCTGGCTCTTTAGGGCAGACTGAGGGCCCGAGGTTATGTCCTGAGCTGTCCAACGCTGCACTACTGTTCGTTTAGCGCCGGGACACTTCTGTTTGAGGTAGCTGTCGCGCTTTACAAGTGTCGGTATTATTATTATTATATGATAACATGTCCCTGCGTGTTACGTTGCATAGGAATGGCAAGTAGGAAGGTCAAGACAACAATTTGTGAACGTCAGATTAATGTCAGATGTAAAAGTAATGCTACCAAAATGACGGACCATTTCCTAAGAGCCTGTCACATGACAAACGATGTGAAATGGGTGATAATAGAACAACTAGACACACATCAAGGTGACCGTCAGAGTTCCCTCCTGGAAAAGGAACAAAGATGGATTTACTGCCTTTCCACTCATAGGCAGGGCTTAAACAATGACATACCCTGGAATTCCCTAATGCTTAGGAAAGAGGATTGTATGCCATTCTTTCACATTCACGCCCTGCTCGTAGTCACACAGAAGAGTCTCAGAAGCAAATAGGCTTGCTAGACCTTTTAAAAAACCTAGATCTTTCGTACCGAGAAGGTACACTCCATATAGAAAGAGAATAAGCCTTTCCCTAGATATGGAACGAGTACCGTAGCATAGATGTGTATGCTAATTTGGTATCCCTTTTTAATCATCAACACCTGAATACTTAATGCCCAGTGCACCTCTTTATTTTAATCTTAAAATCTGCATTTACGTCCCAAACCACTTCGGTTCTAATGACCCAAATATGCATTAAATGCCTCCATATGATCCGTGCCTTCTCACTCTCTGTGAGAGAAAAGGGTTAACTCACCAGAGGGGCCTGCCCGCCCTAACCAATCAAAATGCTGCATCCCAGCGTCAACGCGCATCATGCGTCAACGTAGGCAGGATGACTCGGTTCTGAAACCTCCCGGGAACGGGGATACAGCTTCGCCGTGTTCCCAGAAGAGACGTATGAGTAGGTAACTCAACAGGTGGCCGAACGTGACGCAGTGAGTAACTAAATAAGAATACCGCTCGCTCGAAAAGCCACTCGATAGGTACCTCTTGTGCTGATACTTTTTCCTTCTTTTATCTTTATCCCTATTACCATGCACAGAGTTTGTGGACTTGAACATCATTAGTTTCATACTTTCTGTAAAGAGATTTAGTCTTTGACTTTACACACTATTTCAGTGGGGACTTAAACACAATCATCTTCATACAATATCTCTGTGGGGACATGAACATCACTATAAAAACACACTATCTTTGTGGGTACTTGAAAATCACTACTATAAAATACCATCTCTGTGTGCACTTGAGCATTCCTGTAACTACACACAACCTCTGTTTGGACTTGAACATCATTAGCTTCACAATTACAGTATGGGTATTTAAGCTTTGTCTTTACCCAAATATTTCATTGGAAATACAATCATATTTCCACACTGTCTCTGTGGGGGCTTGAACATCACTATGATACCACAATATCTGTGTGGGGATATGAACATCATTATGATACCACAATATCTCTGTGGGGACATGAGCATCACTATAATAACACACTATCTCTGTGGGGACTTGAACATCACTATAATGACACACTATCTCTGTGGGGACTTGAACATCACTATGGTAACATACCATCTCTGTGGGGACTTGAGAATTCCTGTAATTACATACAAGCTCTGTTTATACTTCAACATCATCAGCTTCACATTCTCTGTATGGGGCTTTGTGAATACTGAAAAGTAGTAAAGTTAGACTTTTGGTCTAAGTTTACTTTTGTGAATACCGAAAAGAAGTAAAGTTAGACTTTTTGTCTAAGTTTACCTTTGTGAATCGGGCCCTCTTTTAATGAAGACTTAAACCCAATCATCTTCCTGCACTATCTCTGTGGGGACTTACACATCGCTATAATAACACACTATCTTTGTGGGGACTTGAACAACACTAGAATAACACACTATCTTTGTGGGGACTTGAACATCACTAGAATAATATACCATCGCTGTGGGGACTTGATCATTCTTGTAATTAAACACAAGCTCTGTTTGGACTTGAACATCATCAGCTTCACATTCTCTGTATGGGGCTTTGTGAATACTGAAAAGAAGTAAAGTTAGTCCTTTGGTCTAAGTTTACCTTTGTGAATACTAAAAAGTAGTAAAGCTAGACTTCTTGTCTAAGTTTACCTTTGTGAATCAGGCCCTATTTTAATGAGGACTTAAACACAATCATCTTCATGCACTATCTCTGTGGGGACTTGAACATCATTAGCTTCACACTTACAGTATGGGTATTTAAGCTTTGTCTTTACACAAATATTTCCGTGGAAACTTGAATACAATCATATCCCACACTGTCTCTGTGGGGACTTGAACATCACTATGATACCACAATATCTCTGTGGGGACAGGAGCATCACTATACCACAATATCTCTGTGGGGACATGAGCATCACTATAATAACACACCATCTCTGTGGGGACTTGAACATCACTATAATAACATACCATCTCTGTGGGGACTTGAGGATTCCTGTAATTACATACAAGCTCTGTTTATACTTCAACATCATCAGCTTCACATTCTCTGTTTGGGGCTTTGTGAATACTGAAAAGTAGTAAAGTTAGACTTCTTGACTAAGTTTACCTTTGTGAATTGGGCCCTATTTTAATGAGGACTTAAACACAATCATCTTCGTCCACTATCTCTGTGGTGACTTAAACATCGCTATAATAACACACTATCTTTGTGGGGACTTGAAAATCACTATAATAACACACCATCTCTGTGGGGACTTGAGCATCCCTATAATTACAAACGACCTCCGTGTGGACTTGAACATCATTAGCTTCACACTCACTAATGTGATTTAAGCTTTGAATGTACACACTTTTTCAATGGAGACTTAAACACAATTATCTTCACACACTATCTCTGTGGGGACTTCAACATCTATTTTGGCAAAAATGTAAGCAGCTAATCAAGCGCTGGGTTCCACTTGACCATATTCCTTGGTTCCATATGTTAATTCCTTTATGTGTTAGTTCCCTTATCTCCTAAGATTTGAAGCACTAATAGGTTAAATACAGCTTTAAGTGTCTTTCTTTAAGCATGATATGATATTTTCTGACACATTAACATAACCTGTCTTTAATGTATACCCCTAATATATATGCAGCAATTCATATATGAATAGAGTATAATGTTGTTTGTGTATATTGTTGATAAAATAAACATTTAGCCATGTGCCTTCGACTGTACTCAATCACAATTAGTGTTACGGACCAGGTCCCCACAAGGATGGTAGCACGTGTTCAAGTCCCCACATTGATGGTTCTGTGCGCGCGATTAAATAACAATATATTTGCAAATTTGAAGCAGGATCCTGTATCATGAATTTTTTCTTAACATTTTTCTGCTATTAGTTTATTTTAAAAACATTGGGAAAGGTTAGTCCCCACAAGGCAGGTATCCACATATAGTCCCCACAAGGATATGGGGGGGGGGTGGTGTGTGTGTGTGTGTGTGTGTGTGTGCCCTGTATCTATTATCTTTTAAAAATAGGAGAGGGGCTGGGCAGAGGGAGCTGCAAACATGCAGCTCTCTCTGCCCAAAAGCAATTCTGCTCCGCTTCATGGAAGCAAGAGCATTTTTAATGCTCTCGCTTCCATGAAGCGGAGCAGAGTTTGCTATGGGTTGGCGGGAGCAGTGATCGATTTCGATATATATATTTCGCTCCCAACTCCATCGGGTAATCGTACCCGTAACAGATGACAGCACTCGCGGGGAAGAGTTCCGAAAAGTTTATTCATAAACTCGGACTCAGGGCACACAAGACGCGTTTCGGCACATAGCCTTTGTCAATATTTGCACGAAACGCCGCAGCCATCATTATTTTTTATACACAAACACATCATTGGTTTCCGGTACAGAAACTAAAAAGGACAATTCGGCAAGGATAGCAACAACACTAATAAAAGTTCAGCCATCTTTAAATAGCCAAAGCAGAACTACAATGCAGTAAATACGACATTTTAGTGATCATAAACATTCGGTTATCTTTCATATAAGATCATAAAGCCCTGAATGAGCTAAATCAATTTAAGGCAAATGTCCGAAGTTAATTAATAAATCCCTACGTGAATTACAAACTATAGCCTTTTGTCATTGATAGTACACAATCTCGCCCACAAATGAGCCAATATCTTTTCATTTTACCGGAATCTCCATACGTAAACATCTTACAATTCATTAAATCATTTGAATCAACAAGCATCAGCATTAGCGCAAAATATTCATCATTGTAAAAATACATTTTTAATGCAAATCAAGCGAATAAGAAATACTTAGTTGACCAAATGGTCTTAACACTGAATGAACACGGATGAATAGTGCTTCCGATATATCGGAGCCCACATGGACAGACCAGACAATATATGGCATATGGGGTGGTGCAAGTAAGAAACTTGGCGATCTTTTTAGGTCTATTAAGTCCAGGGACATCATATGACAAAATCCGTTTACTCTTCTTGCAGGCTTTGCACTTCGCACACGGATTGATTATATATTGTCTGGTCTGTCCATGTGGGCTCCGATATATCGGAAGCACTATTCATCCGGTTAAGATACGGATATTAGAACACATGCGGGCGATTAATAATGTTGATGAGTCGTACCCTGTAGCGAGACATTATAACAAAGTACATTGTCGGAACAGGGAACTATTGACATACTTTTGTTTGGATCATGTGCCAGCTAATTCTAGGGGAGGTGACAGGATACAGAGATTAAGACGCTTGGAATCGCGTTACATAATAGACCTGCAGAGTAAGAGTCCTTTGGGTCTGAATAGCAGTGAGGAGCTTGCTGTACATCTAGGTTAATACTGTTTTATGAGTCATTTTGAAGGTACCTTGACAGTGTTAAGACCATTTGGTCAACTAAGTATTTCTTCTTATTCGCTTGATTTGCATTAAAAATGTATTTTTACAATGATGAATATTTTGCGCTAATGCTTGTTGATTCAAATGATTTAATGAATTGTAAGATGTTTACATATGGAGATTCCGGTAAAATGAAAAGATATTGGCTCATTTGTGGGCGAGATTGTGTACTATCAATGACAAAAGGCTATAGTTTGTAATTCACGAGGGATTTATTAATTAACTTCGGACATTTGCCTTAAATTGATTTAGCTCATTCAGGGCTTTATGATCTTATATGAAAGATAACCGAATGTTTATGATCACTAAAATGTCGTATTTACTGCATTGTAGTTCTGCTTTGGCTATTTAAAGATGGCGGAACTTTTATTAGTGTTGTTGCTATCCTTGCCGAATTGTCCTTTTTAGTTTCTGTACCGGAAACCAATGATGTGTTTGTGTATAAAAAATAATGATGGCTGCGGCGTTTCGTGCAAATATTGACAAAGGCTATGTGCCGAAACGCGTCTTGTGTGCCGCCCTGAGTCCGAGTTTATAAACTTTTCGGAACTCTTCCCCGCGAGTGCTGTCATCTGTTACGGGTATGATTACCCGATGGAGTTGGGAGCGAAATGTTAAGGCGGGAACACCCCCGCTTGTCGTGCACCCGTTCATGAGTGCAACTGGATATATATATATATATCAAATGCTATTGTTTAGAAGACAAAAAACAAATTCACCAGAGATAGTGATTACTGACCTAACTAGAACCTGCGCCCCATCATGCACTTCACGTATTATATCAATCCTGACATGCTGAATGACATTATTGATCATCAGTAACAACATCATACAGATATGAAAGTTCGCTATAAACTTTTCATACTGGAAGGTATTCAGTAAGCTACAAGGAGACCCAATTTTTTGCAAACAAGCAGAAAAAGCAGGATATGAAGCATATTTGTGAAATCACTGACGCTTATTAGAAATTATGCTTTTTTCTGGCACTGAAATGTGTAAGAAATTTAACGACTCTGTAGACATTAATGAGATTAGCAACGTTTAGTTATTTACATTAATGAGAGGAGCCTATTATATAGCTCATCTGACATAGAATTTTAAGAGAACGGCTCCAGGTTAGCCAATCATAAGGCATGCACATCCAGACCCAATGGACAACCCTTCAGAGTATGCAAAAGTTCCTTATGCATATTCTTGAAATGAGCAGAATGGTGTGCACCGCTTGCAATCATACTGCGACTGTTACATTCTACAATACATACAGGGTCAGAATTTTCACTGATCTTGTAGAAATAAAGATCTGCATTTTATAACTTGAGTTTATATAGAAATTGTTCATGGCACTACATGAGAAATCTTTAACGTTGGTATGTGTAAAGAAATCCACAGGTGAAAAGCGTATTGTAAAGAGAAGCTATAGTTTTTTGCATGTGTTTTTGTAAAAGATCTTTGAATTAATCCACAACCTATTTGACACGTAGGTCTGCAACTCACTAGTTGTACTCAGTCTGTATCTTTTTTTAAAATGAGGTACTTCTTGCACTTACCGGTAGTTAAACTGTACACCATGTAACTTTTACCACAGTGAATCTGAGTTGTCTCTAGTACTACACTATTTCTAATTCATAATCCACTGATGTACATATGCTCAATAAACACTATGTTTGTGGGCCCTTCACAGCTTACTTTGTTTTATAAAAGTATCTAGTATATTCAGGAGCTGTAGCTGGAATGAGGTCATCATTGATGTGATGTGAAATGTCATCAGTGATGAAATGTTGCCATTTAACATGTCATGAGTGATGTAATATAGAAGGTCTTAAGCAGGGCATAGAGAAAACACAAGGTCTAATTAGCTTAGTAAAGTAGAGAGAGAAAAGAAAGTGATGAAGAGGCAGGAAATGACGTGATATATGTAGTTGGTGGATTTCAAAAGGGTGCTAGCAACTGCAGAGGACAGTGGTGTTAAGGGGAGAGCGACTGCAGAGAAAAGTGGTGTTAAGGGGAGAAAGGGAGTGACTGAGGCACTCCGGAGACAACTAAATCTTCTGCAGACCATACGAATGTTTAATTCAGTCTCATATTTTTAGAATTGAAATATTTTCAAATCTAATTATTCACAACAAAATCACAGTGTTACTCATTTATTTGATGCTGCTAACAAGCACTGGCAAAGTCAAAAGGTCTGGCTAGTTTTAGTCATATATTTGTTGTTCTGTGACATGCCTGAATGCAATAATAGAACACTCACAGAGAGGCACCAAATACTAGTAAAGGTGATGGAGCAAGGACTCGTAAATGAGATTTGCTCAGAAGCAATCCTTTCGGTTTAAACTCATTAACGAATTACTATGTGTTTGTAATTAATAATTCGCATTTTAGAAAAGACACGCGGGACAACGAAGCTTGCATATGTGTTTACTAACCATAACAACATGAACGAAGGACTAAAACGCACACTAACAAGGGATCTTTACTGCGCATGTGTCTACTGCATCTACGTAGTATGACGTACTAATGTTTGGAGGGAAAATCTTGGGCCTGCGCAAAAGATATTAAAATGGCAGCTTGAAAGCTCACATGCATGGCATCTGCTTGGTTGAAATAGAAAATAAGTTTTATACTAACGCAAATGCAGAAAGAGTAATAATTAAAGTGGGTTAGAGTAGAGGTTGGTGGTGTACAGTGAAACCATTTATTTTTGAGAACAACATTTCTTCTTTTGACTATTATTATTAGTGCGCATTTGGGCCTTCCACACTTGTCTGAATTGAGCTGACTGACTTGACCCCACGCATGCGCACCAGAGAGAGAATAAGGAAAGATGACTAAGGATTTGTCACGCGTCCAAGGCCAGAGAAGATGTGCCCTGGGAACATGAGGGTGAAGAGTTCATATGAAGAAGACTTATTCATGAAGTTGAAACATTTTGTATTAATAAAGTTTGGAGATGTATGGGAAAGGAAATGATTTAATAAAGTTTGAGGGGATGGGTTTAAAAGACAATGGTTCAATGAAAATAAGTGAAATGTAAGCATGGTGTGACGATCATCCCCCTCTGGCTGTTCAATCAGATTTAGTACTTTATGAAATTGAAACATTAATGGGTGGTACATGGTTATGGAAAGGTATAACTGAGGTAGTTTTAGTTAGTTAGTGAAGCAGTCACGGGAGGAGGAGCAGACACGGAAGCTGAACGGGAGCACAGAAGCAGAGCTCGGGTTGCTGTTGGTGCTGGGGGTGGTGCTGATGCTGTGAGACGCTGATGAAGAAATCGAATGCAGAACCATCTATTTTAACTTAATTGGGTTAGAAAGAAGATCGCGGAAGAACCACGAGGAGGAAGAGTGCGTCAGAGAGGGGTGCAACGTAGTCGTCGGTATTTAGAGAGGTGAAGTAACCTATCCTGATTTCCTGTCCTGATGTCTATGTCTCCTGATCTATCCCGGGGGACCCTTTCCAGCCCTTTGGCCAGAGGGTTGGTCTTCACACCATTCTTGGTAACTATAAATTCATCGTATTGATAGATGTTCTTCTCTCTCTGCCCTCTCCTTTCGGAGCATAGTTATTGTGTGAAACTGAATTGTTATTGCTTATTGAGTATTGATTGAATTGACACTCTTGTGAATGAGGGTGTTTGTACTGAAACTTTGAGATGGTTCACATTCCATTAATTTAGATAAAGTTTTTAAAACTTCCAAAGTCTGTGATTATTTACTTTAATTAAAGAATGTTAAATAAGTTAGGTTAATTATCACCATCAATTAGTTCCAACTAACAGGTCCATCGACCAGAGGAAAGAACTTTTTGATCAGTGAAAGGTTTAGTTAGAACAGAAATATAACTATTCCTGAAACATGAATTTTATAAAATACAAGCTCCAGCGGTCTACTTTGTATTAGTGGAAGAAGTTATATGGGCCCAGGTGAGTATATGATAGTGGAGTATCTGTTGTTAGTACACCGCTGGATCAAAGGGACATGCTTTATGATGCATAGAATTACAGTTGACATAGTTTAAGGCATAACCTTAATTGTATAGACCACTCCTCTTGGAAAAGATTACTGGTTTGGCTTCTTTGGTCAGGGCCACGCCTCTTTTAGAGACCTCCTATTTTTCAGCCCACTTACACTGGCTAAGGTAGATGTCTCAAAGAAAGTTTGGACATTAATTGTAAGTCTGCATGGCTCACTTGATAAACATGAGTTGTACTATGATCATAATGTAAAGCAATGGATTATTATCTCAACCAATAACCATGATATTCAGGTTACAGACAAAACTATTAACCAAAATCTGAAAGCTACTCGCTTCTCGATGGGCCCCAGGCCAAAATGGTGTACCAAGTAATATTTAAGTCAGAACTTGTGTTCTGCTCTCGCCCATTAGCGTCACTTTTCTCAATCTGCCTGTATTTGCAAACAATCTCAGAATCTTAGAGAGGATTCATCTACCCAATTTTTTTTTTTAAAGGGCGACAGGTCAAATCCAAGAATTATTGTACAACTGCCTTACTTGAATAGGCAATGAAACAATTTGCAAAAAGTTTGCATGACGAATCAGAATCTTGGGTGAAGGGGGGCAACATATTACTTCCATTCCAGGGGAGTTTTAGAAAAGGATGTGAAACGTTCAATAACGTAACTATTTTAAAATACTAGCAAAAGGCAAAAAAAGGGAGAGATCCTTGATGCTTGCTATCTCAATTACAGTTCTACATCCAAAAAGGTAGATAGAGGCCTGTTGGGGGAGAAGCTGGCAAACTGGGGTATAGTGACCTTTTAAGGGCTGTCCTGCAACTGCACTGGAATATCGGAGTGTGGATTAAAGTAGGAGACTGCGACGGGGTCACCAAAAGAATAAGCACAAATTGCAGCCATAAGAGATGGAGTGTACTAGCCCCTCTTATTTAATTTACATACAGCTGACATGTGGGCATCTTTATGCACAATCATACATTTTCCGCCTAAATTGGGCATCCAACACATATGCCGGCGTTTCAATGCAAAGATAACACTGTTATCCTGGACCTAAATCCAGGTAGCGCTGTAATGTTCTCTTGACAAAATAAACATATATATCCAAAGGAACAACCTAATAGTGAATATTAGTAAAACAAAAATAATTATCCTTGGAAAGAATAGGTGTAAATTTACCTGGGCAATAGTGGAAAGAAATACAGATCGGACAGACTCCTACCACTACATGGGGGTGTAGTAAAATAGAAGGGTAGGTGCAAAAACCCATTTAAACATCCGGAAACGTAAACCCACCTTCATACAACATGAATTTTAAGGAGGATATTTGTTAATCTGCTAAGCTCCACACTCTAAATTCTGACTTCTGCAAAATGTATTCCCTCTATGACCTACAGAGCCATTACCTTCACAAAAAAATTGAATGAACGATTACAGAATATGAGTAAAGCTCTTAGACATATATTTTCTCCCCAATTCCACCTCTCCTGCCCAACTGTGAGTTTGGTTTGTTGAACATGGCTCATATTGTCAAAATGCAATTTGTTCACTACTACTATCGACTCCGGGTTACTAATAAGGGATCAGTAAAATCTCTAACTTGGTATGAGAATAACAATTCATCCTAAAGCACAAGTTACTAACTTGTGTAACGATATATCTGTAAGAGACAGTAGTTAGTGACAGATTCCTTACCTTAGAATATCCCCAGGCGTCAGGCTGGATCCGGAAAGTTTTTTGCGTAGCAGTACCCTTGCGCGTCGGTAGGCGGCGTCGTGCGGCTCCGCGTCCGTCGTCTGCGTCGTGATCGCCGGGATGACGTCGCGGGCAGTACTTAGGCGCCGCCCCTGCGCGCTGACGTCAGTTCTGTACACGACTTTCCGCGCCAGGAACGCAGAGCCATGCAAGAAGCTGACATAGGTGTCTGAAAAATACTAGGGCCCTGAAAGGGATGTCCTTAACCCTAGAAATCAGTTCGCAGAACGGGAGGATGGGTGGGCGGTAGGAATCTGTCACTAACTACTGTCTCTTACAGATATATCGTTCACAAGTTAGTAACTTGTGCATCTGAAAGAGACACGTTAGTGACAGATTCCTTACCTTAGAATAGATACCCCAGCAATACCAACCCCGTGGTGGGTCTGCGAACAAAGATCAGACAAGGAAGTCCTGGAGGACAGAACGGCCAAAGAAGCCGTCCCTCCGGACCTGACTGTCAAGGCAGTAATGCTTTGTAAACGTGTGCAGCGAGGCCCACGTAGCTGCCTGACAGATAACCGGCAGCGGAACACCGCGGCCCAAGGCCGTGGTAGCAGCCGTTGCCCTGGTGGAATGGGCACGCAGCCCAACAGGAGGCTCCTTCTTAGCCAAAGAATAGCAGGTCTTGATGCACAAGGTAACCCAGCGGGAGATGGTCCTCTTGTGCACCGCCCGACCTTTTGGCGCCCACGTAGCCAACAAAGAGCTGGTCATCCACCCGGAAGTGTTTTGTGCGGTCAATATAGAAGGAGAGCGCACGTTTGGGGTCCAGACGGTGGAGCCTCTCTTCCTCTCTGGAAGGATGCGGAGGCGGAAAGAAGGTGGGCAAAGTGATGGTCTGCCCAATGTGGAAAGCAGTAACCACCTTTGGCAAGAAGGACGGACGCGTCCGAAGAACAACCTTGTCCGGATGAATAGACAGAAAGGGAGGTTTGCAAGATAGAGCCTGGAGCTCACTCACCCGCCGAGCGGAGGTGATGGCCACCAGAAAGGCTGTCTTCAGAGTCAGAAGACGAAGAGGACAGTTATGTAGAGGCTCAAAGGGAGCGCACATTAAAAAGGTAAGAACCAAGTTCAAGTCCCACTGAGGCATTACAAACGGAACAGGAGAGGTGAGTAATGCCTTTCAAGAACCTGTTAACAACAGGGGACTTGAAAAGGGAGGGTTGATCAGGGAGCCTGAGGAAGGCCGAGATAGCACAAAGATAACCCTTGATGGTACCCAGGGCAGAACCCTGTTGGGCCAGAGAGAGAAGGAACAGAAGGACCTCAGAAAGAGGGGCAGAAAGGGGATTCACAGCCTTTGCTGTGCACCATGCCACAAATTTGTTCCACCTGCAGGCGTATACCACCTTAGTGGAGGGACGCCTGGCTGCCAGAATCACATCACAAACTTCGGGAGGCAAGTCGAAAGGAATCAACTGCCGCCGCTCAATCTCCACGCAAGCAGGTGTAGACTGGACAGGTTCGGGTGGAGGACCGTCCCCTGCTGCTGCGACAGAAGATCCTCCCGAAGAGGCAGACGGATCGGGGATCTACGCTCATATTGAGTAGCTCGGGATACCAAACTCTTCGAGCCCAGTCCGGAGCCACAAGAATGACTTGGGCCCGGTCGTGCCGAATCTTCTTCAACACTCTGGGTAGAAGTGGTATAGGTCGGAAAGGCGTACAACAGACCGCAACTCCACTCGCGACGAAAAGCGTCGCCGAGCGAGTGCCGCCTTGGAAATTCCAACGCGCAGAACTGATGACATTGCGCGTTCTCTTTGGTGGCGAATAGATCTAACCAAGGCTCTCCCCACTGTAGAAAGAGTCCTTGCGCCACTTCCGAGTGAAGACGCCATTCATGATCCATCATGCACCTGCGGCTGAGTTCGTCCGCCCTGGCGTTCAGGGAACCTGCCAGGTGTTGAACCATCAGGAACATGCCCTGATGTTCCAGCCATGTCCAGAGGCGCAGAGCCTCCTGACAAAGGGTCCAAGACCCCACCCCGCCCCTGTTTGTTGCAGTACCACATGGCGGTGGTGTTGTCTGTGAACACCTGCACTACCTTCCCTTTGACAGAGGGAAGGAATGCCTTGAGTGCAAGTCGGATCGCCCGGAGCTCCAGAAGGTTGATATGGAGCCGGGACTCCGCCGGAGACCAGAGGCCTCTGATCTCCGCCTCTCCCATGTGACCGCCCCATCCCAGAAGGGACGCGTCCGTCACAACTGTATGCTCTGGCTGGGGAAGGGAGAGGGATCTGCCCATGACCCATTGCCGGTTCGAGAGCCACCACTGCAACTGTTTTGCAGTTCCCTCCGAGATCTGGACGTGATCGGACAGGTTGCCCTGGTGCTGCGCCCACTGGAACTTCAGGTCCCACTGCAGAGCCCGCATATGCCATCTGGCATGATTGACCAGCAGGATGCAGGAGGCCATGAGGCCCAGCAGCCTCAGGGTCATCCGTGCACGAAACCCAGGATAAAGGCTGAAAGATCGGAATCATAGCCTGAATATCCCGGACTCGCCGTTCGGGAGGATAGGCCCGAAACTGCGTCGTGTCCAGAACTGCTCCGATGAAAAGGAGCTGTGGAGAAGGAATCAGATGAGACTTCGGCACATTGATGGAGAACCCCAGCGAGTGCAGGAGTTCGGCCGTAGTCTGGAGGTGGGAGACGATGCCTGGGACGAGCCCGCCTTCAGCAGCCAGTCGTCGAGGTAGGGGAAGACAAACCCCTGCCCGGCGCAGATGAGCTGCGACCACCGCCATCACTTTTGTGAACACCCGAGGGGCACTGGTAAGGCCAAAGGGGAGCACGGTGAACTGAAAATGCTCGGGGCCTACCGTGAACCGAAGGTAACGCCGGTGGGCCGGCAGGACGGGGATGTGAAAATATGCGTCCTGCAAGTCCAACGCTACCAACCAGTCTCCAGGGTCGAGGGCAGTCAAGACCTGAGCTAGGGTGAGCATCTTGAACTTCTCCTTCCGGAGGAAGCGATTGACGTTCCGGAGGTCCAAGATAGGACGCATGTCCTCCTTGTCCTTCTTGGGCACCAGGAAGTAGTGGGAGTAGCAACCACGCCCTACTTCTGGGGTCGGAACATGCTCGATGGCCCTCTTGGCCAAGAGGGCCGTGACTTCCTTCTGCAGAAGTACCAAATGATCCCCTGACATGCGGTGGAATTGAGGTGGCATGGCTGGGGGTGGACTCGAAGGGGAGGGAGTAGCCCCTTCGGACAATGTCCAAGACCCACCTGTCCGAGGTGATGGTACGCCAGTGGGGAAGGTGATGGCGGACCCTGCCCTCTACTGGCGTGCTGTGCACCTGAAAGGAGGGACTAGGAGGGTTTGGAGGCCGCGGACGGGTTGGAGGTGGTGGCCTGACCCGCACGCTGGTTGCCCGATCCGCCACGGCGGAATCCACGTCCTCGGCCACGCGAAGACGCCTGCTGCGCGGGCCGGTGGCTGGGCTGCTGACGTGAAGGGGCGCCCCTACCGTGGCCACGATAGGGGCGAAAAGCAGAAGTCAGCGGAGGGCGTGTAGCAGAAAGGCCCAGGGACTTGGCAGTAGCCCGTGAGTCCTTAAAGCGCTCCAACGCATGGTCTGCTTTGGACCCAAAAAGACCGACTCCATCAAAGGGCATGTCCATGAGAGTATTCTGGACATCCCCTGAAAAACCAGTGGTTCACAGCCAGGTGTGGCGTCGCAGCGCCACCGTCGTTGCAATAGACCTGCCCAGCGAGTCGGCGGTATCAAGGCCACATCGTATCGTGTATTTGGCCGCATCCCTTCCTTCCGCAATGGCGCGGGAAAGCAGTGTCTGGACCTCCTCAGAACACTGGGGCAAAACATTCGCCACCGAATCCCACAAGGAGTGGGTATATCGGCCCAAAAGACAAGCGGTGTTGATGGCCCGCAAGCCAGCACTGGAGGAAGAAAAACCCTTCTTCCCAAATTGATCCAGGCGTTTGGATTCCCTATCCGGAGGGGCGGTAGGGAAGGCGGTTTGGGAAGCGGAGGCTTGGACAACCAAGCTCTCAGGAGTGGGGTGGACAGAGAGAAACAGGGGGTCGCCCAGAGCTGGGCGATGGCGTCGGGACACGTTCCTATCCACAGGAGCCCCTGTGTTGGGCTTGGACCAGGCGCCCAAAAGAACGTCAGTGAGGGCGTCGTTAAACGGCAGCACAGTCTCCGTAGAGGAGGCTGCCGGCTGAAGCACCTCTGTCAAGAGATTAGTCTTGACCGCCACAGTAGGGAGTTGGAGATGTAAGGCTCCAGCCGCCCTACGCAACACCGTTGCAAAATTGGCTCCCTCCTCCGTAGCCACGGGAGGAGACAGCATGCCAGTGTCAGGGGAAGTATCTAGACCACTGGCATCCCCTAGACCCTCTGTCCAGTCCTCATCGTACTGACACTGTTGTGCCAGAGGGTCATCAGACCCCTCCCAGTCCTCCTGGTCCTCCTCTGGTTCAAAATAAGGGGGAGGAGGGACATATGGGACCCAAGGTCTCATCGGCGCCGGAACCGGCGTCGAGCGACGTCGGTCCGGGTCCATGTCCGGAGCCGGAAGGAACTGGGGGACGACGCCGCCCGGAGCCCCAGGCGGCGTAGAGAACGGCACCGGAGACATCGGCGCCAGCGGAGGTGTCGTTAGGTCGACCGGCGTCGATGGGGGTTGTGGAGCCGGGATCGAGGCCGGGGCCGGAGTTGGAGCCGGGATCGAGGCCGGAGGCACGGGCGACGCCGGGGCCGGAGCCGTCGGCGACGCCGGAGCAACCCTATCAGGGCCCGCGGGGCCCGAAGGCGCACCGGAGGGACCTTGAGGCCCGAAGAGGCGGGCCATGGCCGACAGGAATTCCTGTACTTGGGCCGGATCCGCCCCGAACCCGGGAAGGACGGGTATTGCGGGGGCGACTCCACAGGCATGTCCGGGGCCGCGGGGGCGGGGACGGTGCCGGGAGTGGCCTCAGCCGAGTCGCGAGACCGGCGAGGCGAAGTCCTAGAGCGACGATGCTTTTTGGACTTTTGTGTTTGGACTTACCGGACGAAGAAGACTTCGATGCCGACGACCGGTGTGGACTCCGCGATCGACCCCTGGACCTCTCACGCGACCGGGGCTTGCGCGGAGCCGAATGCCGGGCCTCGAGGAGCTTTCGAGACCGCTCTCGCAAAGCTTTCGGGTTGAGGGCCCGGCAGTCGGAACAAGACTCCGTGTCGTGGCCTCGGCCGAGGCAGAAGAGACACTCCCGATGCGGGTCTGTGATGGACATCATCCGAGCACAGGCGCCGCAACGTTTAAACCCGGGCATCCCTATGACACCTTGAAGTCGATTGAAGAAAAACAGTGAAAAATTCACCAAAAAGTTTGGTCAAAAAATGACCAGGGCACTGCTCTTCCCGGATCTGCGCTTGCTGGCGCGGAAAAAGAAGAACTGACGTCAGCGCGCAGGGGCGGCGCCTAAGTACTGCCCGCGACGTCATCCCGGCGATCACGACGCCGACGACGGACCCGCACGACGCCGCCTACCGACGCGCAAGGGTACTGCTACGCAAAAAACTTTCCGGATCCAGCCTGACGCCTGGGGATATTCTAAGGTAAGGAATCTGTCACTAACGTGTCTCTTTCAGATACCAAACATCCACATGGCTAAAAACTAATTCATTCAACTTTTTAAACAATTTTAAATGGATAAATATTTTATTAAGGAAATTGGTTATACTGACTTCAAAAACTGAGCAAGGGAAAAAAAATAACGATAATGACTTGTGAGGAGAACACAGAATTAGCATCAAAGAGTAAAAGAGGACAGGTCCAGATAGACTAGTTAAGGACAGAATGGGTCAGTAATGAGAGATTTCTCTACAGGAGTAGCAGACTATGTGGAGACAAAATTGAATCAACAGCACATCCAATTTTTACTTGCCCTTGCCTACTCAAAGAACGGAAAATCCTATTGCGACGCCTAAACGTGATGTTTATAAAGAAGGAGTGACAGTGTTTCGAAGGGGCAGATCGTCAGCTTATTTGCGATCTACTCAAATTAATTTGTTAGCAACATTAATCGTACACATTGATCATTGAGAAGCATGAAGGAAACCAAGTCAAAAGGAATCCCTTTTTGCCGCCACCACTACTGTTCTTGGGGGAAAGCAGGAGCGGGACAGGACTGCAGGTCCCAGGCTCCCTCGCGGCTAATACCGCCGACGCCCGCATTACGCGCCCAGAGGCGCTTTAAAATTCCAGCAGGGCTCCCGCAGCGCGGGACACGCGCGGGCGTGCCTGGGCCGCGCCCGGGCTAAGCCCGGGCAAAAGGCAGGCCCGTCTGCGCCCGTCAGCGGCCGGATGAGGCCGGGCTGGGCTAGGTCATTTTTATCTGGCATTTCGGACATCTTTGGATCCTCTCCCCGAACTGCGGAGCCCTAGACCGAGACCTAGGAACTGAGGTACGAGGTCAATACATACATTATTGTGTAAACCATCTTGCAAGAGGAAGATGGCACAGAAATCATAGTCTAAAAATAAATCATTAACGGGCCAACGAGTGGTGGGGACTCTAGATGCCTTCTTACAAAGGGCGGAGACAGTTCTCATCCATGAGATCGCCCTTACCGAGCGTAGATTGTCATTAGAACCACAGGACCCTCTAAGACTGCCTATATTACCTGACCCCGTAGACCACTCTAATTATGGCCCACGCTCTCCCGTGATTGATGCATTGCGTAATCAGCCCTCCGTACTAGATAATGATCCTAAGACAAGTGATCCAGCTACTAGACCTAAAGTAGTTACCAGAGGCCAAAAAAACGGCCAGGGGGTAGTCCTTTACCCAAGTCCAAGAAACGCAAAGGACAGGCCACCAATAAGCAATCACATCCTATATCTAAAAGAGGGCGCAGAAGTATAACAAGGGATCTGGAGGAGGAAGGAAACCATCTAGTTACTGACACTGTCACTACTGTTACTACTGTGAAGGAGCCTCCCCCATTATCTCTATCTCCTCTGCAGTTTAATGGTAGCGGGGAGTTCTGGACCAAAATGGGTGAGGTTGTATCAGTTTTATTGAACCCGCTGATACAAAAGTTATCTAGCTTGGAAGAGAGCATAGACAAACTAGAAAAGCTCGTAAGCACTGTGTATTCAAACCAGCAGAGTCAACTGAGTCAGCAAAGCTACAAGAGTACCCAGTCTTCTCAGCCACACCAGGCTAAATTATGCCTTGGTAGTACCAAGATCGCCCAGCCTAATAGGCCTAATAGCCGTCCAAATGCTCAGCTCTCCCGATCCTAGTTTAGTGCCAGTACCCCATATTGCCCCATTGGACTTCCAACCCAACAACCGTAGTAGGGTAGTAACGGGGAGGCCAAATGATACGGCACATACCCAAAGCACAATTCAAGAACGGCTGTTGAACATTCAAAAAGCTCCTCCCTCCAATAGGCTTAATCGCGCATGCAGGGTGGAAGTACAACCTCAAAGCAGTCAGGGACAATATAATAAGACAGTGAGAGAACCAATAGGTGCCAATATACTACACCTACCCCCAGAAGCAACACCCTACACTATAGTGTTGGCTAATGTCCCTATACTGCCACATGGAGCAATAGAACATTGGACTAATTTGAAAAACAAATCATTATACGAGATAAGCACAAGGACATCTTTAACAAACCCTCTTTTTCAGAGTTCAAAATGGTGAGACGGGTCAGTTGGATAGGGAGTTCAAAAAAATCTCTAGAAGGTGACTGTGTAGTACTATCATTTGGGTCACCGGATCTAGTTCAAGCAATACTAGAAAGGGCGGGCAATTGGTCTGTAGAACCAACGGGGATCAGTATTCTACCCCTTGGTTACTTTTACAAACCGCACAGCTTTATACAGTTTTCACAAGGGGAGAATCTAGGGGGGGTGCGGAGACACCAGAGATACGCTATTCCAGTGAATAACTATTATGACGTCTTTAATCCCTTAGATGATAATGATTGACTGACCCCAATTAACGGGGGTTCAGCTGTGGACGCAGGCGTCACTAGGGACAATACGACTGTAATAACATCTAATGATCATCTAGAAGCTCAGGAGACTCTTGATTCCAAGCCTCTGTGCAGGATAACTGCAAGGGAACCCCCTGAGAAATGTATCTTTGGTAGTTGTCATATAGGCAAGGGCTCAATTGGGGCATTGATTCCAACGCACTAATCGTAGACCACTCAAGCATCAATAATGTATTAGCCCGTGGGCTCCAGGGTAATAGTCATGTTATTGAACACGTTATAAGTAATCTGCAATTGACGGCAATTACCGATGTGTTAACTAATAATACTACTAGTACAGCTATGATTAGGTCTTCGCTGCAATATCATCAAACATCATGCCTGATCAATCCAACCATTGATAACGATCCATCATGTAGTGCTGATACCCATGGGCGTGTACCCATAGATAAAAATGAGGTAAATAACAGACTATCATTAATATCCTGGAACCTGGCAGGGATCCAGTCTAAACTTCAAGATCCAGAATGGTTCTCCTACATAGGGAAAAACTATATCTGTGTCTTTCAAGAGACTTGGGCCGTAGACAGGGTGCACATAAATGGCTATACCACTTATAGTGTGGAAGCTAACCCGCCCAAAAAAACGGGTAGGGCAAGTGGCGGGCAGCTAATCCTTGTAAAAAACACCTTAGCTTGCAAATATAAGCAACTTCCAATAAATTCACAAGATGTTTTAGGGATTCAGCTTGTCTTCCCGACTGGACTCATCTTGACCTTGTTAAATGTTTATGCTAGGTCAGAATCCTATAGCAGTGAATCTCCTGTACTTTCACTGCTAGATGATTTGGTGGGAGTTTATCAATCTAACTCAAAAATTATAGTTGCGGGGGATTTTAACGCTGCATTTGAACCCTCTTCCCTATTAAGTGTTTTGCTCGAGGAAGAGTATGAACTATGGGGTATTCCTAACCAGGTTGCTGGCGAATATGGCCAACGTTTATCAAATGTCTCCCTACAGATTGCTTCTATAATCACAGGCAGGAGTTTGAGGGCTTGTAATGGGAGAACTGCATCTGATTTAGGAAGACAGGTCACTTTTAAAAGGGGTGCATACACAAGTATTATTGATTACATTTTTGTTGATGTAAGAGTGTGGTCGTTAGTGGAAGATATGATTATTGAACAAAGGATTGATAGCGATCACAATCCATTATTATTAAAAATGAGGGGCACGGATTTGGATAGGAATTTTTCTAGTCACATTTTTAAAATCGAAGAGCCGCATGTAACTAATAACTGCCGAAGAGTCACCTGGCCCAAAGTCAAATCAGATCAGGACCTTTACACTAGAATATATAAGCTTTTTGTATCGTTTTTAACTAACCTGTGTAGCAGTGTGGGAAGTATACAACCCCCTGAATTAATGCATATTACATCGGTGCACCAAGAGTTTTTTGAAGCTTTAAAAACTGTTTTTACTAAAATTAGTTCTGGTAGAAGGCCTGCTAGTATAGGGGGAAACAAATGGATTAATATTGAATGTAAGAGAGCCAAGAAGGCTCTGCAACTAGCAGTCAGAGAGCGCTCTAGAGACGAAGTAACCCGGGAAGCAACAGCTATAAACTAGCGATAAGTAAAGCAAAGCGAGATTATGCTGATAATTGGCAAGATTTGGTCCTAGCTGCTCAATGTAGAGATAGCCGGCTCTTTTGGCACATCGTTTCAAAGGGCAGCCGGGAAAATGTTTCCACTCTTAGTTATCATATTCAACCCGAGGCTTGGGTGGACCATTTTTCAAATCTATATTCTAGGGTGGAGGACCAGGGTAGTTTACATACCATCATGGCCGATCAAAATTCTGTAATTACTGCCCCTGTGGTGAAGCAAACAATATAGCATTGACCTTCAGCTTAGAAGACACCCTGTCAGCGATCAACAGATTAAAGGCAGGCAAAGCCCCTGGCCCCGACCTGATACCGGGTGATTTGTACAAATCCGAATCTATGATATGGGCCCCATATATAAATCTCTTGTCTAATTGCATAGTGGCTGGTGGGGTTATTCCTGAAACTTGGAGGGGAGCTGAGATAATTAACATCTATAAAAAGGGTGATGCTGCTATCCCCTCCAATTACAGACCCATCAGTTTGATAGACAACTTACAAAAGATCTTTGCTAGGCAAGTTTTAGATAAACTCCAAGGCTGGATGGACGATAACCTGATATTGTCCACATTCCAGGCGGGTTTTCGTTCCAAAATAAGCACGTGTGACCAAGCTTTCAGATTCACTTTATTAACATGGAAATATGTGCTACTCAGGAAACAGAAGTTTTATGTAGCATTTGTGGATCTGCGTTTGACCTAGTACCGCGTGACTTGTTATGGAAGACTATGCGTGATCAAGGTGTCCCAGCGGATTTGGTAACAGTGACAGCCAGACTCCACAAGGATAATTACCCCCAGGTTAGATGGGGGAAAAATGGCGAATTAACAGAGAAGATACCGATCCAGCGAGGGGTGCGTCCTCGCCCCCACATTGTTTTCTTTATTCATTAATGATGTGGTGAGTCGTTTGGTGGCCTGCAGGAACGACGCACCCTCCCTGAACGGTGAGAAAGTCCCTATCCTGCTTTTTGCAGATGACTCCCTATTAATATCTAAAACACCTATGGGTTTACAGATTCTATTGGATAGATTCCTAGAATTCTGTAGGGACAGGAGATTGGCACTTAACACCTCTAAAACAAAATATATGGTGTTTGGGAAAGTTCGGGGAGGATTACGGGAGATCAGGATTACACGAACCTCTTGAACGGGTAAAAACTTTGATTACCTAGGCATAGGTCTGAACGAGTCACTCAGCTGGGAATACCAGTTGAGTAAGAGCTATTTAACCCTATGTCAAAGATCTAAATCTATACTAAGATTCCACAAACAATCTTACACCCAACCCCTATCCCCAGCACTGGAAATCTATCGTGCTAAAGCCCAAAGCGGAGCTCTGTATGGAGCAGAGATCTGGGGCCATACTACTGTTAATAAGTTAACGATCTGTGAAAACATCTTTGTTAGGTCTCTTATTTCGGTACCTATTACAACTCCTTTAATCCCCCTTTTTTGCGATCTTGGGCTGAAGAGAGTAGGTGATATGGCTGCCCTGAAACCGCTACTCTATTGGTTGCGTTTATGGATAAACCCCCCCCTCAACTCATTGATTACCGAAATTCTTTATGGGAGGTTATGACGATTAGTGGTGCAAAAAACCTTCCATGGTTCAGACATGTCGCAGGCTGGTGTAAGTCAATGAATATGTTGGATCTGTGGGAACACCTAGCTAGGGCTACAAGAGGTGATTTGCTGAGATTGAAAGTTAGGTACTGGGAGGTGGTGGGTGATCGCTATACCAATAATTTAATTAGTGGTCAGTTATCATCCAAATTTCTAGCTATAAAATCATGCTTACAATTTGAACACTTCCTGGACCAAATTTCGCCCCTCTTGCCAAAAGTTTATATGTAAGATTTAGATATGGTAATCTGCTTTTAAAATTTCCTGGAAAGGAGGCGGTTGGTTTATTATTAGATTTTTGCCCTGCCTGTGCTAAAGACAAAGAGACTGAAGAACATGTTTTGTTTTTTTGTCCTAAATATCGACAGTTACGTAGGAAGTGGATAAGACCAATTTGCAATAACATAGGTGCAAGGCAGTAGCAGATTGCGTTTAGAATTTTAAAAGCCGACGTATCTGGACCAATAGTTTTTGCTGTAAGCCGCTTTTTATTTTATTTTTGGATAATCCGACAGAAGTTTTTAGTATAGTATGCATTGCTATATTTTTTGCTCTATGTTGTATATGTATTCTATGCATTGCCTACTGTCGGGATGCTTCCTCTCTTTATAATGCACCTACAAGCAGTATTGCTCTCAGTAGGCAGTCTGTATATGAGCTGTTTTCATGTATTTTGACGTATGCTGGCTGACCATTCTTATAGCCCTTTTTAAAAATTGTGATTTGTGAATGTACTTGTTTTTATACTTTTAGATTGTAAATTGACAAATGTTTTTATCTTTTATATACTTTGATGGTATTTGAACAAATAACCAAATAAAGTTATTTGATGATGATAGATTTAAGGGTTACTCCAACTGGTTTGGAACAAACAATTATTTTCTTTAGGTTTTAAAATTGCATGGTTTAATTTTAATGAAGCTCTTTCTAGAGTGTTTAGCAGCTGATTCTTACTCTAATCAACTATGAGATATTTTCCTTTGTCTATTAATTTAGTACAAAATTATATTTATTTGTACTGCGATGATCTTAAAAGATTTACAATAAATATGAACTGAACTTACTAATCTGAACACACTGAAAAAGATAGACGAGTTACAAGTTATGCTTTGTGGAAATGAGAATCAACAGACTTCCTATGATTCCACTTGTATTATTCAGGCGCGAAGCATTAGGTTAACAAGTAGCGTTCTAAACCATACTAATAATTTTTATTTTTTTTGTGTTTTGTACTTGCCATTGAAAACCTAACAAACGCACATTATAAACAAATCTGATATATTTTGGAGAGTTAAACAGCAAGCGGTTCTCCTCAGAAAAGATTGTGTGTCACTCACAAAATGGTCCGAAAATCATCCTCAACTAGGATCATGTCAGCGGCTTCTTTACAGACGTCTGTTCCAGTGCGTCCCATTGCAATTCCAATATCTGCAGCTTTCAACGCCACAGCATCATTCACCCCATCTCCAGTCATGGCCACCACAGCACCGTTGTTCTGCAGAGACTGCATAAATTAAATATTTGTGGTTAATCAACAGCAAAAATGCACATATATCATCTGTGGTATGATTTTAAGCACACATGAAATAAAATGCATTCTGACAGCCAATATGTAGACCGAATTTCAATGTATTAACAAGTCCTACCATTAGACCCTGAAGAATTTAACAGTAATGTAGCACAGGAACCTCTGCACAATATATGTTTTATGAAATCTCAGAAATCGGAACATATTAAAATATCATCAGGTACCGCCTTACCCTCCCACATAGACATATCACGCAGTCATACTATTTCAGTCATGTACCCATAGCTGATGGAGCAAGGATTCGAGAAAAAGAAACTTGCTCGGATCAACCCCTCATTAACAAGTCCTAATAATTTTGAATAGTAGATAAGAGAAAATTAACACACACAACATTCATATATGGGGAAGGGAGCTTAATGCTGCTTAGTTAACAAAGAATAATTTGCCGCGTAACTAAAATCCCGCTTGAAACCGAAAAACGTTCTGCGCATGTGCGAACTAGAGCCGCGCAAATAATCATGTGATTAACCCATGTGAGAGGGAAACTCTCACGCATGCGCAAGAGTTACTAACTGTAGGTCTCAAGGCACCGCGTGCCTGGCATATGTTTGTTTAAATCTAAAGAGAGCTATCACTGCTAATGCTTTTGCTTAACAAAGAAGAAAATAACATGGGATAGAGTAGAAGTGGGTGGTGAACAGTGCTAATTACATATTTGAGAAATTAACATTTGTTTATGATTCCTTTATTAATAGTGCACGTTTGGGCCTGATGTGCTAAACAAAAGAAAAGATGGCGGATGAAACGTAATGCAAGCGGAGTCTGCGCACTGAAGTTTTGAAGTGACCTATTGACCGAAGCATAGACGGGCTGCCAAGAGCGAAGGACGGGTTCCTGAGAAAATTGCTCTTCGACTGTTGAATTATATAAAATGTGTATCTAATTTGTTTTGTAAGTGTATGGGAAAGGAAGTTTCCCTGAAATATGAATAAATTAAATGGGATGGGTTTTGCTAAACAAAGAATTAGTTAAGAAATAAAGAATGACCGCATGAGGAGATGACAACTCCCCTGCCCAATCAGAGTCCACGGTTTACGAATACTTGCAACTTTTGCGGGTGGGACATGCAGAATTTAAGAGTATAATTTGGGTGATTTGAAGTTAAGACTTATTCCAAACTGACATACCACCACAACGAAGACACACACGACGACATTATTAGACGAGAGCTGCTGCTGGAGAAGAACAGACTGGGAAGATTCAATACTAAAAGACAGCCTGATTAGTTTGAAGAATTGCGGAAGAATATCGAGGAGGGAGAGAGTGCAAGAGAGGGATGCATTCCGGTGCGTCGGGTTCTAGAGAAGTGTAGTAAGTATAATTCCATCCGGCACCTGTCCTGTAGTCTTTGTCTCCTGACTCTCTATCAGGTGACCTCCACCAATCCTTTTGGCCAGGGGTTGGGTTTCCTTATTTCACCACTTCACCACTTAATATAATTTCATCTTAATTTGCATATTCTTTGCAAAGTGTGAATTATTGTGCCTTTTGTCTCTTCATCTATCACTCCTAATGCGTTGAGGTTGTTGAATGTGTTTGTGTATTTGAATGTTATTTGATAAATGAATTTTTCTCTCCCATGAAAGTTGATGGAGTTTGCACTGTGAATCTGTACAAATGAGCGTTCATTTTGAAAGAGTTATTAGATAAAATTAATTGAATCTTACCCGGAGTCTGTGATTATTTTATTGACTGTTATAAGATAGATCAACGAATTTGTAAATATCACCATCAAATACTCGACTAATGGTCCATTGACCAAAGAAAGAGTGTTGATCTGTGAAGATTAGTTAGAAATTGACTAATTCAGATCAAAGTGAAACAAACTTGACCCCCCCAGCGGAATAGCCAGGAAAGATCGATATAAGAATCATGAGTATGGGCCCAGTGTGAGTAAATCCGTTTGATTTGTGAAGATGTTTTAACCTGGCCTTCCGCTGGATCAGTTTTTCTGGTAGCAAGAGGATGGTTCTTATCGATTAGTTTGGTGATTAAGGATTATTGACTATTGTTCAGACTAATTGACTATATGTTTAAAATCAAGAGTTAGTGTCGCGTTTTATGTTGTCTGGAAGCACGGGTACAGTGATACCTGGAATCCCGGGAACGGAATTTAGAAGAGTGTGATAAATGGAAGTCACACTGTAGAAGGTTACTCGTCTGTTGTCATAATACTGAGAAGCTATGCAGGGCTGGCAGTATTATATTAGGGACTATATTGTATAAGAGTAGAGAGTGAATGACAGCAGAGGGCCCGTCTGTGAAACTTTGGCTTTACCCAAAGGAGGAGTATCCCTAGAGGAGTAGCAGGTCCTCCCCGAGCTTAAGTGAAGGGTAAGGAAAATGCTACTTACCAGTATGCATCTGTTCTTGGCATGTAGAGCTGTAGATCCGCATACGTTTGCATAGATCGCCATCTGGTGTTGGGCTCGGATGTTAGCACTTTGTTATTGTAGAAGTGTTTGTAGTCACGAGATAGGCGACTCCTCGTTTGGTTAGAAGTGCGCATGGGCATCGACTCCATCTCCAGATTGTTTTCGCCATAAAGGGTGATGATGGAGTTAGTTAGAACTAGAAAAGATGTCCATGTGTAATATATCGAAGTAAGATAGTACTGCAACACATATAGGTATCCGGGGAGGCGGGTGGGCGTATGCGGATCTACAGCTCTACATGCCAAGAACAGATGCATACTGGTAAGTAGCATTTTCCGTTCGAGGTATATGAGCTGTAGATCGCATACTTTTGCATAGACTATATAGCAGTTACCCCGTTAGCGGTGGCTACCTGTATGTGTTGCAGTAGTTTGAAAAAGTGTTATTAGTACAGCCTGGCCCACACTAGCTTGTTGAGGAAAACAAAGGGGTTTGGCGTGATGCGGTATGCGATGGCGCCTGCCGGTGTGTACGTATGCAAGAAGCAATGGAAGATTAAGTGCGGTGCTATAGGTAGGGGGATAACCCTAAACCCCAAATGTCGACCGAAGTCTAGGATACAATGATATAGAAGACCTGTGCACACGTGATCAGTGTTGACAGTATAATTACTGCAAATAACATGCATACAAGACATATACAGTAGTCAGAATGCCATTTTCTTCTTGTGCTTTAATTGCAGACCAAATGCCCAGCCAACACGTGTTTCGTCAGGGTAGGAACCCACGACTTCTTCAGGGCTACAGGATGTATAATAGCAATATGTTAACACACTGTGTCATGCAGTTAAAATAACTGCAGACCGAAAAGGCGATAAAAATGTGACTTTAGTGCAAATTACACCCAATGGGACCAGAACCGAAGAAAAATTGTTAATAATGAAAACATAGGAGCAACAAAGACACCAATAAGTGCATACATGTGTTGATATTTAAAACATTAGAGTCACATACTAAACAGATAATAATGAATACCAGTCCACAAAACCCTGCAAATGTGGTTGTCATATGGCCTGTATATTAAAACCATGCATAAGTAATTTGTAACCACATAATATCACAAATGGGTGTATAATAGAAAGAAAAAGAATAGCCAAGACCCAAAAATGCAAGGGCAAAGAACAAGACGTTAAGAAAGTGGGTGGAATCCAAAAGACGTTCAAGTAAAGAAAAAATCTAAAAGCAAACCTTACCTAAGGACATATGAAAGAAAAAAGACAATTTCTGGAAGAAAATAAAGAGTAACAAAAAAAAGAGAAAATAAGTGATCGGGCAGGGTAAAGAGAATATAATAGAAGAGACAAGGAAAAAGAGAATGAGAGATGCTCACCTCTAAGCCGGTTGTAATTCCGTCCCGGCTATAAGTGAGTAGTAACAGTATAGCACATTGGTTGATGCTGTAGTGAGTACCAGCGTCTGTAGTACTAAGGACACAAATAAGGAGAAGGGAAAAGACAAACGTATAATGACCATAATAAAAGTCCAGATGTAGATAGAAGTATAGACTAAACTAAACTAAACCAAAAAGACAAGCTGTAGAAAAATAGAAAGCTAATGCTATATCTGAAGAAAAGAAACCCACCAGTTGATGGGAAGTCTAGGGCAGAAATTAGGTGCCCACCGAAGGCTAAAGGTCTCTCTGAAGGGAAATGTAAATATTAATTAAAATATTAATTACAAGAAGCTAAGTCTATGGGGCCACTACAATGAAAGTGCGCGCAGGGCCAGTAAAGGCAGCAAAGATACCACCTCTAAAAATAGTCTCAGGACACTCTATGAAAATAGCAGGGCAATGACTGAAAATCGAACGTATAGAGACCAACATATGATAAGAAAGTAGTAAAAATAGGCAGGATTCATAGTTCAACGAGTACACTAAATGTAACGATAGGCCTGTCAACACACACGAGTATCTGGAAGTAAACAGATTCCTTGGGCGCACAAGACGCAAAGGCTACAAGCGTCATAAATGCGATGGCAGTAAAGATACAGCGTTTAAAATACAGTAAGAGGACACTCTATGAAAATAGCAGGGCAATGAGTGAAAATAGAACGTTACCAGAGACCAACACATAATTAGAAAGTCTTAAAAATAGGCAGGATTCATAGTACAACGAGTACACTAAATGCAATGATCGGCATATCATAACACACGAGTATCTGGCAATAAACAGATGCCTGAGACGCACAAGACGCAAAGGTTACAAGCGTCAAAATGCGATGGTAAGCCTGTGGTCCAACAGGGTGAAAATTCACCCTAGAAGCACAGTTAACTAAAAATCTTCTTATAGCAACAAGAGATGTGGATTAAAAACTTACTCGTGCGGTATGAAGAAACGCGTGGCAAGCGAGTACGCTTGACTGCCCAAGTTCGCGCGGCAGCACAGGAAGTCAAAAGATAAGCTTTGACTTCCGTCATATATTGGAAAAAAGGACTAGACCGTAGTCTTAACATCCGGAAAAGAACCGGAAGTGAGGGAGAATAGACGGAGGGGTAGAAAACGCGTGGCAAGCGAGTACGCTTGACTGCCCAAGTTCGCGCGGCAGCACAGGAAGTCAAAAGATAAGCTTTGACTTCCGTCATATATTGGAAAAAAGGACTAGACCGTAGTCTTAACATCCGGAAAAGAACCGGAAGTGAGGGAGAATAGACGGAGGGGTAGAAAACCTGAGTCAGGTGTGATGAACACTACCGGGAGGCTAGACAACATCAATAAGGTAGAGGGGCATGAAACTCGGATATGGAAGATCCAAAGTCAGAAATATATCAACATGAAAGAATAGAGTAATATTCTCTCAGAAAGACTGGAACACCACATGTTGTGTATACAGTTGTCATAGTACATAAGCTGCGTTTAAAACCGAATAAAGCTACACAGAATTGAATAGTAATATTTTTTGAGCAGTAAAAACTGAGTAGGTGGCTAAGGTTACATCTACCACCACCTGTGTGTTACACAATATGAATTGAGAATAATAAAAGACGCATCAGTTCGTTACCATAAATGCAGTTTATGATGAGTTTAAAAATTTACATAAAACAGATTCACAATATATAGCAAATATTATTCAGAGTTACAACATCATAGGTCTTAAACAGAAGATAAATAAAAAGCACACCTGTAAGTTATCATAGCTACAGTTTGAGATAAGTTCAGAAAGTCAATGACACAGATTGACAATATTACAACTGGTATTAAAGGGTACAGCATTATAAATCTAGAGCAAGTGAAATCAACATCATCAAAACGAGTTAATCGCCTAGAAAAAAATTGTAACTCGTGGTCAGTATTAAGTCCCAGCTCTACCGCTTTAAGGCGCTTTAAGGCGCATAATCCAAATGGCTTCAGCGAGGCGTAGGGACAATTCCCTGTCCCCACCCCTCTGGTGTGGTGGAATTACTTCGATGCCAATTCAGTTTTTTATTACTATTCAATTCTGTGTAGCTTTATTCGGTTTTAAACGCAGCTTATGTACTATGACAACTGTATACACAATATGTGGTGTTCCAGTCTTTCTGAGAGAATATTACTCTATTCTTTCATGTTGATATATTTCTGACTTTGGATCTTCCATATCAGAGTTTCATGCCCCTCTACCTTATTGATGTTGTCTAGCCTCCCGGTAGTGTTCATCACACCTGACTCAGGTTTTCTACCCCTCCGTCTATTCTCCCTCACTTCCGGTTCTTTTCCAGATGTTAAGACTACGGTCTAGTCCTTTTTCCAATATATGACGGAAGTCAAAGCTTATCTTTGACTTCCTGTGCTGCCGCGCGAACTTGGGCAGTCAAGCGTACTCGCTTGCCACGCGTTTCTACCCCTCCGTCTATTCTCCCTCACTTCCGGTTCTTTTCCGGATGTTAAGACTACGGTCTAGTCCTTTTTCCAATATATGACGGAAGTCAAAGCTTATCTTTGACTTCCTGTGCTGCCGCGCGAACTTGGGCAGTCAAGCGTACTCGCTTGCCATGCGTTTCTTCATACCGCACGAGTAAGTTTTTAATCCACATCTCTTGTTGCTATAAGAAGATTTTTAGTTAACTGTGCTTCTAGGGTAAATTTTCACCCTGTTGGACCACAGGCTTACCATCGCATTTTGACGCTTGTAACCTTTGCGTCTTGTGCGTCTCAGGCATCTGTTTATTGCCAGATACTCGTTGTGTTATGATATGCCGATCATTGCATTTAGTGTACTCGTTGTACTATGAATCCTGCCTATTTTTAAGACTTTCTAATTATGTGTTGGTCTCTGGTAACGTTCTATTTTCACTCATTGCCCTGCTATTTTCATAGAGTGTCCTCTGACTGTATTTTAAACGCTGTATCTTTACTGCCATCGCATTTATGACGCTTGTAGCCTTTGCGTCTTGTGCGCCCAAGGAATCTGTTTACTGCCAGATACTCGTGTGTGTTGACAGGCCTATCGTTACATTTAGTGTACTCGTTGAACTATGAATCCTGCCTATTTTTACGACTTTCTTATCATATGTTGGTCTCTATACGTTCGATTTTCAGTCATTGCCCTGCTATTTTCATAGAGTGTCCTGAGACTGTATTTTTAGAGGTGGTATCTTTGCTGCCTTTACCGGCCCTGCGCGCACTTTCATTGTAGTGGCCCCATAGACTTAGCTTCTTGTAATTAATATTTACATTTCCCTTCAGAGAGACCTTTAGCCTTCGGGGGGCACCTAATTTCTGCCCTAGACTTCCCATCAACTGGTGGGTTTCTTTTCTTCAGATATAGCATTAGCTTTCTATTTTTCTACAGCTTGTCTTTTTGGTTTAGTTTAGTCTATACTTCTATCTACATCTGGACTTTTATTATGGTCATTATACGTTTCAGTCTTTTCCCTTCTCCTTATTTGTGTCCTTAGTACTACAGACGCTGGTACTCACTACAGCATCAACCAATGTGCTATACTGTTACTACTCATCCTTATAGCCGGGACGGAATTACAACCGGCTTAGAGGTGAGCATCTCTCATTCTCTTTTTCCTTGTCTCTTCTATTATATTCTCTTTACCCTGCCCGATCACTTATTTTTCTCTTTTTTTTGTTACTCTTTATTTTCTTCCAGAAATTGTCTTTTTTCTTTCATATGTCCTTAGGTAAGGTTTGCTTTTAGATTTTTTCTTTACTTGAACGTCTTTTGGATTCCACCCACTTTCTTAACGTCTTGTTCTTTGCCCTTGCATTTTTGGGTCTTGGCTATTCTTTTTTCTTTCTATTATACACCCATTTGTGATATTATGTTTACAAATTACTTATGCATGGTTTTAATATACAGGCCATATGACAGAACCACATTTGCAGGGTTTTGTGGACTGGTATTCATTATTATCTGTTTAGTATGTGACTCTAATGTTTTAAATATCAACACATGTATGCACTTATTGGTGTCTTTGTTGCTCCTATGTTTTCATTATTAACAATTTTTCTTCGGTTCTGCTCCCATTGGGTGTAATTTGCACTAAAGTCACATTTTTATCGCCTTTTCGGTCTGCAGTTATTTTAACTGCATGACACAGTGTGTTAACATATTGCTATTATACATCCTGTAGCCCTGAAGAAGTCGTGGGTTC
Organism: Calotriton arnoldi; assembly: GCA_963921515.1. Taxonomy (NCBI): domain Eukaryota; kingdom Metazoa; phylum Chordata; class Amphibia; order Caudata; family Salamandridae; genus Calotriton; species Calotriton arnoldi. Next base: position 1,637,131 of record CAWUFW010002691.1, on the reverse strand, counting down.
CTACCCTGACGAAACACGTGTTGGCTGGGCATTTGGTCTGCAATTAAAGCACAAGAAGAAAATGGCATTCTGACTACTGTATATGTCTTGTATGCATGTTATTTGCAGTAATTATACTGTCAACACTGATCACGTGTGCACAGGTCTTCTATATCATTGCACACTAGCTTGTTGTTTTGCCTGCACATCTACACAGTAGTGTTTTGTGAAAGTGTGCGGTGTAGACCATGTTGCGGCTTTGCAAATGTCATCCATGGGGATGTTTTCTAAGAATGCCATGGATGCCCCTAGCTTGCGTGTGGAATGCGCTCTAGGGGGAATGGATAATGTACGCTTTGCTTTTTGGTAGCATATTTGGATGCATTTAACTATCCACCTGGCAATTCCTGCTTTTGATATAGGATTGCCGTTATGTGGTGGTGAGAAAGCTACAAAAAGTTTAGTTTTCCTGAAAGTTTTTGTCCTTTCAATGTAGTAAAGAATAGCTCTTTTGACGTCAAGCGTATGAAGAGCCCGTTCTGCTACTGAAGTTGGTTGAGGAAAAAAGACTGGGAGCTCAACAGACTGGTTAAGGTGAAAAGCCGAAACTACTTTAGGTAAGAATTTAGGGTTTGTCCTAAGAACCAGTTTGTTGTGATGTATTTGCAAAAATGGTTCTTGCATGGTTAATGCCTGGAGTTCACTCACTCTTCTGAGAGATGTGATGGCCACAAGGAAAGCTACTTTCCATGTGAGGAACTGTAACTCACATTTATGTAAAGGTTCAAATGGGGGACCCATGAGCCTAGTAAGGACAATGTTTAGATTCTATACTGGAGAGGGTGGAACTCTGGGAGGAATTATCCTTTTAAGGCCTTCCATGAATGCTTTGATGGGAGGTACCCTAAACAATGACAAGTGTCTGTTTTGTAAGTAAGCTGCTACAGCAGCAAGATGTAATCGTATGGATTTGTATGCCAGATTACATCTGTGTAGATGCAAGAGATAACAGATAATGTTTTGAGTTGAAGCATCTAGTGGATTGATTGTGTTGTTATTGCAGTAAACAACTAATCTTTTCCATTTAGCTGCATAGCATGCTCTAGTGGTAGGACGTCTAGCTTCTTTAATGACGTTCATGCAGTCTGGTGGGAGATTGAGGTAACCAAACTCTAAGACTTCAGGAACCAGATCGCTAGGTTCAGTTGAGCTGGTTCTGGATGTCTTATCTCTCCATGGTTCTGTGTGAGAAGCTTTGGGGAAAGGTGCAACTTTTGGTGTGGAACTACTGAGTTCCAGCAGTGTTGTGAACCATGGTTGTCGGGCCCATGTTGGAGCAACCAGGATCATTGTGAGAGACTGTTGTTTGAGCTTGCGCACCAGTAACGAAATGAGCGGGAGAGGCGGAAAAGCGTACGCAAATCTGCCTGACCAGTTCATCTATATCGCATTGCCTTTGGACAATGGGTGTGGATACCTGGAGGCGAAGCTTGGGCATTTTGTGTTTAAATGTGTGGCAAACAGATCTATGTCTGGGTGGCCCCACATTTGAAAAAAATGGATGAAGAACTTGCGGATGAAGTTCCCATTTGTGAATCTGCTGTTGTTGACGACTGAGCAGATCCGCACGTGAATCTGCTGTTGTTGACGACTGAGCAGATCCGCAATCTGATTGTGTATCCCAGGTAGATGCTCTGATAAGAGGTATATTTTTTGAGGAATGGCCCATCTCCATATGCTTTGTGCTAGGCGTGAAAGCTGCAGAGAGTGTGTCCCCCCCTGCTTTTGTATATAGTACATTGCTGTCATGTTGTCCGTCCGGACGAGGACAGCTTTGCCTACGAGATGTTTCTGAAATGATTTTAGAGCAAGAAATATGGCCTGTAACTCCAAGTGATTGATGTGGAGGAGTTTTTGTTGAGGGGTCCATATACCCTGAATGGTATGGTTTAAGAGATGAGCTCCCCAGCCGGTGAGCGATGCGTCAGCTGTTAGCACTATTTGTGGAACCGGGTCTAAGAACGGCCGCCCTTTGGAAAGATTTTGTGTGTTCCACCATTGCAGAAAGCGATATGTGCGGCTGTCCACCAACACCAGATCCGCAAGTTCACCTTGAGCTTGGTTCCACTGATGTGCTAGACATTCCTGTAATGGACGCATTTGGAGTCTTGCGTAAGGGACAATTAAGATGCAAGAGGCCATCATCCCTATTAGTTGCATGAACACTCGAGCTGGTAGTGAGTGTTGTGGTTGAAATTTTGTTATGAGAGCTTGCATACTGGCTATTCTGGCTGGATTGGGGTATGCCAGGGCTTTGGAAGTATCTATTGTTGCACCTAGATACTGTTGGGTGTGGGATGGTTGGAGATGCGACTTGGTGAGGTTTATTGTGAATCCTAAGGTGTGTAGCAGCTGAATTGTGTTGTGTGTTTGTTGTACACAATCGCTGCGTGACTTGGCTTTTATGAGCCAGTCGTCTAGGTAAGGAAAGAACAATAGTTACTTACCTGTAATCTGTGGTTCTCCAGTATTGGTATCTTTCATAGATTCACATGCTTGAATCATTCCCCGTCGTCGGAGTGGGAGTCCCACGGTACATAAAAATAGCAATATATATATATATATATATATATACCATATCCTAGGTAAATTAGAACCAGGAAGTAACGTAGCCAGAAATTAAAGGAAAAAATTCCTTCACCTTCATGACTCGTCCAAGTCATTATATATAGTCCAAAGTCCAGCCAATCAGGCGACAGCACCACCCAGAATGTTCTCCTCAGAGGCTCAGGCTCTCAGATTTTCCAGCACAAGTGTGATCCAGAATGAAACAGAGCATAGCAAAAGAGCCTCTGAGGGAGGTGGGCGGAGTTGCATGTGAATCTATGAAAGATACCAATACTGGAGAACCACAGATTACAGGTAAGTAACTATTGTTCTTCTCCAGTATTGGGGTATCTTTCATAGATTCACATGCTTGAATCAGAGTAGATAGCAGTGACTCCAGAACAATACTTCTGATATTATCAGCACAACATAAGCATATGCATAACACAGTCAAAGTGTAATCACAAACATATAGCTTATTGTTATATATGTATTCACATATCAAGATATATCTGTATAAATCCATAGTAAAACAATAGCAAGAGGTGGAGGGAAACAGAGGCTCACCTTAGTTAAAAAGATAACGAAGAACCGCCTGTCCCACGGACGTGTCTGCATCATTGGCAGCTTCCAAACAGTAGTGCCTTGTAAAGGTGTGCCTGTTGGACCACGTAGCAGCTCTGCAGATTTGATGAATCGGCACACCAGCAAAGAGAGCAGTAGAAGAAGAGATTGCTCTCGTAGAATGTGCCCTTGGAATTGTCTGTAAAGGTCTGCCTGCCAGCTGATGACAGAAACCAATCGCAGCAGAGATCCAACGGGCAATGGACTGTTTTGATATTGGGTGTCCTGTACGCATCTTTCCATAAGCTAAAAATAGCTGATCAGATTTCCGTATGGAAGATGTCCTTTGCAAATAGAATTTGAGACATCTTTTGAGATCAAGAGTATGTAAAGCCCTTTCCGCAGGTGATTGAGGATTGGGAAAAAAGTTTTTAAAATGACCGGTTCGTTGAGATGGAAGTCCGAAGGTACTTTGGGCATAAAACGGGGTTAGTGCGTAACACTACGGAATCTCTTGTGAATTGAAGGTACGGCGGTTTTATAGTGAAGGCTTGAATGTCACTGACCCGCCTAGCCGACGTGAGGGCTAATAGTAAAGACACTTTCCATGAAAGAAACTTCAACTCTGTCCGATGAATAGGTTCAAAGGGGTGTTGCATAAGTTGCGATAGCACAACGTTAAGATGCCAGGCTGGAGGTGGATGGCGAATAGGTGGAAACATACGAAATAACCCTTAAAGAACTGTCGAATGATCCTAGAGGAATAGAGAGAGTTGGAACCATCCTGTCTAAATCTTGAGATAGCTGCTAAGAATACTTTAAGCGTAGAATGTGCAAGGCCTGATCTTGCCAGATGCAGGAAGAAAGGTAAAATTTGTTCCGGCTTTGCATGTACTGGATGTATGTTGTTGGCTTGACACCACAGGCAAAATCGTTTCCATTTAAGCGTGTATGTCTTTATTGTGGAAGGCGCCCTAGCATTGGCCAGAACTTCTCTACAGTTAGAAGGAATATCTAAGTGGGCGAATTCAAGGTGCTCAGGCGCCAGGCTGCTAAGTGCAGGGATGCAGGATCCGGATGGCAGATCTGACCGTTCTGCATGGATAGAAGGTTCGGTATTGGTCTCAATTGAATGGGGTGGCATTCGGAGAGAAGGAGTAGTTCGGTGAACCAGAACTGGCGAGGCCACCTGGGAGCTATGAGTATTAGGCGACAAGGTTCCTTCTTCATTTTCCAGAGAACCCTGGGAACCAACGGTATCAGTGGAAAAGCGTAGGCATAAATCTGCGACCAGTTCATCAAAAAGGCATTTCCGCATGATTCGTTGTGGAGACGCCAACTTGCGAAGAATTGGCATTTGCGGTTCAGACTGGTTGCGAACAAGTCCAGGTTGGGCTGACCCCACTCCTGAAAAATTCGATTCAACGTTGGCTGATGGAGCTCCCACTCGTGATTGGATGTTGTCAAGCGGCTGAGGGAATCCGCAAGAACGTTGGACACTCCCGGGACATGAACTGCTGTCAGGGTTATCTGATGTTTGATCGCCTAATCCCACATTTCCTGGGCTTGTTGAGACAACAGTGCGGACCTTGTTCCTCCTTGTTTGTTCAAGTAATGCATACTTGTTGTGTTGTCCGTCCGTATCAACACAGATGCTCCGAGAATGATGGTGCGGAAAGACTTCAGGGCTAGGAAGATCGCCAGTAACTCCAACAGGTTGATATGACAAGTCTTTTGCTGAGCATCCCATCTTCCGCTTGCTGTCAGTCCCTGCAGATGGGCTCCCCATCCTTCTAGGGAGGCATCCGTGGTGATGACGAAGCTTGGAGGTTTCATGAGGAATGAGCAGCCTGCTGCTACATTTGTCTTTGAAGTCCACCATCGTAGAGTGTCCCTTATCTGTGAAGTGACGCGAATGAGATCGTCGAAGGATCCTGAGATTTGCAGCCACTGTTTGTTGAGTTCCTCTTGCAAGGGTCTCATTCTGAAACGGCAATTGGGGACCATAGGAATGCAAGATGACAGCATCCCCAGAAGCGACTTGAACTGGTCGAAGTGAAACGTACTCTTTGATCTTATTAGCTGTGCAAGATTGCAAAGTTTCGTTTGTCTTTCGGTTGAGACGCAGACTTTGTTCGCAACGTGTTTAATGTGGCTCCCAAGAAGGTTCTCTCCTGCGATGGGAGGAGGTGCGATTTGTCGAAATTGATGGAGAGACCCAGAGATTGGAACAGGGATAGACATCTCTGAGTATGGACGTTTGCGCTGTTGAATGAACTCGCCTTGATAAGGCAGTCGTCCAAATAGGGAAAAATCTGGATTCCCTCCAGTCGAAGGTGTGCAGCCACCGGTGCTAAGACCTTGGTAAAGACCCGGGTGCGGACCGTAGTCCGAAAGGGAGGACTTTGAACTGAAAGTCCCTGCCGGCCACTCTGAACCTCAAGAACCTTCTGTGTCTGGGTAGAATTGGCACATGAAAATAAGCATCTTTGAGGTCGAGGGTGGTCATGTAATCCCCTGCAGTAAGGAGAGGAAGAATTTCTTGCAGAGTTAGCATCCGGAATGACAATTTCTTGAGATATTTGTTGAGGGAGCGAAGATCTAAAATGGGACGCCATTCTCCCGATTTCTTTTTATGAGAAAAACCTGGAATAGAACCCCGTTCCTCTTTGCAGTCGAGGGACTACTTCGATGGCTCCCTTCGCAGCATCAAATTTATTTGGGCAAACAGCTCTGAGAGGCGAGCTGGAGGTGGGCCCTTGGGGGGAAAATTTGGAGGAAATTTTACGAATTCTAGAACGTGGCCTCTGGCCACAATGTCCAATACCCATTTGTCTGTTGTTATTTTCGACCAGTTTGAGTAATAACGGGAGATTCTTCCTCCAACTTGTACAGGGGTAAGTGGTCGAGCAGGTGGCAGTTGTCACTGTTTTTTAGGGTTATCACGTCCTCGGAAAGTAGACTTCCTTCTATTTTGCGAGTAAGAGGTCGCTGGTTGTTGCCTGAATTGTTGTTGGCGCTGGGAAGAGAAGCGCTGATTGCTGTGATAGGGCTGATATTGTCTCTGTTGATTGTATCCTCCTCTAGTAGAGAAGGATCCACGCCCTCGCACCCCGAAAGGGCGGCTTACTGAAACTGAAGTGTTCCGAGAGAACTTGCTGTCTCAGTATCCTTTTTAATGGTCTGTAGGGCCTCATCCACATGGTTCCCAAAAAGAGACTCGCCATCGAAAGGCATGTCCAATATCTTAGTCTGAACTTCCTGGCGAAAAGAAGTTGATTTTAACCAGCCTTGCCTCCGCAAGACCGCAGCACCTGCCATTTGTCGAAAACCTGTAGAGGCAACATCCACCGATGAGTCTATAATCTCAGCCGAGATTCGTTCCCCTTCTTGAAGGATCTTAAGCGCCTCTGATTTAGAAGGCTCAGTCAACATATTAATGTAGGGAGCAATGTCCGACCACATTTGCCTATCATAGCGTCCTAAGATAGCCAGTGAATTAGCTGCCCGAACTGTTGTCGCTGCCATAGTGGACACCTTCTTCCCAATAGCGTCCAAACGTCTACCGTCCCGATCTGGAGGGGCGGATAATGGAGAGGAGGGATTCCGCGATCGTCGCTGCGCTGCCTGCGCTATAACCGAATCTGCCTTTGGTTGACCGATCAAACATGCAGGCGAGTTGTCCGGAGCCTTGTACTTTTTATCAAGGCGGGGCATGACCGCAGGAATAGAGGCAGGAGCTTTCATAACTTTCAATCCCTCTTGCCAAATGAAGTCAATAATGGGAATGGATCGTATTTGTCTTCTTGGTTGATCCTTAAAATCATAGAGGAAGCAATCATCCTGCTTCGTTTCCATAGAAAGCAGAAAACGCTTAGTAGCTCTCTCCATAAGCAGGTGAAAACCTCCAACGTCAGCAGGAGGGGAGTCGACAGGAGCAGGAGTTAAAGGCGACGGAGTTTGTATCTGATACTCATCCCATTCTGAGAGTAAAGATCTGTCATCTAATTCTCCTTCCTCCCTATCGTCGTCAGAGGTGTGGGCGTCCTGAGAGTGATGCGACAGTACAGGAGAATGAGGCCTGGGTGATCTTAAAGTTGAAGAAGTTTGAGGCATAGGTGTGGGCGGCATAGAGGAAGCCGATTCTGATGGAGGGAAACGGCGATAGTAATCATCTAGCATGTATTGCAGATTGTTCAAAAGAGCCAGAGGCATTTGGGCCGTAGGCAGTGTATCTGAAGGTAAAGGAACCGTTTCCTGACAGACGCCATCCTCTGGATCCTCATCTTGATATTTAATGAGGAGCTCCGAAGGGCTCCTGGCGGTACGGAACATATCACCTTCTTCCGATTGGTCATCGTCATCATCAGAGGTTAGCAACTGGTCCGGCAGTCTAAGGTGAACCTTAGGAGGAGAAATTGTGAGCGGAGAGCGTACATTTAAAGAAGATGCACGTCTTTGTAATAAAGAAGACGCCGTTGTCACCGGAGGCAATGTAGACGGCGTAATCTCCACTGCAGGCGTCGACGAAGACCAGACCTGCAGAGCCGTGCATGATGCTAGTGGTAACGTCGACAAGGAAACCGTTGACGAAGTAGTCGTCGACGGTGTAGGCGCCGACGGAAGCATCGTCGACGGGACGGACTTCGCCGACGGGACGGACTTCGCCGACGGGACGGACTTCGTCGACGGGACCTTCGTCGACGAGGCAGTCGACTGACGACACTCCTTTAGTCTTCGCCGCCGGAGCATCGACGGTAGATACTAACACCTTCGCCGACGGAACTGGTCTGACTGAGACGGATACCAGCGTCGACGGCGAAGACGCCGACGACATGATCATTTGTGTCTTCGGCGATGAGAATGTTGCCGTCGACGTAGTAGTTGCAGTATAAGAGCTCGTCGACGAAGGAGTCGCCGACGAGCCCGTCGACGAGGAAATCCGTTTCTGAGGCAAATCTTTGTCAGACACTTGTGTAGAAGAGAGAGACTTTTTTGACTTTCTCGGGGCGTAGAAGCTATAGATCTAGGCTTAGAAGGTGGAAGAGTCTTTTTGAAGTAGAAGGCACTTCAGTACTGCTGGAGGGTTGCTTCTTCGACACCTTAGCCCCAGGAGAAGACAAATTTGTGTCAGAAAACCTCTTTCTGGAGGACGTAGACTGAACAGAGGCAATGCTCCCCACCTCAGATAAGGGATTGTCCTGGTCTTTTATCTTCTGTAGCCACAGAAGTAGACGCCCCTCTCTGTCCCTCAGAGTTTTTTGAGGAAAAGTTCTGCAGATCTTGCAGTCTCTCACCTGATGTTCAGGATATAAGCAGTAAATGCACTTCTTGTGGGGATCTTCTGAAAACAGCCGGAGCTTCCCACAAGACTCACAAGGGCGAAAAAGAGACTTCTTTGAAGAAGACATCCTAAGAATAATAAATTCAAAGAACTGAGAAGAAAACTGAGCAGAGCTCAGGAGACTCCCTTCACACGACGTGCGGTAGAAAATCTGAGAGCCTGAGCCTCTGAGGAGAACATTCTGGGTGGTGCTGTCGCCTGATTGGCTGGACTTTGGACTATATATAATGACTTGGACGAGTCATGAAGGTGAAGGAATTTTTTCCTTTAATTTCTGGCTACGTTACTTCCTGGTTCTAATTTACCTAGGATATGGTATATATATATATATATATTGCTATTTTTATGTACCGTGGGACTCCCACTCCGACGACGGGGAATGATTCAAGCATGTGAATCTATGAAAGATACCCTAATACTGGAGAACACATGAATGTGTTGTCTTGTTAAGTGGGCTGCTACCACTGCGAGACATTTTGTGAAGACTCTGGGTGCTGTTGTGACTCCGAATGGAAGGACTTTGAACTGGTAATGTTGGCCGTACACTACGAACCGTAGGTATTTCCTGTGAGCAGGGTGAATGGGAATGTGGAAGTAGGCGTCCTTGAGAGCTAGAGTGGCAAGGAAGTCGCCTTGTTGGAGCACTGGGAGAGCCTGTTGTAGAGTGACCATGTGGAAGTGGTCGGATTGTATGTACAGGTTTAACAGTCTGAGGTCCAATATTGGCCTGAGAGTGCCGTCCTTTTTTGGAATGAGGAAATAAAGGGAGTAGACCCCTGTACGTTGTTGATGTAGGGGAACTGGTTCTATTGCATGCTTTTGCAAGAGAGAGAGAACCTCCTGCTTGAGCAGCGCAAGATGTTCTGTGGACATTGGACGGTGTCTGGGAGGTATGTGGGGGGGAGGGGGGGTAGAAGTGAGTTCCAGGCAGTAACCATACTGGATAATTTGTCTCACCCACCTGTCTGAGGTGATGGAATTCCAGACAGGTAGGAACTGTGATAGTCTTCCCACGACCGGAGTGGATGGTCTGGGGGGAGTGGAGGGAAGTCACTGTTTTGTGGTGGGGGAGTTGCGGGTGTTAGAACCACGTCCTCTCCCTCAGTTGTTATTGCCTCTGTAAGTCCCTCTAAAATATCCCTTGTTAGGGGAAGTTTGAGTGGGGCTTTTATAAGCGGAAGAGGCGTTTTCTGTGCCAATGGCTTTGGAGGCGCCCCTATAAGAGGAGCGACGAAAGGAACCGCTACTAGTTGTTGCCTGTAGAGCCCCCATAGATTTGGCTGTTTCTGTGTCCTTTTTCATCTTTTCTAAAGATGTGTCCACAGTAGAAACGAACAAGTGTTCCTGATCCAAAGGTTGATTAAGGATGGTAGACTGCACCTCTTGCTTAAAACCAGATATGCGTAACCATGCATGTCTGCGTAGTAACACACTTGTATTAATTGTGCGAGATGCTGTATCTGCTGCATCCAGGGTACATTTAATAGAGGTATTTGTGATTAACTTTCCCTCTTGTATGAGATCATTTGCCTTGGTCTTATATTGGTCTGGGAGATGTTGCATGAGCTTTTCAAGCTCATCATAGTGAGCCCTGTCATACCTTGCTAGTAAAGCTTGTGAGTTAGCGATACGCCACAAATTTGCCGCCTGTGACGCAACCATTTTACCGGATGCGTCCAATAGTTTAGACTCTTTGTCTAGCAGAGGGGCATCACCTGAGGTTTGGGAATTTGCCCGTTTACGGGCATTTGCCACTACTAGCTGAATCCAGAAGGAGTTGACCCTTAATGTAAGCTGGATCGCTTGGAGATGGTTTGTATTTCTTTTCAATTCTAGGATTGAGCACTCTAGCCCTGACAGGATCTTTAAAAACCTCAGGGGCATGTTTAATTATCCCTTTTAGCATAGGGAGAGTATTTGTTGATTTTTGAGGCTGCGAGAAGGTCTCTAATAAAAAATCTTCCTCCAAAGGGTCTGAGTGGAGTTTAACCCCATGGTATTGTGCAGCTCTATTTATTAGTTGCGCAAACCCTACGTTGTCATCTGGAGGGGATGGCCTAGAGGGATATACATCTGGCTCAGGTACATCTGGGACATTATAATCATCCCAAGAGTCATGAGGTGGATACTGTGGGTGTCATCGTCAGTATCATCATTATCATGTGGTGGGTCTATGTCATCATCCCCACCCCCTATATCCTCATCATCATCTTGAGGTGCAGGTGAAAGAGGAGGCACTGGAGAGTGTGCTGGAGACAGTATTATGTTTGGAAGCTGTGGAGCTGGAGAGAAAGGCCTCATAGGTGAAGTGGCTGAGTCTTTTCTCTTTAAGGGTATCTCAGGTGTTTCTGAGGTGTCCAATTTCGTCTTTTTAGGTGGTATAGAGGTGACCTGACCAGTAATGGGGTCGATATGGAGTGTTTTTTGCTTAGGATCCGGTGGATCTGGATGAAACAGTTCTTTTGATCCACTGTCTTTTATCGGCGCCGAGGACTTAGGCTCCGAGTGGTGCTTTGGTTTGTCGTCTTTAGCTTTAGGAGGGGTCTTAGTCTCCTTCTGCTTAGGTGGAGTTTTCGACTACGAAGCTTTGGAATGTTTTTTCGGATCCGAAGCCTTGGTCGGTGCCGAAGAGTTCGGTGTCGACGGTACCTTGGGTTTGTGTTTCGGTGCCGAAGATGATTTCTCAGTACCGTGGTGTGGCTGGCTTGATCCCGAGCTGCCTGAAGGCTTTGTGGACTTCGGAGCCGGGCCCGGAGGCGGGGCTTCTGAAGTAGTGTCACAGTGTCGACCCAGACCCGAAGGTGAGGGTGTTACCGGAGCCTTCTGTTTTTTCGGGGCAGGGGCGTCTATCTCAGTACTCGCGCTCCGTTGACCTGGAGTAATCGTGTGGTCTTCTGAGTCCGATTCCTCGGCTTCGGAGACGCTGGCTTGTTCATCTCCTGTCTCTGGATCGTCGGGGCCTGCATCGAAGATGTTGTCTGGCGCCAAAACTGTTGATCTAGACATTTTGTGACGTCGAGCCCGGCGATCACGTATAGTTTTCTTGGAACTGAAAGAATCACAGGCCTGGCAGTGTCGACTCTCGTGATCTGGAGAGAGACAAAGGTTGCAGACCTCGTGGAGATCTGTGTGTGGGAATTTAGCCCCACACTTGCACTTTTTGAATGGAGTCCTTTCCATATGCTGGTTGATGGCGTCGATCGGCCGAACGGCCCGCGTCGACGGCCGGACTCGAAGATTTTGTTGGTTTTTGGATACGCGTCGAGGGAGATCGCGATCGAAACCATACCGTCGAACGGTGAGAGCTTTGCGCGTCGAAGGGGAATCGAAAACGACATCGACCCAGAGCGCAGCAAATCACATCCGAACCCAATGGCGGAAAAAAACAATCTGGAGATGGAGTCAATGCCCATGCGCACTACTGACCAAAGGAGGAGTCACCTATCTCGTGACTACAAACACTTCTACAATAACAAAGTGCAAACATCCGAGCCCAACACCAGATGGCGATATATGCAAAAGTATGCGAGCTACAGCTCATATGCCTCGAACACAGTGGTTTTTACTCGCAGTGGCAGGAAGGAATTTCTTTTTGTAGCGCGTGGAGAAACTATCTTTGGTTTAGCGGAGCAGACAGAGTAGCGCTGTTTTTACGTTGTTACTAAAAGAATTTTATAACAAAGGACGAAAAAGACATTGTTGTATTACCTTGTAAAGGAAGGGTCATTAACAGGAGCCGTACTGACGTCACAGAGAGCCGCGCTTTTATTGGTTGAAACAGCGGGCGTGAGAAAACTGCAGATTGTAAAGGGAGGGTCAGTAGAAGGAGTAATACTGACGTCACAAGAGCCTCGCTGGCATTGGTTAGACCAGTGGGTGCGTTAAAAGGTCTGATTGGTCAATAGATCGGTAGCGTGCTGATATTGGATGAAGCAGAAAATACGTAGTAATCTCTGATTGGATTGTTGGTGTGAGTCGCGCAGGTATTGGACGAGTGTTGAATAATAAGTTTAGCAAAGTACGGAGGAGTTTTTAGATTTTATCGAGCGAGTTGAATAAGAGAACGAGAAAAACGAAGTTGATTAATAAGATCATGAATTTCTTTAAAAAGGACAAGCGCATAATAACTAGGGAGGGAATTCTTATGCCGCCTCCTAATACACCAGCTTCCTATAGATGATGGAGTGGATATCATACGTGTGTATGGTTGGAAAATTGGGTGGAGTATACAAAGGATGATGGTGTGTTAGCTTTCCCTGAACATGGTACGTTTAACGTAAGGGTTCTTCAGAATTTGAGAAACAGGATGAATACATTAGAACCAAATCCCAGGTTAACAGAGTATGAGGCTTTGGAAGAATGGGAAGTTGAGGCATTTGAGAGTGAGAGATACAGAGGGGGCAGGAGAAATAATAGAGTATTTTTACCAAGATACCCATTTGACACGCGAGGAGATCAGATGAAAAGATGGAGAAAGGCTGTAGTGACAGAGGGTTTGTATCCAGCATTGATGGCTAAGGATCAAAAGGGGAGCAAATGTAAAGAGAAAACTAAACACCTAGGTGTAGCAGGCTGTGATGAATCGGATGATGAACTGTTGGAAGATATTTTAGTAAAAAGACCTCCGCCTTATCAGGAAAGTGTTAGAGACACAACTCCAAGTGCTCCTATGATGGGAACACCATTGGTTCCACAAGTTCTATATGATCCAACAGTCATCACAGCTTCACAGGAAAAGGAAAGGGATGCATTAAACAAAACCAAAGAAGAGATAATTCAGAAAATAAATCAGTTAGGCTTAAATGCAGAAGCACTGACAGTACCAGTGACTATTGGTCCTGTTATTCCATTGTATGGGGATACACAATGCACACCAAAATCACAGAATGTGGTAGTTTCACAGAAGAGTACAAGAAGGTAGATAGTCATGCTAGATGATCATATTAGTGAATGCGAGTCGAATGTTTCATTAATGGTTCTCTCAAATATTGAGGCTGTGACTGAAACCCCAAAGAGAATTTCACCCATGGTTCCGAGGAGAAAGGTACCAGCTGTCACTCCAGTGGCAGGAGGTTCTGTCGGATTTTCTCCTGAAGATCTAGACGAATGGGCAAAAGGATTTGAGAAAAAGAAATCCAAAACTATAGATGTAAGCAAGTTAAGGGTGGATTTAGAAGAAATGATCATTGGTACCATAAGTCTTGATAAATTAGGTTCATATGAAGATGAAGAGTTGTTTTTGTGTAAAAGTATAACATGAAGAACAAAGAATTTACATGAGAAAATAGCGGAAGTAGCATTAGAATTTGGAATAGATATAGAAAAGTCAAAGGTATTGCAAAAGCATTATAGAGCAGAATTTACTGAAAAGGACTTGGAAAGTTTGAATGCGTCAGGAAGGAGATTGCAAATAAAAGAATTGATACATCTTTTGAAGAAATGGGGAGATGTAGATCGATGGAGAAGCAGATGGACAAAGAAAAGAGAGGAGGCAGTTGCCAAAGAGTTGTCTACATTTCCGATGAGAGAAGTGGAAAAGGTTGAAAAGATGTGTCCAATGAGAGAAGTTCCAGGTGGTGGATATGTTCATGTTCTGTGGAGCAGACAGGATATTTTGTCGTTTACAAATGATTTCCCTAGGTTGAGAGAGAAACCTATTGAATGGTACAAGCAGGTGGAGAGATTTGCCAAGGTCTCAAAGGTTTTGCTGAAGGATTTGGATGGTGTGTTCGATATAGTGGCACCAACAGATTTGTGGACAGAATGTAAAATTACAGTTGATTGGCCCACTGAAGAATATCCTAGGGATGCACGAACAGGTGCACCTTCAGAGGACGTAATGAAAAAATATATTCAGGTGATTATTTTTCTGAAAGGGAAAATTCCCCTAAAGAAACTGATTGGGTTAAAATAGACAGAACAACTCAAGAACCTAAGGAGTCAGTGCATGCGTATTACGAAAGGTTACTGCAGGTGTTTAAGCAATATAGTGGATTTGAAAACATTGGTGATAAATATATGGGATATTTTGTATACAGATTTGTCTATGGACTGAGATCAGAAATTAGCCAGATGATTCAACAGCATATGCTTTGTTGGCAAAGCAAACCGATCGATGACATTCTGAAATATACAAAATATTGCAGTGATGTCATTGATGCAAAGCATAAGAAGTCAAAGGAGAAAATGATGTGGGCGCAAGTGAAAATAGCAGAACGCCAAGAAGCAAATTCAGGTCCTCAAATTGAAAATCAAATGAATGGGCAGAACCAGAATAGTCAAGGTATGAATGAGAATAAAGGAAAAGGAAGAACGAGTAGAGAGGAAGCGAGAAAGAAATATCCTTGTCATGGGTGTGGAAAACTGGGACACTGGAGGAATGAGTGTAGAAACAGTCAACAGAATAATGGGGTAAATCAAATTTTAAATCCACAGATGCAGAATGAGGTGGTTGTGAATCCACAGCAGCAGATAGTTACTCCTCAGTTACAGGTGCCTCAAGCCCCTTTGCCCAACAATGTGAATGCTCAGGTGCAGAGATACAGTGTGAACATCGGATTCAGAGGAGAAAGTGGTAAGAACGCACAGACTGTTCAACAATATTGGATGCAGAGTGATGCGGATGAATTGGGAATGGCGCAATGACGGTGCCTGAGGGGGGAGGAGGAGTGCGTGCTTGGCGCATCCTTGGCGGTAGATCAGTCAGGTCCATTTATTGATGGGAAGGTTGAAGGTAATGATATCACTTTCCTAGTGGATACTGGTGCTACCCGTTCTACTGTGAGAACAGCAGAAATCCCAAACCTACCCCTCTCGGGAGAAACTATCCAAGTTGTAGGAGTTTCAAATAAGCAAATGAGGACCCCAATCACAAAACCAATAGAAGTAAATATTGGAAATTTCAGAGACATGCTTCGGTTTGTGGTATGTGATTCGAGTCCAGTAAATCTATTAGGTAGGGACTTGTTATGCAAGATGAATTGCACCATCTTTTGTACGCCTGATGGTGTGGCTTTCCAAACTCCAGATGAAGATGTAGCTTTCAAAATGATGCTAGCTAAACAGGGAACGGAAGTGGATGAGATGTTTTCACTTCTTACTGAGAGTGATTTGCCTGATGAACTACGAGACATAGTGAGGTCAGATGTGTGGGACTTTACGGGAAAGGAAATTGGTCTAATGGCAAATGTAGATCCAATCAAAGTTATGATAAAAGAAGGTGCAATATACCCAAATACCAAACAATACAAAATGAGCCCTGAAGTAAAAGCAGGAGTTACCTTAGTAATTGACCAAATGATTGAAAAGGGAATTTTAAAAGAAATATTGGGCAGTCCTTGTAACTCGCCAATCATGGGGCTTAAGAAGCCAAGTGGAAAATATAGAATAGTGCAAGATTTGAGGAAAATCAATAAAATAGTAGTGCCTTGTTGTCCTGTAGTACCAAACCCAGCAGTGATTCTTTATCAGTTACCATGGGAAGCTCATTGGTATACTGTGATTGATTTGTGCCAAGCATTCTTTTCAATTCCATTACATCCGGATAGCCAATATCTTTTTGCTTTCCGGTTTGGAGACCGTGTTTTGGCATGGTGCCGAGTTCCTCAAGGGTATACAGAAAGTCCTTCGATATTCAATCAGATTTTGAAAAAATGCTTAGAGACATTGATAATGCCAGGAAACTCAATCTTGGTTCAGTACATTGATGACTTATTGGTGGCATCAAAGACAAGAGAAGCTTGTGTCACTGATACAATAGCGTTACTGAACCATTTGGCAAAAAAAGGACACAAGGGGTCTCCAGAAAAATTACAATTTTGTAAACAAGAAGTTCAATATCTTGGACATAAGATAGAGGAGTTAGAAAAGTGACACCAGAAAGAATAAAAGTGATTCGACAAATGAATAAGCCTAAAACCAAAAAGGAAGTGCGAATGTTCTTGGGAGTGGTTGGATATTGTAGACAGTGGATTTTCACTGCTGGCAAAACCTTTAATAAGGTTGACACGAAAAGAAATGACAGATCAGATTGAGTGGGATGATGAAAGTGAGGAGGCCTTCCTAAAGCTGAAAAGTTGTTTGTGTCAAGCCCCAGCTTTAGGAACGCCAGACTATACGAAAGAATTTGCATTGTTCTGTTGTGAAAGAGAAGGGTGTGCACTTTCGGTGCTGACTCAGAGACATGGATTGTCTCGGCGACCTGTAGCATACTTTTCTGCTACTCTTGATCCAGTGGCTGCAGCATTACCTGGCTGTTTAAAAGCAGTGGCTGCTACTTGTGCGAGTCTGGAGCAGAGTGAATCGATTGTGATGGGACATCCCGTCAAAGTGTATGTGCCGCATTCAGTTGAGATTCTTTTAACAAGAACTCGTACTCAACATTTGACACCTAGTCGGCTGACTAAGTATGAAAGAGTAATCGTGGGTGCTGAAAATGTAAGCGTGACAAGATGTACCATGGTGAATCCAGCAACCTTGTTGCCCGATTTCTTATTGTGAGGAAGTGAAAGAGGAAGTTGATCATGATTGTTTGGATGTGATGGAAATGTGTACAAAACCAAGGCTTGACCTCCTTGACGTTCCACTGGAAGAGTCAGATTTTGTACTGTTTGTTGATGGGTCATGTTTGAGAAGGGAGAATGGAGAACTGATGTGTGGCTATGGTGTATGTACTGTGTCAGGTATCATAGAAGCTTCCTGTCTAAGAGGAGTTAAGTCTGCCCAAATAGCTGAACTATTTGCATTGACGAGGGCATGTAAATTTGGGAAGAAATTGAGAGTAACCATATTTACGGACAGTCAATATGGTTTCGGAGTTGTGCATGATTTCGGCCAATTGTGGCTACGGAGGGGATTTCTGACTTCTTCAGGATCTCCCATAAGAAATGGCAAAGATGTTAAAGAGCTATTGGAAGCATTACAATTGCCAAAAGAAACTGCAGTGGTCAAATGTGCCGCACATAAGTCAGGAAATGATTATGTGACATTGGGCAATAGGTACGCTCACCAAGTGGCACAATTTTGTGCAAGACATACAATGTCTTTGAACAGAGGGATGGAAAAAGAAGTTACCAATTGCCAACAAATGTTTTTCTCTGCTTTTGAAACATGGGATGAAGTTAGGCAATTACAAGATGAGGCATACATGAAGGAAAGGGAACGCTGGATCAAAACAGGATGCACAAGAAGGGTTGACGATAAAGTGTGGGTGTGTCCAGATGGTAGACCAATAATGCCAGATAGCTTATCACAAAGGGCTAGGGTATATCATGGAATAGCACACGTTGGGAGGGACGCCATGATCAGACACTTTAGATAGATGTGGTTTAATCCTAAGTTCAGGATAGTTGCAGAGAGCCTCTGCCAAAGATGTTTGACCTGCCAAGTACAAAACCCAGGAAGGAAGACAGTGGTTAGTTGGGGAAAAATTGGAAAAGCAGAAGGCCCATTCACAAGATTGCAATTAGACTTCATTGAGTTGCCACCAAGCAACGGGTTGAAGTATGTTCTTGTCATTGTTTGTCTGTTTTCTCGATGGGTAGAAGCCTATCCCACGAGAAGGAATGACAGCCTCACAGTTGCTAAACTACTGTTGAGAGCTTATACCGAGATTTGGATTTCCAGTCACTTTGGAATCAGATAGAGGACCTCATTTTAATAATGAGATAATTAAATTAATTTGTGAAGCTTTCAAAATTGAACAGAAATTACATTGTGCCTACCGACCAGAAGCCTCTGGAGTGGTTGAACAGCTTAATGGCACGATTAAATCAAGGTTAGGAAAAGTGTGTGCATCCACTTCACTGAAATGGCCTGATGCTTTGCCTATTGTATTGATGAGCCTTAGAAGCATTCCTGATCGAAGAACAGGATCGAGTCCACACGAAATCCTCATGGGAAGAGCAATGAGACAAGCATTTATACCTGGAAACAAATTGATGAATATAACTGATGATTTAATATTGGAATATTGCAAAGGACTGGCTGTTCTGGTACGTTCCGTCTCTCAAAGTACAACGCAAAAAATCCATAGATGATGGATCATAAGAACCTAGCCAGGGCGAGATTAGGGCTTTGTCCTAATTTGGGTGCGCCACCACAGAAAAGAAAAATGTATTTTCTTGAGTCCCCTCACTCACCCAGGGTTGCCCCTAGGTGACATGCTTCATCATTGGGGCCTTCCCAAGCATCTATTGCTTGGGACGTGCTGCGACTTGCGGGAATTACGTAGGAGCACTTGTTGTGTGAATCTATGTGTAGTGCAGTGTATGGGGGGGGGGGTGGTGTATGTGCTAGTTAAAAGTACCTAACTAGTAAGCTAAAAAAAATTATTCCTGCTCCTAGTTGGTAGGATAAAAAGGGGTAAATAAAAGGAAAGACAACTTATGTGGTTATGATTCCTAATATTCCGTCGACACCTAAAATAAAGGTGAAAAAAGGAATGTAGAGTGCACATCTATTGTATGCGCATTTCTGTCATACATACGGTTAACGCTGTACCCGTAGTATTTTGTTAGTAGCAGTAAGATGCGGTCGAAGCCTGGGACTTACAGGTCATACTGACGGAGGGCTGCCGAGCACAGGTTCTACAGGCCCCTCCACCCAGGTAGACCATGGGGCATATTACTGCTACTAACAAAATACTACGGGTACAGCGTTAACCGTATGTATGACAGAAATGCGCATACAATAGGTGTGCACTCTACATTCCTTTTTTCACCTTTATTTTAGGTTTTACATGGAGTGGTACACATGGATTAGTTACTTACCTGTAATCCTAGTTCTCTTCCAGGGTATACTCATCAAAGTCATAAGCACTGAATTATCCCCGCCCATCTGCGGGATCCCGGAGCATATAGAAATATACATATATATATATGAGTATGTTGGGGGATCACAAGTGCATAGCACTTCCGCGACATACATATATACATGTATATAAATACATAAATATGCAGCCTAACAAATTCCAATAAGGCAAAATGCCAAAATTACAAAGGTTTTCCCTGTACAGACAATCTCCTATATACACTCTGTAATAGAGAACATACACTGTAATAGTGTTATGCAAGAAAAACCTTTATTTTCAGAAAAGAAAACATGTAATAGCAGGCAGTTGGCCCATAGGCTGCATAGCTGAATAAATATCACCGTACAGTAAAACACTGGCACCTTGCCTTTAAGGCTTCCAAGAACTTGGACACTTTGCCTTTAAGGCCTCCAGGAGACCCTCTGCTCCCATCATGCACCACAGGTGACAGTTAGGTCAGTTCTTTTTGCACGGTGTACTAACTTGTAACAATTACTAAAAATGCTCGTCCGGGAGGCGGGAGGGTTGCTTATGACTTTGATGAGTATACCCCTGGAAGAGAACTAGGATTACAGGTAAGTAACTAATCCTTCTCTTCCAGGGGATACTCATCAATAGTCATAAGCACTGAATAGAGTAGCAAGCCCATACCCACTACCTCGCGGACGAGCAAATAGTATTATAAAACAGATTATCTTAACATGACATTAAGCAAATAAATTCCTCAGTGAGGCTTGTCCCACTTGGGCATCCTCCTGAGCATCTGAATCTAAACAGTAATGGCGAGAGACAGTATGAACAGACCGCCATGTAGCTGCTTTGCAGATTTCTGCTATAGGGACGTTCCTGAGGAGGGCCGTAGTAGAGGCCTTTCCTCTGGTTGAATGCGCTTTAGGCCTTCCCTGAAGAGACTTATTAGCTAATTGATAGGCTAGAGATATGCAGGAGACTATCCATCTTGAAATAGACCTTTTAGAGGATGCCAATCCTGTATTAATGGGGCCGTAGTTGACAAACAAGCGGTCCGTCTTTCTTATTACCTTGGTCTTATCCAGATAAAACCTCAACACCCTCTTAAGGTCTAACGAGTGTAAGGCCCTTTCAGGAGGTGTAGAAGGATTAGAGAAGAAGGTAGGCAAAGTGATAACCTGATTAATGTGGAAATCTGAAACCACTTTTGGCAGAAAACTTGGATGAGTTCTGAGAACTACCCTATTTGAGTGAAAAACAGTGTAGGGTTCCTTACAACATAATGCTTGTATCTCGCTGACTCTACGAGCCGACGTGATAGCAACCAAAAAGCCACTTTCCAAGACAAGTGCTGCAAAGAGGACTTGTGTATTGGTTCAAAAGGTGCGCCCATCAGTTTGGTAAGGACCACATTGAGCTCCCAAGGAGGAGAAGGGGCTCGTACTGGTGGGCATACCTTTTTAACCCTTCAAGAAAATCTTTCACCACTGGCATTTTGAAAAAGAAACCTGTGAAGGTGATTTTCTATATGCCGTTATTGCTGCTAAGTGTACCTTGATAGATGTAAACTGCAGGCCCGACTTAGCCAGGTGTAAGAGATACGGCAAAATGACCTGTTCCTGCCCTCTAACTGGGTCATGACCATTATTCAAACACCATAAGTAAAAACGTTTCCACTTGAAAGCGTAGGAAACCCTGGTAGAAGGTCTTTTCGCTTCCTTAAGTATGTTCATACAGTCCGCTGGCAAGTCTAAGTGACCATACTGCAAGACTTCAGGAGCCATGCTGTCAGCCTGAGGGAAGGAAGGTTGGGGTGAAACACTCTCCCCTGGCTCTTGGATAGTAGGTCCGGACGACAAGGCAATCTCTGTTGCGGAACTTCGGAAAGTTGTAGAAGATCCGGATACCACCACTGGCGTGGCCACTCCGGAGCGATCAGAATCATCCTGGAGTTGGACTTGTAGAACTTCGTGATCACTGCTGGAATGAGAGGCAGTGGAGGAAAAGCGTAGAGTAAGCTCTGAGACCATTTTATCAACAGAGCATTCCCGCTTGAACCTGGTTGGTGATACCTGGACGCGTAGACGGGGCATTTGGCGTTTGTTGCATCTGCGAACAAGTCTATGTCCGGCACACCCCATCTTTGAAAGATATCCTGAGCCACTTCGGTGTTTAGCACCCAGTCGTGCGCTTCTACGAATTCTCTGCTTAGGAAGTCCGCCTGTACATTTAGGACGCCCGGCACATGGACAGCCGTGATGGTGAGATGCCGTGCCAGAAGCCACTTCCAAATGGCTTGTGCCTCCCGAGACAGAATTCTGGACCTGGTGCCTCCCTGCTTGTTCAGATAAAACATCGTCGTGGTGTTGTCTGTCTGAATCAAGAGGGAGTTGGACTGAAGAGAAGGAAAGAAGGATTTTAGGGCTAGTTGGACAGCCCTCAACTCCAGAAAATTGATATGGTATCCCTTTTCTTTGTCCGACCATAGCCCTTGCACTTGAAGGTGATTCATATGAGAGCCCCAACCTTGCAGGGGAGGCGTCTGTCACTATAGTTTGAGTCGGAGTCTCTTGATGGAAGGGAACACCTTTCATTAGATGTGATCGCCTTGTCCACCACACAATGGAGTCCCTGGCAGACTGGGGTAGAGTGATCCGATCCTCCCAGCTGCCCGAAGCTTGCACCCACTGGTCCTCCAGAGCTTGCTGCAGGGGACGCATGTGCAATCTGGCATTGGGAACTATGAAGATGCAGGAAGCCATCGAACCCAGGAGAGAGGACACTTGTCGGACTGTTGGGTGGCGAATCCGCAGGAGTTCTCTGCATTTGATCCTGATTGATGAAAACCTCTCCGCCCGAAGGACACACGCTTGCTTCCGCGGTGTCCAGCGGCGACCCTAGGTAGTGAATGTTCTGGGTCGGATTGAGAATCGATTTTTGAAATTGACTCGTAGACCCAACTTGTTCATTAACTGGAGACTGTAGGAGAGATGAGACTGAAGCAGGGAAGGAGTTGCACTCTTCAGAAGCCAGTCGTCCAGATACGGGTAAACAAATATTTTGTGTCTGCGGAGAAAAGCTGCCACCACTGCCATGCACTTTGAAAAAGTCCGTGGGGCTGACTTCAGTCCGAAAGGTAGGACTCGGAACTGGAAGTGACGTAGAGCAACCTGAAAACGGAGAAATTTTCGATGTTTTCTGGACACTGGAATGTGGAAATAAGCGTCCTGCAGATCTATGGAGCACATCCAGTCTCCTTGATGTAGATGGGGAAAGATCTGGTGAAGGGCAAGCATTCGAAATTTCTCTTTGCGGATGTATTTGTTCAAGATGCGCAAGTCCAGAATTGGTCTGAATTCTACTGTCGGACCTTTTTTTCTGACCAGGAAATATCGAGAGTATATTCCCTGACGCCTCTGATGAACAGGGACGTATTCTATGGCTTTTTCTGTAGAAGACCGTTTACCTCCTCGTGTAAAATGTGATGACACAAGCGGACTCGTCCTTCTGGAGGAACCGAAGGAGGTGGGATCTTGAACCGTAGCAAGTATCCATCTTGAACAATGTTCAACACCCATTTGTCGATGGTTATGTTTCTCCACTCCTCCAGATGTAATGCGATACTTCCTCCTACCGGAGTGGAACACGTGTCTAGAGGAAGCACTCCCTCATTGTTTTGATGGTTGCTTTGAGGTAGAGGCCTGCTGTCTATTGGTCCCTCTTCCTCTTCCTGGTCTCCGTTGGTGGAAGTGAGACCTCTGCTGCTGCTGACCCTGAGCCGACCATTGAGGGGTTTGAACCCTCTGTTGGAACGGGCGTTTATCATAGGGACGGGAGCGCCTACGGAATTCCTTCCGTTTTTCGAGACCCACAGCTTTCACCGTGTCCAGCTCTGCTTTCATCTTTGCCATTTCTTCGTCCGCATGCGGCCCGAAGAGAGAAGACCCGTTGAAAGGCAGGTTGGTTATCTTCCGCTGGACATCGGGTTTGAGGCCAGTCAAGCGTAACCAAGCAGAACGCCTCGAACAGATACCATGGGAGTATCCGTGGGCAGCCAGATCAGATGAGTCAGCGGAAGCACTAATCACCTGATTAGCCACTAGACCTCCCTCTTGTAGAATTTCTCTAAAGTCTTGCTGGTCCTCTTTTGGGAGTTTGTCTGCAAAACGTCCCAGTGAATCCCACAAGGATCTATCATACCTCCCCAGCAGAGCGGAGGAACTGGAGACCTTCATGATAGAAGCTGAAGTGTTGCACATCCTTCTACCTAAAGAATCCATCAGTTTACTATCCTTATCCGGAGGCGCTGAGGAGGAAGACATAGCTGAGTGCGTCTTTCTAGCCGCCGCCACAATGATGGAATCCGGAGGAGGATCCGATCTAAGGAACAACGGATCTTGGTCCGGAGCCTTGTACTTTTGGCTATTCGGGAAGGAACAGCTCCCACCGTTGCCGGTGTCAAAAAGTTTGCATAGCAGGTTCGAGAAGGCCTGGGACAAGAGGAAGCAAAGGCCGAGTCGAGGAGCGATGATGAAGAGTCTCAAAAATCACTGAGGAGGTAACAGTCGGGACATACATAGAAATGTTCAGCTTATTCGCTCCTCTACAGAGAACTTCACTAAAAGTGCTGAGGTCATCGATTGGAGAAACTCTTGACGGAGGTGTAGCTGTCAAAGTTGGAGAATAGTCTCTGATAGAGGACCTGGTGGAAGAAGACCGGGTGGGAGACCTATGCCGCCTTCTCTTCGGAGAAGAATGATAAGAGCGAGATCTGTCCCTTGATCTAGCATGGAGAGCATGTGAAGATCGTGATCTGCTTGGAGTCCTCCTTCTGGAAGAAACCACAGTCGATGATCTTGATCTTCTAGGCGTTTTAGGGGATGGAGAATCCCTGGACAAGCGTGAAGGAGAATAGGTACGGGAAAAATCAGACCCCGGGCTACTGCGGGCCCTAGGCTTCCTGCGCCGTGCATCTTCACCAACCACCGGAGAGCCTTCCGGGGAGATCTGGACAATATGCAGTCCTGGAGAAGATCCCGATTTTGACGATAGAGATGCAGCTCTAACCTCATCCGAGGCAACAGCAGGCTCTTTAGCTCTCGACGTCGAGCGCCTCGGCGTCGACCTTTGTTTTTCCTCGACGTCGACTTCTCCCTTGACGAGGGATGATGTCTAGGAGGAGTTAAGGACTTCGCTGCCCTCGACGGCGACCTCACCTCCCTCAAAGGTGTCCTCGACGTCGACCGTCTACTCAGGGACTTCGACGTCGAACGCACTCGCCTCCTCGACGTCAATAGCCTCGCCGTCTTCGACGCCGACTGGTCTCGCGGCACCCTTGCCGTCGGCAAACTTCTCGACGTCGACCTACGGGGAGGTGACGGAGAGTGCCTTGACGTCGATGGATGTCTCGGCGTCGATGGATGTTTTGGCGTCGATCGGTCTTTGCCATGGCTATACCTCGAGCCCGAGGTAGCATGCTTCGACGTCAATACCTTTCTCGACGACGGAGACTCACGCCGTCTCGGCGTCGGAGATTGTGTTGGTCGCTTCTTCGACGGCGGCAACGACGTCGACGGTGAACAGTCCGGAATCTGCCGTTTCCTCGATGTTGAAGAGGCAGAATGATGCTGGCGTCGATGTTCTTGAAGAGAGGAGGGCTCTTGACACGCAAGGCCACTTCCCAGCCGGGTTTTTCCTCTCTCGATCACAGCCTGAAGGCGAATCCTCTCCCTGTCGCGAAGAGTCCTCGTAGAAAACTTACTACAATGGTAACAAGTGTCAGGCTTGTGACTGGAAGGAAGACAGGCGATACACACAGAGTGTGGATCAGAGATGGCCATCTTCTTTCCACAGGATGGACATTTTCGAAAAAGAGCTGGCATTCTGACAGAAAAAGTTTGAAATTTTGTCAGAGAATGATAATAAAACACTGCCAGCACAGGAAAATCGCAAAAAACCAAAGAAGAAAACAATTCCTGACAGAAAAGTCAGAAAAACTGTCGAGCTCAAGCTCCAGGATCCTCATAGAAGGAGCCGGAAAAAGAACTGACCTAACTGTCACCTGTGGTGCATGATGGGAGCAGAGGGTCTCCTGGAGGCCTTAAAGGCAAAGTGTCCAAGTTCTTGGAAGCCTTAAAGGCAAGGTGCCAGTGTTTTACTGTACGGTGATATTTATTCAGCTATGCAGCCTATGGGCCAACTGCCTGCTATTACATGTTTTCTTTTCTGAAAATAAAGGTTTTTCTTGCATAACACTATTACAGTGTATGTTCTCTATTACAGAGTGTATATAGGAGATTGTCTGTACAGGGAAAACCTTTGTAATTTTGGCATTTTGCCTTATTGGAATTTGTTAGGCTGCATATTTATGTATTTATATACATGTATATATGTATGTCGCGGAAGTGCTATGCACTTGTGATCCCCCAACATACTCATATATATATGTATATTTCTATATGCTCCGGGATCCCGCAGATGGGCGGGGATAATTCAGTGCTTATGACTATTGATGAGTATCCCCTGGAAGAGAAGGGGCTGGTCCCCATGCTGTCCTGAGGAAGAGGTGTAGGGGACACCTCGAAACATGTCGACGGAATATTAGGAATCATAAACACATAACAGTTGTCTTTCCTTTTATTTACCCCTTTTTATCCTACCAACTAGGAGCAGGAATAACATTTTTTAGCTTACTAGTTAGGTACTTTTAACTAGCACAAACACCACTCCCCCCCCCATACACTGCACTACACATAGATTCACACAACAAGTTCTCCTACGTAATTCCCGCAAGTCGCAGCACGCCCCAAGCAGTAGATGCTTGGGAAGGCCCCAATGATGAAGCATGTCACCGAGGGGCATCCCTGGGTGAGTGAGGGGACTCAAGAAAAGACATTTTTCTTTTCTGTGGTGGCGCACCCAAATTAGGACAAAGCCCTAATCTCTCCCTGGCTAGGTTCTTATGATCCATCATCTATGGATTTTTTGCGTTGTACTTTGAACATACAGGAGGTAGAACCTAGCCCCGATCCTCCTTCTCCCTCCTTTTTGATGAACGTTCTGTGTCTCACCAGGTTGGAGAAGATCAAAACGCAGCACAGCCAAATCAGGACACAAATCATGAGCTTGGAGACTGGGTCGTGATAAAGAAGCATATGAGGAAGCCGTGCTTGGAACCCAGATGGAAAGTACCTCATCAAGTCATTTTGGTCACGACAACAGCAGTGAAGTGTGCTGGGGTTCCGAATTGGATCCACGCCAGTCATACTCAAAGAGTCCCAAGTCCACCTGATCGACCAGAGCAGCAACCGGTAGAACAAAGAAAAGAACCAGAAGCTGAAAGTTGTGAAGTCGAAGAAATCAGAGAAACAGACTCTGAAGAACGCATTGACGATGAACAACTAAGTACAAGTCAAGTAGAGTGGTTACCAGATACTGGGACTGAAGAGACTGCTGTAGAGACCCGAAGAGAGCTTGAACTTGAAAGACCAGAACGGAATCCAGAAAAATCTGTTGCAGAAATCCCAGAGTCAGCCCAGTCAGAAATAGTAGAAGAATTTAGTGCAGAGAGTTTAGACCAAATTCAGTTACAAGAAGAAAAGGAAGAGAAATCGATTACCGAAAGTTCAAAACAAGCTCAGTTAGGAGAAGAGAAAGAATCAGCTGAAGAAAATGTAGGTCAGAGGCAGGCAGAAGAAGAGAAGAATAGAAAGTCAAGAACAAGAACAAACAGAAGAAGAAAAAGTAGAGAATTCAGAACAAAACCAACAAAAGGAAAGAGAAAATAAAAGGACACTTGAAATAGGTGAAGAAGGTGAAAAGGCAGTACAGACAAAAAGAGTTAGAAAAGAAGAACGTTGGCCAAGTGGAGTGAAAAGACAGATACATTCTTAGAAGAAAAACAGGGAAAGAACTAGAGCAGGTAGATGACGTGTCAAGTAAGGCTGAACAAGAACATACCAGAAGAAGAACATTGAGGTCGTCAAAAAGAGTGAAGGTTCCAAGTAGAAAGTACAAGGCTCCAGAGTGGACATATATCATACTTGAGGATTTTGAAAATCTTGATCTGAATGAAGAAGCAAAAGGTGGCACTTATGAAGGGTCTGATGAAAGGGAAATAAGACCACCTTAAAGGAAAGACGTTTTGCATAAAGGTGGATTCTATTGAGAAAATATTGAAACAAGGACCATAAAAGAAAGGCTGACTAGAGCGGAAAGCTTTTGAAGTGTGGGATCACACAAAGATTTAAGTATTTTTCTTGAAGAAACTAAATTTAGAATTTATTTTAGCAACTAAAAATGGCAGAATTAAAAGTGACTGAACATCCAAAATCTAACTTAAAACAACGGTGTGTTAAATGTTGTCTATGTAGTATTACTTTATTAATCTTGATGTGGTTATTATTAACACTTGTGATACCAGTCCTAATGGTAACTAATAACAAGAATAATACAAATGTCAGTGAAAAGGTGAGTGTGGTTACTAAGAGAACTACTACTACAGAATTAACAGAGTTGGATAAAAGCATGTATTATCATGATAAATCAAATAGTGATTCGTCATTAAATGTGTTCACTAAACTTTTGTATCATTATGTAGAGACAATGGATGTGAGTGACTTATGTTTGCATGAAGCTACCTACTTCTGTCTCGGAGGGTGTGACATATCACCACCTTCCATTAACATATGGTGTGTCTTGTAGTGTTGTAACTAGTTTGTTTTATGCTACTGGTAGGTTGTAGTATTATTACAGCAACATGGATTTAGTATTTTCAGAAATTCCTGTTAGAAGAAATATGAATCCAGTACTTAGCGCTAGAAATGCAGAGTTTATGGGAGAATTCTTTCTAACAACAAATCCCATTGACACAACACATGCACATAGAAATAATTTAACTTGCCTTTTGCATGATGGAGAAAATAATTTTTTAATTTAGTAGAAGAAAGAAGGCAGGATTTTCAAAAGAAAGCGGTTGAGCAGAAATCCCATGTACCTCCATGGGCTGCTTTAGAAGGGGAATATAAGAAAGGCAAGGCTCATGCTGCAATGTTCCTGGACTTATCGAAGTTGGGGAAATTCTGTCTTCATAGATTAAAAACGGAGTATAATAGTATATTCATTGGTACTAGTGAATGTGAACATACCTTCCTAATAATGGGGGGATGGGGACTAAAAGGAGGAACTGATCCTGTATTTCCGGGAGTTTATTATGTGAGCGGTAAAAATGCCTATTGTAGGTTACCTGCACGATGGTATGGCAGTTGTTACATTGCCATTGTATTTCCAAAGGTATATCACATTAATAAGAACAATGAAATGAATGACATAAGTAAAGGACTAACAAGAAATAGAAGAGCAAGTTTTTCAGAAATAATAGGTGATATATTTGGTGCATTGATACCGTCAGTTAGGGTCACATTAAATTCACACAAGATACGTCTATTGTCCACTGTAGTTGACTGTTTATCAACGGATACGGCTGGAGGATTCTTAATGATCAATACTGAAATGGTTGCGATCAGATCTATGGTTTTGCAAAATAGACTTGCCCTTGATATTCTTTTGGCAAAAGAGGGTGGAGTCTGTGGCATGTTGAAAGTTCAACACTGCTGTACATATATCCCGGATAAAAGTAAAGGTATTGAGGGATATATCAAGAATATTACGAAGATTCATAATGATTTGACCCAAATGGAGGTTGACGGTGCATGGGAAAGATTTAGTAAAAGTCTTTCGAAAATAGGTAGATGGTTTTCCACTTTTGGAAATAGCTTATTAGGAAAAAAGTAATCCCTATGGTTTCAATAGCATTAGTGATATTAATGATAGTAATGATCTATAAATGCTGTAAGGGAAAATTGAGAACAAAGTCAATGATTGAAATGAAGAACAAAAGATTGGGAAGAAAGAGAAAATGGGAGGAGTTAGAGGAAATGAAGGACAATCTATATGGTAGAATGAAGGAGATGAACATAAAAGAGAAAAATAAAGAATGTGTAAAAACCAATGTAGAAACTAAAATTTAGTGATAAAATTGGCAATTGGTAATGAGGGGTATTTTATGATGGCTCTAAAATGCCATCAGAGGGGGATTGATGGAGCAAGGATTCGAGAAAAAGAAACTTGCTCGGATCAACCCCTCATTAACAAGTACTAATCATTTTGAATAGTAGATAAGAGAAAATTAACACACACAACATTCATATATGGGGAAAGGAGCTTAATGCTGCTTAGTTAACAAAGAATAATTTGCCGCATAACTAAAATCCTGCTTGAAACCGAAAAACGTTCTGCGCATGTGCGAACTAGTGCCACGCAAATAATCATGTGATTAACCCATGTGAGAGGGAAACTCTCACGCATGCGCAAGAGTTAGTAACTGTAGGTCTCAAGGCACCGCGTGCCTGGCATATGTTTGCTTGAATCTAAAGAGAGCTATCACTGCTAATGCTTTTGCTTAACAAAGAAGAAAATAACATGGGATAGAGTAGAAGTGGGTGGTGAACAGTGCTAATTACATATTTGAGAAATTAACATTTGTTTAGGATTCCTTTATTAATAGTGCGCGTTTGGGCCTGATGTGCTAAGCAAAAGAAAAGATGGCGGATGAAACGTAATGCAAGCCGAGTCTGCGCACTGAAGTTTTGAAGTGAACTATTGACCGAAGCATTGACGGGCTGCCAAGAGCCAAGGACGGGTTCCTGAGAAAATTGCTCTTCGACTGTTGAATTATATAAAATTTGTATCTAATTTGTTTTGTAAGTGTATGGGAAAGGAAGTTTCCCTGAAATCTGAATAAATTAAATGGGATGGGTTTTGCTAAACAAAGAATTAGTTAAGAAATAAAGAATGACCGCATGAGGTGATGACAACTCCCCTGCCCCTGCCCAATCAGAGTCCACGGTTCACGAATACTTGCAACTTTTGAGGGTGGGACATGCAGAATTAAAGAGTATAATTTGGGTGATTTGAAGTTAAGACTTATTCCAAACTGACATACCACCAAGACGAAGACACACACAACAACATTATTAGACGAGAGCTGCTGCTGGAGAAGAACAGACTGGGAAGATTCAATATTAAAAGACAGCCTGATTAGGTTGAAGAATTGCGGAAGAATATCGAGGAGGGAGAGAGTGTAAGAGAGGGATGCGTTCCGGTGCATCAGGTTCTAGAGAAGTGTAGTAAGTATAATTCCATCCTGCACCTGTCCTGTAGTCTTTGTCTCCTGACTCTCCATCAGGTGACCTCCACCAATCCTTTTGGCCAGGGGTTGGGTTTCCTCATTTCACCACTTGGTAAATAGAATTTCATCTTAATTTGCATATTCTTTGCAAAGTGTGAATTATTGTGCCTTTTGTCTCTTCATCTATCACTCCTAATGCGTTGAGGTTGTTGAATGTGTTTGTGTATCTGAAGGTTATTTGATAAATGAATTTCTCTCCCATCAAAGTTGATGGAGTTTGCACTGTGAATCTGTACAAATGAGCGTTCATTTTGAATGAGTTATTAGATAAAATTAATTGAATCTTACCCGGAGTCTGTGATTATTTTACTGACTGCTATAAGATAGATCAACAAATTTGTTAATATCACCATCAACTACTCGACTAATGGTCCATTGACCAAAGAAAGTGTGTTGATCCGTGAAGATTAGTTAGAAATTGACTAATTCAGATCAAAGTGAAACAAACGTGACCCCCACAGCGGAATAGCCAGGAAAGATCGATATAAGAATTAGGAGTATGAGCCCAGTGTGAGTAAATCCGTTTGATTTGTGAAGATGTTTTAACCTGGCCTTCCGCTGGATCATAGCTACCATGTTCTAAGACTACAGGAGTCAACCTCACTCAAGAAAAGATTCCCGACTTCCATCCTGAACATGTGAATACTCCATTGCAACCCTGCAGTGGACTGAGCAGTAGCAGTAGGAACTGCCAAAAACCCATGACATCACTATGGCAACTCACTCTACCTCGAGCAATGAGCAACAATGGACAATTTACAGTTCAGGCAACCACAGTCTGTTTTAAGAACAGCTTGGAGCAACTTGCAAGTTGGGCCATATTTCTCATAAATATTATGCACAGCATATTAATGAGACTGTGATTCCACTAAGATTACTGCTGCTAGTTGTGCTTATATTGTCAGCTGTAGCTTATCACCAACTGTAACTTAGTGAATATGACTGTTTAGTCTGGTTAGTCCCTTTTTTAATAGCTGGTATTTTAACACCTAACAAATACAGGGGTGGTATTAATACATTTCCCCAATGAGGAGCCATAACTTGCACCTTCAAGTGGTCCCCCAAATCATACCTGTATTGGCAAAGTAAGGAAATGTCTATTGGCCACTGGGAGTAAAGAGCCTGCTGTTTGTAAATGCAACACTTTGAAATGGGAGAACATTGAAATGAAGAGTTAACTTAATCATTAAGGTAACTTTCCATTTCAATTTTCCTAAATGTCAATCAGAAACATCATTTTGTTCACAGCTCCAATATTAAGTTGGCAAGGACTTTCATTTAAGAGTTAGATACCTCAGTGCTTCAGTTGTTCAGCTCTGTTGTTCAGCTCTCGGAGTACTGCTCGTTATCAGGCCCTGCTATTTGCAGCCTGATGACAATAATGTAAAATGAACACAGTCTTCCCTTAACTTCGAAAGGAACATATGACTGTGCTTATTTAAAAATTAGCTCAAGGCTGTGAGCTACTCTGAAGGTGTCTGTGAGCTACTGGTAGCTCGCACTCGACTGTTTGGAGACACCTGAACCAGAGACTCAACTGGGGACACTAAACAGCTATAATATGGTGCCAAGAGGCGCAACACTGGTCACTTGAAGTCATACTCAGTTTAATAAAGTTCAAACGACATAAATGGGTAACACTGTATAACTTGAGATACTTAAGGAGAATGGGGTCATGTCAATGAAATGTTTGACATGATCACTAATAGTTGATAGATCTCCAGACAAAAGGCATCCTTTAGAAAATGTAGTTTGACATATTAGTAATAGAACAAGACCATTGTCAAACAAAAGAAAACGTTATTCAGAATGTGGTCACTGAGAAAATTAAATCAAACCATTGCCAATTTTACATTCTGATCTGTAATACAGCTAGTTTAAGTATGGAGAAGTCAATCCTTAACATTAGGAACATCTTAATTTAACTTGCACAGGATAAAAGGGCATACCTTAACAATTTTCAGTTTGTGTCTAGGGCTGGCTCTGTAAAACACGGCGACCTGTAGAATGAGCAAGTGAATAAAAAAATTGGAAATTCAATATGAGATAGTTGCATTTTCATTGCACCAGTGTTCTAATATAACATGCTCAAACAGAGCAAGGCGGTATATAAATATAAAAATTTAAATCCTAAGGGGGGAAAAAAAAAAATCAAACAAAATCTGGAGAAAGTGGATTTATTAAATGTTCAATTAAGTTAAGAATAATGTTAATCATAGAATCTCTTATAGAAAATAATATAGCACAGAGAATACACATGTGGCAGATATTCAATTTCAACTTAGTAAAACTTACAATTACTTTCAATTTTCAAATATAATGTTGGTAGACTATCCTAGTATCTCATACCATGGACATTCCCCTTTTTCAGGGAAAGAATTACAAACTTAAAAATGAATCAAATAAAGACACAGTACCTTAGTTCTTTTTGTCACACTTAGGTAGACATAAAAGACCGACTAGCAGAGCAATGTACTTTTATTTTTCAACCGAGTATTTTCTGATATTGGTGTGTAAGCAGTTTTATGGATTGCTCTTACAAATAGCCTATGGGCCTGATTTAGAGATTGGTGGATAGATACTATGTCACAAGCGTGACAGATATCTCGTCCGCCTTACTACAAGTGCCACTGCATATAATGCATTTGTAATGAGGATCATGGAATATCTACCACATCTGCCAAACTCTAAATCAGGCCCTAGATGTTTAAGGACTATTTCTGTTTCCAATACTAGTGAAAGTTCCTGCTCTACACAATATTTTTGTTTACTCAATCTTGATGCATTTATGTTTATTCTTTTGACTGTTTTTAACCAGTGCCTCTACATTTTAATTGTGTTCCTTTAACACAAATATTTTTAGTCCTGATAGAATGTACTTGCCAAAACCGTGTTGTGTCTGTAACAAAATCATTGTGCTTACAGATCATACAGGCAAATGCAAGTATTATCTACTTTCAGATATGGACACATCGCTGGGAAAATTGGGCTTATATTTTCCTTCCTGAAGGCTAGACATACCACAAGTCTGGAAGCTCGCTGTAGCATTAAATGACAAGCCAGGAGACAGGACTTTATCTGATGTTCCTTGTCTGTTAGAACTGAGAGGTAGTCTTAACAACAGAAAAGCCAATTTCCATTGTGTCACAGCGTATTCTTTTGGCTCACTACTATTACTAATGTAGTGACACAAAAGGTGACTAGATATCTCTGTTCCAATAAAGGAATCCTCACCAGTATCTGCAGAGAACTGTTTCAAATTTCTGGAGAGCCATGTTGAGTGTTGACTTTAGCTTTCATAGTGCTGGCATTATTGGGAACACTTAACTAGAAACTAGAGCAACATCATTTGAAAGAATAAGAGGTCTATCGCTGCCCAGCCAAGGACAATGGCAGTCTCATCTTCATGTGATCTGGAGGAACAGAAGTAGCATTGCTAAGTCTCCTTAAAAATGGAACAAATTATTAGCTTATTCAGAGGAAAGCTGCCATTAGGTTCATCACAGGAGTCAGTGAAAGTCAGACTTTGTTGGCTCATACTCTCCTTTACTGTGTTTTACAGCTGATCCTCAGATCACAGTCAAAAGTTTTGACATCTGCAGTATTTAAATTGTGCCTCAATTAGAGCACTCATTTACAACTTCCTTTTTGTAACCTGTTAACATTTGTATTTGTAAAACAGGTGATGCATAGCCCTCATCTTAAATGGGCACTTTGAATTTCAGAACAACAAGAAAGCTTCTGGTCTTCTGTAATAAAAAGCAATCTGCGCAAGCGAGTTCTCACTTAATTGTTTGTAGTATAAAACTATTTTAACAGAAAGGTAATGGGGTTCTGCCAGGTTTCCGAGAGCTAATTCAACTAGATGTTACGTAAAATATTTACAACTGATGATCTGAGAAACATGCCCTTTGTATAGCTATGTTAAGCAGCCAAGTGGAGAGCAATACATACATGTTGAAAGCATTACCGCTAAGACTGACATTAGGAATGATTTTGAGTTGGGATTGGCTTTCATTACAAATCTTTTCAAATACTTTGGGTCTTTACGTACCTTCCTGCTCTACTTTATTTTTCTTCCGTACAGTTTTTAGGTCTCGGGCCCAGCGTTGCAGTGCGCAACGCTGCTCGCGCAGCGCAAGACCTCTTGTATGGGCTTCAGAAAGCTAACCACACGCTCGTGCGTATGGTTTTGCTTTTGGAAGCCCACATTGGCTGTAGCGTGCTTTTTTTTTTTAATTTAAACGGCACGCAATTGGGCAAAGGCGGGCGCATGTCCCGCCTTTGCTCCGCCCATTCTTGTCCGTGTCTAGGACGCGCATCAGCGCGCGGCACAGACGACAGGCTCCTTCGCCCCCCCCGCTCCTCTGTGGTGCGCGCGCACCACTGGTTTCGATTCCCGCGTTCGGCTCCTCTGTGGTGCGCGCGCACCACATGTTTCGATTCCGTGCTTGTTAATATCGGTGTTCGTTTTATTTATTTTAATTCTTTTTCTTCGTTGGTGTGTATTATTTTATCGTCGTTACGGTACGCTTAACTTATTTTTTTAGAAGTCGCTGCCGTTATCTATTTATATACAACTACACCGAATACTCCTACGGATTTGAAAAGATAAATTGCGGTCATAAGAAACTGAGGTGAGTCAGACGTTTAGCATGTGGTTGTTGGAATCTATTTTTATATGTTGGTATACGTGTTAAGCAAAAGAGGTGTATGAATGATTTATGCGGTTGGCTGGATACTGGAATGTGGAATTTTCTATTGATTGGGTGCAATAAAAACTTGGAGACCCTTTACCCGCTGCTCTGGTGGGCTATCCATTAGTCGGGCACCTGTGTAGCGCGGACGCCTCCGCCCTTGTGTCTGATGCTCTCTGCGCCCGATGATACCTTGCGGTTCTATAGACTGTCCCTATGTCTCGCTGTCCACAGCCGTCTACTCCGTCACCTGTGCATAACCTTGCCCTGTGGCGGCACCCAATATCCCTCTGCATGGACCACCCTCGCGCAGCGCCCTCGGGTCTTTCCCCCACCCTGTGCCCTTTGGCCCGCTTGGCTAGCTAACTTGAGCCGGCAAAGGTGCGGGAGGAGGAGGCGCGGGGGAGATGCCTCAATGCGCAGCAGAATTGCATCAGACGCTTCCTCAGAACCTGCCTGAAGCGGCGGATGAGGGAGTGGCCCGCTACCGGCAGTCGGGCAGCCAGCCGTTGGCTCCTTGCAGCCACGTCGTGTGCCCAGATATATCAGACAGGGTGCTGATGCCCGCATATTAATAAAAGCCAACACTTAGAACATGGCGCGGGCCTCATGTTGCAATTGCTTAGATATAAATGAACAGTACTGCGAGTGTACAAGGGCGTCCCTTGTAAACTGTAAACATTTCATTTTGTGGTAGCGCTTATCTATTTACATTTAAGGGGTGATTTCACAATGTTGTAATCGTTTTCATGTCCCTTTGTTTTAAATTATTTTAGTAGAGAGGCCTTCAGGTTTTTTCCCCCCATCGAGTTTTATTGGTCGATGAAAGGCTTAATATACTGCATTGAAAGAAACGAGTGGCGTTCTAGATACGGCCTATCGGAAGACTATATTGCTTATTTTTAGTAGAATTTACATTCATTTTGTATAACGTTAAATTACCTTCCACGAGTTGTCAGTCTGCGCCTATCTGATTGTAAGCGAAGACTATATTTCTTATTGCAAACATGTACCCTCTGTGTTTAGGCGGCAGCATGTTTTCTTTTTTCTACTTGCATTCTTTTAATTTATCTTGCATATGTTGTTGAGCTTGCGTGTGTTTTGCTGTAGTTGTCAGAGGGTGAATGAGTCAGTGGGTGGATAAGTGAATGCAGTAGTGCAAAGATGAGACACGGAGGGTATAATGACTTACTTGCCTAAACCCATCAATGACAAAAGGCACTTTCATTCATGAGTCAACCTATTAACATTGCCAATGCTTGTTTATGGTTCTTGGAAGGATGAAAAGCTAAATCTCCCTTGGGGCCTGAACTTGTAATTCGTGCTAGCACATGGGACAGCATTTTCTGTTGACTGCATATCTATATTGAGCTGCACTTTTATTCTATTATAACACAAGGGTGTACCCAAAAGTTGGAACAGGAACCTGAGAAGTCAAAGTAACAAGAAACAGTGGGTTATGGAATTCAGTACTTCTAAGAACATGTAACGTCATCATGCACTAATTGCAACTACATGCTTTAAATCAACACATATAGGTCGACGATCTGTGCTAGACACAATGCAAGGCATCAGAAGTAAGAACACATTTTAATATATACTATGTGAATAGAATGGCATCTGGTGAACAGTGACAAGACACATGCTGTGTACTACATAAGAGAGTGTGCATTTGTAAAGTGCACATTCACCCAAGGGTATGTTGGAGATGAACAGCAAATGTTTGTTACCCAACTCAGTGGTACTCATTTTATCGACCTCAGAATGATGAAAGGCTGAGTGGACCTGCCGGGATTTGAACCTGAGACCATGAGGACGAACACAGGCCCCTACAGTGGATGCATTAGTCCACTAAGCCACCAGACCTGGCTTAAACTTATCGTGATTCACACAAAATTATTAGAAGGTATTTTTAATAGTGTGAAAAAGAAGTCCAGATGACCCAAAAAAAAGCAAAATGTCTCTTATAAAGCTCACTTCAAGGGTCCGGCATGGATAAGACTACTGAAAGTCCACTTTCAAAAGAGAACAGTGGAAAAAAAGCATAAAGAACCAGTATCCACAAAGAACTGGATCTTATGCTTGCATTAGTGGAATACATACTAATTTGTGGAAACTCATGATGTGAACTAATGTTGTGAATGAACACACTCCCACTGACTTGTTTTCCACTCAGACTATTATGAACTAGTTTGGGAATATATTGAAGAGACAGTAAAGGTTTATGAATTCCATGCATTCCAAAGAGACATCCACAGGACATCGGTATTTAATTTATGAATTGGGCGAAGAGGGCCTAAAGATCAGAATAGAAGACATTTATAGTAGTTTGAACGTAACAATGAGAATGTTTCTTTAATTTATGTAGCACGTTTTCAAAATATCATTTGCTTTCAGTGCCTTTTATCGCTAGTAATTTTGATCATTTTTGTGTTTTCCCTTGGATCAACAGTTGAAAGAAATTGATTCCAGGAAGATTTTAAAAGCGATGTTAACTTATGTTTGGCCTAAAGACCGACCAGATCTGCGTGCGAGAGTTGCTTTATCCCTAGTTTGAGTAACTTATCCGTCGTCTGCTATTCCCAGTCTCTCCTGGCTCCCCCACCCTTAGGCCCCGGACTCTTTTCTTTCTAGAGTCTCAAATGTCTTCAGTTTCTTATGCTCTCTCTCTCGCCCTCTCTCACTCTCTCTCTCCCTCTCGCTCTCTAGCTCTCGCTCTCTCCCTCCCTCTCCCTCTCTCGCGCTTCTCGCGCTCTCTCTCTCTCCC
This sequence comes from Calotriton arnoldi, assembly GCA_963921515.1. Taxonomy (NCBI): domain Eukaryota; kingdom Metazoa; phylum Chordata; class Amphibia; order Caudata; family Salamandridae; genus Calotriton; species Calotriton arnoldi. The sequence goes on along the minus strand of CAWUFW010002691.1, from coordinate 1,599,145 downwards.
ACTCTTGCTCTCTCTCCCACTCTTGCTCTCTCTCCCCCTTTCTCTCTCTCCCTCTCTCTCACACACCCTCTATCGCTCTCCTTCTCTTGCTCTCACTCTCCCTCTCTCTCTCTCGCCAGCTCTCTCGCCCCCTATCTCTCTGCCTCTCTCGCTCTGTGGCTCTCTCTCCCTCCCCCTCTCTCTCCCTATTTCTCCTCTCTCTCTCTGGCTCTCTCTTCCTCTCTCTCGCTCTTTCCTCTCTCCCTCTCTCTCTCCCTCCCTCTCTCTCTCATGCTCTCTCTACCTCTCTCGCTCTCCCTTTCTCCCTCTCTCTCCCTCTCTCTCTCCCTCTCTCTCTCCCTCCCTCCCTCCCTCCCTCTCTCCCTCCCTCCCTCTCCCTCCCTCCCTCTCCCTCCCTCTCATGCTCTCTCTACCTCTCTCGCTCTCCCTTTCTCCCTCACTCTCTCCCTCATTCTCTTGCTCTCTCTCTCTCTCTCTACCTCTCCCTCTCTCTCCCTCCCTCTGTCTCGCCTCTACCTCTCTCTCCCTCGCTCTCTCTCACTATATGGCTCACTCTCTCCCTCTCTCTCTCTCCCTCTCTCTTTCTCCCTCTCTCTCTCTCTCCCTCATTCTCCCCCTCTCTCGCTCTCTCTCATGCTCGCCCTCTACCTCTTTCGCTTTCCCTCTTTCTCCCTCGCTCTCTCTCACTCTTTGGCTCACTCTCTCTTTCTCCCTCTCTCTCTCCCTCCCTCATTCTCTTGCTCTCTCTCCCTTTCGCTCTCTCCTCTTTCTCCCCCTCCCTCTCGCTCTCTCTCTCTACCTCTCTCGCTCTCCCTCTTTCTCCCTCCCTCTCTCTCTCTCTCCCTCGCTCGCTCTCTCCCTCGCTCGCTCTCTCCCTCGCTCTCTCCCTCTCTCGCTCTCTCTCTCCATAATCTCTTCGCAGTGTCTCTCTTTCCTCCCCCTCTATCATCTCTCGCTGCTTCTCTCCCCTGTCTCAACTCTACCCCTGTGCAGCCGGTCGCCTCTTCACCCTTCCACCTCAATCTCTTTCTAGTCTTAGTCAGTTTTTGTAAACTCTCCCGTCCCTCTAATACCACCTCACATTCTATTCTGCCTCTCTTGTATCTCACTCGCTCTCTTTAGTCTGAAAAGTGTTTAGTCCCTGCCTCCATCTCTAACTCCTTACCTGGCCTCTGTCGTCTTTAATCTCGACGCTATTGACCCCCACCCCTTTTCCACCTCTAACCTTATAGATGTTTGGTGTCTCATTTGCAGGCTCTGCTTCTATGTGTCTTTCTCTCACCCAGCCAACCTGCACATCAACTTGCCCTCCATCTTGTGGCCTACTCCCCCCCTCATGGTCCCTTGCTGTCCTCTCTCCTTCCCTTTTCCTGCCTCTGGGGCCACAACCCCATGTTTTCTGCAGCCTCTCTACCCCCAGGCTGTTACATCTCTCCCATACAGACACTTCTTCCCCCTGCCAATGCACTCAGCACACTTGCCTCTTATCTCCCTGCCCCCTCTTTTTGCTCCTACCTCTTGCCCCCCACCTCTTTAACCCACTCTCTTCTTCTCTCCCTCCCCAGTCTCAGCATCCCAGCCCTCTCTCCTCCAGCTGTAGGGGGACGAGGCCCCAGCCCTGGCCCAGCTGCATGTAAACTGAGGGTGTTTGCCATGAGGTAAGACAGGTTTCCAAATCTCGGCACAGATAACTGCTTGTTAAAAAGTGAAATATAATCACCGGGCCTGCTTCTCTGTGCCTCTAACAGTTTGTTTCAGTGTTTTTCCACTATCTGCCAGTGGTCCAGGTCTTCACATCTGCATTTCTGTTCTCAGGGTGAGCTTCTGTTATTCATTAGGTCTAGCTGCTTCTCTGGTCCCGTCAGTAATTCCTCATTGTAAGTCCTCTAAACAGTGCTGCTAGCTGCTACTCTGGTCCAGTCGTAAATTCCAGCATTTTAAGTCCTCTAGACAGTGCTGCAGTTGTCTCAGTTCATACATCCACTACACTCCAAACCAAAACACATAGGTAAAAGACTTTTTCATTTAAAACGCCATTAGCTCTAGCTCAAAAATTGCGAGACCTATTGCATTGCAAATGCTTGTTTTCTAAGCTCATGAATGTGGAGAAGGGAAAGTTATGCTATTAATCATAATAACTCCAATATCAATTTAACGAAAACTCCCTCCCTCTATTTGCTTGGGTTACATATATGGGCTGCAAATTAAATGAAGTAGCTCCCTTAGCATAAAGGATTCTGGGAATCTTTGGGGACAACAGCCTCTGGAATTTAAATTGGAGACTTGTTTCTTTCTGAATACTGCTAAATGGGTGCATGGAAATTGGGCAAAGGATACTGGAAGTATAAGAAACACGGATACCAAAGGTTAGTAGTAGTCTTTATTTTTTCTTTTGAAGGGAATTTAGGAGTCATGCACCCCTATGATAAGTCAAGAAAAAGCAATAATGATCTCTATATAAACCTTTTACAAATCTACATTGGGGTTTCTCTTGCTTCTGATCAGTCTTAAACATTATAAAATCATCTGTCCTCAAAAGAGCTTCTTCAATAACTTCTCCATCAACGGCCAGGTCCCCTTCGAAGCCTTCCTAATGAGTGATGGTTGATGCCAGCTTTATCTTTAATGCCAGGAATCAGGCAGCTTTACTTGAAAGTTCACAGACCTGCTTGAGGAGGATAGGTTCAGTCCTCCATAACAGGGCTTGACTTTCCCATGCACAGATGTTGTAACACATGGAGTTACTTGGAGTGCACGTGCTGCGTAGATGGCATTCTTCAGAATGCATTAAGTACAGCACAAGGTGCGTACTGACTACTTGCAAGTAGCTTTTCTTCTGCAGTTAGTATCTATTTGGATGGTTGGAGAAATCAACATTTATATAGGCCAGTGCAAAGCTTGGTTGAGGAAGAAAGAACTGGCACAGATCAAACTCGCTTTGGCAGACTCACAACTCAATCGCATACGGTTTGCCTCTGTTTGGTATTTCTGCACGGTTGCCTTTCTAACAGACGAAACTGTGGCCATCTGTGGGTTCCCTTTTGTCCTGAGCTGAAACTCACACAGACACCGTCAGGAATTATACACAGTCTCATATGGAAAACACAAAGATTTAACTAGTTGGTACCTGCTACATCTGCTCCAACTCGGAACGCCAGAAAGATGTGTCCTCCACTGGTTGGCAAGACTGTTTTAAACATGACATCTTTGATTGGTGTAGACGTCCCAACACTGTCCTCCTCGAATGGATAGCAACCAGTTTTCCAAAATAAGTTCCATCAATCTGTCTGGGGAAAAAACGTTGTAACCCCAGTTCTAACCATTACAGCCAGTGTTGCTGTATTCACAGAAGGTCTTGACCAGTTGTAGGATCTGACAGAGCACTGTATGATGTTCATTACACCTAAAACTGGGAGATTCAACTGACTGTTAAAGTAGACAAGGTGCCTATTATGAGAGTAAGATTAAATGTCGTATGACTTAAGGCTCTGAGGAGGAAGTTCTTTGGTGAGGAGGTCTTTGCAGCTCAGCAGTTGTGCTAGGCTGCAAGAAGAATTTGTGAAGAACTGATTGAGCTGAGGGTTGATGACATGCGTCTTTTCAGCTTGACAGCGACACAATATTTTTTATTCTATTGCACTTCTTCCATCTGTACGGTATCTGTTTTGATTGTGTAAGGGAAGCATGCAATGATGGTGCTCTCTTGTAACTTTTCTTTCCAGAGGAACACTTGCACTGTATGCAGTGGGTGGTTAGAGTTGGGTAGGTTGGGTGTGAGCCTGTATTTGTCCTCACTATTCCTGCCGATACTCTACAAGATTTTGGTCAGTGGGTAGATTGTGCCACACATTTTCTGAGTGGCACCGGGGGGAGTCAGTGTAGGGGTTTGCTCTTCTGCTGCCTGTGCTGCAGCGGTTTGCTGTATGTATGAATTCTGCACACCCGTTGCTTATGCTATGCCTATTCTCAGTGTTAAAGCACAAGTTACTAACTTGTGTAACGATATATCTGTAAGAGACAGTAGTTAGTGACAGATTCCTTACCTTAGAATATCCCCAGGCGTCAGGCTAGATCCGGAAAGTTTTTTGCGTAGCAGTACCCTTGCGTGTCGGTAGGCGGCGTCGTGCGGCTCCGCGTCCGTCGGCGGCGACGTGATCGCCGGGATGACGTCGCGGGCAGTACTTAGGCGCCGCCCCTGCGCGCTGACGTCAGATCTGTACACGACTTTCCGCGCCAGGAACGCAGAGCCATGCAAGAAAATACTAGGGCCCTGAAAGGGATGTCCTTAACCCTAGAAATCAGTTCGCAGAACGGGGAGGATGGGTGGGGCGGTAAGGAATCTGTCACTAACTACTGTCTCTTACAGATATATCGTTACACAAGTTAGTAACTTGTGCATCTGAAAGACGTCGCGGGCAGTACTTAGGCGCCGCCCCTGCGCGCTGACGTCAGTTCTGTACACGACTTTCCGCGCCAGGAACGCAGAGCCATGCAAGAAAATACTAGGGCCCTGAAAGGGATGTCCTTAACCCTAGAAATCAGTTCGCAGAACGGGGAGGATGGGTGGGGCGGTAAGGAATCTGTCACTAACTACTGTCTCTTACAGATATATCGTTACACAAGTTAGTAACTTGTGCATCTGAAAGAGACACGTTAGTGACAGATTCCTTACCTTAGAATAGATACCCCAGCAATACCAACCCCGGTGGTGGGTCTGCGAACAAAGATCAGACAAGGAAGTCCTGGAGGACAGAACGGCCAAAGAAGCCGTCCCTCCGGACCTGACTGTCAAGGCAGTAATGCTTTGTAAACGTGTGCAGCGAGGCCCACGTAGCTGCCTGACAGATAACCGGCAGCGGAACACCGCGGCCCAAGGTGGCATGCCCTGGTGGAATGGGCACGCAGCCCAACAGGAGGCTCCTTCTTAGCCAAAGAATAGCAGGTCTTGATGCACAAGGTAACCCAGCGGGAGATGGTCCTCTTGTGCACCGCCCGACCTTTTTTGGCGCCCACGTAGCCAACAAAGAGCTGGTCATCCACCCGGAAGTGTTTTGTGCGGTCAATATAGAAGGGAGAGCGCACGTTTGGGGTCCAGACGGTGGAGCCTCTCTTCCTCTCTGGAAGGATGCGGAGGCGGAAAGAAGGTGGGCAAAGTGATGGTCTGCCCAATGTGGAAAGCAGTAACCACCTTTGGCAAGAAGGACGGACGCGTCCAAAGAACAACCTTGTCCGGATGAACAGACAGAAAGGGAGGTTTGCAAGATAGAGCCTGGAGCTCACTCACCCGCCGAGCGGAGGTGATGGCCACCAGAAAGGCTGTCTTCAGAGTCAGAAGACGAAGAGGACAGTTATGGAGAGGCTCAAAGGGAGCGCACATTAAAAGGTAAGAACCAAGTTCAAGTCCCACTGAGGCATTACAAACGGAACAGGAGGGAAGAGGTGAGTAATGCTCTTTCAAGAACCTGTTAACAACAGGGGACTTGAAAAGGGAGGGGCTGATCAGGGAGCCTGAGGAAGGCCGAGATAGCACAAAGATAACCCTTGATGGTACCCAGGGCAGAACCCTGTTGGGCCAGAGAGAGAAGGAACAGAAGGACCTCAGAAAGAGGGGCAGAAAGGGGATTCACAGCCTTTGCTGTGCACCATGCCACAAATTTGTTCCACCTGCAGGCGTATACCACCTTAGTGGAGGGACGCCTGGCTGCCAGAATCACATCACAAACTTCGGGAGGCAAGTCGAAAGGAATCAACTGCCGCCGCTCAATCTCCACGCAAGCAGGTGTAGACTGGACAGGTTCGGGTGGAGGACCGTCCCCTGCTGCTGCGACAGAAGATCCTCCCGAAGAGGCAGACGGATCGGGGGATCCACGCTCATATTGAGTAGCTCGGGATACCAAACTCTTCGAGCCCAGTCCGGAGCCACAAGAATGACTTGGGCCCGGTCGTGCCGAATCTTCTTCAACACTCTGGGTAGAAGTGGTATAGGCGGAAAGGCGTACAACAGACCGCAACTCCACTCGCGCCGAAAAGCGTCGCCGAGCGAGTGCCGCCTTGGAAATTCCAACGCGCAGAACTGATGACATTGCGCGTTCTCTTCGGTGGCGAATAGATCTAACCAAGGCTCTCCCCACTATAGAAAGAGTCCTTGCGCCACTTCCGAGTGAAGACGCCATTCGTGATCCATCATGCACCTGCGGCTGAGTTCGTCCGCCCTGGCGTTCAGGGAACCTGCCAGGTGTTGAACCATCAGGAACATGCCCTGATGTTCCAGCCATGTCCAGAGGCGCAGAGCCTCCTGACAAAGGGTCCAAGACCCCACCCCGCCCTGTTTGTTGCAGTACCACATGGCGGTGGTGTTGTCTGTGAACACCTGCACTACCTTCCCTTTGACAGAGGGAAGGAATGCCTTGAGTGCAAGTCGGATCGCCCGGAGCTCCAGAAGGTTGATATGGAGCCGGGACTCCGCCGGAGACCAGAGGCCTCTGATCTCCGCCTCTCCCATGTGACCGCCCCATCCCAGAAGGGACGCGTCCGTCACAACTGTATGCTCTGGCTGGGGAAGGGAGAGGGATCTGCCCATGACCCATTGCCGGTTCGAGAGCCACCACTGCAACTGTTTTGCAGTTCCCTCCGAGATCTGGACGTGATCGGACAGGTTGCCCTGGTGCTGCGCCCACTGGAACTTCAGGTCCCACTGCAGAGCCCGCATATGCAATCTGGCATGATTGACCAGCAGGATGCAGGAGGCCATGAGGCCCAGCAGCCTCAGGGTCATCCGTACCGAAACCCCGGATAAAGGCTGAAAGATCGGAATCATAGCCTGAATATCCCGGACTCGCCGTTCGGGAGGATAGGCCCGAAACTGCGTCGTGTCCAGAACTGCTCCGATGAAAAGGAGCTGTGGAGAAGGAATCAGATGCGACTTCGGCACATTGAAGGAGAACCCCAGCGAGTGCAGGAGTTCGGCCGTAGTCTGGAGGTGGGAGACGACTGCCTGGGACGAGCCCGCCTTCAGCAGCCAGTCGTCGAGGTAGGGGAAGACTGAAACCCCTGCCCGGCACAGATGAGCTGCGACCACCGCCATCACTTTGGTGAACACCCGAGGGGCACTGGTAAGGCCAAAGGGGAGCACGGTGAACTGAAAATGCTCGGGGCCTACCGTGAACCGAAGGTAACGCCGGTGGGCCGGCAGGACGGGGATGTGGAAATATGCGTCCTGCAAGTCCAACGCTACCAACCAGTCTCCAGGGTCGAGGGCAGTCAAGACCTGAGCTAGGGTGAGCATCTTGAACTTCTCCTTCCGGAGGAAGCGATTGACGTTCCGGAGGTCCAAGATAGGACGCATGTCCTCCTTGTCCTTCTTGGGCACCAGGAAGTAGTGGGAGAAGCAACCACGCCCTACTTCTGGGGTCGGAACATGCTCGATGGCCCTCTTGGCCAAGAGGGCCGTGACTTCCTTCTGCAGAAGTACCAAGTGATCCCCTGACATGCGGTGGCATGGCTGGGGGGGTGGACTCGAAGGGGAGGGAGTAGCCCCTTCGGACAATGTCCAAAACCCACCTGTCCGAGGTGATGGTACCCCAGTGGGGAAGGTGATGGCGGACCCTGCCCCCTACTGGCGTGCTGTGCACCTGAAAGGAGGGACTAGGAGGGTTTGGAGGCCGCGGACGGGTTGGAGGTGGTGGCCTGACCCGCACGCTGGTTGCCCGATCCGCCACGGCGGAATCCACGTCCTCGGCCACGCGAAGACGCCTGCTGCGCGGGCCGGTGGCTGGGCTGCTGACGTGAAGGGGCGCCCCTACCGTGGCCACGATAGGGGCGAAAAGCAGAAGTCAGCGGAGGGCGTGTAGCATTAAGGCCCAGGGACTTGGCAGTAGCCCGTGAGTCCTTAAAGCGCTCCAACGCATGGTCTGCTTTGGACCCAAAAAGACCGACTCCATCAAAGGGCATGTCCATGAGAGTATTCTGGACATCCCCTGCGTCGCAGCGCCACCGTCGTTGCAATAGACCTGCCCAGCGAGTCGGCGGTATCAAGGCTACATCGTATCGTGTATTTGGCCGCATCCCTTCCTTCCGCAATGGCGCGGGAAAGCAGTGTCTGGACCTCCTCAGAACACTGGGGCAAAACATTCGCCACCGAATCCCACAAGGAGTGGGTATATCGGCCCAAAAGACAAGCGGTGTTGATGGACCGCAAGCCAGCACTGGAGGAAGAAAAACCCTTCTTCCCAAATTGATCTAGGCGTTTGGATTCCCTATCCGGAGGGGCGGTAGGGAAGGCGGTTTGGGAAGCGGAGGCTTGGAAAACCAAGCTCTCAGGAGTGGGGTGGACAGAGAGAAACAGGGGGTCGCCCGGAGCTGGGCGATGGCGTCGGGACACGTTCCTATCCACAGGAGCCCGTGTTGGGCTTGGACCAGGCGCCCAAAAGAACGTCAGTGAGGGTGTCGTTAAACGGCAGCACAGTCTCCGTAGAGGAGGCTGCCGGCTGAAGCACCTCTGTCAAGAGATTAGTCTTGACCGCCACAGTAGGGAGTTGGAGATGTAAGGCTCCAGCCGCCCTACGCAACACCGTTGCAAAATTGGCTCCCTCCTCCGTAGCCACGGGAGGAGACAGCATGCCAGTGTCAGGGGAAGTATCTAGACCACTGGCATCCCCTAGACCCTCTGTCCAGTCCTCATCGTACTGACACTGTTGTGCCAGAGGGTCATCAGACCCCTCCCAGTCCTCCTGGTCCTCCTCTGGTTCAAAATAAGGGGGAGGAGGGACATATGGGACCCAAGGTCTCATCGGCGCCGGAACCGGCGTCGAGCGACGTCGGTCCGGGTCCATGTCCGGAGCCGGAAGGAACTGGGGGACGACGCCGCCCGGAGCCCCAGGCGGCGTCGAGAACGGCACCAGAGACATCGGCGCCGGCGGAGGTGTCGTTAGGTCGACTGGCGTCGATGGGGGTTGTGGAGCCGGGATCGAGGCCGGGGCCGGAGTTGGAGCCGGGATCGAGGCCGGAGGCACGGGCGACGCCGGGGCCGGAGCCGTCGGCGACACCGGAGCAACCCTATCAGGGCCCGCGGGGCCCGAAGGCGCACCGGAGGGACCTTGAGGCCCGAAGAGGCGGGCCATGGCCGACAGGAATTCCTGTACTTGGGCCGGATCCGCCCCCGAACCCGGGAAGGACGGGTATTGCGGGGGCGACTCCACAGGCATGTCCGGGGCCGCGGGGACGGTGCCGGGAGTGGCCTCAGCCGAGTCGCGAGACCGGCAAGGCGAAGTCCTAGAGCGACGATGCTTTTTGGACTTTTTGTGTTTGGACTTACCGGACGAAGAAGACTTCGATGCCGACGACCGGTGTGGACTCCGCGATCGACCCCTGGACCTCTCACCCGACAGGGGCTTGCGCGGAGCCGAATGCCGGGCCTCGAGGAGCTTTCGAGACCGCTCTCGCAAAGCTTTCGGGTTGAGGGCCCGGCAGTCGGAACAAGACTCCGTGTCGTGGCCTCGGCCGAGGCAGAAGAGACACTCCCGATGCGGGTCTGTGATGGACAACAACAACGATCGCAACACCACCACCCTGCTGGACAACCTCGCCAACCTCGGACTCAAGCAACTGGTGACCACCCCCACACACCACGCCGGCCACACGCTTGACCCAGTCTTCTCCTCCAGCAAGGACATCTCCTTCAGCCACACCACCGGACTCCACTGGACAGACCACAGCTGCGTCCACTTCAGCTTCAGCAGGACCACCACGCACCACCACCCGCAACAGCTCCCGCGCAGAAGCTGGAACAAGATCACAACCGACCAACTCACCACATCCCTGAGCCAGAACCCTCCCGCCAGCTCAACGAACCCCAACCAAGCCGCCAGCAACCTCACAAGATGGATCACCAACTGCGCTGACATCCTCGCCCCATTGAAGACCCCCCAATCAGACCCGGCAACAAGAAAGCACCCTGGTTCACCGACGAACTCAAGAAATCCAAGAAGAACTGCCGGGCCCTCGAGAAAGCATGGCGCAGAGACCCGACTGCAGACAACATGACCACCCTCAAACACGTCACCCGAAAACACCACCAGCTGATCCACACCACCAAGAAAACCGCATTCAAGGAACGACTGGACAACAACGCCCACAACAGCAAGGAACTCTTCATCATCGTCAAAGAGCTCTCGAACCCCAGCGCCGGAAACAACGACATCACCCCTCGCAAGACCTCTGCAACTCGCTCGCCTCGTTCTTCCACAGCAAGATCGCAGACATACACAACAGTTTCAGCACACAGCCGACGTACCCTACAACCGTTCCAACGTCCCCCACCTCCACCCTCCGAGCCTGGACCCCGATCAACACCGAAGACACTATCCGCACGATGAACTCCATCCACTCCGGATCACCAACCGACCCCTGCCCTCACCACATCTTCAACAAGGCCGACGCCGTCATCGCACCCCACCTCCGGGACATCATCAACACCTCCTTCGACACCGCCACCTTCCCAGAGAGCTGGAAGCACGCCGAACTCTGCGCCCTACTGAAGAAACCGTCAGCGGACCCCACCGACCTCAAAAACTACCGCCCCATCTCGCTCCTTCCTTTTCCTGCCAAAGTCAACGAGAAGACCGTCAACAGACAACTGGCTGCCTTCATCGAGACGAATGGATCCCTCGACCACTCACAGTCCGGCTTCCGGGCCAACCACAGCACCGAGACCGCCCTCATCGCAGCCACCGACGACATCCGAGCCCTGCTCGACAACGGGGAAACAGCGGCCCTCATCCTCCTGGACCTCTCCGCAGCGTTCGACACAGTCTGCCACCGCACCCTAGTGCAACGCCTGAACAACGTCGGAATCCAAGAGAAGGCACTGGAGTGGATCATCTCCTTACTCGCCGGAAGAACCCAGAGAGTCCGCCTCCCCCCGTTCAGTTCCGAGGCCACCGAAGTCATCTGCGGCGTACCACAAGGATCATCACTCAGCGCCACCCTCTTCAACGTCTACATGAGCCCCCTCGCAGCCATCGCACGCCAACACAACCTCAACATCATCTCCTACGCCGACGACACCCAGCTGATCCTCTCCCTCACCAACGACCCCACAACCGCCAAAACCAACCTACATGAAGGGATGAAGGACGTAGCCGAGTGGATGAGGGACAGCCGCCTGAAACTGAACTCAGATAAGACGGAAGTCCTCATCCTAGGATCATCACCCTCCGCCTGGGACGACTCCTGGTGGCCCCCTGCCCTGGGCAACGCACCCAAACCAACGGACCACGCACGCAACCTGGGCTTCATCCTGGACTCCTCCCTCTCAATGACCAGACAAGTCAACGCCGTCTCCTCGTCTTGCTTCAACATCCTACGCATGCTGAGGAAGATCTTCCGGTGGATCCCCACCGAAACCAGGAAGACGGTCACCCAGGCCCTCGTCACCAGCCGACTGGACTACGGCAACTCCCTCTACGCCGGAACCACAGCCAAACTTCAGAAAAGACTCCAACGCATCCAGAACGCCTCAGCTCGACTCATCCTGGACATCCCCCGACACAGCCACATCGCCGGACACCAGAGACCTGCACTGGCTCCCCGTCAGCAAGAGAATCACGTTCCGACTCCTCACCCACGCACACAAAGCTCTCCACAACCAAGGCCCCAGATACCTCAACGACCGTCTGACCTTCTACACTCCCACCCGCCAGCTACGATCGACCAACCACGCCCTCGCCGCCGTCCCCCGCATCCGAAGAGCCACAACGGGAGGAAGATCCTTCTCCTACCTGGCTGCCAAGACGTGGAACTCCCTACCCATCCACCTCCGCCTGACCCAAGACCACCTCCCCTTCAGGAAGCAACTCAAGACCTGGCTGTTCGAACAGTAGCGGACCCCCCTCCCCCTAGCGCCTTGAGACCCTCCGGGTGAGTAGCGCGCTATACAAATGCTTGATGGATTGATTGATTGATTGACATCATCCGAGCACAGGCGCCGCAACGTTTAAACCCGGGCATCCCTACGACACCTTGAAGTCGATTGAAGAAAAACAGTGAAAAATTCACCAAAAAGTTTGGTCACAAAATGACCAGGGCACTGCTCTTCCCGGATCTGCGCTTGCTGGCGCGGAAAAAGAAGAACTGACGTCAGCGCGCAGGGGCGGCGCCTAAGTACTGCCCGCGACGTCATCCAGGCGATCACGACGCCGACGACGGACGCGGAGCCGCACGACGCCGCTTACCGACGCGCAAGGGTACTGCTACGCAAAAAACTTTCCGGATCCAGCCTGACGCCTGGGGATATTCTAAGGTAAGGAATCTGTCACTAACGTGTCTCTTTCAGATAGGGATGATTGCAACATTGCTGCATGTTCCGGATCAGTTCCTGTGTGAGATGTGTGAAGAAAGCTTGCATTGCTGTGCATCTGTGGCACTTGTTCTATGTATTAAACATGTTTTATAAAACAGGTTTACTACGCAATATACACAATTATTAACTTTATCAACGCCTGCTTTAATTTATTCATTTGTACCTCAAAAGTAGTAGCTGAGAATCAATCCAGAGCCCTTCTACTAGTTGGAAGCTTATTTTTCCCAGTAAGTTTGTAATGCATTTACAGTTTTCAAAAGAAAATCAAACTTCAACAGTTTTCAAGTTTTGCCTAAAAGAAAAAATAGTGCACTGTGCTGCAGTTTTTATGCAGTCCTTGTGAAAGATGTGGAAGAATATAAACTATAGCTACACACCTTCGGTACAATTTGTGACAGCTGCTGAATGTCCAAGACATCAAGTTCTTCACCAGAAAAGGACTGTGAGCCTTTGGAATACAAGCCCAGGCGGCTTGCTGCAGAAGAAATACAATGTTAGTGTTACAGTCCACTTTTACACATTACATTCTGTAAAGAAATCTCTAAGATTAACTTCAAGGTATAGTAGCTAGTCCGCAGAACTATGCAGAGGTAGATTCACAAAGTCAGATAATTGCTCGTGTACGTTTCCTCCAATATTTGGATTACATTTCTTAATTTATATTGCAAGAAACTACTGCAGGATACTAACAGGGCTGTCTACCCGTTCAACGACTGGGTTCTGAAGGTAATTTTATTATAATGATCATGTTTTTTCCTTCTAGGTATTCCCTTAAGTTACATACGCTATTTAGATGGAAGTGACAAATATAGAATGCATGTTTATTAATGCCATTATTTATTACAACATGACAATCAAGTCTGCTTGAATATATTAACAATATTTAGTCTGAATTAAATTTGTTGTTCAAAATAATTGCTCGAGTTATGAACAAGATTTCATGAAAGATGAAAACCCCTCGGGCTCCTTGAGGCCTTTGTTCACAGCATCAGTTGTGAACGGCAACATTGGAATGTTGGAGCTCTAATGGCCGGTAAAAGCCCAGAGCACTCCATTGTTTTCAATAGAGCTCCCAACATTCTAATGTTCTAATAAAGATTACAAGTTACTTACTTTTGGAAAAACTCTTTCAGGTGGATACTCAAACTATAGATTCTTCCCCTTTAGAATAATCACCAGGTGCCAGACTGGAACCAAAATTCTTAAAGCAAGTATCCCTGCATGCTGACCACACTCAGCCCTAGAAGTAATAGAGCAGAGACATATATATATAGGTGCCACCCTTGCGTGCTGACATCCTTTTCTTTTCCGCATTCCCGGGTGAGGCACAATTGTGACAAATTGCACCCGACAGTGTGCTGAAAACTAGCATCAGAAACTTCTTGCTGTACGTGAACGCGGGCACGGATGCCCATTTTGCAGCCTGGCAGATATTCAAGAAAGAAACACCCCTCGCTAACACCTTTGTAGCAGTCTTGGCTCTGGTAGGATGGGCTTATGGCCCATAAGGGGGCTCCTGCTTAGCCAGAGTATAACATATGCACAGGAAAATCCACCTTTACAGTTTCCTTTTCTGTACCATCTACTTTCTTGGCACTTGGAGATCTCCTAGGTTCAAGCTTGGGGAACTTCTCCTCCTCTTTCAAGGGATGTGGTGGCGAGAACATATGAAAGTAGATGAACTAACCACATGGAAGGGCGACACAACCTTAGGCAGAAAGGCAGCTTGGGTCCTTAGCACCAATTTGTCTGGCAAGAAGGTGGTGTAGGAAGCTGCACATACAGCACCTGTAATTCACTAACAAGGTGTGCAGAAGAGATCGCAAAAAGGAACCGTTTTGATGGTGAGGAGCTGTAGGAAACAACTATGCACAGGCTCAGACGGTGAAAGTATCAGAAACGTGAGAACCAAGTTAAGGTCCCATTGAGGCATGATAAAGGGCTGTGGCGTGAACATGTGCATCAAACCTTTCAGAAATGCATTACAACAGGCGATTTGAAAAGGGAAGGTTGGTCAAGCAACCATAGAAAGGCCAAAAGGGCCAACATATAACCTTTTAACTGTGGAGTACCCCCTAGGGCTGGCTTCTCCAGGGACGTTCTGAAAGACTGTTCAAATCTCAATAACAGGAATGCCATCCCATGGCTGGCCTATGTCAAAAACGTCTTTGATTCCTTAGAACTGAGCATGCTCTATAATTTTCCTGAAAATATAGGACCACAGAGTAAGGAGAGGGTTAAAAAGAGCTTTGCTTCGTATCGCGAAGAAATGCGGATCGAAAAGTCCCTTGGATCAAGTTCTATCATGGACTATATGCAAATGTTTAAGGCATTGAACCATACTTAATTTGGTTTGCTAAACCACAGTATAGATTTTATTTGACAAGGTTGAGGCTAAATTTAATCCACCATTTAGTTGGTTTTCCCTTGGGTTGTTCATGGGTTGCCTCTTTTTCTAAATGTCCTTGTGATACTGTTTCAATTTAATCAACTGCACACTTTATGCTATTTTGCACTTTGTAACAGTCATTAAGGGTTTGTTTTTTTATGTCCTATTCTTTTGCATAAGCATGTTAGTTCATATAAAGAGGGTTTAGAATATGTCAAATCCTTAGCCTCTCCAGAAATTTGCATGGCCACACTAAGGGGCCTATTACTGTGTCAGTTGGTAAGCCTCTGACCGCTCGTCGGAGGCTTACTGACATGGTAGGTTTACAATCGCCTGACGAATTACAATGTCGGCGGTTGTAGTGTAAACCAGCCAGTAAATCAGACTGGATTCCGACATGCTCAAGGAGCCTGTCGGCCAGTCGGAAACCTCCACATAATCCCTTACGGACGGTGTTTCCACCGTCAGGATTATGATGTTGGTTTCTGACAGCCTTTCCATGTTGGCCTTTCCGACATGGAAAGGCTGTCGAAGAGTGACTTTGGGGGCCCCTATCAGGGCCCCTTCTCCCCTGGCACTCCAGTTGTGGGCGTGGCTGGCACCCATGGTGCCCCCTGTAAATCCCTGCACCATGTGGCAGGCACCATGGCGTGCCTGCCACATGGTGCAGGGATTTACAGAAACTCATTTCTCTATGGGAGCTTGTGCTGCAGCCAGTTTCCGACCGCCACAAAAGCTCCCATAGAGAAATGGGAGTTTGCGACTACACCATGTGCGTTGCATCGTAATTGCGCTGTCTGGGCCGCCGACCTCCGGTCGGTCGGTTCTGCAACCGCAGAGATGTCAGTCAGAGGCAACTCCGACCAACATCATAATGAGGTTCTAAATGTTATTACTGCTGCTATGAAACTCAGGAAATTTTATGGAATGTGAATGACCTTTGCTTTCTTTTTAGCTTTTTAATATATACTGTATCTGTAACTTGTTGATTTGATTATCCTATCTGCTACCAATTGTGATTGTACTTATGTTTTGTGCTTTTATGACCAGTTTATGGTTGAATAACGATTTTGACTGATTAACCTTTAACTGTGCCAACCGCAGATAAAACAGGCAATAAGACGCGCTAGCCCAGGCAGTGCATGTATTGCTTTTAAAACTTTGTTTTACCGTAACATACCCGTTTTATCCTTTTTAACAATTTCAAGTGTTGTACTCGCTTTGCTAACCTGCTCTTTGCCGCGCAAACTCACCAGGTACACCGGAGCTTCTACTTGGCCGGTCCTGCTTTCCATTTCCGCTCTCTCCAACACGGTCTAGTGACCTCAGGGGTGTCAGCTGCTGCACAGCAGGGCTGATTGGTGGGGAGGGGCCAGGGGTCACGAGAGGCATAAAAACAGCACGCTGGAGCAGACGTGCGCAACAAAGGCGCGCCTAAGGCAAGCCCGTCTGCGCCTGTCCGCGCCCGAACGGGTCCAGGGGCCAGAAACGCTGGCCAATTTCGATCATATTCGGGTGACGAATTAAGAGCCCTGGATCTCAGATCCAGCCCCCTAAAACTAGAAACAGTAAATATACTCCAGAGAGAAGGACTCCTCATCTCACAGGAGAGGGAGACACCTAGCTCTACACCCACACACACTCCTGGTAGTTATAACCCAGGTGGCAGTAATAATATGAAAATCTCTGTCCTCAACACGCGCTCCCTACAGAAACATGCCCTTGAGGTTTTCACCCTCCTACAAGAGGAGGCCCCTGACATCCTTGCCCTGACTGAAACATGGCTCGATGAGGACTCTGGACCTACTATAACTGCATCACTTCCTGATGGTTATGACGCCACCTGGCATAATAGGTCAGCTGGAAAAAGAGATGGGGGGTGGCTCTTTTGTACAAAAATCAACTGACAATTGAGAAGTTGTCAGGAGAAAACTTGGAAGGGGCAGATATTTTAATAATTAAGGTCTGTCACAGCTCTTCAAGCCTAGCAATCTTGGTAGCATACCGCTCACCTAAATGCCCCCTGCGTTTCGTGGATCTCCTCACCGAATGTGTCACCAACCTCCGCTCAAGATTCCAACAACTTCTGGTGGTAGGAGACTTTAACTACCACTGGGACCAACAACCCAGAGGGGCACAGGCCCAACAGTTAGAGGATACGTTCACCACTCTTGGGTTGAAACAGCTAGTAACGACCCCTACCCACGAGAAGGGACACACCCTAGACCTGGTTTGGGCAACCCTTCCGTTAGTGAACCTAGTAGATACTACTCCTTGTGAGTGGTCAGACCACTATTTTATCAATCTTCTACTTCCCCTAGCTAGGCGCGATTCACGCCCGCCACCCAACTGGAAACTGGTACGAAGTTGGAATAAAATTGAGGGTTCCAGCTTAGAGAACACCCTTCGAGAAAACCCCATTAGGAGGCCAGAGACAGCTGATATTGAAGAGTGGACTGAATCCATCTCCAGTCAGCTATCATCTGCCATTAATAAATTAGCCCCAGTCAAGAAAATTAAAATTGGAATCAAGGGCAAGGGCGCACCTTGGTTCACGGAAGAGCTCAAGGCCCTGAAACGTATGCTTCGCCACCACGAAAGACTGTGGCGCAAAGCCTATGAGCCACAGGCTCTAGTAGATTACAGGGCTAAAGTCGCCACCTATAAAAAAGCGCTTCTTAGTAGGAAAGCTGAATACTATGAAAATAGGATCTTGGAGGCAACAAACAAACAAAAAGAAACATTTAAAATCCTTAAGGAACTGAGTCAAAAGCAGTCGCTGGATGCGCCGTCCAGCCAGGAACAATGTAATAAATTCTTATCCTACTTTTCCGATAAAGTACAAGATATCCTGGCTGACATCGACAAATCCCCCTTTAAGCAACTCTTCAAAGAAGAGGCGGAGACACGGGGAAATAGGGTAGAGTTGATCTCTTCCTTTCAAGCTCTTGACCTAGAGACCCTGCGACGCATTGCAACCAAAATCAAATCAGGCTCACCCGCAGATCCTTTAAACTTGCACTTCCAGCGATTGAGGGAGAAATCCTCGCCATGATGAACCTCTCGCTGGAAACTGGGAAGGTCCCCAGGAATTTTAAAGAAGCAAGAGTAATCCCCTTACTCAAGAAGACAGGAGCTGACACTTCTAATATGAAAAATTACAGACCTATATCCCAACTCCCTTTCCTGGCTAAAATCATGGAACAACATATCTGCAAACTCTATCCAGGTTCATGAGGACCACCAACTCCTTGGAGACAGGCAGGCAGGCTTCAGAGCTCACCACAGTACCGAGTTGGTGATGGTGTCAGTACTTGATGAAATCAGGATCACAGCAGACAACAAGAAGCCATGTGTCCTAGTCCTCCTTGACCTGTCGGCAGCGTTCGACACGGTCAATCATTCCCAACTCCTGGAAAGAATCCAGGACATTGGTATTGGAGGGCCAATCCTTCAATGGATTACATCATTCCTGACAGACCGCACCCAAAAAATCCAGATGGGTGACTGGGTGTCAGAGAGGGGGTCTATTCCCTGTGGAGTCCCACAAGGGTCGGCGCTATCCCCTCTCCTGTTCAACATATACCTCAGACCTTTAATAAAGGACCTAGCCCTGATGGACTGCCAGGTATTTAACTATGCGGACGACACGCAAATCATTCTACAAATAGAAAACACCCCTCAGGCCCACACACGGGTAAAAAACTTACTGCGATTTGTGGTAAACTGGATGACAGCCAATTCACTCAAGATCAATCCAGATAAAACTGAGGTTCTGGCTGTCACCAATGATAGCAGCCCTTGGAACCCCCAGTACTGGCCGCACGAGCTGGGAGATACGCCGTCTCCAGCTCCGGTGGTAAAAAGTTTGGGCATTAAAATAGATGCCAAACTCTCATTGGCCAATCAAGTCTCCACCGTGTTCGGAACTTGTGTGGGCTTACTCAGGCAGTTGAGGAAACTCTTCCCCATCCTCTCCTTCTCAACCATGCGGACAGTGGTGGCCGCCCTGATCTTGGCCCGTCTTGACTATGGGAACTCGCTTTACATTGGACTACCCGACTCATTGCTGGGCAAACTCCAGGTGGTGATGAACGATGCGGCCAGGCTAATCTTCAAGCAACCAAGGCGCACTTGGGCATCACCCCTACTGCATCAACTGCACTGGCTTCCCATCAAGCAGAGGGCTAAATTCAAAGGCCTCTGCATTACACACAAGGCCCTATATGGACAGGCACCCAAATATATCAAGGAACGCCTGGTGCAATACGCCCCCTGCCGCACACTAAGGTCCTCCACGGAGGGCCTTCTAAAATGCCCACGGTTCAACTTCACCTCTAAAGGCGGCCGAGCCTTCTCGGTCCTTATCCCGCAACTATGGAACAGGCTGCCTAGTCAGCTCCGCTCCGAAAGCTGCCTCCTTCCGTTCAGGAAGAAACTGAAGACTATTATTTACAGAAGCCTGGGCATAGCGCTCCCCCTCTGTGATACAACTCCCCCCTGGGACTACCGCTGATCTTCTTGCAGCGCTCAGAGACCTGTAGGTATTAAGCGCTCTACAAGTCAAAATTAACAATAACAATAAAACATCTGATAACTTGGCCTGCAAGGGATCAAGGTGACTATACTAGGCCACCAGTTGCATGCATTTCGGTGTGGTGTTTAATCACTACACTAGCGGCCATGGCACAGCCCTCAAAATCTGAGCGCTCAGAACATATTTTGCCCCATCTTGTCCACCCTGAATCATTTGGGCTAAACTTACTCGGAGTTCCTCCAGGACGGTTGACAAGATCTTTCTGGGCCATGTCCCAAATTACATGCATTTAGCGACCCAAGAGGCAGACTATATTTAAAATTGGCGTAGAGCTACAATGGCAGAAGAGAACACCTTTTTACCAAATGACTAAATCCATTTAGATTCTGTATTTGACAAACCACAAGGGAATGCATTCTGGTTTACTTTACTTGTCAAGACTTATGCCACAAAACATTCTGGAGTTTAGTCAAGTAGGTAAGGACACCAAGAGTAGGATCCGTCTCGTCTGGCCACAGGTCAACTCACATGGAGATTTGAGCATGGCTTTGCACACCTGGCTGTCTAAGGGTACGCAAGTGCCTCATTGGTTGTGATGGAGCAGGGTAAATGAGAAAATTTTGAACCCCCTAAAATTTAACGTTAATAATTAATACAATTGTTCGTTTTAATGACTAATCAACACTTTACGTTTTTCTTATAAGTACTCTCGGTAACTTGCAGTACATGTGCAAACTAATCTACTTACAATTGTAAACGTAAATAATAATAACGATTTGCGTACTAATTAGAATAAAATTGCATGATTTGTGCTATGTAGGAAATTGTCTGGTGGCAAAAGAAAGCGGTTGGTAAGTAAGAATAGCTTTATATGTCGCTTTTGCTAGGTAACACCTAACTGGGGTACGTAGAATGACGGGAGGGAAATGAAAAGGCTTATTTTCTTTATTTTTAACTATTATTGTGTTTGTTTCTATGATAGTTCGCTCAAGCCTGCTAGGCCGTGCTGTAAAAATGGCTGCCGAGGCAAATAAGCTTAAAGCGCAAGATGGCTTCCAAGCGGAAGAAAAGCTGCAAACAAATGCATCACGTGGGTGTTTCCAAAGCCCAGGATGGAAGAGGGATCAAGGTTGTGATGACCTTTTTACCCAAACGTGTGCCAAGGGGGACTCAGCGAAAGTGTGTGAGAACCAGAAGAGTATCCGTGAATTAACAATGAACTGTTTAAAATAAAGTAACAAAAGAAGATACAAAGAAAAACTATCAATCGGATTGGTAATGTCCTGAAACCGTGTGAAAGGAATGAAATTATAAACATTTTTCGGAACTGGTTTGAGCAAGGAGGGTAATGAGGAGATGTTTGCCACCCCTCCAATGGACCAATTAGCGTGAATCTCGCCCCCAAAAATGAAACATTAGTATTAGGGTATAAGAAGACCTACTCTTAAGTAGGAGGAGCGCTTTTTACATATTTTTACTGAGCACTGGACGCTGACTCTGGAGAAGCTGCTGCTATTTTCCATACGCCTTTACTTTATTTTTTATTTTTTACCCTTAATCCTGATAGAGGAAGAACGAGATTGTGGCGGAAAACCTGTATAGGTGGCCCGTCGAGGAGGCCTGTTTAGTGGGACAGACAGTCAGTTTTTGGGAGTTCTATGCTGGGATCTGAATTTTAACCGCTGTGACAAACTTTATTTTCCATCCAGAAGGGTATGCATTGCAATTTAAATTTATTCTTTATAATGATAATAAATGTATTGAACTGATTAATAAAACTGAATTTCTTCATGCTTTTAAAAGATTAGATAAACTATATTATAATTAAATTTACGAGTCTGTGGTTCTTTAGCTCAATAATAAATGTTTAATAAGATTTAAAAGTGATTGAGCTGGTCTTAATCACCATCAACGGATTCCTACTAGTTGGTCCATCGACCAATGAGCGGAATACCTCGAAGTTTGAAAAATTATCTTGTCGATTTTAAAAAGGTATCCCGTTTTCTTCCAGCAATCATTAACTTTTCTCCTAAGTAAAGGCGGATGAGTTCCAGGGAATATATGAGAGAGTGAATGTATATGCGGTGTTATGGGCCCCACCGTCATATCGGTATAGTTGTGAGGAGGAATGTTTTAACCTGGAGGTCTATGCCTAGAGGAGAAGAAATTATATTGATAGCGCTGGATCAGTTGCCAGTAAGGGTACTGATAAGGCTGGCCCTGGCTGTAGAATCTCAGCAGGTTTGACTTTGTCTCTACAGCAGGCAGTTGTAAGTCAAGTATTTCTACGGTCCTGAATACCACAAAAGAGGCATTTCCCTCTGTGAGTGGATGCGGAGGGGCACTTCCTCTCAAGAGTCTGGAGAGGAATCCAAACCACTTCCATTGTGTAGGCCTAGGTATAGTTCAGCAGCAATGTAGAGAAAGGGGTTGAGGTGGGACAGAGAGGCAGGGCGATTAGTCCGCCTCCTTATTATCGTTGATGTGGTGAGGAATAACCTGAAGCCCTTGAAGTGCATCCAAATAAAAATTTAACAGTACTGCATCATGGAAGAGGCTGTCATACGCATTCTAAGGTTGTTGGTTGTTCCTTGGTGATTTCGTAGCATGACATGGATCTGGTGAGGCCAACATCAGATCCATGATTAGAGAACAGCGTTGTGACCAAATGTGGCACAGAGCCACCAAAGTTAGGGTCAGCCCTGGTGCAGCCAGGACTGGTGTGGGCCCTAAGGCTGGAGTGGAGCTGTTGTCCAGTGCAGGCAGTGGTCCTATGGAGGACGAATGGCACCAGTCTGCGCTGGGGAGGGACCCACATGCATAAGTGTGACTGGCAGCACCTGTGGTTCTGTGGGGCCTAAAGCGCTCCAGTAGGATCCAGCACCAGCTTGAAGATTTACAGCATGGCCTTTTTAAAGGCCTCAATCTCAATCTCTAGCAGAGTCAGGTCTTTGGAGTGCCGACTATGCAGCTTCTTGCCTGAATTCGAGTAGCGCAAGGGGAAAGGAATCCAGTTTAGCCTTCTACAACTTGTGACATGCTTTAGACTTTCACTTACAAAAGGACTCGAATCAAAAGCATGATTTGGTGTGGGAGAGCTTCCACGATCTTGAGTAGGAATGGCCCCGTAACTTGGAGCAAGACCGTTGCCTCAGGCTTGACCTCTTCTTGTGTATCATGAAGCCTTCAGGTGCATCAGAGCGCATGTGTCATGCGAATCAGAATTGTTGCCGAAACAGATACAACTAGCTCACAAGCCTCGACAACTAATTCATTAACAGTGTTCATGTAATGCTAGGTGATATATTTGGAACAACTGACCTATGTTAGGCCGGATCAATCTCACTCTGAATTTGATGGATATATGTCACACTACCTTTTCCTTGTCCACCACCCTCACGGTTTCACTTTGACCACAAACACACCATTTTTCCCTTTCCCCACACCTGAGCACCTGTTTTATAATACTAGAATTATTTCTTGATGAAAGAGCAACTGTGTTGCCCCAATTGAATTGCATATTCACATTCGAAATAAATTGCATTCTTTGCAGTCTGAACTTAAATTGGTATTGTGAATGCTGCTTAATTTGTGTTTTGTTTTTTAAATTGTTGCTACTGTGACCTTTTTTCTATTGTAATGAAACCGATACCAGAGACGCACATCAGGTGAATCCTTGACCTACAGATTCTTTTTGCATTTGCACTATGACGTGAAGCCTGTCATCTTGATAGGAGACAGTTTCTTCACAGGCACACTCTTGTAGTTTACATTTGGAATTGCGTCTGTAGACCAATAAAGTTATAAGTGTTGCTCCAGATCCACATCAAAGAGTGCAGAAAGAAAATAAGTTATGTGCGAGGGGGACTGTATAAGGCCGTCACTTCCAGGGCAGCACAAAGTCATTGTGAAGTTCAATGTGCCACCTGCTAGCGCGCTGGAAACAACTGCTGTAGGAATTAGAGATCGAGCCTGGCTCCTGGTGATTATATCAAAGGTGAAGAATCTGCATTTAGAAGTATCCATCAGAAAACTTGGAATAGTGCAGATGACATTTATGCTACCTCTGTACCACACTCCACTCCACTCTATGCTTCTCCCCTATATGCCACTCAACTCTGTCACTACACTGTATGCCAGTAAACCGTACGATATTCCACTATGCACTGAAAATCTCCATGTTTCAGTGTCCTAAGTTTGACTCTGAGTCAAGAGGCTATCACAATGCCATAAGAAAGTTCAACAAAACAACATAGCATAACAAAAAACACTGCCACTGAGTTTTGCAAAATGCTGAACCTCTTTCTTGTAGGTCAAAACTCCAGAAAACCATGGGGTAGTAAATTCTACAAAATCTGTGTCACATAATATGTTGCTACACTTTGAACTATGTTCTGTTACTCTTGGCATACCACAAAAATCGTGTACATTCTCCCTGCAATTTGTGCAGGGACTGTGTTACACCATATGCTCTAGGCTGAGCTCTGGGACTGCATGGGTAGAGTACAAGACATCTCACCTTTGGAGTGGACTGGGATATCGTTGTGCATCATAATAGTCTCTTTTCAGTTTAACTCTAAGATGGCACCCACATTCTTCTGTTGTGGACTGGTTATCGGGTTCATAACAAATTATGTTTGCTTGATTGAGCACTCTGATTTGGCCACATAACATCACTCAGTACATCTTTGCACACACCCATGTGGATAAGAGGGCTATTTCATTGTGTCTGCATTGGAAAGCTGCATAAACCCCAGTAAGCTTCTGGGGTCCATGCCACTGCCTATATAGATGTGTCTGGTGAATACTAGCTTGCACCAGAAAGCCTGCTATACCATTCTGGATGTTTTATATTGCCCCAGATACTATATAAAGGGCATGCTTTTTCTGGGTTGTCCAGAGGTAATATCCTGAATTAATTCCAAACAGACTTGAAGATAGGTCTCTCCTCCTGCATGAATAGTCCAGATGGATTAGGATACTTGCCCACATAAGAGTTTCACAATGGTAAGAAATTGTGGTTACCACTGTCTCCGTACCAAATCCTGAGTCAATTGGATCTTCAACATGCCATACGGTCTTTTGCAATGTCAGAAATGAAGCTTGACTGCAGCTTCTCAAAGGAGTGCTAGCCATACAGATAGGTTGGCTACACCTATTAATAGATTTTTTTTTAAATTATACAAACCTGACCAGAATGACACTTTATCTCAATTTTAAATGGGATAACATTTACTAAACTATTGACAACTGATATAGGAACTCATTGAGGCAGCAGGCAACCATATATATATCCTAAAATATGGTTTATCAGTGATAGAATCTGAAAATACATCTGCAGTTTGTTTATTGCATGACAACTGTCTTGCACAGTATTGGATTTATCTTCCACAAGTGTCTTTCTGTCTGGGATCTGAATCATCCAAACTACTCCCAAATGGAAGACACAATAAAGCAAATTTAATTTTCTAAAGTGCTGCAACAGAGGTCAACTGTACAGCAGCATGAAGGAACAATGCTGAAGGCAAATTAATTTAATAAAACGTGGTCTAGACCCCCATGTAGTAACAGATTGGTCATAAAATGTGGATGCAAAATCTGCACTGACATTTGCGGCCAGCCTTTAATTTTGAGATGCAACATTCATCTTAACAGGTGAAATAGCAACATCTCCACTCATAAGGGATTGCAGAATGACAGATCTAATGAATATTAATAACACATGTTACGATGTGCAACCCTATGATTGATTCCAAACAAGGTATGGCGACAAGCAAAGAGACGGCAATCCACCATCCTT
Organism: Calotriton arnoldi; assembly: GCA_963921515.1. NCBI lineage: Eukaryota > Metazoa > Chordata > Amphibia > Caudata > Salamandridae > Calotriton > Calotriton arnoldi. Next base: position 1,574,061 of record CAWUFW010002691.1, on the reverse strand, counting down.
TTCTACGCATTCCCAAACAGATTTTTTTTTTTTTTTTTAAAAGGCACCGATGTTGCTTTAAAATAAATAATGTTTTCCATTAGGGAATACATAGGAGAGAACAGGCCTCTGGACCACTGTTTGCTCCTGCAAGATCACACAATGCACAAATGGGGAGGTGTCCTCTTGAGATAACTTCCCGTTGGCGAATCAGTTACCACCTGCTTTACTGTGCTGGTAACTAATCAATGGTTTGCGACTCCCAATTAGGGCGGGAATCCCCTTTCAGGCCAGCTGCTAACCGTGATTGAGAATGGATCGCAAAATATATTTTGCAGGTTGGAAAGATTTTTTGACTTGCAAAATGGGTTTAGTACATTGCAAACAACACTTTTTATTACCAAACCCTGTGATTTTGCAAACAGCATGATTTGCAAAAGTGTTTAGTACATTGGGACACTAGTTCCTCCTGAAAAGGCAGGGGAAATGAAGATAGCTGATAGTTGTATTAATGAACAAATTTCAGATAATACCAGCATGGGAAGTCTGGTGTTACTGTTTCAGTTTTCATTCCAATAAAGCAAGCTCCTGATGACGTTGCACTACCAATCACTCTTTTTTGTTTTATCGATGGAACTTCATATAAATGAAAGCTGTAACAAAAAGTATCTGCAGATTGTGACACCACAGTAACAGCTTATTCTCACATATTATTGTGCACGGTGTACATACCAATAGCTACTGCTGTCTCTTGTGAATCTCCAGTTATCATTTTGATGGCAACCCCAGAGCCAATGAGCAAGTGGATGGCTTCTTTAACACCAATCCGTGGAGGATCCATCATTCCCACAAGGCCAAGGAAGGTCAGCTGCCCTAGTTCAGGTCCAGAAGCTAAAGCTAGCACTTTATTAAAGAAATATGAAAATAGATGTAACTGTTTAACCAATTATGTCATCCTTATCAATAATAAATGTTTCTGTCGCTTAAATAAACTGAAAACATACACTTAAGAAGCATAACATGCATATTAATCAGCACAATTATGGTTATACTATACCTTTAACACTGTTTAATTAGATGTTTAACTTTAATCTGACTACAACTAACATCAGGATGAAAACTGCATTACAAAAGTAATCCACAAATCCAGACATAATTTCCTGAATTCATTCCAAATCGGTTGTATTTATGAGACCCTTAACCATAGGGAAAAAGAGCCAAGATATAGTAGATTGTGTAGAAAGTAGTCCACATTAGCCTAGCAGGAGACGCTTAACATTTTTTGGGGATACGAAGTGAATGTTGCAACAAGGACTGCAACACCATTCGGCCGACCTTAGACCGTTTTCACTCTTCTAAAACAAAGGAAAGCTGAGCAAAGGAGTGGAAAAAGACTAAACTGCCTCTCTGCAAGTGGTCTAATATAGCAGCAATGTTTCTTATACAGTGGGCCTCAAAACAGTCCGGGACCTGCTTAACCGCTACCCCAAAACAGTTTCTTATTCTCAAAAATAACCATATCAATATAGTCTGCTTTCCCAAGGTTTTCTCAAAGCCTTATCGAGTTAAGATCCCCGGAAAACTACAAAAAAAGTTATCATCAATTCTGAAAAAATGTGTCCTGTGCACACAATGACTCTCAGCCACCCTAGGATCTAAGCTGTGGAATGCCTCTTAATACTTAGAGAGATGGGAAAGCGGAAGAATGAATGAAGAGAATACCCTGTGCGAAATAAACTTTGTTGCTACTTTGGACAGAAAAGATGTTATAACTTGAAGAACCACTTGATCTCTCAAGAAGATGGTGAAAAGTGAAGATGCAGAAAGAGTCTGGAGATCCCTCACCTTCAATGCTGAAGTGATCGCTAGAAGGAAGGCCATTACCCAGGTAAGAAAGTGGAAAGCAATTTAATAGTTGAAAAATCTGCCTGTACAGAAGATATGTAACAGATTCAAGTCTTGATAAGTCAGAGGGAACTTACAACGACTAATCATCAGAAAGCGAATAACCACAGGCAGCTTAAAAATACATCCAACAAGGTAAGAATATGCATGCCAAGATGGAGGCCAAACAACCCTTTATAGTGCCCAAACTCAACCCTTTTCTGCCAAAAATACATTAAACCTGAAGAATAAGGACTATGGCAACACAGAGCGGATCCACAAAGCTATCCTGTCATCAGGAAGCAAACTCAGTTTATCTTCTGGAATATATTGCCTTAGTGGAAGAACGAATGGCTAAAAGAAGGACATCTAAGATCTCTGCTGGAAGACTATAGAAAGCAAGAACCAACTGTTCAATTGAAGGCATGGCAGCATCTGGGTTGAGATGTAGAATCTCCTCCTTCCCATGTGAAAGTAGACTCTGTTGCAGAGGAATCCCAAACGGAGGTAAAGACCAAGATGTGGATGCTCAAGTTATGAAGGCTGCTTGGTAAAATGATCTGTAGTAGCCACTCATCTTCTGTTATTCTCCATCCTTGATGGAGAAATAATGCCTCCCTACTCCAGACTTGTGTCTCGTGAATGTGTAGAATAGAAAAGTCAACAAGGGTTAGTCGCTGCAGTAGATCAGGAGGATGCCATATTAGGATGTCGTACCTTGACTGAGCCTCTGCCTCAGAAAAGACCCAAACGCTGTTGAGTAGTTGCTGCTACACCTGGTTCCTGGCACACTGGTGACTAACTCCAGAATGAGCCTACAGCAGTGTCAACGCAAATGTTTTGAAGGTGATGAGAGGCCCCGTTTCACAGCTGTAGCTGTACTTCATTCACACTTTATTTCTAGGTAAGAACAGACTTCATCTCTGGTCAACCAGTGCCCGCTGAAAAGCATGTCCTGAAATAGGCTTTAATGTCCCACACTAGTGCAGGGGTGCGCATTCATCAGTGGCACTGAAGACCACCAACATCATGGATTGTGAAATGGTGTGCAAGCCCCTCTACATGGATAGCTTGGCTAAATTAAAGAATTTTTAAGTGTGTGGGAGTACCATGCAAGCAGAAAGGATCCATCGGATAACTTAAGCTCACAGCTGGCTAATGGAAACATCTTGCGTGAAAGGAACACAAATTCTTTTATTGTCTCTCTCTCGAGTTGAAACTGCTCTGTTGGTGGTAGTGGAGGAATCCAGAAAGATTCTTGACTCAGGAGGCTCTTTGGCTATTATTCTTCTTGATCTTAGTGCCGCATTTGACACGGTGAACCATCAGATTTTGGTTCACCGTCTCAGGAACACGGGAGTGTCAGGTTCGGCTCTCGCTTGGCTCCAATCTTTTCTGGAAGGCAGGACTTTCCAGGTGTTCGAAGAGGATACCTCTTCGGACCCTCTCCCCCTGATATGTGGAGTGCCTCAGGGCTCTTCCCTGAGTCCAACCCTTTTTAACGTTTATATGGCCCCTTTGGCGGACTTGGTTGCCCCCTTTTGAGTCCATATTGTGTCTTACGCTGATGACACACAGTTAGTGGTGGCATTGAATCAAGCTGACAAGTCATCCACTGACCTCCACGCTTGTTTGGAGGAAGTGGCAAAATGGATGAGTCTGTCCCATCTTAAACTGAACGGTGCAAAAACCGAAATTATGATGCTTGGTAATTCTCAAAGTGTTAATCTGAATGCCCTCTGGCCATCTTGTATGGGTCCAGTTCCGGTTTTTAAATCAGAGTTAAAAAGCCTTGGTATCTGGCTGGACCAAGACCTGTCTTTCAAAATCCAAGCTAGGAAGACGGTCGCCTCCTGTTATGGTCAGCTAAAAATGATTCGTAAAATTTTGTCTGTGTTGCCTCACTCAGCAAAAAAACTAGTGATTCAAGCTCTGATCCTTTCTAGGATTGATTTTGGCAATGCTCTCTATCTGGGGGCCCCCAAGGCAGTGATTGGGCGACTTCAGATTGTCCAGAATTTTGCAGCAAGACTGCTTACCGGCACTAGCCGGCGATGCTCGGCGCAACCTGCATTGCGCTCTTTGCATTGGCTTCCTGTCCAGGAGAGGATACACTTTAAGGCTCTTTGTGTGGCCCACAAATCTTTGAGAGGGGAAGGACCTCCCATTATCAGGGATCTCATCTATCCGTATAAAGCTCCTAGACACCTTCGCTCTAACTCTCTTCACTTGGCGAAAATTCCGAGAATCCAGAAAGCGAGAAAGGGAGGTAGGCTTTTTTCATACAATGCCTCTAGGTTGTGGAATACCCTCCCACTTCATCTTCGAAGCGAAGTGAACTACCTTAGCTTCCATAAACAGTTGAAAACTTGTCTATTTCCATAACCCCTTCTGTGTTTTTCCTTTTTAACGCCCGCTAGCGCTGGGATGCTCCCGGGTAACCATGCGCTTTATAAATCCTCATTCATTCATTCGAGTGAAACAGAAGGTAAAATGCCTGCTTTAAATTAGAAGGTGGTTGGCTGAGTTTATCAAGCTTTGAGGAGCGGACTAAGCCAAAAACCTATGGAGGATATGTCAAAGCAGATTTAAATGTTTGCAACATAGGTATAAACACTGCCAGAATGGCTTGAGGCTTGTCTCAAGCCAGCATGATGGGATTCATCAATGCCTCATTAAAGGCTAAAATCAGGTCAGAGGATTTTTTCTCCTAAGATCTTAGTAAATAAAGGCATCTTGGTCTCCACTGTCTCAGTCTGTATACATTGTCTCTGCAACCTCCTTCATGAAAGCTGAAAACTGTATTTAGTAGAAGTTGGACCTACGAGTGCAGGGAATGCCTTCCCCAGGGAGGTGTCTATACAGCTTATGTTTTGTAGGTCCTTCAGTAAGGCTGTTGCCAGAGCATAAGAAGGTATATATGAAAAGAAAGGTGCCTTATGAGTTCCGTTTATATTGTTATTTTGAAAAGAGATCAAGAAGAAACATCAATTTTCATCACAATCGCACTTCAATCAATATTTTCACATTCTTTTTCAGAAACTCATTTCAATAACCTTACCCTCTATCATACGGAGAAAGAGGATCAGAGAATCACATTTATTACATCATATTCATTTGATTCTGCAAGAAAAAGTGTCCACAGTCAGAAGTGAGTAAAAATAGTCATACATGATTAAACAAAACAAAGTTGTAGAGACGAAAGACTCGGACAGAGTAAAGATTATTTCATGCATGGCAGGTTGCTTCCGACGTTATTTTTTGTGGAAGAAAGGTTGTGCCAATCTGAATTTTTAAAGTAAGGAGTACAGATTATAGGAGGTCACAATTTTTACCATATACTATTCTAAATGTCAGGGCATCTTGGACTATGTGGATACTCTGGAAACATCACTACAGTGTTTTTAGCCCTTTGGAAAGTACCTTCCGGGAAGTTAAGAGTAATTTTTCGCCCCGAAGATTGATGTTGACGTATTTAGACCCTGATGATGAACTGGTTAGACCTATACCTTCTCTTACAGTGAAGGATAAGATACTCCATTAAATCAAACACATTACTTAGAGACTGTACTGCTCATGGAGGGATATTTCATTGTCTTTTTGGTCTAGTAGCCACTTACTTCTCTTGGGCTGTGCGTCGGGTGAGCAAAGGAGTGTTGTGTCTCGCGTCTCAGTACCCAATGGCCTGCTGTGGAGATGCTGCAGGTGTGTGGGTCTGATTTTGATCAAATGATTTGAGCTGAGCAGGTTCTTTTATGTAATTCTTGTGTCTCCCAGCAGCCCCATATGAGACATGTGCTTCCACGTACGTGGTCCAACCTCCTGTGTTATTAAAGACACATCCATTCCCATTTCTTTTGAGCAGTACATAACACTGCCATCCTAACTGTTGTGATCATCTTTTCTCCACAAATAAGATGGCATTTGATCCCAATCTGCATAGATTCTTCTGGAGCGAGAGAAACCAGTTTCCAATTGTCTTTGTCTTAGTGGGCATTTGGTTGGTGCTGAAACTGGCACGGTTGGAACAGATATCAAAAAAAGTGGAGCCCAAGGACATAGAGGCTACTAAAAGAACATGGTTGAGACCAAGTTGGTGTCTACTGTTAACGTAAGTATATAATTCCCTGAAGATGTATGTTAAGCAGAGTCTTGGAAAATTTCCAGCATAGAATACTTAAACCTGTTCAAGAGAAGAGATGCAGTAGTGAATAGATGCTACAAATGATGACAAGATCGAGATCACCTTTGCTCTTTCTTAAACTATTGCACTTATGAGCTGAGAAACAATTTCAAAAGCAAGACCAGGTGTGAGCCCTATGCCTTCAAAGAGATCTGGTCCCATCATTCATGGTGGGCACCATCAATTTGGCTTTCCTCTCATGACTAGCCTGATAACGCATCAAGCCACAGAGCGAGCAGGATGTTGCATCATAAGACAAGTCACCACAGATAATAAGCGAGTGGATCCAGTTCCAACATCAGACAGAAACAAGCAACAGAGGGCTAAAAACCCAAGGATTGAAGAGGGCACATGTCTGAAAAATCACAAGCAAATCAAAAACGGAAAGAGAGGAAACATCAATGGCTCGGTTTCCTGCCACTGGGGGAGGTGCAGAAAACAAAAGCAAACATCAACGGCCAAACACCTGTAATACCAACGAAACATCCCTTCTGGTGGAGCCATGAGATGTGATTGTGACAGCAGAACACTACGTGGCATCAGTGACAGAGCAGACTGCTATGGAAAAAAAATTCCAGATCCATTTTGTGCCATAGAAGGGAGTTCATTTAAAGAATCTATGGGAGCAGGTATCCTTAAAAGGTATATGTACAGATCTTGAACACAAAAATTAAACACATAATGTGTCCTCACCCCTAAGTCCTGAAGAACCCATGTATGCCTTCTCCTGATGGTACAGTTCCCTTTGTTGATTTGTCAGTGGCAAATTCTGTCCTTTCGAATAGTAAGTACTGCAGTACCGAATCACTTGCTCAAAGGCACCCTTCATAAAGCAAATCTCTTGTTTATTCTGAGGAAGGAAAAGAATGTAACATTTCAAAAAGAAAGTTCACCACTTTTGCGCTGCTCAACAGGTTCAGTACTAACCAAACAGATGGCAAGTCACAAGCAATAGCAAACAAAACAAGATGGACGGAGTGCTGAAACCTTTCAATCATCACCCTGTCAAGAGATCTGGGTTTAATCCATCGTTCTTTCGCTCACTATGCCACCCCTGTTTGGACCATATGCAAATCAGTCTTGACCCTGCTCCTCATGGGAACAGGCCAGCCTAAACTGCCAGGCCAGGTCCTCTCTGGACTGGAAACAAGCATCCTGGGACCAGTGTTGGGGTATCACCCCTCATCAGCCAGCTAGCTTGAATCCAGTGGCACAGTGAGCAAGGGACCCACGTCTGGGTATACCAATGGCCAGCTAGGGCAAACATAGCAAACAAAACAAGATAATGGACGGAGTGCTGAAACTTTTCAATCACTCACCCCCATGATGATGCTTGTTTCCGGTCCAGGGAGGGCCTGGCAGTTCGGGCTGGACTTTTCCAGTGAGAACAGGGTTAAGAGTGATTTGAAAATGGGTGGGTCCAAAATGGGGTGGCCTAGTGAGCAAGAGAATGATGCATGTTCGTCCTAAGAGGCCAAAGGTAAGCCCAGACTCTGGTCCCTTGCTCGCTGTGCCACTGGATTCAAGCTAGCCTTGCTGATGAGGGGTCGTATCCCGAAAACCGGTCTCACGATGCTGGTTTCCGGTCCAGGGAGGACCTGGCCTGGATGTTCTGGCTGGACTGTTCCCATGAGGAGGAGGGTCAAGACTGATTTGCATACGGCTGGGTCCAAATTGGGGTGGCGTAGTGAGCAAAAGAATGATGGATTAAACCCAGATCTCTTGACTGGGGGTGAGTGGTTGAAAAGTTTCCGCAGTCCGTCTATCATTTTGTTGTGTTTGCTATGCCACAAGTCATGCAATATAAATAAATCATTAAAATTATTAATTTTAAATAACACGTTTGTCTATACCGTAATACAAACTGAAAAAAACTCATCATTGTCTGCAGTGGAAAGAAAAAAATACTTTAAAATATTTAGTGCTCACTCTTCCTTCTTCAAAAGAGGTGGGGAATTTCCATCAAAGTGAGAATCAGAAAAAGCATTCTCAAAACGAAAGTTGTAGCTTTAAAACGTTATCAGAGTGCCACATCATTAATCAAATCAGTGTCTCGAGGGCCCGTCACATACCTGTGCGCACTAACGGGTCCAAAACAACAAGGGCTAATGAGTAATGAAATCACCACAACAGGAATTTGTATTGTGTTCTTCCCCTTCTCCTTTTCTTCCCAACTTGTTATGAAACAAGTATAAACAGCCCACACATACTGGCAGGGTAACAGAATGGGTGCCACAGCACAGAACATTCTGGCAAAAATTTGCATCTTAACCATCAGATGCACCTGGAGAGTATTACATACAAAAAGATGGAGAAGTGCCCAAACAGCTTTCCTACAAATGTATGGAACTGCTTTGTGGCTAAAAAGTATCAAAGCTGCCATAACTCTGGAAAAGTAAACAGGAAGTTTAAGAAGATATACCACAGCTCATTTCATAAGATTCAGAAATGCAGAAGACAAGCCATCAGAAAATAGTAGATTTTGGTTACATTGATCTACCATAGGTGATCACCAAATTGTCCTAAATTCTAAAGAGATTCCATCTTTTTAGAGCAATTTAGTGTAGTAGGCTCAGATAGGAGGATGGAAATGAAGCATGCTTCCCAACTGCACTTTCAGTTATTCATTCTTCAATTAAATGTGATAATCAATCTACTCCGATACATCATCATGCTCAAGGATGTTTTAAGCATTAACAAAGATCAAGCAGCAGCGAGATACATAATAGCAGTAACTGTTAAATGTCATTAAATGGTTCATTTATATCGTAAAGGGCAAAAACCGGAATGTGAATACGTTGGTTCAATAGTGGTTACTTTTAAAACCCTATCTAGCAGAACAACCTACCGGCAATATTATTTTGCAACTAGAACATAGCAAAATTGAAACTGAAAACACAGAACTGATACAAGGTACCTCACAACAATGGGAGAATGGGAGACTGGAGAGGAGGACAAAGTGGGACAGAATAGTAAAGGAGGGGGGTAGGTGAGGGAAAAGGATGAGGAGAAGAGAGAAAGACAGGGTAGGTAGCCATGGAGTTGGAGGTGGGGAAGGAGGAAGAGGGAGAACAATAACGCAAGTGGAGGGAATATAGGGGACATACGGGGAAAAATAGAGGTGTGTACTTGAGGGAAGGAATGGAGAACTAGACAGAAGGACAGAGTTGAAGTTAAGTTAACAGAGAGCAAGGAAGAGGGCGTGGGAGCAAAGGGACTAAGAGGAGATAGGGTAGTTAGGAAGGATTAGTTACTTACCTGTAATCCTAGTTCTCATCCAGGGGTATACTCATCATAGTCATAATCTATGAATAATCCCCGCCCACGTGCGGGATCCCGGAGTATATAGAAAATACATATATATATATATATATATATATATGTATATATTCATAACCAAAGATTTGCCTTGCAAGGAGTCGCCAACACAGGTGGAAATTTAGCCTTCTTTAATGCAGGTAACAGGCATAGCGCGTTCAGTCCCCAACAGCCAGGTGCCAAACATGTTTCGGGCTCGATAGCCCTTGTTCACTGGCTGCGCAAACAAAGTCTGAACTACTTAACCCAGAATGCAACTTTGCTTGGTGAAGACCCATTTGGGCGGGGTTAGAGTTATATATCCACGCAGCTGCTGAGACTTTGTTTGCGCAGCCAGTGAACAAGGGCTATCGAGCCCGAAACATGTTTGGCGCTTTGCTGTTGGGGACTGAACGCGCTATGCATGTTACCTGCATTAAAGAAGGCTAAATTTCCACCTGTGTTGTCGAATCCTTGCAAGGCAAATCTTTGGTTATGAATATGACATGCGGCGCGCCTCGCCGCGGAGACGCCCCGCCGTGCATTTAGCGGCCCTGCGGTGCTCGAAGGAAGGAGCACTGTGTGGAGTTGGAAATGCCGATTTTTGCTGGGATTGACATTGACAAGCATCGTGGCCGCTTTCCCCTCAGCCCCCACTTGGGATTTATTGTATTTGTGCACACTGTCCTGGTCAGCTACCACCTTGGTTCAGTTATGGACTACTTAACCCAGAATGTAACTTTGTTTGGTGAAGACCCATTTGGGCGGGGTTAGAGTTATATATCCACGCAGCTGCTGAGACTGTTTGCGCAGCCAGTGAACAAGGGCTATCGAGCCCGAAACATGTTTGGCGCTTTGCTGTTGGGGACTGTACGCGCTATGCCTGTTACCTGCATTAAAGAAGGCTAAATTTCCACCTGTGTTGGCGACTCCTTGGAAGGCAAATCTTTGGTTATGAATATATATATATGTGAAACATATACATGCAGCCTAAAAATGTTTCCAACATGGCAGAACTGCCGAAATTACATAGGTTTGCATTGTAAGACAAATACCCTCCTAACCCATAAGGAAAAGAGGACATGCACAGAACAATTGTCATATACCAATGCTTTATTGCCACAAGGAAAACTTGTAATTGCAGGCATTCGCCTGTAGGCTGCATTGCAGAGCAATAATGAAACCAAGACAAAAAACTGGCACCTTGCCTTTAAGGCTTCCAAGGGTTAGGGTACCGTGCCTTTAAGGCCTGCAGGAGACCCTCTGCTCCCATCATGCACCACAGGTGACAGTTAGGTCAGTTCTTTTTGACGGTGTATAATGTAGAGACACCTGAGTAGAGGATGCAATAATATAGAAGAACTCCAGTGATGCTCGTCCGGGGAGGAGGGAGGGTCGCTTATGACTATGATGAGTATACCCCTGGATGAGAACTAGGATTACGCGTAAGTAACTAATCCTTCTCATCCAGGGGATACTCATCAATAGTCATAATCTATGAATAGAGTAGCAAGCTCATACCTAGTACCTCGCGGACGAGCAACGGAGTATACAGAACATTACATTCAAATTGCAATCATGCAAACAAATTCCTCAAAGAGGCCTGCCCCACCTGGGCATCGGCCTGTGCATCAGAATCTAGACAGTAATGACGTGTAAAGGTATGCACCGATCGCCATGTGGCTGCCTTACAGATTTCAGACATTGGAACATTGCGAAGGAGAGCTGTGGTAGAGGCTTTCCCTCTGGTAGAGTGCGCTTTAGGTCTGCCTTGTAAGGTCTTGTTAGCTAACTGGTAGGATAAAGCTATACAAGAGACAATCCATCGAGAGATGGATCTTTTAGATGCAGCTAGACCGGTGTTAGTAGAACCGTAGTTGATAAAGAGACGGTCAGATTTCCTAAGTGTGTGAGTTTTGTCAAGGTAAAACTTCAGCACTCTCCGGAGATCTAAAGAGTGTAATGATCTCTCAGGGGAGTTGAAGGTTTAGGAAAGAAGGTGGGCAGCGTAATAACCCGATTGATGTGAAAATCCGAGAACACCTTCGGGAGGAAGCTCGGATGTGTACGTAGCACCACCCTATTGGCATGAAAAACAGTATAAGGTGCCTTACAGCACAGGGCTTGAATCTCACTCACCCTGCGGGCTGAAGTGATGGCTACCAAAAAAGCAGCCTTCCAGGTCAAATGCTGCAAAGACGCCTTATGAATAGGCTCGAAAGGAGCACCCATAAGTTTAGTAAGAACAATGTTAAGTTCCCAGGGAGGAGGAGGAGATCTCACTGGGGGATAAACTTTCCTGAGTCCCTCGAGAAAATCCTTTACCACTGGCATTTGAAAGAATGAACCCTGGGTAGGGGACTTCCTGTAAGCTGTTATAGCAGCCAGGTGAACACTGATGGAGGGATATTGCAGGCCTGACTTTGCCAAGTATAACAAGTAGGGAAGGATCACTTGCTCCTGACCCTTAGTCGGATCAAAGGCGTTGTCCTTGCACCACAGGTAGAATCTCTTCCACTTGAAAGCATAAGATTTCCTGGTGGAGGGTCTCTTTGCTTCCTTGAGAATGGACATACAATCAGCAGGGAGGTCTAAGTGTCCGTACTGGATGACTTCAGGAGCCATGCAGTCAATCGCAGGGACGAGAGGTTGGGATGAAATACTCTCCACTCGTTCTTGGTCAACAAGTCCGGGCGGCAGGGAAGCCTCCGGTGTGGAGCTTCGGACAGCTGCAGGAGGTCCGGATACCACCACTGGCGCAGCCACTCTGGTGCTATCAGGATCATTCTGGCGTTGGTACTGTAAAACTTCTGTATGACCGCAGGGATCAGAGGGAGTGGTGGAAAAGCGTACAGCAATGTCTGCGACCATCCTATCAAAAGTGCATTCCCCCGTGATCCTTGTTGTGGGAATCTGGACGCGAAGACGGGGCATTTCGTATTTGCCGTGTCTGCGAACAGGTCGATGTCTGGCACTCCCCATTGCCGAAAAATGTCCTGAGCGACTTCTTCGTTTAACACCCAGTCGTGTGCTTCTACGAAGTCTCTGCACGTTCAAGGTTCCTGGAAGGTGAACGGCTACGATCGTGAGACTCCTCGCCAGAAGCCACTTCCATATGGTCTGTGACTCCAGAGACAGGACCCGTGACCTGGTGCCTCCCTGCTTGTTCAGATAGTACATTGTTGTTGTGTTGTCTGTCTGAATCTGAATGGAGCTGGACTGTAGGGACGGGTACAGAGACTTGAGAGCCAGATGGACTGCCCTTAGCTCCAAGAAGTTGATGTGATAACTTCTCTCTGTCTCGGACCAGAGACCTTGTACCTGAAGCTGGCCCATGTGAGCTCCCCAACCTTGTAGTGCGGCATCTGTAACTACAGTCTGTGTCGGAGAGACCTGGTGAAAAGGGACCCCTTGCAGAAGGTGTGAACGTTTCATCCACCATTTGATGGAGTCCCTGGCCGCCTGAGGAAGAGAGACACGATCTTCCCAACGGCCTGAGCGCTGTGTCCATTGATCTTCGAGGGACTGCTGTAGAGGCCGCATGTAAAGTCTGGCATTGGGCACAATGAAGATGCATGAGGCCATCGATCCCAGCAGTGATGACACCTGCCTTGCTGTGGGATGTATAGTGCTGAGAAGAGCACGGCACTTGATCAACATTGAGGACAACCTCTCCTCCGAAGGACACACGCTTGCCGTTGCGGTGTCTAGGGACGCGCCCAGATAATGTATCTTCTGCGTGGGGTTGAGAACTGACTTCTTGTAGTTGACTTGCAACCCCAGGGAGTGAAGCAGGTTGAGACAGTAAGTGAGATGGCTCTGGAGTAGTGAAGGTGTGGAACTCTTCAGGAGCCAGTCGTCTAGGTAGGGATAGACGAAGATTTTCCGCTTGCGGAGGAAAGCAGCTACCACCGCCATGCACTTGGAGAACGTCCGGGGGGCGGATTTGAGCCCGAACGGAAGTACTCTGTACTGATAGTGCTGTCGAGACACCTGGAACCCGAGGAACTTGCGATGTTTCACTGAAACAGGAATGTGAAAGTAGGCGTCCTGCAGGTCGATGGCACACATCCAGTTTCCCAGATGAAGATGTGGGAAAATCTGGTGCAGGGCTAGCATCCGAAATCTCTCTTTTCTTATAAACCTGTTCAGCAGGCGCAGGTCGAGGATAGGTCTGTACTCTTTGGCTACTCCTCGTTTTTGGACCAGAAAGTACCGTGAGTATACCCCTTGATTTCGCTGGTGAGGTGGGACCTCTTCTATGGCCTTTTTGGAGAGGAGGGTACACACTTCGCCCTGTAACAATAAATTGTGTTGTTGAGGAAGGCACGTCAATTGAGGGGCAACTTGCGGAGGAGGGGTCTTGAACCTCAGCAAGTAACCATGCTGTACAATATTCAGCACCCATCTGTCTCTTGTTATGGATTCCCACTCTTCCAGGTGAAAAACGATACTCCCTCCTACCGGAGTGGCGAACGGGTGCGGAGGAAGCAATGCCTCACTGTTTTGGAGGCTGCTTGGTGGAGGACTGCTGTTGCTTATTGTTCCCTCTTCCCCTGCCAGGACGCTTGTGCTGGAATTGGAACCTTTGTTGGTTTTGGGAGGACCATTGAGGGGTTTGAACCCTCTGTTGGAAGGGCCGCTTGTCGTTCTGACGGAAGCATTTACGAAACTCCTTCCGCTTTTCCAGTCCAACTGCTTTGACCGTGTCTAGCTCGGTCTTCATCTTTGTCATCTCCTCATCAGCATGAGAACCGAATAAGGAGGAGCCGTTAAAAGGAAGGTTGAGGATCTTCTTCTGGGCGTCCGGTTTTAGACCTGTGAGGCGCAACGACGCTGAGCGCCGCGAACAGATGCCCTGTGAATAGCCGTGCGCGGCGAGATCTGAGGCGTCAGCCGCCGCGCTGATGATTTGATTGGCTACTAAACCACCCTCTTGCAAGATTTCATGGAAGTCTTGTCGATCTTTGGGAAGCTTGTCGGTAAACCTAGCCAGGGAGTCCCAAAGAGACCTGTCGTAGCGCCCAAGAAGGGCTGAAGCACTTGCAATCTTCATAGATGATGCCGAAGTATTGCACATCTTCCTGCCATAAGAGTCCATTTGTTTACTGTCCTTTTCTGGAGGAACAGAAGCTGATGAGGCTGCGGAGTGCGCTTTCCTGGCGGCTGCCACAATGACTGAATCCGCCGGAGGATCAGACCTAAGGAACAAGGGATCCTGGTCTGGAGCTTTGTATTTTTTTGCGATCCTCGACGGAACTGACCCCACTGTGGCATGAGTGAGGAACATGGCCATAGCTGGTTCTAAAAAACCTGGCACCAGAGGAAGCAGAGGTCTGGGAGCTGTACGATGGTGCAATGTCTCAAAAATAATCGATGTAGGGACCACAGGAGTGCATAAACTGATATTTAGTTTCTTAGCTCCTCTGCCAAGTACGTCAGAGAAAGTCCCAATGTCATCAATGGGAGACACCCTTGAAGGTGGCGTAGATGAAAAAGTTGGCGAGTAGTCCCGAATAAAAGACGAAGAACAGGTAGATGATGTTCTGCGCCTCCTCTTATGCGGAGGATCGTGGTGCGAGCTGTGACGACCCCCTGACCGAGATCGGCGTGTAGAAGGCGACCTTGGTCTTCTGGAAGGCGACTTAGAAGGTCTTGCTGTGTATGACCGCGAGTAGTCCGAGCCCGGACCTCTGCAGGCACCTGTTCCAACGCCCTGCAGCCAGCGAGGCGACAGGCCGCAAACCTTCATTTCGCCAGCTGTAGGAGATCTCTCTGGAGAAATCTGCACAATATTCAGCCCTGGAGATGACTGGGCCCTTGACGTCGAACGGGATCTCGACGTTGCATTTCTGTCCCTCGACGTCGATAAGGTCTGCGTCGCCCTCACCGTCGATCTGTGCAGCGATCTTGATCTCGACGTCGACCGCCAACGTCGATGGGGGGACCTTGACGTCAACTGCCGGCGTCGATGGGGGGGACCTAGACGTCGCCCTCGTCGCTGAGGCCGATCTCCTCGACGGCGAATGATGAGTTAAAGGTCTCGACGTCGACCGCCCACGTCGATGGGGGGACCTTGACGTCGCCTGTCGGCGCCGATGGGGGGATCTCGACGTCGTCCTTCTCGCAGACGTCGACCTCCTCGACGTCGAATGATGGGACCTCGACGATGCTCTCGACGTCGATATGTCCCCTCGCGGCATGGTCTTCGCCGGCGAGTCTCTCGACGCCGACCCCCTTGAGGGTGGCGGAGAATGCCTCGACGTCGACGGAGCTTTGGAAGATCTCTCTGGACCCACAGCCTTCGAGCCCGAAGTGCTGTGCCTCGACGCCGACTTACTGGCATGCGGCGGAGAGTCTCGACGTCTAGACAATGGCTTGTCCCTTGACGTTGAAGAATGCCTCGGCCTCTTCGGCGGCGATTTTGACGTCGAAGGCGAACATTCAGGCACCTGCTTCTTCCTGGACTCAGGGGAGGTGGAACGATGCAGTTTTCGGTGTTGCTTGCTTGAAGAGGGAGCTCTGATTCCATGGCCACCTCCATGATGGCCTCTATCCCTCTCCAGCAGGGCATGAAGCTTGATGCGTTCTCTGTCACGCAGAGTCCTTTTTGAAAACTTCTGGCAATGATAACACTGGTCAGGATTGTGTGAAGATGGAAGGCACACAATACACACAGAGTGTGGGTCTGACAGTGCCATCTTCTTGCCACAGGAAGGACATTTCCGAAATAAAGCAGGCATTCTGACTGGAAAACTTTTGAAAAAACCCTAAAAACCAGTAGAATATACCTCTAGGTATCAGAAACTGTCGAAATTTCAAAGGAAATATCAAATATATATCTTTCAGTCAAAAAACTGAAGAGCTCAAACTCCAGGATCCTCACAGAAGGAGCCGGAAAAAAGAACTGACCTGTCACCTGTGGTGCATGATGGGAGCAGAGGGTCCTAAAAAAACATTTTTAGGCTGCATGCATGTGTATGTATATATATATATACATACACATGCATGCAGCCTAAAAATGTTTCCAACATGGCAGAACTGCCGAAATTACATAGGTTTGCATTGTAAGACAAATACCCTCCTAACCCATAAGGAAAAGAGGACATGCACAGAACAATTGTCGTATACCAATGCTTTATTTCCACAAGGAAAACTTGTAATTGCAGGCATTCGCCTGTAGGCTGCATTGCAGAGCAATAATGAAACCAAGACAAAAAAACTGGCACCTTGCCTTTAAGGCTTCCAAGGGTTAGGGTACTGTGCCTTTAAGGCCTGCAGGAGACCCTCTGCTCCCATCATGCACCACAGGTGACAGGTCAGTTCTTTTTTATAATACACATATTTTCTATATACTCCGGGATCCCGCACGTGGGCGGGGATTATTCATAGATTATGACTATGATGAGTATCCCCTGGATGAGAACGGAGATGGACAAGGGAGGGTAAGGAAAAGCTGTATGAGGGTGACCGACGTTAAGGGAAGGAGCTGGTGGCAAAATGGAAGAGGGGAGGGAGGACAGGACCTAGGCACAGGGAAGGTGGGGCCTTTTGCAGAAGGAGTTACAAAGAAGACTGGAAGATGGGCGGGAAGGACGCAGGTGCAGAGGAGGTAGTGTGAAGAAGGAAAGGTGTGGAGGTAAGTGCAGGGAGTGTGTGGGAAGGAGGAAGTCAAGGTTAGGGAATGAAAGAGGAGAGGGGTGTGATTACAGGGGAAAGTGGAAATGGGAAATAAAAGGGCTTGAGCAAGGAGAGAGGAAGCTTCAAGGGGGAAAGAAGGGTAATATCACTGTGTGGGTACCAGGTCTTTCTACTAAAGAAAATGCAACTATTCCTCACAGAAAGACACTTCAGAACGTCTGTTCAAGTTCTGGTACTCTTGAACGTGGATGATGGCAAGTTGCTGCTTAATGGCAAATCTAATCCAGGGCCTGAAGAGCTAGGACAACATCATCCACATACTTGATGAAACGCCACTGGCACACCTTGAAAATCAGCTGCTGCATCAATTACAAATCTCGATCAATACCCTTGCTTATCTGGCAGACAAGCTCATCATCTCTGGTGGCTCTTAGCATACTGGCAACAGGCCTTTTAAGACTATGTGCCTAGGATCTGGCACAACTTGTATCCATTAGAACCACCCAAACTCTGAAGAGGCAACTTTTTAAAGAAAACTACATAACTATTTAATACCAGTCAACTTCTGCTCCCAGAATCCTCATACATCTTCAATAACTGCAGCTTTGCCTTTAACACTCTACCGAGCTTTGCTGACTTTTGGCTAGCTTTGCGATATACAAATACCACACACATACTGAATAAAGTTACAGCATTGTTATTAAGATCTAAACAACTTTTCACTAGTGAAGAGGGAGAAGTCGCTTGAGTAGAACAACTGCTTTGAACTTGGGATCACTCAAGTGGAGCATTTCTCTACGAAATTACCAAGAAAAACCCAACAGTTCCTACAATGTTCTTAACCCCTTCGATGCTCGTGACGGAACCAAGCCGTCATGAGCCACGGGTGGCCTGTGCGCATGACGGCTGGGTTCCGTCACGACCACGCCCGCGATTGGAATGTCCAGCACCGGGCTGGAATTCCTGCCGCAGGCAATGTGTTAAAGCATCTTTGGAGTGATGGACAAACAAAAGAACTGTTGCTATTAGTGGCTCCTATCTCCACCTATCAACCGAAAGAGAGAAAGCTGGCTGCAGTTGCTTTCTGGGTCTGTTGTACGGGTGAAAATACTTCCGGCATGTCATGTATTGTTGATTGAATTTTCTTACTGGAGAGGCCAGGTGCAGAGCATGCGAGATAGCCCTGCGCTGCTATCTCTCCAGTAAGCTGTTGGACTTTTCTACCTACATCCTTTGTAAATCAAAAAGCATGTCTATTAGACATGGCTGGACATTACCATAAATTATAGTTTAGCAAATCCAGGCATGTATGACTAGCTCTGCGCCAGACTGCATGGTCCATGCCAATACAATGTGTCGAGCTACTTTTACTGTTTTGCTGTATCCTATGACTGGAAAAGGATCCACTCAGCTTTTCAGGGAAACTTACAACAAACAACTTTATCATCATCCATGGAGTACAGGAGTATTGTGCTATTAGGTAGGAGGCATTATTGGGGGCACCAGAGAGCAGCAGCCACACTTCAGCGTGGCTTTAGTCTACCAGCCTTTAAATTCATCAAAGGATTCATCTACCAATGTCCCTTCCATGAAATATCGCCTTGAGCTGGACCTGCGGGGTCTCTGACAAAGAACTGCTAGATTCCTTCCTGGTTTGACAGATCGGGCTAGGCTGTTTGTATTGGAGCGGGACCAAGACTGATTTGCATATGGCAGGGTGTCATCTAAGGTGGCATGGTAGGCAAAATAATTATCGGTTGGAATGCTATCCCAAGCAATTGCCAGTGGATAGACTTCTTGAAAGCGGACTTCGAATCACCTTTTGTGTGTTTGATGCAACGCCCTCAGTGGGCAAGTGTGTGCCCAAACGTATTCTATGCTCACTGAACAACTGGAAGCAACCTGCACCCGACTGACAAGCCCCAATCTGGGTGGAACCAGTCTTGGGTTGCTTGAGTTCCGGTTCAGAGAGAACCAGGCTTGGCAGTTCAGGCTGGACTGTTCCTACTAGAGCAGGACCGAGAATGATTTGCATACAGCTGGATCTAACTTGATGTTGCATGGCAGGCAAAAGAATGATGGGTTGGAATGCTACCCAGAGCGATTGCTAATTGTTAGACTTATTGCAAGCATTCTTCCCATCACCTTCTGTGTCTTTGACAGTGCACTACTTGGGCATAAAAACACACTGGGTTCCAGAGAAGGTTGTACAGGACAGCTATAGGCCCATTAAAGAGGAGAAAACCTTGGTGACCCCTCCCACTTTCTTTAGCACGTAAGAGTTGCAATTATAAAAAAATTCTTTTACCCAAGTTATTGTATCTCTTCACCAACATACTTGTGCTCCCGGGGCCCTTCCTTGAATGGCTACATACAAAATTCACCAACTTTGTTTAGGCGGGTCGCCAGCCTTGGCTAAGTTGGGAGGTGCTGACCCTTCCTACGCAAAGGGCAAGTTTGCGCTGCCGCAACTAGCACACTATTTTTGTGTAGAACAGTCAAGGTGTGCATTTCAGTGGTATCATCTTGATGGAGCAAGGACTCGGACACGAGACTTGCTCGGAAGCAATCCTCTCGATTTAGCTTACTAGCGAATTACTAACGACATGTCTCATAATTAATAATATCCATTTTACACTATACGCGGGATAAGAATGAAGCTTGCCTATGTGTTTACTAACTGCAAATAACACAGATGTAGGACTGGAACGCATTTAACATGGGATCTTTACTACGCATGCGTCTGCTACATCTACGTAGTATGACGTGCTTTCGCTTGGAGGGAAATTCTGGCGCTTGCGCAAAGAGCTATAAAATGGCCGCTTGAAAGCTCACATGCATGGCACCTGCTTTGCTGAAATTAGAAAGGGGTTTATAACTAATGCAAATGCAGAAAGAGAAATAACAAATGTTATGGGATAGAGTAGAGGTTGGAGGTATACAGTGAAACCATTTATTTTTGAGAATAACATTTTTCCTTTTCGACTTTATTATTAGTGCGTATTTGGGCCTGTTAAAGTTGTCCGAGTCGAGCAGACCAATATGGCGCGACGCATGCGCCCTGATACGGGAGCTTGGGAGATGACTAAGGATTTGATACGAGTCCAAGGTCGGCGGAGATGTGCCCTGGGAACATGAGGGTGAACAGTTCATATGAAGGAACTTATTCAAGAAATCAGTTACAAATGTGTTTAATCAAGTTTAAAGATGTATGGGAAAGGAAGGGCGGAATAAAGTTTGATGGGAGGGGTTTGGAAACAATGGTTAAAAGAAAATAAATGAAATATAAGTGTGGTGTGATGATCATCTCCCCTCGCCTGTCCAATCAGAAGTTAGTATTCTGTGCAAAAGAAACATTAATGGGTGGGACAAGCCTATGGAAAGGTATAATTGAGATAGTTTAGTTAGAAGAAGGGGCATTCGTCTGAGGGGCATTGTCTTTGAGGAAGTTCGGGGGTCGAGAATCGAGAGTTCGAGTCGGGTTGAGCGAGCTTTGCGCGTTGAAGAAGCCTGACATCGGGGTGTACCGGGGTGGTGCTCTGAAATGCTGATGAAGAAACCGAATGCAGATCCATCTACTTAATTTAGGTGGGTTTAGAGGAATCGCGGAAGAACCACGAGGAGGAAGAGAGTGTCAGAGAGGAGTGCGACGTAGCCGTCGGTAATTAGAGAGGTGAAGTATCCTGGGCTGATTGCTGTCCTGAAGCCTTTGTCTCCTGATCTGTCCTGGGAGGCCATTACCAGCCCTTTGGCCAGAGGGTTGGTCTTCACACCATACTTTGGTAATTATGAAATTTATCGTTTGATAAATGCTCTTCTGTCTCTATCCTCTTCTTTCTGAGCAAAGTTATTGTGTGGATCTGAATTGATAAGTGTTATCTGAGATATTTTTGAATTGGCACTCCCGCGAATGAGGGTGTTTGTACTGAAAACGCTTTGAGATGGTTCAAAACCCGTAATTTTAGATAAAGATTTAAAAACTTATTGAGTCTCATTATTTTATACTTATTAAGAAATGCATAATAAGTTATGTCAATAATCGCCATCAACTAGTTTTACCTAACTGGTCCATTGACCAGAGGAAAGAACTGTTTGATCAGCAGAAGGTTTAGTTAAAGAAGTAATAACTAGATCCTGAGGTATGAGTAACATATAAAACTAATAAACTCCAGTGGTTTACTTGGAGCGAAGCGGAAACGCGTTGTATGGGCCCAAGTGAGTATATGGTAGTAGAGTATCTGTTGTTAGTAGACCGCTGGATCAGTTTTCTGGTAGCAGAGCTATGGTTGTTAGTAGCTAGTTTGGTGATAAGTATAGATTATTGATTTTTGGTTAATGTTTTAACAAAAGAGTTAGTGTCCTGCTTTTTGTTGTCTGGAAAATTCCCGGGAATGAATAGCGGGTGGCGATAGAAACCACACTGCAGTGAGGTTACTCGTCTGTTGGAATAACACTGAGAAGCTAGGTAGGGCTGGCAGTGTTAAACTAGGGACTATTTTTCTGAACAAAAGTGAGAGTGGCTGAAAGCAAAGAGTTCGCTGATGAAACTTTAGGCGTTATATCACCTAGTAAGGGTAACCCTGAAGGAGTAGTAGGTTCTTCTAAGCTAGATTGACAGCAAAAGGAGTTCGCTGGTGAAATTCCGGTCTCAAAATTCCTGAACGGAAGATACCGGGAAAGTAGCAGGTTCTCTGGAGCTTAGGTGAAGAGTAAGCGGAAGGTTTTACTCACAGTAGAAGAAAATAAACTATCCTTTTGGTTTAGTGGAACAGACAGAGTAGCGAATGTTTTTTTTTTACGTTGTTAATAACAAAGAAGTTCAAAGAATTTTCGAAGAAATAAAATTTTTCGTATTCCCTTGCAAAGGGAGGGTCAGCTGCCGGAGTGGTACTGAGGTCACAGAAAGCCGCGCTGGGATTGGTAGAAGCAGCGGGCGCGTGACAGGAGGAGCTTGGTAAAGGAGGGGTGAGAAATCGCTTGAGTAGGATCGACGTCACAGAGAACCGCGCTGGGATTGGTAGAAGCAGCGAGCGTGTGACAGGAACAGCATTGTAAAGGAGGGGTCAGTAGTGAGGAGCAGAACTGATGTCAGGAAAAGGCCGCGCTGACATTGGTCAGGGTATGAGTGTGAGCTTGTTTCCATTGGACACTTAGATAGAAGCCGCACTAGGATTGGAGGAGAGAAGGATTGTATGCGGGATTTTGATTTGACTGTTAGTGCAAGACGTACAGGTAGAAGATTTCAAGGGTTTGCGGAATACAATTTCCTGCACCGTTCTTCAAGAATGTATGGAGAGAAAAGAAAGATGTCAATTTTTAAGAGAATAAAACATTTTTTGTCAAGGATAAGCCTGTGTTGACTAGAGAGGGTATTCCTATTCCGCCACCAAAGACACCAGCATCTTTTATGATGATGGAGAGAGGATATCATACTTGCGTGTGGCTAGAAAATTGGGTTGAGTACACAAGGGATGATGGTGTGTTAGCGTTTCCTAAGGATGTTACGTTTAATGGGAGGATACTTCAGAATTTGAGATTGAAGATGAATGATTTAGAACCGAGACCCAGGTTAACTCAATATGAGGCTTTGGAAGAATGGGAGACTGAGTCATATGAAAGAGAGAAATGCAGAGGTGGAAGATATAGAGGATTCTTTCCAAGACACTTGCATGAGTCAAGAGAAGGACAGATGAAACAGTGGAGGAGAGCGATGGTATCGGAAGGGTTATATCCAGTGTTAATGGCTGAGGAACATTCTGGAGGAAAGTGTAAAGAGAAAACAAAACATATGAATTCGACAGGATATGGAGAGACAGATGATGAATTGTTAGAGGATATTTTAATTAAGAATCCACCACCGTATCAAGAAGCAGCTAGTAAGGTTGTCCCAAGTACGCCAGTAATGGGAATACCATTAACTCCACAGATTTTACATGAGACATCATACAACAGAGTGTTGCAAGATAATGAGAGAGAAGCTTTGAACAAAACTAGGGAGGAAGTAGTTCAAAGAATAGGTCAATTGAATTTTTAAATACGGAAGCTTTGACAGTACCTGTAACCATTGGTCCAGTAATCCCATTATATGGGGATAATAAGGATACACAGAAATCGCAATTTGTGACAGTTCCATTGAATAGTCTTAGAAAAGAGATAGTAATCACAGATGATCAGGTTAGTGAAAGTGAGTCAGTTGTCTCACTAATGGATCTCCCTATTGTGGAACCCAATGTGGAAACTCAAAAGAGTTACGCCTATGAATTTGAGAGAGAGAAGACCTTTGGTTCCGGCTGGAACTTCAGGTACAACAGTAGTTACCCCTGAAGATATAGAAAGGTGGGCTCAGGAAAGGGAAAATCAGATCATAAAACCGAAGATTTTAGATATTAGCCGATTGAAAGTGGAATTGGAAGAGATGATGACAGGATGTGTGGGCACAGAGAGATTAAATGTTTACAATGATGAACTGTTGTTTCTATGTAAGAGTATAACCAGGAGAGCAAGACTATTTCATGAAAGATTAACTGAAGTTGCTTCAGAGATTGGAATAGATATAGGGAAGTCAAAATTGTTACAGAAGCCCCATCGAGTGGATTTTACTGATAAAGACTTAGAAAGTGTGAATGCTTCAGGAAAAAGGTTACAGATAAAAGAATTAATGAACATTTTACGGAAATGGGGAGACATTGATAAATGGAGGATTAGGTGGATAAGGAAGAAAGAAGACGTTCAGGCAAGAGAGGCAACAGCTGCATTTCCAGTGAGAGAAACAGGATAAGTGGAGAGGTTGTGTCCAATGAGAGAGGTTCCTGGAGGAGGATATGTTCATGTCCCTTGGAGTAGACAAGATATTTTATCATTTACAAATGATTTTCCAAAACTGAGAGAAAAGCCAGTTGAGTGGTACAAACAGGTAGAGAGGTTTGTAAAGGTCTCAAAGGTGTTACCGAAAGATCTGGATGGTCTATTTGACATAGTAGTACCTGCTGATTTATGGACAGAATGTAAAATCACAATTGATTGGCCAAATGAGGAGTATCCTAGAGATGCAAAAACAGGAGCACCGTCAGAAGTGATGAAAAAGTATCACCAAGTGATTACATACTTGAAAGGGAAAATCCCTCCTAAAGAAGCAGATTGGGTAAAAATAGATAGAACAACACAGGAACCGAATGAATCTGTACATGCGTATTATGAGCGATTGTTGCAGGTGTTCAAGCAGTATAGTGGTTTTGAGAACATTGGTGACAAAGATATGGGACATTTTGTGTATCGGTTTGTATATGGCTTGAAACCGGAAATTAGTCAGATGATACAGCAGCACATGTTGTGCTGGCAAAGTAAAACGGTGGATGAGATTTTGAAGTACGCAAAATATTGCTGGGATGACAGAGGCCAGACGAAGGAAGCTGAAAGAGAAAAGGATGTGGGCTCAAGTTAAATTGGCAGAGCAGCAGGAAGAGAAGACAATTGAGCAAAATAATAATCCAGTAAAAGAACAAAGTCAGAATAATCAAGGAACGAATGGTAATAGATTTAAAGGGCGAATGGACAGAGAAGAAGCGAAAAAGAAGTTCCCTTGTCATGCGTGCGGAAAGCTTGGACATTGGAAGAACGAGTGTAAGAGTACTCAGAATAATAATGGGCCAAATCAAAATTGAATCCCTCAGATGCAGAATGAAGTACTTATGAATCAGCAGCAACAGGTAGTCACTCCACAATATCAGGCACCACCAGCTCCTATGCCAAATTTTGTGAACCATCAGAGTTTCAGTACGAACACCGGATTTCAAGGAGAAAGTGGTAAGAATAATAGAACAATTGCTCATTCTTTGCAGAATGATGAGGTACGTTCAGATACTACACAATGACGGTGCCTGAGGGGGGAGGAAGAGGAGTGCGTGCTTGGCGCATCCTTGCCGGTAGATCAGTCAGGTCCATTTGTTGATGGGAGAGTAGAAGGTAAAGACATTACTTTCCTATTGGATACTGGTGCTACCAGGTCTACTGTGAGAACAGCAGACATCCCAAACCTACCCCTCTCGGGAGAGACAATCCAAGTTGTAGGTGTATCTAACCAACAGATTAGAACACCAATCACAAAGCCAATGGAGGTGCACATTGGAAACTTCAAAGAAATGCATTGATTTGTAGTTTGCGATTCCAGTCCTGTAAATCTGTTGGGAAGAGATCTATTGTGCAAGATGAACTGCACAATCTATTGTACACCGGATGGTGTTGCTTTCCAAACCCCTGATGAAGATGTGGCATACAAGATGATGCTGGCCAAGCAGGGAACAGAGGTAGATGAAATATTTTCACTGATAACTGAAAATGAATTACCAGAAGAGTTGAGAACCACAGTTAATACAGAAGTGTGGGATTTTACAGGGAAAGATATTGGGCTAATGAAAAATATAGACCCCGTTAAAGTGACAGTAAAGGAAGGTGCAGTGTATCCAAATACCCGACAGTACAAAATGAGTGCAGAAGTAAAAGCAGGAATTATCCCAGAAATTGAACGGATGGTTAAACAAGGCATTCTGAAAGAAGTGATGGGTAGTCCCTGAAATTCACCAATAACGGGACTGAAAAAGCCTAGCGGAAAATACAGAATAGTACAAGACCTGAGAAAAATAAATAAGATTGTAATTCCCTGTTGTCCAATTGTGCCAAATCCAGCAGTGATCCTTTATCAGATACCATGGAATGCAGGATGGTTCCAGTAATTGATTTATGCCAAGCGTTCTAATCTATTCCTTTGCACCCAGACAGCCAGTATCTATTTACGTTTAAATTTGAAGATCGTATTTACGCATGGTGTGGTGTTCCTCACGGGTACACAGAAAGTCCTTCAATATTTAATCAGATTCTGAAACAGTGGCTGGAATCATTGATTATGCCCAGAAATTCTGGTCTGGTTCAGTATATTGATGACCTACTGGTGGCATCAAAAACGCGAGAAGATTGTGTCACAGATACAATTGCGTTGCTGAACCATTTGGCTGAAGGAGGACACAAGGTGTCTCCAGAAAAATTACAGTTCTGTCGACAAGAAGTAAGATATCTAGGGCATAAAATAGAAAGAGGAGTTTGAAAAGTGACACCGGAAAGAATAAAAATAATCAAAGAAATGCAATTGCCACAGACTCAGAGAAAGATGAGAATGTTTCTGGGAGTGGTTGGATACTGCAGGCAATGGATAAATGGATTTTCTGTGTTAGCGAAACCTTTGATACAGATGATTCGGAAACAAGCAAAAGATCCGATTGATTGGAATGATGACTGCCTAGAGGCATTTGTGAGATTGCGAAATTGTCTGTGTGAGGCTCCTGCCTTGGGCATGCCAGACTATACAAAAGATTTTGCTTTATTTTGTTGTGAAAGAGAAAATTGTGCACTTTCAGTTTTAACACAGAGACATGGATTGAGTTGGCGTCCAGTGGCATATTTTTCAGCCACATTGGACCCGGTGGCTTCAGCATTGCCTGGCTGCTTAAAAGCAGTAGCTGCTACTTGTATGAGTCTGGAGCATAGTGAGTTGATAGTGATGGGACATCCGGTAAAAGTATTTGTTCCACACTCGGTTGAGATTCTTTTAACAAGAGCAAGGACACAGCATCTCACCCCTAGTCGTTTGACAAAGTATGAAAGAGTAATTTTGGGAGCTGAAAATGTGACTGTGACAAGGTGTACGATTTTGAACCCAGCTACCCCATTGCCAGACCCCTGCAATCAGGAAGTAAAAGATGAAAGTGATCATGATTGCTTAGACGTAACTGAATTATGCACAAAGACCCGCCCGGATATTAGAGAGACACCCCTAAAAGAAGCAGATCATGAGTTATTTGTAGACGGCTCCTGCCTTAGGACACAAGAGGGAGGTCTAAGTACTGCATATGCTGTTTGCAAAATTTCGGGGGTAATTGAAGCATCCTGTTTACCTGGGGTCAAGTCTGCACAAGTAGCTGAATTGGTTGCCTTAACAATGGCATGTAAAAAAGGGAAAAATTGGAGAGTAACCATATTTACGGATAGTCAATATGGTTTCGGGATTGTGCATGACTTCGGCCAGCTTTGGATGCAGAGGGGATTTCTGACTTCTTCAGGGGCTCCAATCAGAAACAGCAAAAATGTAAAGGATTTGTTGGAAGCATTACAATTGCCAAAAGAGATAGCAGTTGTAAAATGCGCTGCACATCAGTCAGGAAATGACTATGTGACTGCTGGAAATAATTATGCTGATCAAGTGGCGAAATACTGCGCTAAAAATGCAGTAGCCATAAACAGAAAAATTGAAACAGGAGAAACCTGATGCCAACTTATGTACTTCTCAGTGCCAGAGATATTGGATGAGATTAGACAATTACAGGAAGAAGTTGAGGAAAAAGAAAAGGAAATCTGGATAAAGGCAGCCTGTACCAAAAGACCACATGATGAAGTATGGGTGTATCTAGATGGAAGACCAGTCATGCCAGATTGTCTACTTTCAAAAATGGCAAGGGTGTATCATGGAGCAACACACATAGGGAGAGATTCAATGATCAGACTATTCAGACAGAGTTGGTACAATCCGAAGTCAGGGTAATCGCAGAGAGCCTTTGCCAAAGATGCTTAACCTGTCAACAGCAGAACCCAGGTAGAAAGACAGTGGTAAGCTGGGGAAAAATCGGAAAGGCAGAAGGACCCTTCACCAGATTACAGTTAGATTTCATTGAGTTACCCCGCTGTAACGGATTGAAATATGTACTTGTCATAGGGTGCCTTTTCTCAAGATGGGTGGAAGCCTACCCTACAAGAAGAAATGACAGTCTTACAGTTGCAAAATTGTTGTTGAGGGAGTTGGTGCCATGCTTTGGTTTTCCGGTCACTTTGGAATCAGATAGAGGCCCTCATTTTAATAATGAAATAATTTGATTAATCTGTGCTGCATTTAACATTGAACAAAAACTACACTGTGCTAATCGTCCAGAGGCTTCTGGAATTGTTGAACAAATGAATGGCACAATCAAGTCAAGATTGGGAAAGGTGTGTGCATCCACAAAGCTGAAATGGCCAGATGCATTGCTTCTTGTGCTAATGGGCCTCAGAAGCATTCCAGACAGGAAAACAGGAATGAGTCCACATGAGGTACTCATGGGAAGAGCCATGAGACAGGCGTTCTTTGCTGGAAATAAAATAATGAGTGTAACTGATGATCTGGTATTGGAATATTGCAAAGGATTGGCTGAAATGATGCGTTCTCTCTCTCTCTCTCATCAGGTTGGAGAAGACGCAGTTGAAAGACAGCCAGATCAAGCGCATGATTTGAATCCTGGATATTGGGTGCTAGTGAAGAAACACGCAAGAAAATCATGTCTAGCACCAAGGTGAGACAAACCAAGGCAAGTCATACTAGTCACTACCACAGCAGTGAAGTGTGCAGGTTTGCCCAATTGGATTCACGCTAGTCATACCAGAAGAGTACCGAGCCCATTTGATCAACAAGAGTCACCACTGACTGAGCAGGCTGAAGCATCAGGAGTTGTAAACTGTGAAATTGAAGAATCTAGAGTGATAGATTCCGAAAGACAACCATATGATGAGCAGCCCGAGCTAAGTCAGGAAGAATGGATCCCAGTGATTGAAGTAATTGATGATGCCATTGAAACCAGAAGAAGAACAAAGGTGAAAAGACAGGAAAGTAGTCAGGAAGAAGAACACACTCCGGTAAAAAAAGAAAAAGACAAACCTGAGGAGGGAAAAAGAGAAGAACACCTTCAGGCAGAAGAAGAACGGTTTGAATTAAGACCTGAACCGGACCAGATAGAGTTAGAAGAACAAACTCAGGCAGAAGAGGAAAGACTTGAAGTAAGACCTGAGCAGGATCAGACAGAATTAGAAGAACAAGCTCAGGAAGAAGTAGAACAAAACAGTAGAACCTGAGCAGGAAGAAGCAAAATAAGGTACCAGCACAGAAAACAGAGAAATAGAACAGATTGTGCCCAGAATAAATGAAATAAAACTAATTTTACAAAAAGATAAAGGTGAAAAAGCAGTACAAATCAAAAGAGTCAGAAAAGGAGACAATTGGCCAACTGGAGTAAAGAAACTAAAATATCACCTGAGAAAATCTGAAAAGAAACCAGAACAAGTAAATGAAATCACAAGTCAAACAAGATCTAAACAAACATTAGCAAAAATAACTCGAAGAAGTCCAAGATTGAGAAACTTAAACAGAAAATACAAGGCTCCAGAGTGGACGTATGTCATTCTTGAAGAATTTGAGACCCTGGATCTGACTGATGAGACAGAAGAAGTCCATATTGCACAAATTGACGAAAGCCAATTGAAACCTCCTTAAGAATAAAAAGACAAAAGACTGTAAAGAGAAAGAAAGAAATTTTCTCAGAGACAAAATGGCTAACAATGAAGTTAGCGGAAAACCAAAATGTGGATTTAAAAGAAAGTGTATTAGATTTTGTTTTTGTAGTATTTTATTAGCGATATTAGGATGGTTATTCCTAACAGTTGGGGTACCTTTAATAATGGAAACAAGTGACAAAAATAATACAGGTACTAATGTTAAAGTAGATAGATTAAGAGAAACTAAAATAGAAATAGGAGTAGAAGATGAGGCAAATTATCATAATGAATCAGACTAGAATACGTCCTCTAATGTGTTTATTAAATTATTATTTCAGTATGTTAGCACTATGCAAATTAACAACTGCTATGTATGTATGAAGTTGCCCTCATCAGTATCAGAAGGGACGACGTATCACCATATACCTTTAACGTATGGTGTGTCATGTAGTATTTTGTCAAGTTTATTTTACTCTACAGGGAGATTGCAGTATTTTTATTCTAATCTAGATGTAATTTTTCCTGAACTACCTATTAGAAAGAATATGAATCCAGTAGTTAGTAGTAAAAATGCACGATTTATGGGTGAATTTTTCATAACAATGAGTTCAATAGATTTAGTTCAGGCACACGAAGATAATTTAACATGTACATTAAGAAAAGAAGAAAAAGTTTTTAGATTTAGTAGAAGAAAGGAGACAGGATTTAATGAAGAAGGCAACTACACAGAAAACCCATGTACCTCCATGGGTTGGGAAGGAGGGAATCTATGCAAGTGGCAAGGCTCATACTGCGATGTCCCTGGACTTTGTGAAAAGGGGAAAATTCTGCCTCCATAGATTAAAGACAGATTATAACAATAATTACATTGGTTCCAGTGAATGTAAACATAACTTCCTAATATTAGGAGGATGGGGACTAAAAGGGGGAACTGATCCTGTGTTTCCAGGAGTATATTATGTTTGTGGGAATAATGCCTACTACAGGTTACCTGCAAGAGGGTACAGAAGCTGTTATTTTGGAATAGTTTTTCCAAATATTTGCCATGTAGATAAAATCAGTGGAATCAATGGAATTTCTAATGGAACACGAAGAAGAAGGGCTAGTTTTTCTGAAATTGTGGGAGATATTTTTAGTGCACTGATACCCTCAGTTGGAGTCATATTAAACTCACAGAAAATTATAAGTTATCAACCATAGTTGATCGTCTTTCTACAGATACTGCAGGAGGATTTTTAATGATTAACACAGAAATGTTTGCAATTAGATCAATGGTTTTACAGAACCGTCTTGATCTTGACATATTGTTGGCAAAAGAAGGTGGAGTTTGTGGCATGTTGAAAGTTCAACATTGCTGCACTTATATTCCGGACAAGAGCAGAGAAATTAAAGGATATATTGAAAATATTACGAGAATGCATAAAGATTTGACCCAACTGGAGGTTGACAGTGTGTGGGGAAGACTAACAAAAAGTATAACATCAATAGGGAAATAGTTTGTTGGGTTTGGGAAAAGTTTTCTAGGTCAAATAATGATACCTTTAGTGATGATAATAACAATAGTGATGTTAATAATGATTACATATAGATGTTGTAGAAAAGGTACGAAAGGAAAAGTACACTTGAACAGAAAAGAAAGGGACAGACACGTAAAAGAAAGCATGAAGAAATACGCTTGGAAGAAATGAAAGGCAGGTTATACAAGAAGTTGCGAGAATTAGAAGGAAATGAGACAGTTGATGAAAAGTTGGGAGGCCAAATAGAGAAAACTGAGAAGTGCTAAAGTTGATATCTGGGATGGATGGGAATTTTGTGATGGCTTAATATGCAATCAGAGAGGGGATTGATGGAGCAAGGACTCGGACATGAAACTTGCTCGGAAGCAATCCTCTCGATTTAACTTACTAGCGAATTACTAACGACATGTCTCGTAATTAATAATATCCATTTTACACTATACGCGGGATAAGAATGAAGCTTGCCTATGTGTTTACTAACTGCAAATAACAGACGTAGGACTGGAACGCATTTAACATGGGATCTTTACTGCGCATGCGTCTGCTACATCTACGTAGTATGACGTGCTTTCGCTTGGAGGGAAATTCTGGCGCTTGCGCAAAGCTATAAAATGGCCGCTTGAAAGCTCACATGCATGGCACCTGCTTTGCTGAAATTAGAAAGGGGTTTATAACTAATGCAAATGCAGAGAGAGAAATAACAAATGGTATGGGATAGAGTAGAGGTTGGAGGTATACAGTGAAACCATTTATTTTTGAGAATAAAATTTTTCCTTTTCGACTTTATTATTAGTGCGTATTTGGGCCTGTTAAAGTTGTCCGAGTCGAGCAGACCAATATGGCGTGACGCATGCGCCCTGATACGGGAGCTTGGGAGATGACTAAGGACTTGATACGAGTCCAAGGTCGGCGGAGATGTGCCCTGAGAACATGAGGGTGAAGAGTTCATATGAAGGAACTTATTCAAGAAATCAGTTACAAATGTGTTTAATAAAAGTTTAAAGATGTATGGGAAAGGAAGGGCGGAATAAAGTTTGATGGGAGGGGTTTGGAAACAATGGTTAAAAGAAAATAAATGAAATATAAGTGTGGTGTGATGATCATCCCCCCTCGCCTGTCCAATCAGAAGTTAGTATTCTGTGCAAAAGAAACATTAATGGGTGGTACAAGCCTATGGAAAGGTATAATTGAGATACTTTAGTTAGAAGAAGGGGCATTCGTCTTAGAGGGGCATTGTCTTTGAGGCAGTTCGGGGGTCGAGAATCGAGAGTTCGAGTCGGGTTGAGCAAGCTTTGAGCGTTGAAGAAGCCTGACATCGGGGTGTACCGGGGTGGTGCTCTGAAATGCTGATGAAGAAACCGAATGCAGAACCATCTACTTAATTTGGGTGGGTTTAGAGGAATTGCGGAAGAACCATGAGGAGGAAGAGAGTGTCAGAGAGGGGTGCGAAGTAGCCGTCGGTAATTAGAGAGGTGAAGTATCCTGTCCCGATTCCTGTCCTGAAGCCTTTGTCTCCTGATCTGTCCTGGGAGGCCCTTACCAGCCCTTTGGCCAGAGGGTTGGTCTTCACACCATACTTTGGTAATTATGAAATTTATCGTTTGATAAATGCTCTTCTGTCTCTATCCTCTTTTTTCTGAGCAAAGTTATTGTGTGGATCTGAATTGATAAGTGTTATCGGAGATATTTTTGAATTGGCACTCCCGCGAATGAGGGTGTTTGTACTGAAAACGCTTTGAGAAGGTTCAAAACCCCTAATTTTAGATAAAGATTTAAAAACTTATTGAGTCTGTCATTATTGCACAAGTTACTAACTTGTGAAACGATATATCTGTAAGAGACAGTAGTTAGTGGCAGATTCCTTACCTTAGAATATCCCCAGGCGTCAGGCTGGATCCGGAAAGTTTTTGCGTAGCAGTACCCTTGCGCGTCGGTAGGCGGCGTCGTGCGGCTCCGCGTCCGTCGTCGGGATCGCCGGGATGACGTCGCGGGCAGTACTTAGACGCCGCCCCTGCGCGCTGACGTCAGTTCTGTACACGACTTTCCGCGCCAGGAACGCAGAGCCATGCAAGAAGCTGACATAGGTGTCTGAAAAATACTAGGGCCCTGAAAGGGATGTCCTTAACCCTAGAAATCAGTTCGCAGAACGGGGAGGATGGGTGGGCGGTAGGAATCTGTCACTAACTACTGTCTCTTACAGATATATCGTTACACAAGTTAGTAACTTGTGCATCTGAAAGAGACACGTTAGTGACAGATTCCTTACCTTAGAATAGATACCCCAGCAATACCAACCCCGGTGGTGGGTCTGCGAACAAAGATCAGACAAGGAAGTCCTGGAGGACAGAACGGCCAAAGAAGCCGTCCCTCCGGACCTGACTGTCAAGGCAGTAATGCTTTGTAAACGTGTGCAGCGAGGCCCACGTAGCTGCCTGACAGATATCCTGCAGCGGAACACCGCGGCCTAAAGCCGTGGTAGCAGCCGTTGCCCTGGTGGAATGGGCACGCAGCCCAACAGGAGGCTCCTTCTTAGCCAAAGAATAGCAGGCTTTGATACACAAGGTTACCCAGTGGGAGATGGTCCTCTTGTGCACCGCCCGACCTTTTTTGGCGCCCACGTAGCCAACAAAGAGCTGGTCATCCACCCGGAAGTGTTGTGTGCGGTTGATATAAAAGGAAAGCGCACGTTTTGGGTCCAGACGGTGGAGCCTCTCTTCCTCTCTGGAAGGATGCGGAGACGGAAAGAAGGTGGGCAAAGTGATGGGCTGCCCAATGTGGAAGGCAGTAACCACCTTTGGCAAGAAGGACGGACGCGTCCTAAGAACAACCTTGTCTGGATGGACAGACAGAAAGGGAGGTTTGCATGATAGCGCCTGGAGCTCACTCACCCGCCGAGCGGAGGTGATGGCCACCAGAAAGGCTGTCTTCAGAGTCAGAAGACGAAGAGGACAGTTATGTAGAGGCTCAAAGGGAGCGCACATGAGAAAGGTAAGAACCAAGTTCAAGTCCCACTGAGGCATCACAAACGGAACAGGAGGGAAGAGGTGTGTAATGCCTTTTAGAAACCTGTTAACAACAGGGGACTTGAAAAGGGAGGGCTGATCAGGAAGCCTGAGGAAGGCCGAAATGGCACAAAGATAGCCCTTGATGGTACCCAGGGCAGAACCCTGTTGGGCCAGAGAAAGAAGGAACAGAAGAACCTCAGAAAGAGGGGCAGAGAGGGGATTCACAGCCTTTGCTGTGCACCATACCACAAACTTGTTCCACCTGCAGGCGTATACCACCTTAGTGGAGGGACGCCTGGCTGCCAGAATCACATCACAAACTTCGGGAGGCAAGTCGAAAGGAATCAACTGCCGCCGCTCAATCTCCACGCAAGCAGGTGGAGACTGGACAGGTTCGGGTGGAGGACCGTCCCCTGCTGCTGCGACAGAAGATCCTCCCGAAGAGGCAGACGGATCGGGGGATCGACGCTCATACTGAGTAGCTCGGGATACCAAATTCTTCGAGCCCAGTCCGGAGCCACAAGGATGACTTTGGCCCGGTCGCGCCGAATCTTCTTCAACACTCTGGGTAGAAGTGGTATAGGCGGAAAGGCGTACAACAGACCGCAACTCCACTCGCGACGAAAAGCGTTGCCGAGCGAGTGCCGCCTTGGAAATTCCAACGCGCAGAACTGCTGACATTGCGCGTTCTCTTCGGTGGCGAAGGCTCTCCCCACTGTAGAAAGAGTCCTTGCGCCACTTCCGAGTGAAGACGCCATTCGTGATCCATCATGCACCTGCGGCTGAGTTTGTCCGCCCTGGCGTTCAGGGAACCTGCCAGGTGTTGAACCATCAGGAATATGCCCTGATGTTCCAGCCATGTCCAGAGGCGCAGAGCCTCCTGACACAGGGTCCACGACCCCACCCCGCCTTGTTTGTTGCAGTACCACATGGCGGTGGTGTTGTCTGTGAACACCTGCACTACCTTCCCTTTGACAGAGGGAAGGAATGCCTTGAGTGCAAGTCGGATCGCCCGGAGCTCCAGAAGGTTGATATGGAGCCGGGACTCCGCCGGAGACCAGAGGCCTCTGATCTCCGCCTCTCCCATGTGACCGCCCCATCCCAGAAGGGACGCGTCCGTCACAACTGTGTGCTCTGGCTGGGGAAGGGAGAGGGATCTGCCCATGACCCATTGCCGGTTCGAGAGCCACCACTGCAACTGTTTTGCAGTCCCCTCCGAGACCTGGACGTGATCGGACAGGTTGCCCTGGTGCTGCGCCCACTGGAACTTCAGGTCCCACTGCAGAGCCCGCATATGCCATCTGGCATGATCGACCAGCAGGATGCAGGAGGCCATGAGGCCCAGCAGCCTCAGGGTCATCCGTACCGAAACCCAGGATAAAGGCTGAAAGATCGGAATCATAGCCTGAATATCCCGGACTCGCCGTTCGGGAGGATAGGCCCGAAACTGCGTCGTGTCCAGAACTGCTCCGATGAAAAGGAGCTGTGGAGAAGGAATCAGATGCGACTTCGGCACATTGATGGAGAACCCCAGCGAGTGCAGGAGTTCGGCCGTAGTCTGGAGGTGGGAGACGACTGCCTGGGACGAGCCCGCCTTCAGCAGCCAGTCGTCGAGGTAGGGGAAGACTGGAACCCCTGCCCGGCGCAGATGAGCTGCGACCACCGCCATCACTTTCGTGAACACCCGAGGGGCACTGGTAAGGCCAAAGGGGAGCACGGTGAACTGAAAATGCTCGAGGCCTACCGTGAACCGCAGGTAACGCCGGTGGGCCGGCAGGACGGGGATGTGGAAATAAGCGTCCTGAAAGTCCAACGCTACCAACCAGTCTCCAGGGTCGAGGGCAGTCAAGACCTGAGCTAGGGTGAGCATCTTGAACTTCTCCTTCCGGAGGAAGCGATTGACGTTCCGGAGGTCCAAGATAGGACGCATGTCCTCCTTGTCCTTTTTGGGCACCAGAAAGTAGTGGGAGTAGCAACCACGTCCTACTTCTGGGGTCGGAACATGCTCGATGGCCCTCTTGGCCAAGAGGGCCGTGACTTCCTTCTGCAGAAGCACCAAGTGATCCCCTGACATGCGGTGGAATTGAGGTGGCATGGCTGGGGGTGGTCTCGAAGGGGAGGGAGTAGCCCCTTCGGACAATGTCCAAGACCCACCTGTCCGAGGTGATGGCACGCCAGTGGGGAAGGTGATGGCGGACCCTGCCCCCTACTGGCGTGCTGTGCACCTGAAAGGAAGGACTAGGAGGGCTTGGAGGCCGCGGACGGGGCGGGGTTGGTGGCCAGACCCGCACGCTGGTTGCCTGACCCGCCACGGCGGGAGCCACGTCCTCGGCCACGCGAAGACGCTTGCTGCGCGGGCCGGTGGCTGGGCAGCGGACGTGACTGGGCGCCCCTTCCGTGGCCATGAAAGGGGCGAAAAGCAGAGGTTAGCGGAGGGCGCACAGCAGAAAGGCCCAGGGACTTGGCAGTAGCCCATGAGTCCTTACAACGCTCCAGCGCATGGTCTGCTTTGGTACCAAAAAGACCGACTCCATCAAAGGGCATGTCCATGAGTGTGTTCTGGACATCACCCGAGAAACCAGTTGTTCTCAGCCAGGCGTGGCGACGCAGCGCCACCGTTGTTGCAAGCGATCAACCCAGCGAGTCGGCGGTATCAAGGCCACAACGGATGGTGTACTTTGCCGCATCCCTTCCTTCCGCAATGGTGCAGGAAAGCAGTGTCTGGACCTCCTCAGGACACTGGGGCAAGACTTGCGCCACCGAATCCCACAGAGAGTGGGAGTATCGGCCCAAAAGGCAAGCGGTGTTCACCGACCGCAAGCCAGCACTGGAGGAAGAAAAGGCCTTCTTCCCAAATTGGTCCAGGCGTTTGGATTCCCTATCCGGAGGGGCGGTAGGGAAGGCGGTTTGGGAGGCAGAGGCTTGGACAACCAAGCTCTCGGGGGTGGGATGTTGAGAGAGAAACAAGGGTCGCCCGGAGTGGGGCGATGGCGTCGGGCCACGTTCCTATCCACAGGAGCCCCTGTGGCGGGCTTGGACCAGGAGCCCAAAAGAACGTCAGAAAGTGCGTCATTAAACGGCAGCAATGGCTCTGAGGAGGTAGCCGCCGGCTGAAGCACTTCCGTCAGGAGGTTAGTCCTGACAGCCACAGTAGGCAACTGGAGGTGTAAGGCTCCAGCTGCTCTACGCAACGCCGTTGCGAAATTTGCTCCCTCCTCCGTTGCCACGGAAGGAGGAGACAGCATGCCAGTGTCAGGGGAGGTGTCTAGACCACTGGCATCCCCAAGTTCCTCTGCCCAGTCCTGGTCATAGTCACACTGCTGTGTGAGAGGGTCATCCGACCCCTCCCAGCTCTCCTGGTCCTCCTCTGGTTCAAAATAAGGAGGAGGAGGAACATTTGGGACCCAAGGTCTCATCGGCGCCGGAGCCGGCGTCGAGCGACGTCGGTCCGGCGCCATGTCCGGAACCGGAGAGAACCGGGGAACGACGCCGCCTGGAGCCCCGGGCGGCGTCAGGAACGGCACCGGGGACATCGGCGGAGGCGTGGTTAGGTCAACCGGCGTTGATGGGGTTGCGGTACCACCGGAGCCGGGATCAAGGCTGGCGGGACGGGTGACGCCGGGACCGGAGTCGTCGGCGACGCCGGAGCAACCCCATCAGGGCCCGCAGGGCCCGAAGGCGCACCGGAGGGACCTTGAGGCCCGAAGAGGCGGGCCATGGCCGACAGGAATTCCTGTATTTGGGCCGGAGTCGCCCCCGAACCCGGAAAGGACGGGTATTGCGGGGGCGGCTCCACAGGCACGTCCGGGGCCGCGGGGACGGTGCCGACAGGGGCCTCAGCCGAGTCGCGAGACCGGCGAGGCGAAGTCTTAGAGCGATGATGCTTCTGAGACTTTTTGTGCTTCGACTTACCCGAGGAGTGCGAAGACTTGGACTCCGACGACCGGCGGGGGCTCCGCGACCGGCCCCTCGACCTCTCACGGGACCGGGGCTTGGTGCGGCGTGGAGCCGACTGCCGGACCTCGAGGAGCTTTCGAGACCGCTCTCGCAAAGCCTTCGGGTGTAAGGCCCGGCAGTCGGGGCACGACTGTGTCGTGGTCTCGGCCGAGACAGTAGAGACACTCTTAAGTGCGGGTCTGTGATCGACATCATTCGACCACAGACGTCGCATGGCTTGAAGCCGGGCATCCCTACCGACACCTAGGAGTCGAGATGACTCGAAAAGAAACAGTGAAAAAATCACCCAAAATGTAGTCAAAAATTGACTATGGCACTGCTCTTCCCGGATCTGCGCTTACTGGCGCGGAAAAAAGAAGAACTGACGTCAGCGCGCAGGGGCGGCGCCTAAGTACTGCCCGCGACGTCATCCCGGCGATCCCGACGCCGACGACGGACGCGGAGCCGCACGACGCCGCCTACCGACGCACAAGGGTACTGCTACGCAAAAACTTTCCGGATCCAGCCTGACGCCTGGGGATATTCTAAGGTAAGGAATCTGTCACTAACGTGTCTCTTTCAGATTTATACTTATTAAGAAATGCATAATAAGTTATGTCAATTATCGCCATCAACTAGTTTTACCTAACTGGTCCATTGACCAGAGGAAAGAACTGTTTGATCAACAGAAGGTTTAGTTAAAGAAGTAATAACTAGATCCTGAGGTATGAGTAACATATAAAACTAATAAACTCCAGTGGTTTACTTAGAGCGCAGCGGAAACGAGTTGTATGGGCCCAAGTGAGTATATGGTAGTAGAGTATCTGTTGTTAGTAGACTGCTGGATCAATCTCAAATCCAAATCTCTTTCTATCATGATAGAAATAGATATTGCAGTCCCCTTCCTGCTACAGTCCTTGTCTAGACCTAGAACGCAATTCCATACATTAGGTTGCACAATATATGCATGCTTGGAGAAAGTATACTCACCTGAGATCCCCATTTGTAGAAACCCATAGCTGGAACTACATTAGAACCCAAAGCACAACAACAATTATTGCAATTAAATATAATAAAGCTGGGTAATCTCTATGTGGCTGGTGAACTCTGTCTATAGAAAGCTCTAAAGAGAAGGGGGAGATCCACACTGTAAAGATAAGGATACTCATTTTTCTTGAAGAACACATAGCCTTAAACAAAGGTACATCTCCAGCTTCAGTTTTAGATCCTGTCTCCTCTCACTCCATTTCAGTACTTTCCACAATGATGTCACAATCCATTTCCTTCAGTATCATGAGCATTATGACATCTCCACACATCCTCCCCGTTAATATCCATCATGAACAATTTGTCAACAAAAATAACTAGAACGCATTTGAAAAACATATTACATATTCTACATTCAGACAACTACCCCATTCACTTCCCGCTGTACTACTTAAACAACTTATATACCCCCTACATGCAATCTACTAACCTTGCCCACATTTCCCAAACTCCAGGTACATCCATCCTCCAAACCATTATACTACGTTTGACACTCTAGCCTTAAACGTCACTGAATGTTACTGTCACCCTTACGGACGAAACCTCATTTTTTCACCACCACCCAATCTCCAAGCCGGACTTTTTTACACCTCTCCTTTTGTGATTATATTGTTCAGTTTTCATCTGCATCCCCTTTACGCTTTTCTTAATTTCCTCACGATCAACCCACACATTCCCTTTCCCACTCAACCACACAGGACATTCCTTTTTTCCAGGTTCTCTTCCTTTCAATGATACAAAAGGTGATACAGCCGTCACTGAATGCGGAGCCGTCATATGTGCCCAGATCATCTTTCTCAATTCCTTTCCCCACAGAAGTCGATTGGCTAAGGACAGCTGAATATTCTCAATTTCTAGGCGATTTACTCTTTCTACCAACCCGTTAGCTTGGGGTCTAAAAAGAGCTACTCTTTCATGAACTATTCCCATTCTGGCAAGATGAACTGGGTATTTCCTTAGAGATAAATTACACTCTATTGTCAGATACAATAGTCTTCGGCATCCCTTCTTCCATAAAAACATCTGTCAGAAGTTCAATTACACCTATAATGTTCACCTGCTTCATTTTTTTCACAACAAACCACTTGGGGCCAGATGCACGACTTTTTTTGCGCTTACAAACGGGAGATTGGCCCGTTTGCGACTGCAAAAAAGGGTACTGGCATGTACAAATGCTATTTTGTGAGTCACTCACTCGCAAAATAGCGTTTGCGACTCTCGCTATTAGGAAGGGGCGTCCCTTCCTAATAGCGAGACTCACTGCCATGTACTATTGTTTTGCGACCGCATTTGTGGCCGCAAAACACTCGCAGTTTACCACCTACTTTAAGTAGGCGGTAAACAACTCGCAAACGGGAAGGGGTCCCCAGGGGACCCCTTCCCCTTTGTGAGTGTGGGAGAAAATATGTTTTAAGAGTAGGCAGTGGTCCCAGGGACCACCGCCGGCCCTTAAAAAATGAAACTGAAAAGTTTCATTTTTCTTTTTTAAATGCATCCAGTTTTTCTTTAAGGAAAACGGGCTGCATTTTTTTTTTTTTTTTTTTTTTAAACTGCTTTATTTAAAAAGCAGTCCCAGACATGGGTGTCTGCTGACCCCAGCAGGCCACTATCCCTGGGAGTGCTAGCGATTCCCAATGGGGTCGCAAATTGCGCTTGTCTCATGAATATTGATGAGGCATGCAATTTGCGACCCCATTGGGAATCGCTAACAGTGTCAAGTGACACTGTTGTACATTGCATTTTGCGAGTCGCAAAATGTAAGGGTCGTACATCTGGCCCTTAGTGTGGTAATCCACAAGTAGCAAAATATATTTATCCCTTGATCCAAACCTTGTGATAGGCCCAAGGAATTCAATAGATAATCTTTCCCATGGTCTCTCGGGGAAAAAAAAGTAAACTCCAGCGACAGTTGTCTTACTATCTTAGTTTAATCACTGTTAGCACCCACAAAACAATTCTTCACCACTAATGCAATATCATTATCCATGTCAGGCCACCAGAATGACTGTCTTCTCATCAACCTTCCTTCCAGTACACTCAAGTCATCTTTTACACTGAAAAACTTACTTAATTCCTTGTCCAAAACACTTTTGTCACCCCATCCTTGCAAAACCTTCATTTCCACTTCTTTAATTAAGGAATCACTCTCCCTTGCTGCATTCCATTCTTCACTATCTAATACCATTTCTCCATCTCTTTCACTCACCTCTGTCACCTCAATAGCTTCTCTCTCACTCACTGGCATTTCTTGATAGACAGTAAGCAACCACATTTTTACTTCCCTTTACAAATTCTACATCAAAAATATATTCCACAGATCAAAATTATATTCCAGCACTAATAACCACCTTGAAATACGTAGGGTGACATTCCCTTCCAACTATCTCCCATCTTTAAAAGATAGGTTAAGGGGTTAGGGAGAGTTCTGACTCTAAAAAGCAAACCCCATACATAGAATCTAAAATGACTGATTCCTGAACAAGCCAGAGCCTCCCTTTCTATTACGGAGTAAGTGGCTTCCACTCCTCACAATCTTCTAGATGCAAAACCAATTATATTTTCCTTGCCATTTACAACATGTGTCAACACTGCCTCCAATTCCTACACTCCTGGCATCAGTGGTAATATAAGTTTTACCCAAAACATCCAAACGCAGCAAGGTGGGAGCCTGCACAATGCTTTCCTTCTCCCCTTCAAATGCATGCTCACGCTCATCTCCCCACTCAAACACAGTACTCTTGTTCATCACCCTCCTTTATTTATACAAAATCTTTCACATACTTTTAACAATATTCATCAACGCCAAGAAAGGATTTCAACTGCTCCTTATCAGATTGTCCTCCCTAGTGCTGCTACTAAACTCTTCTTTGGTGTGATCCTTTATCAGTTATAATACATTCAAAGAAGAGCCCAAGTGCACACCTGTTTCCTTTCCACTTGTTTCACTTATCAACGTTTATTCAGTTTCTGTTTCTTTAGCGTGCAGCCCGGTAACGTGGTCTGCCCAAGTGCCACGTGCAATTGGACAACTCGGAGCGAATGTACACTCCAACCGGACGCACAGCTTATTCTGTGAATCATGCCACAAAATCTTCCACAATTTATCCTTTTTTTTCATCAAATTTTTATTCCTTGTACTCCTTAGTATTCCTTTTGTTCGTCAAAACTTTTAATCCGGTCACATGTTGGGCACTTAATGTATATGTATCCATATACCAAACCTCCGACCTGGAGGGTGGAGTCATGGGCTTGTATTTGAAAAGGGAAACAGCAGGAATGAGGGAAATATTGTTTGGCGGAAGGAGGGAAAACGTCGGGGAGGAGATTACATTATCAATTGGCTACAGGTACGCACGTAGGCTATCGGAGGTTTGGTATATGGATACAGGTCACTGTGGAGTTAAGTGAAACAACAGGTTTTGAAACGGTGTGTGGGGTTATATATGGGCGACAAGGCAAAGAGTGGGATGACCATGACGAGTGTGAGAGGCTTCGCAAAGTATAATTTTAATGGCGTTTAGTTGCGCCTTAGAGGGAAAACGTTGGTTATTAGTAAATACAGGGTATGGATTGTTTACTGAGGTGTTTAAATGAAGTACAATGGTTTGAGAATGTTGTCTAATGTGAATTTTTTTTAAACGTTTTAGTGAACCCCTGAGGAAGGGCGATTAAATGCCCGAAATGCATTGGGTTAAAGAGATCCACTATTGAGGATGATTTATGTATATATCATGCTTCAAAAACAGGTCTGGATTGGCAGAATTGTTGGAGAAGAAACGTTTGTATACATTACGTGCCCAATATGTGACAGGATTAAAAGTTTTGAAGAACAAAAGGAATACTAAGGAGTACAAGGAATAAAAATTTGATGAAAAAAAATGGATAAATTGTGGAAGATTTTGTGGCATGATTCACAGAATAAGCTGTGCGTCCGGTTGAAGTGTACATATGCTCCCACTTCCGAGTTCCTTTATCAGTTATCTCATGTCCCAAGTACGTCACTTCTTTCATCCTCACTTAACACCTTTCTTTCTTTATTGTCAATGCATGTTTCTCCAACTGTTTCATTACTTCCTCAAATAATTGGTTATGCTGAATTTCACTTT
This sequence comes from Calotriton arnoldi, assembly GCA_963921515.1. Classification (NCBI taxonomy): domain Eukaryota; kingdom Metazoa; phylum Chordata; class Amphibia; order Caudata; family Salamandridae; genus Calotriton; species Calotriton arnoldi. The sequence goes on along the minus strand of CAWUFW010002691.1, from coordinate 1,531,121 downwards.
TCCCCACAATAAGTATAACATCTTGGAAACAGAATACTTGGCTCATGTCCCCAAAAAAGTTTCTCATTATCCTCTGGAAATCTGCAGAGGCCGAGACTAGCCCAAATGGCATTCCACTGTAGCGAAAAGCTCTTAATGGGGTAACAAATGACGTCAAGAGCCTAGACTTTTCATGCAGATTGACTTGATTATATGCAGCAGAAGTGTCTAGGACACTAAACATAACCCCCACCTCCCATAGTAGTTAACATTTCTGATATATTCGTAATTGGCTGTCTGCCCAACCAGATGTTCCTATTCAAGTCACGCAAATCAATTCACAAGCACATTTTTCCCCCTTCTTTTGGCGCTTCAACAATGGACACCAACCATTCAGATTCTTCGATGGGCTTAATAATCTGTTTTGTAACAAGTTGCCCAATTCTCGTTTTATGGGTTCTCCTATACTGGGAATATTTCTCACTTTATGGCAGTGGTTCCCAGACTTTTTTGAGCCGCGGCTCCCTTGACCAATTGACCTCCGGCCGCAGTTCCCAATTACATTACTTTTTTTTTTGCAGCCGGGGGGGGATGTAAGCTTGGTCTCTGTAGTACTTCCATTTAATCCCAGTCAAAGCCATCCAGGGACATCGGGGTGCCGCGGTGCAAAGTTTGGGAACCACTACTGTAGATGTTCCTCCACCATTTCAGATGAACATGTCCACTGGTTTCACTTTCCCTAGTCTTCCTATGCCTTATTTGCCCCTTTTCATTCCCACTCACATCAGCCCTCTCCCTCTTAAACAACTGATTGGTTCATGTACCAAAAGAAATCCGGCATGTAGGCTAACAACTAAAAGCTTGTCATCACTATTCTTTGTTTTATTTGTTATAAAAGATCTGGATTTTTAAAATAAATTATGCTCATGTACTTATCGTGTGTGAAAACAGTGTACTGCAAATAGGTGTGCCACTTATTCACATGGGTAAAGTTTCATTCCAGGCTAGTGTACAGGGGTGAGTTGCTCTTTTCGGAGGACTATCGTGTTTTTTTCTCTTTTAAAAATGAGAGCCAGCTTTGAGCTACTGTGTCAATTATATCTCCTGGCTGATCATTGACCTCACTGGATGACCCCTGCTGATAGAAGAAACTCCACGCTGTGATAAGCACCCACTTCTCTTAGTTTCTAAGTTTCCACCAAATATTTCTCCTCCAAACCAGTTTCCTACAAGCAAAAATTTACACAGAAAGGTGAACTGAAAGAACAATTTAAAAATACGCATTTTTACACTTAAAAGACTCCCTTTACCCTGTTGTACATCAGTTAAACGTCACCAATTTATCTTGCAGGGGTCAATGCAGGCTTTAACATGAACTCTTGAAATAACCACTCCGTTGTACTCTACTGCGGGAATCAAAACATCTGCTCACTTTTGATGAGCTAAGCATCTGTAACAACTGCTCGCACTCGCCCCTCCCTCTGAATTTAAATGAACAGCAGGTCTTTAAATGTCAGGAGTTCCTCTTCCTCTCTGCCCTTTTTGGTTGATGTTGAAAGCTTCACAGTAATCTGGCTCTGCGTCACTCCAGAGGTTCAGGCGCTGCACAGATCGATGGGGTAACGGAAAACTGAAGTAATCTGAAATAGTGCAAGAACCGTACACTTTGCATGTAAACATGAATGGCAATGTGCTAGTCCATGGGAGTTTACAACTTGCGTGTCTTTTGAAGACACTGACCAGTATGTTTTGTTTTCATCGTTATGGTGATTTGACTATTCGCCACTCCAGTGCTTGCGGTGGAATCTGCAATTACAGCCTGTGAGAACATTGCCTTTACAGCTAACTCAGTAAAAAAGATGCTGTGGTGTAGCCTGCTATATCCAGCCCATGTGCGACTGGCAATTTCTTTCGGGGCTGTGGGAGTTTATATTCTGGTGCGGCCTGGTGTGGTACTTGTCAGAGAGTGGGTTATATATTTTTTCAAACCACTTGCAAGCTTTACAGAAGAGAAGACTGCCAACTTTAATGTCTCCTGCTCTCCGGTGTGTCATCAAAAGGCAGCGATGCACCACCTAGTGATCACCAGACAATGCACTCGGCCTGCACTTCAGAGCCCGGTGTCATTTATGATGAACTCTGCTCAGCAACTGCGACGCCCATAGATGGTTTTTTGAGGCACACCGGCGTGCCGTGGCACACAGTTTAGGAACTAGTGCTTTATGGAGTACTGGTTTCGCAACTTTCTTCAATATTATTTCGTGAGAAAAACCCTTTAACAAGCCTACCTCATCTGTAAACACACAAGGATATTTCATCGTTAAATTGCACTGATGCTCTTTTGTTACTTCCTCAATTTCCCACCTCTTTGCTACCATCACTGGTTCCTTAGCAGTCGGATTTATTACAATAGTCAAGTCTTTCCGGTGACGTCATCCCAATAAATCTGGCCCATACACTCGCCCATGGGCAGCCTACCCTTTGAATTTGATCATCATCCATTTTGTTCCTAAAATTCCTATTCTCCTCCCCACATACCCATTGGCTCTTATATCTGATTTGATTAACTGTGAATCATTAATGTGTAACCAATTGTTCTCATACTTTTTTTTAACACATAAAAGTGGATATATGGTGAGTCCAACAACACTCAGTATTTTATCATCTATTAACACTTGACAGTGGGTTTTTTCTAGTTTGCCTGTCCACCCTGACTTCACTTCACAGTTCCATTCTCTTCACTGGCATTTTCCATTGTATTTTCAGACTTCTCATGTATGGTTAAAACGGTCTCCTGAATGCTTCCACAATTGACATGGACCGCCTGTTCAACTTCTTCCATCTTTTAACTATCACTTCTAGTTTTGCAAATTTTTATAAAATGTCCCCTCCTTCCATAATTTCGACAAATTGCATTCCTAGCTTCAATATGCCCAGGGGCACCACAAAGATAATATCTCACTTCCCTAAAAGTGGTATTTCTTTGCTTCACATCTCCATCACTTCTAAATTTGGAAGTGTCTATTTTTCTTCTTATATCATTCTTCCTGCTGCTTTCCTTCTTATTGTCAACAGCACCTCCTACCTCATCTATTACATCTCCTTTGGCAATATTAGCAATGTCTATGTCTTTTACCACATTGCTGTATGTTTCATACATTTAGCTATCTAAATAACCTCATCCAGAGTGGGATTTATGGTAAGATGTTTATCTTTTATTTTCTTAATACTGGTGCACATTACAATTTGATCCCTAATTAATGAATCAGCTAAGTGCTCAAAGCGATAAGTTAATGCTAAGCATCTTAACACAGACACACAGGATGCAATGTCTTAGTCAGCTCTTTGTGCTCTTAAAAAGGCACTTATGGCGCTTATGGACCATGTTAGTTTTTTAGGTAAACTGCAAATCCAACATCTGTAGACACACTTCATAGACATTATTAGGCTGACCATCTCCAATGCCTAGAGACACTTATGGGAAGTCTTCATATATTCTCCTTCCTTCAACACCTAAGTGATCTCCTTCCTTCAACACCTTGAAGGATAGCTTGTCTTCTAAGTGGCCCATACTGGTCACCTCCAACAGACTATAGAAGTAAGAAACATTTTATTCTGTTTCCATTGAATTGGTGGATCTCCAAGGGTTTGGAATAAAATGGTGGAGGAGATGCCATGCTTTAATCTGCCATGGTACCTGTAAGGGTCTGTGACAAACATCGACCTATGACAGTTGGAAGAGGCCATTTACCTGACTAGGAGGTAGAATGTCCAGTAACATGGGTGAAAATGTCTAGAGAAAACCGAAAAAATGATATCTTGAGAAAAACCTACCAGCTTCGGATCCCTGCATAGGAAAAAAGTAACTGACACTTTTAGGGATTGCTTTGTCATCTTCACTCACCTCATGGATCAAACCCCAGAGCCTCACAGTGCCAATTGGAGTCAGAAAGTCAGCATGCCAATAAAAATGTGTGGATTCAATCTGAAGTCTGCGACAATGTTTCTTAGGAGTTATCCACATGAAAGCTTCTCCTTTAAAATATGCCATATTTCAGAAGAGGACTGCTTTTTGGGGTGGGTGGCCAGGAGCCCCATGACATACTTTCAGATTTTGTGAATCAGCGTGAAAGAGCACTCTAGACTTTGAGGTCCTCTACAGTAGCATACATTTTCTAGAACAAAGGCACAGATAGAACTTTAAACATGAATTATTTTGTGAAGCAGTCACATCCATACTAAGAAAATGAGACCTAAGGACCTAAAGGTGCCAACAATGTATCACTAGCATAGACAGTAGGTGAAACTGCTTGGAAGATTGAGGCAAAGAAAGAAACTCAATGTGAAAAGAATCCTGAGGTAAAACGAATTTTCAGATAAAAAGAGAGGATTAAATTAAGACAAACAAATGAAGGAAATAGAACAGAGACACTGGTAGGTGTTAAGGTTCCTTTTCTGTGAAGAAGTAAAACAATAGACCCCTATAAGCTGAAGAGTGCATCATCCTTGCCAAAGGGAAATTACCCTCTAGCATGATAAATGACTACTGAAATTTGGAGGGCTATATCAGTCATTAAAAGTCAAATGCTCACATTGTAGGCCCAAGTCCAGATAATGGCCAATATTAGAACATTTCACAAATCTTATTAGACCATTCCATCCATTGAAGGAAGAAGGTTTAAATTAAACAGGGAGAAAATAAAGAGAAACACTGAAATGTTGGAGCAGAGACCTCATACTACCCAAAACGGACCCTCTGCTGTTTACACGGTCTACAGCGGAGCGCCCAATACTAGTTTTAAACATATGTGCACTGATCATCTAAGGCTTCTTTGAATTAGATATGGCCAATATTATAATACTCTTCTAGGCTTACTTGTGCATGTCTGTTGGATAAGAGGGATGGCACTAAAATGGTTTAAATCAGTTATATAAGCAGCACACAAAAGGATAACTTGGAGATCTCTCTATGAAAAATGACCAGCGTTTTATGTAGCATTCCTCAGGGTTATCCACAGTGGCTAGCTTTATTCTAGATCTACATGTTAACATAACGTGTTTGTAAAGCACACGTTCACCCAGAAGGGTATCTTGGTGCTGAATAACAGATCTTTATCGTTACCCAACTCAATGGTACTTGTTTTATCGACCTCAGAAGGATGAAACGCTGAGTGGACCTGCCAGGATTTGAATCTGTGACCACAGGCCCTTAGAGAGGGCGCATTAGTCCACTAAGCCACCAGACCCGGCCTTGTCGTTAACACATGACCTGACCTTGCCCTAAATTAGTTATAATATTTATACAGTTGATGCCCATATTCACTTCCATGATCCTAAGGAATATGAGAACTGGTCACAAAACAGAAAGCTTTACTGACATTTACCAATGGATGGGTGTAGGGAACTGGGCTTTTGTTGCAGTTACCCTCCTTCCCCACACCCACACTTTTTGCCCCCTTTTTTAGCTACTAGATGCTGCTTTTCGACTCCGACAGTGTACGGAGGCCTGCTAGCCAGACCTCCGTGCCAGTGCTCCTTCCCTAAAACAAGGTAAAGTCTAATTGTGCTACAACCGGCTGAGGACTTTAGCACCCCTGTAAGTCCCTAGTAAATGGTCCTCCAGGTACCTAGGACAGGGGTACTATGTAGGGTCGCCAAGGGCTGCAGCATATTTTATGCAACTTTAAGGGACCCACAAATCAATTCCACAAAGACTGCCATTGCAGGCTAAGTGACATGGTGCAAACCATAAGTGAAGACACAACATGACACTCCTGTGTGTCATGCCAAAGTCACTGCATCTAATATATGTATGTCACCCCTATAGCAGGCTTTTGAGCCCTAAGGCATGGAGCATTATATTTTATGTGAGGACATATCTGAATAAGCAGATAGGCCCCTGTGATTTCTAGGTTTTTTTACTAGATATTGCAAGTGATCAGGGAAGCCATTTTAAAAGCATGTGCTGGACACTGGTGGAAACTAGTTCCCTAGCTACAGGATGGCTTCAGTGAAACATATGGTGTTTGGTATCAAACACCTCATATTAATAAACCCACACTGATTACACTGATGGAATTATTAATACATGCACTCAGAGGGTACGCTACCTTAGAGGTACCCCCTGTAACCTACCATCCCTCTAGTGTGCTAGCTGACTGGTTCAGTCCAGCCTGCTGCCACAGATGAGTTTCTGACCACTGGGGTAGAGCGCTTTCAGTCTCAGGAGGTCAGGAACAATGCCTGCTCTGGAGAGTAGTGTTATCTCCTCCTCCAGGAAGGCTGGTAAAATTAGCATTCCACGGCAGGGGGCATCAAAGAGCCTACCGCCTTTTGGTATGCAAGTCTGGCTTCTCTCATAGGAGAGGATGTCGAGCCACCTGGCATCAAGACAGGCAGGAAAATTAGCTATGCAGGAGGCGTGTTGCACTGCCAGGCTCGACACACCTCTAGGGTGTGACCTTAGAGATTCCACCATATTGTGTGTGGTGGAATTAGGAATTCTGGGACAGGGTAATGCCCACTCCCCAAAGGAAGTGGTCATCTAGGGGGTGTAGTGACCCCAGGGGTAATTAGCCCATTGGCTACTATCCCTCACTTCGATTAACACCCCTAAATTGAGTCTTTAGGGGACCCCTGATACCAGATCTTCAGATTTTCGTTGGACACAAAAGGAGTGGAAGAAGAAGACTGCTGACCAAAGAACCGAGTACGACGACTGACTTGGCACCAACCCTGCAGGGCCGGTCTGCTGCGCCTGACCCTTGTGGAGCAATTCTCGCCCTGCTGCTGTGCAGACCTCAAGAAACCCAGAGGCCTTCTAGTGCTTAGCAAATTGTTTAAGAATCTCCCTTGGAATAGAGGAGCTACTCCCCTGCAGGTACAGGCACCAAAGAAAGAAGAACCGGTACACCGACCTGCCACCTACAGAGTCTACCGACGCAGCAGCTGCCCAGGTAGCAGTGCTCCTACAGGTCAGATCCGTCCTCCCTCCAAGTGTGGGGACGGCAGGACCAACCGGAGCCGCACAGTAACAATCCCTGTGGTATTAGACCCCTTCCAGTATCCAAAGTTTGTTGTGCCCAGACTGGAAACCAAAGCCGAGGAAGAACAACCTGCACGTCGAGGGACTCCAAGGACAGTGAGACCCACTTTGTGAGTGGCCCAGCTGTCCTGTTTGCCTCTCTTCTGCAAAACAAAGACTAAAACGTGAATCTGTGACTGCTGCCACCCAATGTGTCAAAGCATCTCTGTGCACCCGCGCTCTAAAGTCCGAGTCCAAGAGAGGTGACGGTGCCAACGGGGTCCCCAGACCTACAAGAGCTAAACTCACGCTTGGTTTTGCCCAGACTCTACCTTCAGTCGCCACCTGCAGCCTCTTTCTGCAGGAGCCCTCCAACCATGAGAAACTCCTGCACCGGAATCAGACACCAAAAAACACAACTGCATCCGAGCCCGAGGGGAAGTGGACCAAAGGTGTCTATGTGCATGAGGATCTCAAGGGTCGACGGGCCAATGTGAAGCACGGAGGCCGCAACTTTGACATACTGGGCAATGTAGTGAGGAGGGGCACACAATCTGGAGCTCACTTGGGGTTTAACTGAGGGTGCACCCTCGTACGCAGCAACCCAGTGGGAGGCAATGTCCTCTTCAGCTGCTGGGCAGTGAGCGGCAGAAACTCTTGTGACCAAGACCAGTCTTTGCAGAGAGGGGTAAGGGATGCCTCCACACCCACCCTACTCAGTGATGGGATGATCTACAACCACAGTGTTACAGATGCGCCTCCAAATGGGGAGCTGCCCATTGACGGGAAATAACCTTTACATAGCGGACATTACACCGCAATACCTTCACAACGCGGTCGTTACAACAACCGCGTTACCACGCAATGCCACTACTACGCAAGTCATTACCTCGACTTGCAGTAGATGGCGCTCTAACATAAGGAAGAGTATAGTTTACTATTCCAACACCTTCCCAACTGTTGCGTAGGCTGGATTTGGAATAGTAAATTATACATTCCTAATGTTACTGCGCCATCTACTGCAAGTCGATGTAATGACTTGGGTAGTAATGGCATTGCGTGGTAACAACGCGGTCGTTGTAACGACAGCGTTGTGAAGGCACGCGATGTAATGACTCGCGTAGTGAAGAGTCATATTCCCCATTGACTGGCTCTGGGGGATGGGCCAGGGCTTCAACTGCCTGCCCTGCTAACAGTGCTGTGCCCTCCCAAGTGGTAGGGTAAATGAAAATGAGGCGGAAGCTGCGAGTGATGTCCAGGAGACAAACTGCTGGACTTTGACTGAAGGGGCCACTGACTCGCTCTCATATTGCCCCCTTAAAGAATCACATATTTTATAATGTAATAATGACAAGTCACTGGATATACGTAAATAACTACATACATGCGCCATCTGGATGAGGCCCCACTTTATGAAAGATACTTCCTGGACAAACTTCTCGGAGAGTCTACCACTGTAGGATTTGTCCACTGCGGAGATCAAGAACTACTACCACTGTGTGCCCCCTCCCTTTTCTGCCAGAGTCCCTGCAATAATGGTGCTGGACAACTAATGGCTCCGATAAAAAAATCTCAAAACCAGCTTCTTCTCTTTTACTACATCGCCACAAAACAGCACCAGTGACAGCAAAAGAAACATCCTTGAAGCACTCCTAGTAATACCCTTGGTTGAACTGGCATTGACTAAGGAGAATCTTCTCACTAGCCTCAGCTGTTTAAGAACCAACTACAAGAAGATACCAAGTCAGATAATTCTACCAGCACCTACTGGACTTGAATGGCTACTTGGGCGCCAGGACTGACACCAACTGCTTTGACTCAGTAGGCACAAGAGTCCTATACATAGAAGCTAAAGTTGATTGCCTGCAAGGAGCTAAAACCTCCTTGCAGGTACATCACAAAGACCACAGAGATTACATCTTTTTTCCCTATGCCTTCAAACATACTTGGGGATGGACTACACCCTAGTAAATAACCCACTGATCCTTGAAGGCACATGTCGCCCCATAGTAATCCTGGACAATGCCCCGTTTCCTTTCTCTGAGCATGAGGGCACTATTGCAGGCCACTGGGGAGATGGATACATTCACTCATCTCTGTTGAGATCTCGTTGTGAAAACCACACTACAATGTCACATGATTATTTTTGCCTGAACGACCCAGGGGTGAAGGGCCAGTCCTACACGCGAGAAGCTTTTAAATCTTTTAAGAGGTACAGGCTTAGGGAACAGTGCTATCCTGAAGACACTAATACGCAAAGTGAGATTAACTTGAAGATAAACCCCCAAGGGCTGAATGAGATTATATAGCCACATGCACTAGACAAATCCTCCAGAATGTGAAACCTTAGCAGGGAAATTCAATACTATTACAACCAATGAGGTTGAACTGTACCTATTTAGGCTTTGGAACGTGTCCTTTGAATAAGGCAAAAAAGTTTGTCTACACCCAGTCAAGCACCTGAGACAAAAAAAATGGAAAATGGTGACAGTCGACATACAACCACTGGCAGGGCTGGTTCTTTCTTTTTAAGAGAATAGCCTTTCCAGAACTTCTATGCTTTCCTATACTCCCCTGATCTTCCTTCAGATGATAGGAAATCAGCTTACCTATCATATTCTTCAATTCTGGGCTTGACTCCAACAGGTTGAAAACCTCAGAATCTCTGTTAGAACCTCATAGGTGGCAGCCGCAATGAAGTCTCTTCAATTACACAAGGCATCAGGTCACAACAGCTATATTAGTGATTTTTACAAGGCTTCCACCACATCATTAGTACTGTAACTAATCAACCTCGTCATTGCATTTGCTGCAGAGGGTAGAATCATGCCCAAGATGGTTGAAAGCACCATCTCCCCGATTCCAAAACCAGGTAATGACCTGTAACACTGCGCTTCGTATAGGCCCATTGCCTTGACAAACTGAAGTCAAACATTATACTAAAATACTTGCAACCCAACTGGATGCCCTCTAACAAGTCTGGATTCATTATACATTGGCAGCATTATGACAATACCTGCTGCATTGTCGACTTCGAATAAAAAAAGTTAAAAGGCTGTCAGTCCCCACAGTACTAGTATTGTTAGATGCAGAAAGATTTTGACTGAATGGGTTAGCGCGACCTCACTAAAACCCAACAAACGTTTGGATATGAGCCCAATGCACAAGTTACTAACTTGTGTAACGATATATCTGTAAGAGACAGTAGTTAGTGACAGATTCCTTACCTTAGAATATCCCCAGGCGTCAGGCTGGATCCGGAAAGTTTTTGCGTAGCAGTACCCTTGCGCGTCGGTAGGCGGTGTCGTGCAGCTCCGCGTCCGTCGTCGGCATCGCCGGGATGACGTCGCAGGCAGTACTTAGACGCCGCCCCTGCGCGCTGACGTCAGTTCTGTACACTACTTTCCGCGCCAGGAACGCAGAGCCATGCAAGAAGCTGACATAGGTGTCTGAAAAATACTAGGGCCCTGAAAGGGATGTCCTTAACCCTAGAAATCAGTTCGCAGAACGGGGAGGATGGGTGGGCGGTAAGGAATCTGTCACTAACTACTGTCTCTTACAGATATATCGTTACACAAGTTAGTAACTTGTGCATCTGAAAGAGACACGTTAGTGACAGATTCCTTACCTTAGAATAGATACCCCAGCAATACCAACCCCGGTGGTGGGTCTGCGAACAAAGATCAGACAAGGAAGTCCCGGAGGACAGAACGGCCAAAGAAGCCGTCCCTCCGGACCGGACTGTCAAGGCAGTAATGCTTTGTAAACGTGTGCAGCGAGGCCCACGTAGCTGCCTGACAGATATCCTGCAGCGGAACACCGCGGCCTAAAGCCGTGGTAGCAGCCGTTGCCCTGGTGGAATGGGCACGCAGCCCAACAGGAGGCTCCTTCTTAGCCAAAGAATAGCAGGCTTTGATACACAAGGTTACCCAGCGGGAGATGGTCCTCTTGTGCACCGCCCGACCTTTATTGGCGCCCACGTAGCCAACAAAGAGCTGGTCATCCACCCGGAAGTGTTGTGTGCGGTTGATATAAAAGGAAAGCGCACGTTTTGGGTCCAGACGGTGGAGCCTCTCTTCTTCTCTGGAAGGATGCGGAGGCGGAAAGAAGGTGGGCAAAGTGATGGTCTGCCCAATGTGGAAGGCAGTAACCACCTTTGGCAAGAAGGACGGACGCGTCCTAAGAACAACCTTGTCTGGATGGACAGACAGAAAGGGAGGTTTGCATGATAGAGCCTGGAGCTCACTCACCCGCCGAGCGGAGGTGATGGCCACCAGAAAGGCTGTCTTCAGAATGAGAAGACGAAGAGGACAGTTATGTAGAGGCTCAAAGGGAGCGCACATGAGAAAGGTAAGAACCAAGTTCAAGTCCCACTGAGGCATCACAAACGGAACAGGAGGGAAGAGGTGTGTAATGCCTTTTAGAAACCGGTTAACAACAGGGGACTTGAAAAGGAGGGCTGATCAGGAAGCCTGAGGAAGGCCGAAATGGCACAAAGATAGCCCTTGATGGTACCCAGGGCAGAACCCTGTTGGGCCAGAGAAAGAAGGAACAGAAGAACCTCAGAAAGAGGGGCAGAGAGGGGATTCACAGCCTTTGCTGTGCACCATGCCACAAACTTGTTCCACCTGCAGGCGTATACCATCTTAGTGGAGGGACGCCTGGCTGCCAGAATCACATCACAAACTTCGGGAGGCAAGTCGAAAGGAATCAACTGCCGCCGCTCAATCTCCACGCAAGCAGGTGGAGACTGGACAGGTTCGGGTGGAGGACCGTCCCCTGCTGCTGCGACAGAAGATCCTCCCGAAGAGGCAGACGGTTCGGGGGATCGACGCTCATACTGAGTAGCTCGGGATACCAAACTCTTCGAGCCCAGTCCGGAGCCACAAGGATGACTTGGGCCCGGTCGCGTCGAATCTTCTTCAACACTCTGGGTAGAAGTGGTATAGGCGGAAAGGCGTACAACAGACCGCAAATCCACTCGCGACGAAAAGCGTCGCCGAGCGAGTGCCGCCTTGGAAATTCCAACGCGCAGAACTGCTGACATTGCGCGTTTTCTTCGGTGGCGAATAGATCTAACCAAGGCTCTCCCCACTGTAGAAAGAGTCCTTGCGCCACTTCCGAGTGAAGACGCCATTCGTGATCCATCATGCACCTGCGGCTGAGTTCGTCCGCCCTGGCGTTCAGGGAACCTGCCAGGTGTTGAACCATCAGGAATATGCCCTGATGTTCCAGCCATGTCCAGAGGCGCAGAGCCTCCTGACACAGGGACCACGACCCCACCCCGCCTTGTTTGTTGCAGTACCACATGGCGGTGGTGTTGTCTGTGAACACCTGCACTACCTTCCCTTTGACAGAGGGAAGGAATGCCTTGAGTGCAAGTCGGATCGCCCGGAGCTCCAGAAGGTTGATATGGAGCCAGGACTCCGCCCGGAGACCAGAGGCCTCTGATCTCCGCCTCTCCCATGTGACCGCCCCATCCCAGAAGGGACGCGTCCGTCACAACTGTGTGCTCTGGCTGGGGAAGGGAGAGGGATCTGCCCATGACCCATTGCCGGTTCGAGAGCCACCACTGCAACTGTGTTGCAGTCCCCTCCGAGATCTGGACGTGATCGGACAGGTTGCCCTGGTGCTGCGCCCACTGGAACTTCAGGTCCCACTGCAGAGCCCGCATATGCCATCTGGCATGATCGACCAGCAGGATGCAGGAGGCCATGAGGCCCAGCAGCCTCAGGGTCATCCGTGCCGAAACCCAGGATAAAGGCTGAAAGATCGGAATCATAGCCTGAATATCCCGGACTCGCCGTTCGGGAGGATAGGCCCGAAACTGCGTTGTGTCCAGAACTGCTCCGATGAAAAGGAGCTGTGGAGAAGGAATCAGGTGCGACTTCGGCACATTGATGGAGAACCCCAGCGAGTGCAGGAGTTCGGCCGTAGTCTGGAGGTGGGAGACGATGCCTGGGACGAGCCCGCCTTCAGCAGCCAGTCGTCGAGGTAGGGGAAGACTGGAACCCCTGTCCGGCGCAGATGAGCTGCGACCACCGCCATCACTTTCGTGAACACCAGAGGGGCACTGGTAAGGCCAAAGGGGAGCACGGTGAACTGAAAATGCTCGAGGCCTACCGTGAACCGCAGGTAACGCCGGTGGGCCGGCAGGACGGGGATGTGGAAATAAGCGTCCTGCAAGTCCAACGCTACCAACCAGTCTCCAGGGTCGAGGGCAGTCAAGACCTGAGCTAGGGTGATCATCTTGAACTTCTCCTTCCGGAGGAAGTGATTGACGTTCCGGAGATCCAAGATAGGACGCATGTCCTCCTTGTCCTTTTGGGCACCAGAAAGTAGTGGGAGTAGCAACCACGTCCTACTTCTGGGGTCGGAACATGCTCGATGGCCCTCTTGGCCAAGAGGGCCGTGACTTCCTTCTGCAGAAGCACCAAGTGATCCCCTGACATGCGGTGGAATTGAGGTGGCATGGCTGGGGGTGGTCTCGAAGGGAGGGAGTAGCCCCTTCGGACAATGTCCAAGACCCACCTGTCCGAGGTGATGGCACGCCAGTGGGGAAGGTGATGGCGGACCCTGCCCCTACTGGCGTGCTGTGCACCTGAAAGGAAGGACTAGGAGGGCTTGGAGGCCGCGGACGGGGCGGGGTTGGTGGCCTGACCCGCACGCTGGTTGCCTGACCCGCCACGGCGGGAGCCACGTCCTCGGCCACGCGAAGACGCTTGCTGCGCGGGCCGGTGGCTGGGCAGCGGACGTGACTGGGCGCCCCTTCCGTGGCCACGAAAGGGGCGAAAAGCAGAGGTTAGCGGAGGGCGCACAGCAGAAAGGCCCAGGTACTTGGCAGTAGCCCGTGAGTCCTTAAAGCGCTCCAGCGCATGGTCTGCTTTGGTACCAAAAGACCGACTCCATCAAAGTGCATGTCCATGAGTGTGTTCTGGACATCACCCGAGAAACCAGTTGTTCTCAGCCAGGCGTGGCGACGCAGCGCCACCGTCGTTGCAAGCGATCTGCCCAGCGAGTCGGCGGTATCAAGGCCACAACGGATGGTGTACTTTGCCGCATCCCTTCCTTCCGCAATGGCGCGGGAAAGCAGTGTCTGGACCTCCTCAGGACACTGGGGCAAGACTTGCGCCACCGAATCCCACAGAGAGTGGGAGTATCGGCCCAAAAGGCAAGCGGTGTTCACCGACCGCAAGCCAGCACTGGAGGAAGAAAAGGCCTTCTTCCCAAATTGGTCCAGGCGTTTGGATTCCCTATCCGGAGGGGTGGTAGGGAAGGCGGTTTGGGAGGCAGAGGCTTGGACAACCAAGCTCTCGGGGTGGGATGTTGAGAGAGAAACAAGGGGTCGCCCGGAGCGGGGCGATGGCGTCGGGCCATGTTCCTATCCACAGGAGCCCCTGTGGCGGGCTTGGACCAGGAGCCCAAAAGAACGTCAGAAAGTGCGTCATTAAACAGCAGCAATGGTTCCGAGGAGGTAGCCGCCGGCTGAAGCACTTCCGTCAGGAGGTTAGTCCTGACAGCCACAGTAGGCAAATGGAGGTGTAAGGCTCCAGCTGCTCTACGCAACACCGTTGCGAAATTTGCTCCCTCCTCCGTTGCCACGGAAGGAGGAGACAGCATGCCAGTGTCAGGGGAGGTGTCTAGACCACTGGCATCCCCAAGTTCCTCTGCCCAGTCCTGGTCATAGTCACACTGCTGTGTGAGAGGGTCATCCGACCCCTCCCAGCTCTCCTGGTCCTCCTCTGGTTCAAAATAAGGAGGAGGAGGGACATTTGGGACCCAAGGTCTCATCGGAGCCGGCGTCGAGCGACGTCGGTCCGGCGTCATGTCCGGAACCGGAGAGAACCGGGGAACGACGCCGCCCGGAGCCCCGGGCGGCGTCAGGAACGGCACCGGGGACATCGGCGCCGGCGGAGGCGTGGTTAGGTCAACCGGCGTCGATGAGGGTTGCAGTACCACTGGAGCCGGGATCGAGGCCGGGGCCAAGGCTGGCGGGACGGGCGACGCCGGGACCGGAGTCGTCGGCGATGCCGGAGCAACCCCATCAGGGCCCGCGGGGCCCGAAGGCGCACCGGAGGGACCTTGAGGCCCGAAGAGGCGGGCCATGGCCGACAGGAATTCCTGTATTTGTGCCGGAGTCGTGAGGCAATCTTCCTGCTTGCATGTATCAAGATGTCCAGGGACCAGTGTCATGTGAAGGCAGGATTGTAGTCGATTGGGCTGCATGGTGATGGAAGTGTGATTTGCTCTAGTCATCTCGCTAATGAGTCCCAGACAGAAAAAGTACTGCTTAGATAAGTGTGGCTCTGTCTTGTTTGGATTTCCGTATAAAGTCCCAGAGAGTCCTGCCTGTAACTATTCTCTTTATATGTGGCCAGATGTTATTGGTTTCTTGGAGGGATCAATCTGCGAACAGGTGCCCCCTGCCCAACATGAATGGGCGTGTCAATTTACTCTAGAGACTAACTCTAAATGTGGGTGCATGGTGCCCTGCCATAGCCATAAACATAAAATCTGAAAGAGACACGTTAGTGTCAGATTCCTTACCTTAGAATATCCCCAGGCGTCAGGCTGGATCCGGAAAGTTTTTGCGTAGCAGTACCCTTGTGCGTCGGTAGGCGGCGTCGTGCGGCTCCGCGTCCGTCGTCGGCGCCGGGATGACGTCGCGGGCAGTACTTAGACGCCGCCCCTGCGCGCTGACGTCAGTTCTTCTTTTTTCCGCGACAGTAAGCGCAGATCCGGGAAGAGCAGTGCTCTAGTCAAGAGTCTAAGAAGCATCATCGCTCTAAGACTTCGCCTCGCCGGTCTCGCGACTCGGCTGAGGCCCCTGTCGGCACCGTCCCGCCGCCCCAGACGTGCCTGTGGAGCCGCCCCGCAATACCCGTCCTTTCCAGGTTCGGGGCGGCTCCACAGGCACGTCTGGGGCGGCGGGGACGGTGCCGACAGGGGCCTCAGCCGAGTCGCGAGACCGGCGAGGCGAAGTCTTAGAGCGATGATGCTTGTTAGACTTTTTGTGCTTCGACTTACCCGAGGAGTGCGAAGACTTGGACTCCGACGACCGGCGGGGGCTCCGCGACCGGCCCCTCGACCTCTCACGGGACCGGGGCTTGGTGCGGCGCGGAGCCGACTGCCGGACCTCGAGGAGCTTTCGAGACCGCTCTCGCAAAGCCTTCGGGTGTAAGGCCCGGCAGTCGGGGCACGACTTTGTGTCGTGGTCTCGGCCGAGACAGTAGAGACACTCTTAAGTGCGGGTCTGTGATCGACATCATTCGAACACAGACGTCGCATGGCTTGAAGCCGGGCATCCCTACCGACACCTAGGAGTCGAGATGACTCGAAAAGAAACAGTGAAAAAATCACCCAAAATTTAGTCAAAAATTGACTAGGGCACTGCTCTTCCCGGATCTGCGCTTACTGTCGCGGAAAAAAGAAGAACTGACGTCAGCGCGCAGGGGCGGCGTCTAAGTACTGCCCGCGACGTCATCCCGGCGCCGACGACGGACGCGGAGCCGCACAACGCCGCCTACCGACGCACAAGGGTACTGCTACGCAAAAACTTTTCCGGATCCAGCCTGACGCCTGGGGATATTCTAAGGTAAGGAATCTGACACTAACGTGTCTCTTTCAGATTTTATGTTTATGGCTATGGCAGGGCACCATGCACCCACATTTAGAGTTAGTCTCTAGAGTAAATTGACACGCCCATTCATGTTGGGCAGGGGGCACTTGTTCGCAGATTGATCCCTCCAGGAAACCAATAACATCTGGCCACATATAAAGAGAATAGTTACAGGCAGGACTCTCTGGGACTTTATACGGAAATCCAAACAAGACAGAGCCACACTTATCTAAGCAGTACTTTTTCTGTCTGGGACTCATTAGCGAGATGACTAGAGCAAATCACACTTCCATCACCATGCAGCCCAATCGACTACAATCCTGCCTTCACATGACACTGGTCCCTGGACATCTTGATACATGCAAGCAGGAAGATTGCCTCACAACTCTGAAATGTTCTATAAGGGCACCATTTTATTTTTCGACGCCTGCAAAAATAATTCACTATTCTCAGCTGAGACAATGGGTGCTGAACTTTCTTGTGAAAACAGCCACCAAAGAACTAACTCTTTTACAGAAATTCATTTCCATAACCAGCGATTTGAGGGGTACTTTTTCAGCCTTTTATAAATTCCTTTTGAAAGTCACCCTCGCACACCACTGTGCTTATAAAGCACAATGTAGCAAAGTTCTGGGTGATGGAGAAGGAAGTCCGATGGAATCTTCAATGGCAAAAATTGTGATAGGCTCTAGCAGTATTCTGTGGAGAGAAGTACGCTATAAAGCCGCAACTGTTATCCAAGTCGACACTAAAGAAACTCTATCCTTGTACAAGCACTCATTATAGAAGATGCTGCGGCCTTCTTGAAGACTTTTGACACATATGGTGGATTGTCCTCAGATTAAATCCCCCTGAAATGAAATTCTAACATCCATGAAAATACTGGGCTCTCCCACCAAAGTTGTAATGTTGATAGCAAATCTGCAGCTCTGCATTTTTGATGAAAAACACAATTTCAAAAGAATTTCAATGTTTGCAGGCACAAATATTATGGTTGCGGATGCTGCCTAGTTTGAGGCTCATCATGTGATGCACCCTGGACGTTTGTTAAACCACTATGGTATGAGATTTGAACCTGCATCATGAGCATAAAAGCGCTTTTCAATTTAAAGCATTTAAAAAAAAAAAATCACCTTGTTGATTGAATCACCTTGCATCAAAAAATAATTGATTTGAAAATCTGTTTAAGCTGATTTAAACATTTTTTTCCGCAGTACACAAGCATTTCATCAATTTATCATATTTAACATTTAAATCAATAATCTGGCTAACTTCAATATAGGACTGAATGAAGACATTTTTACCTGTTGTGTTCTGTGCACACTTTTGACAGCCATCCATTTTTGATCCGAGCTGAAGGGATACTCCGCTTTTCTGATGTAGTCTTGTTGGAGGCCTTCAAGTCCCATCTATAAAAATAAGTAAACAAATTACATCCTGATTCATAATGGATTAAACCTTTTCCACCAAGATATGGTTAGAATTGGATGTATTATAGAGTTGGGAAATAGGAGGAATAGTAGATCTTCCAAAACTTTAAAATATCATCAAATTGTTAGTTTTACAAACATTTTTTGCCAACTGCAAGTAGCTCTGCTCATGATAATCAAAACCTAAATGCACCCCAGTGATGCCTGTTGTGCAATCATCCACAATGTTCTAAACTTGAAATGGCCTTTGTGTCGGCTATCAAATTTCTCTCATCAATCTGCTCCTTATTAATTTCTTTCCCTATTAAACTCATCTCTGGAAAAGAACTGAAGCAAGATGCAGATGTTGAAGAAGGACCCATGCCAAATGGATGATTTTGCAGCAAAAACACACAATCAGATTGACCTAGGTTGAATCACTATATTGGCACTACCCGTTTTCTCATTATAGTTGTTGCTGGAGGGTATATAGGAGATGCAGAGAAGGCATGTATGCCACACCTTTACAGTTCACAATCTCACGTGTTAAAGTATGGTGTTCCTCAGGACTTGCCCTTAAGCCCTACCTTGTTTAACATATACATCCAGCCTTTAGCTGAGGTTGCAGAATCTTTTAGGCTTAAGCTAATATCATATGCTGACGATACCCAGCCTGTACTTTCATTCACGGACACTTCATTACTTGACATGAACAATTTCCAAAAAGGCATGCTTGGGGTGGCGGAGTGGATGACTGATAACTGCCTACTCCTGAATGCGAACAAGACCGAGATTCTTCTTGCTGGCAAACATAGCCCTGTTTGGGACGACCAATGGTGGCCCGCCTCCCTTGCGCCCCCCCCTCTAACCAAAGGCATCTATTCAAAATCTAGGACTCTGGCCTTCAAGGTTCAAGCTAAATTTGTTGCCGGCACTTGTTTTGGTCTCCTGAGAAGTCTTAAACCTACTCTGGGGCTTTTTGACCCCCCCCTTTTGTCAAGTTATAATTCAGGCAGCCATTCTGTCTTGGGTGGACTATTTTAACATTCTATACTTAGGCGCCAATCGATCTGTTTTGAGAAGACTCCAGCTAGCCTAAAATACAGCTGCTAGGATGCCTTTTTCCTCTTCTCATGTTTTGCTCTGCCTCAGGCCTTTTGTACAGGTTACATTGGTTCCCTGTGTAGAAACGCATTCATTTTAAGACTCTGTGTCGCCCATAAGATTCTATATTCCCAGGGGCCCCGTATTCTGAGCCAGCTTATTTCATCCTACCAGTCCACATGCTCTCTCCGTTCCGCCAACCAGAGCTTGGCTATAGTTCCCAGAGTCAGGAGAGTCAGAGTGGGGGGTTACTCTTTTCGTGCTCTGGCCCCCTTCCTTTAGGACGCTCCTCCCCTCACTATCAGAAATACTAAACCATCTTCTGTTTAGGAAATCCCTCAAGACTTGGCTTTTCTCAATTTACCCTCTTCCCCTTCTTTTCTTGGGGGCTGTCAGCAGCAGTTGTGTGCTTAAGGCCTAGTGCTGGCAAGCCCCATTGTGGGGGCAGCCATGCGCTCTATAAATCTCATAACATACCATAACAAAACAATAAAACATAACGTAACCAAAAATATACTATAACAAGACACGGCGCACGACACGGCGCACGACACACAACAGCACACAACACAGCACACAACACATAACATCCATGTTGTTCTGCTATTCATTTGGTTGTGTCTCAATTTGAGTCATTTTATGGGGTGCCTTTGGTTTCAGCAAAAGCGTACACCGGTCATAAACACAGGGAGTATTTGCACTTGCCAGTGCAAGTTTAAGAGTATGGAGGGGAGCATAGATCTTTGGTATATGCCGCATGATAATGACCAAGACAATAAATCGACAGAACCAATTGTTATTTTCCTGTGTACGGTTGGACATCAGACATGTACACAGACACATCTACTGGATTTTTAGCCCTGCCAATGGCCACCATATTGAAGGTAATACCAAGGCATTTTATGGAATTATTTGGAAATGAATAGGCTTCTCTGATGTTGACTATGGCAGATTGCACGCTCCTACCAGATGTGGACCTTGAATGAGGAGATATTTCCATTTTTTTTCTCATAACTTCTCTTTCCATGCTTTTGCTTGGATAGGTTAGGTTAGTGATTGCTCGATAATTTGGCAGGCCTTTATGGTTTCTGATATTTTTCCAAGAGCCTGATAATGGTGACACGTTTTAGAGGACTAGTAAGTACCATCTTTAAAAAAGAAGTGTTTGTGGTATCCCCAAAAAATGATAGGGAAAACTGTATTAAGAACATGGCTGGGCATAGTTCCATAAATAAGCTGAATGTTTTTATCTTAGTGACCAGAGTCAGCATTTCACCAGGCTCTCTTAGTCTGAAAGCTGTGAAAGTGGACTCGGGAAGAGGTTAGAAGGCTTGCAGCTAGTGACTTTGGTGCTGGACTGATGGGAGATGAGGCAGTTGCATGTTGCTTATTTTGAAATCAAAGATTTCCAGTTGATAACTACATTGTTGTGAAACGCAGAGGTTGTTTTTCAGGGCATTTGGGATTTACAATTCCTGAAAGATGCTGAAAATCTTTCAGGTTTGGTTGGTAAGCTATTTTAGTCCTCTTGTTTGGCTTTGGGTGTCTTTTGTCCCTCCTCACTGAACCTAGCCTTCAATCAACACAGACGTGTACCAATGACACGCCAGGCTGCACTTAGTTCATTTCAACTCAGCTAATTGCTTCTTGAACCATTCATTGGTAGACTAAATGCTCACCGTTGGTTTTCCTGTTTTGGATGAAGCCATTTTATTGAGGGTGGTGTCTGTCTTATTTGATGGCATCTTTATATTCCAACAAAAGGCATTTATTTTAAAATTCTACATTTTCATGGACCAGGTATCAAAGCTCAAAGGAAAGCTACAAGGCTGCGATGACTAGCTTGGCTGCTCTTCTGGATAAGCAAAGATTGAAACACTAGAAGAAGGTGGAAAAATGCTCTGAAAGGTGCAGCAGGGAGTTGTAGCAAATCATAAGCGGTGAGAGCTTTCTGTCTTTGTCTGTTCAGAACAGTTTGTACATTATTTGAGATTTGCAGGATTCTGCGAGAAAGAACTTACAGCGATAACTTACACTTAGGAAGTACTAGTGTTCCAGAGAATTCAAGCAATTGTGTTCTCCTTGCTGTATAACACATGGTTATCAAGTTTTACTACTTTTATTGTATTTCATTGAATAACATGATCAAAATGTATGCATGTCAGAAAATATAATGTGGTCCTAAGTGTGCTTTCCACCCTGTCCGAAAAACATCAGTGACAACTGTATATTGCTGACAAAAGGCCACTATCCTCACTAATTATGTTCACTCACCATCCAAGAGTTGCTTTTCTTTGTGCTGTTTCACAGATTAAGTCTTCCCAACTCTTTGTTTAAGATTTAGGCACCATCACTTCTAGAGCAAGTAAGAATGGGTTAATACCTGGGTACCAATTGCCTATAATGGCATACAACCTGCAGAATGTATACCTCGTGTCTAGTTCACCGACCTAATGGTTTGTTTCTAACAATTTTGCTCGACTTAAGAGTGCAATTCTGCCCATTAAAAGGGACACGATTGTCTCTTCATGCTATCCACCTTTTATATTTTGCTCCATGATGGCAGCTCCTCTGAAGGTACAGAGAATACTGCTACATTGGCCGTGATCTCTAAATTTGCCAGGCGGTAGAACATCAGGGTGGAGGATATAATCTCCTACACCACACCTTATGGGCAGTGGGTTTGACATTACTTGGACAATATCACAGTTTGCACTGAATCCATGATCTTCACAAAGCTCATTATAAGATATTTATTTTATGGTGTATAACTACATATTACAGCTTTGACACCTAAATGAACAAGTTACTTTCTGTCACAGTATTTATGGTGGATATGCTATCTATCTGCAAATTCCTCACCTTTAGAACACTCCCCAGGCGCCAGACTGGATCGGTAACTTTTCAAAGCAGTGCTCCTGCATGCCACTAGTGGTGTAGTTGGACTCCACGTAAGCTTTGTTCAGCCCCAAAGTGACAGATCTCTAATTTGGTACCTTTTAAAATAGTAAAGAGGCCTCTCCTCAGAACGGGGAGTTGGTAGGGCAGTGAGGAATCTGCAGTTACACAGAGTATTCACCAGAAGGACCATTAACAAAGGTGGTTAACTTGTGCTTCTGATAGCTACTTCTAAACGCAGATTCCTCATTCGTTAAACTATACATCAAAGCAGTACCTCCCAAAGGCAGAGAGTCTGTAGAATGGACTCTGACCATAAAATCCTGCAGGACCAAATGCTTAAAATGCCCTTTCCTTTGGACCAGTTTGTCAAGGATTAGTGCTTTGTGAACGTGTGCACTGATGCGGCTGTCGTTGCCGGACAGGCACTTCGAGTGCCAGCGAAGTGGTGGCAGCCTTAGTCCTGGATGAATGCGCTCTCACACATTCCAGAGGCTGCCAAGCCTTAGTCCTGGATGAATGCGCTCTTACACATTCCAGAGACTGCCAAAGCAAAGCACTATTCATCTTGACAGAGTCCTTTTCTGCAAAGTTTTTCCTTTCTTCGCCCCCGAGAAACCCACAAATAGCTGATGGTCCTTGGTACGATCGCTATAGAAATTTGGGGTCCAACTGATGGGGCTGCTCCTCCTCTTTTTAAGGACGAGGCAGGGCAAAGAATGAAGAGCGATGGATTGCCCAACGTGGAAAGGAGTCACACTGGATTTTGTTTTGGGAGTCACAGAAAGACCAGCAAAAGTAGGAGCGGAACTCCAGATCCAAGTTAAATGGCATAGAAAGAAAGGAATGAATGTCTGCACAGAAGAGTGGAGCTTAAATGTGGCTCCGCTTGGTCACTTCTGGGGCGGAACGAAGCCTATGGAGAGAGTTGCATAGCACCACCTAGTGGCACATACAAGCACTGCTATGAAAAGTTTGCGATCCAGTCTGGCACCTTGGGGATATTCCATAGGTGAGAAATCTGTGGCTAGAAGTAGCCATCAGAAAAATAACTTGCACAATGTATTCAAATGACTAATCGAAGGTCCCAGTCCACATTCTTTTCAATACAAATGAAACATAAGGTGCAGGACTATGACTGCCCCATGATTAAACATTTTGTTGAAAAAGGTCACTCATATAAAGATTTAAAATGGAGTTTTCCTGAAGGGATCCAACCCAGCACATGTGGCAGCAGTGAGGAAAATAATCTACTGAGAAAGAAAGGAGGATTTTAAGAGTGAACACACTGGTAAATGATCTCAATGAGATATCAGGCCTACACAATATAGGATAATATACTATGGGCCAACCTTTGAACAAAGAACAAGCTTAACAAAAACTTGGTTCTAAACCAATCTCTTCCTTAATTTCTAATAGCTTTTAATTTTAACATCAAGTATATTTAAAGGCACCATACGATTCCCTGCACCACAAGTAAAACAATGCAACGCAATAGTTACAACCAGTTAACAAACACTTTCAGAAACCGGATCACAGCTTTTTTATGTGAGCCTAGAAAGGACCACAAGATAAGGCTTTATCTAGTAAGCACAGCCAGACAGGCATGTGTGCAGTTTTGTATGTCAGAAGAGCACTGAGTGTTATCCTCTAAGTTTATAGGAACAAAATTGTTATCTCAGCAACATATGGTGCTACATTATGGGGACATAGCAGCACTAAACTGCAAATCATTGACAACAATTTTTTAAGATCCCTGTTAAAACTCAGCCTGGGTATGCCTCTCATTCTATTGTTCTTGGAGCCGAGACTGCCTCCTATTTCTGATATTATTGTCCTTACTTCTGTGATGTACTGGTTGCATCTAAATAGTAATCAACATGGATCATCCGATCTAAAAGTTGTGACTGAAGCATTAGAGCCTTCTAGATTTTCAAATAATGCATGTGCATTTTTTGTTAAAAGAACGTTGAATGAGTTACGGTATGGTGATCTTTGGACCAAACCAGCAATAATCAACTCTGAAATTACCCGCAGGGTTAAGGATGCATTCTTTCACTTTAAACTTAAGGCCGTCACGGCATCTGTACGACTGTCGAAGGCGACGGATAATTACCTTCTTCCTAAACAATCATGGGGGCAGGAAAACTATCCTAATGCAATAGTTCCGGAGGCATGTCACACTATACATATTAAATTTTGTCTAGGTGTTTTTCCTACTGGATCTTATTTGTCCAAGTTTGCAAATAATCAATGTCCCATTGATTTATATGTCAGTGGCAAGTTCTCTGTGCTGTTTGGATTACAAGAAGGTCAGTGCCAGCCCCTTGAACCAATGTTTATCATGTCTTGTTCACAAAATGTTTCACATGGTTTTTTTGGGGGGTTTTTCCGTTGTCTCTGCTTAACTTGTTAATAGTGTGGGTGCTATTCTTGTTAACTGGATAAGCAATATTTGCTGCAACTACAGAGAAACTGGGCCTACCATTACATGGAAATATTTGTATTTCTTATTTTTAGAGGTCTGTGATATTGTATATATTACAGTTCACAAATTGTGGATGCTTCTTAATCTATTGATGTTGTTTTTTAATTCTTGTTTTAACAATTTTAACTTTAGAATGCAATTGTTATGGCTTATGCTGAAAACAACAAAGAATTGATATGATATATGACAGAATTAGGAACTGTAGCCGTCTACAGATGTAACCACAGGTCACCAGGGAATTCAACTGTAGGAATGGCAGCTGATGTTAATATGCGTTGCTAAGGTAGCCACTCATGTCACCCAAACCAATAAGCTAATATGCACCTCTCATGAAAATACATTTAAGCAGGGTAACTAACACACTTTGTATCCACACCGGTCCAGAAGAAGAGGGTGAGCTGGGATGCTTTGTTAACCATTGAAGAGTCTGGATTGTAGATGCCAGCCCAGACTTTTAGAAAGAAGCTCTGTAATTGTGGAGCTCGATCATGAATAACAGTCTGGTGTTAAGTATGCATACCTTAATTTAAGGATATTGGAAAAGAAGTTAATTAGAACCACGGACAAACTAAAAACTAATGACCAAGAAAACTATTTTTCTATTTAGAACATGTGATAAACTCTAAAGGGCTTATCCAAAAGGTTAAGTGCTCGGCTTCCACATCATAAATGGTGTGCAATGTCCAAAGACCACCACAGGCACAATAGAACTTATGATTTTTCTGTATTCTCCAATACGGATTACTTCCATAACAGTACATATTTTATTTGTCAAGTGCCAGTATACTCAAATTACCTATTCACCACAAGTTAGAGAAACACTGGAGGCAACACCAGCAACTTTAATCTTAATAATTTAATATCAGTAAAAAGCACAGTGAGCGTGTCCTCATGAAACCATCTAGGATTTTATCGCCCAACCAACAAGAGGATAAAAGGAACTTGTAAACTAAAAATAATGAAGAGTGCAAACAAGCTGGGACATTTGCTTTGTCAAAAGAACATTTTGAAAAAGACTGAAAATGCAGAAAAGTAATAGGTTCCAATTGCCACTCATCACTTAATTCAATAAGCATTCTGTAGTTATATGGTATACCTTATCACTACAGAATGCTTATTGAATTAATGTATTGTCGTTTGATCTTTATGGTTTATTTTACATCAGTGAAGTAAACACTTGCCATTTTTGCACCCCCAAAATTGTTTGGCTTCATCACAAATAATGTTCTTTACATATAATTGGTAAATATTCAATTAAATATTAATATGACAGCACTTTGGTAGTGGGCCAAAAAAGTCTACCATTTTATTTTCCTTTGTTGAATGTTAAATTTTTTATTTAACTCCCATCTTTTATAAAACATGAATGAATACTCCCCTCATATAAAATGGTACAAGATAATGAAATAGGGCCAAGATGTGTCTCTGTGACTCACACTAAATCCATAGAGAAATTAACAATGACAAAAGAAATCGGTCCAGGCACTAGATGATTAATCCACCCCCCCCCCCCATCCCCCCAACACCTCATCATGTGAATCTAGAGAGGACCCTGTGATGAAAAACAAAGTATTATCCAACAACACAAAATTAACTGGTGCCAGAGAATGAGGCTGAACATTTCATTGGTACCAGACAACGCCACATAATACGAATGCCTTAAAGAAAAAAACGCTAATTATAACCAAACAGATATGATCCTTCCCAAACAGGTGATATTATCCTAAGAAGGTAATTTATACAGAGCCTCACTATGGAGTATAAATCACTTTGAACGGACTAAAAAAATACAATCAAATGAGGTTTCCTTGCTGTTCAAGTACTAATCTTAAAGTAGTGATCCCAGCTTGCTGAAGTATACAAATTCAGGTTGGAGCTCTGCCTCAGCTTGGACTATGTGCTGAAAGGGTGAATGATGATTCAACTCAAAAATAAAAAGAATTAGTAGGAATGTGTGCAAATTGGATATTCATGATCATTTCATTGACAGTCCTGTGAAGTAGAACTAAATTTAAGATCACGGTATCACAGCGTTTTCAGAAGCTTTTTAATGTGGCAGTTCATTTCAAATATTAATATTCAGGGTCAGCAATTTTTCAAGTGAATTACTGAGATTCAGACAATGCAAATTGTTAAGTAAAAGTATCAAATAAAGGTACACTATTCTTCTTATTTACTATGCTCTTTTTGGATCGCAAGCTTCACATTCTCACCAGCTGGTTATAGAAAATAAATCAAAACAGAGAATAAGACTTGCCTTCATAGCAAGGGCAATTAAGGCTCCTTCTGTTGGCTTTCCCATCAACGTGCCGCTCCTTATTTCAGCATCATTGCATACACATCCTGCCTAATGGGAAGAAAGTAATCTTTTAGAAAGGCTATGTTCAATAAAAACATGCAGTTACTTAACATTAAGCACTTTAACAATTATAAAATACCTCAATAATGTTAGTGAAGGATTTTATGCTGAAGCCATGAATAACTTCGCCTTCATGGATCACTTCTCCACTTCCATTGTAGCCAACCCCAGTGACCTAAAAAGGCAAAAGAAATAATGATTATGTTTCTACAATGCAAACAGTTGGAGAAATTGTGAGCAGGTATCAAGCTCCAGATATTCAGAGTGGAATACTAGTAGGAGTTGATATTGTCATGAATTGTTTCTACATCTTGCTGCAGACGTCACAGAACAGAGCTGTATATAGGTGCCAACCCTGCTCACTGATGCCCAGTTCTCTTGTTTTACACACCCTCAGATTTGGAGTCGAGAATGCCCTAATTGAAAAGAAAATGGTAGTAAGCAAAATTTAAATTGGTGAGTAATCTGCAAGTACATAAGCATCCACCAGAAAGAGTGTTACAGAAGGTAAGTAACATCCCTCTGGTGGATATTTCTACCCAGAGATTCTTCACCTCTATAAACAGTACTAAAGCAGTCTCCTCCAACAGGAGGTGGGTCTGATGAACTGAACAGGCACAATGTCGCTGCAGATCTACAAATAAAGCAGAATTGCCTGGTTAAAATGTGGAGAGACTTCTAAGGAGCGGAGGAAAGAATATTATGGGAAGCGTAATGGACTGCCCCACGTGAAAGGGCAACAGTACTTTCAGAAGAAAGGAGGCACAAAGGAGCCGAAGAGTGCATCTATGAAGTGGCTCAGTTAGCGCACACATCAGAAAGGTCAAGACCAAATTACAGCATAGTGAAAGGAGCAGGAGAGAAGTGTGTGACAACTCGCTTAGAAAACCGATCACAAGAGATGATTTGAATAATGAAGAAAGGCAGGCAGGGCTGGTGAATAACCTTTAACTGTACCCAAAACAAAACCTTGGTGGGTCAAAGACAGAACAAGCAGCAGTACAATGGACAACTTTGCTGGTAAATGGCCAACACACCTCTCTGAATACCAGGAGACAAAGGTAGCACAGCAAATTGAGCATACAGACTTCGTGGAAGGATGACACACAGCCAGAATGGCATGCACCAACTCAGGTGGAAGATCAAAGTCTATCCAATTGGTCTCACTCAAACCCCAGACACGACGGTGCAGATTATGGATGTTAAGTTGGAAAACCGAGCCCTGTTATTGTGATGCTCAGGATCAGGAATTCTTAGAATCAAACCCTCCAAATCCAATCCGGTTCCTGTGCTCGGTCCAACTTCACCTTCCTCAGAATGTGTGGTATCAGAGGCAGTGGTGGAAATGCAGACAGAAGGTTGAAGTCCCTTCACAGGCAGAATGCATTTCCCAGAGTTTCTTGATGAAGGATATTGAAAGGTGAAAAAGGTGGGGCACCGAGCACTTCTGGATGTGGCGGAATACTGCCAGGATCCTCTGATCTATAGGGTGGGGGCAATTTGTCAAGATTTGACAGTTCATCAAAACTGACAAGCTGAAGTGTGCTGGGCTCATCCACACTGATGCTGTGTGTACTTGCTACACATAACGTGGACAACAAGAGTTTGTTGAGCATTAACCACAGCCACAACTGCAGAGCCTCCACACACAGAGCGCTCAATCCCCCACTGCCCTGCTTGTGATTGACTTGATCCTGATTTAAGGCAGAAGAGCCTTCAGGCATAACTTTATAGCATGCAGCTCCAACAGATTTATGTGACAGCACTGCTTCAACAGGGTCACGAGACCCTGAATCTCCACTTTATCTAGGCCCCTTCCCCAGGCCCCTTCCATCCACTCCCTCACTCTGTTGTTGAATGATGCAACGGTTACCACCGTAACTAATGGCGAGGGAAGGCAGAAACGCCTGTCGCAAGCCAGATAGATACCCATCAGTCAAAACTGCAGATCCAGAGAGGCATCCTTGAAGAGGCGGATCTTGTCCAGAAGCCATCCCTACTGCTGGACCCATTGAAGGTGCAAGTTCTACTGGAGAGCCCACATGTACTAAATGAGGAAAAGGTACCAACAGGAAGCAAGATGTTAACAGGCTCAGCAGCTGCAAAGGAAACATCACTATCATTGACTGGATAGCCTGGCCTCAATGAGGGGATGGAAAGACCCTCAAGATGACAATACCAAGATGTCCCCAGAGAAAAGCAGCCTACGTATGGTTAGTATCCCTAGTCATCGCTCACCGCGCCCTTTATGGCCGGGGCCCCTCCTATCTGCAGAAGCGGTTCTCCTTCTATGTCCCTCTGAGACAACTGCGCTCATCAGCACATCTTCTAGCACAAGTTCCCCACTTCATTTGTCACAGGCTGGGCGGTGGCTCGCTTGCCGTGAAAGCTGCTCAGGCATGGAATGCCCTTCCTTTTGCGCTTCGCAATACCCAAGACCCCTTTGCCTTTTAAGAAAAAACTAAAAACCTATCTTTTTGTCTAGTGTTAAGTCTGCTGACCCCTCCTGGTTCGCGCCGGGACACTCTTCGGAGTAGCTGCGCGCGTTACAAAATTAAACCATTGATGGAGAACTACAGGCTGAACAACAGCAGCATCATCATAATCATCATGCTCTTCTGGTGGTCCGACAGAAGCGGTGTTTCAGGTGTACTGGGTCAGGGAGAGGCCCCATTAATGAGGGCAGGCATAGTAGTGTTGTAAACACTGTTACTCCAGGACCCCTTTGCCAAGCATCCTTGCCTCATGTCCAGAACTGCTCTGGCAAGAACGCATCAGCCATGCTGCTGCAAAGCAGTTGAGTTCAGTATAGCAGGTTTTTAAGTAAAGTACCAAGAGGGGAATTGTTGTGGTGATGCAATGTGCCTTGGACTGAGCCTTCACTTCTGGGTCGACCTGGTATTGCTGCACCCAGAATGTGTCAGTGTCTTTAATTGCAAGGGGGCCTGTGAACAATACATGTCCAGCTGTGTTGTGGGTGGTCTAAGCTCATGCTGGCTGAAAAAGGGATCTGGAACACAGTGGAATGTAATGCGAGAGTGATGACGAGAGACAACAGAGTTAGGTGCTCAGCACTCTGCCTCATGTGGGGCAGAGATCAGGGCCCCAATTGCTCTTGGTGTTTCAAGTCTAGCCCCAGGTCAGCACACCACAACTGCAAATGAGGCACTTTCTTCCATTGGTGGACCACTGGGGATTCCAAATCAGAACTCTGTTGAAACAGAGTCCAGCATCTGGATAAACAGGGCTGAGTAAGTTGTCTCCTACCGTATATTTTTCATCAACATGGATAATGTGCTAATGTTATTGATGGAGCAAGGTAAATAAAATAAATTTGTAACCCCCCATAATAAGGATAATAATTTAACGATAATAATTGTTTGATGAACTAACCAACAATCTGCACCCTTGGTAAACATTTACACAAATGGTAATTGCTCTTTATGTGCAAAACTAACTTATTTACAATTGTAAAGTAAACTAATATTAATATAGTGATTTGCGTACTAATTAGAGCAAAATCGCATGATTTGTGCTATGTAGTAAAATTGTATTGTGGCAAAGAATGAGGATGGTAAGTAAAATGGCTTTAAATGTCGCTTCTGCTAGGTAACACCTAACCTGGGTATTTAGAATGATGGGTGGGAAACAGAAAGGCTTATTTTCTTTATTTTAATTTTTATTGTGTTTGTTCTTATGATAGTTTGTTCGGGCCGGTTAGGCCATGCTGCGAAAATGGCTGCCGAGGCAGATGAGGTCATGCGCAGAAACAAAGATGGCCTCTAAGCGGAAGAAAGTAATGGAGCTAAACCACGTGGGTGCAGCTCGAGTCCGGAGTGAGAGATGTCAAGGTCGTGACGACCTAACATGAGGAGAGTGCCAAGAAAGACTCAGCACGTATCCGTGAGAATTGAGTATGAACAAGTATGAAGTAACAATGGACTGACCAAATTGTGACCATCAAAAAGTAACATTACGGACTGTCAATTGGGACTGCATTTACCCAAAGGTCATGAGAAAGCACAATCCTTTAAACCATTCTAAAACCAGTTTGAACAATGAGGGCAATGAGGTGATTCGTGCCACCCCTCCAATGGACCAATTAGCGTGATTCTCGCCCCCAAAGATTGCAACTTTTTGTTTAGTAAGCTAGTAGTAGGGTATAAGAGGACCTACTCTTAAGTAGGAGGAGCATTCATGCATATTTTTGAGCACTGAGCGTTGATGCTGATGAAGCTGCTGCTATTTTCTATAGGCCGTTTTTTGAACTTTAAAAACTTGACTGGGAAAGGAACGAGACAGATGCGGGAAACCTGTATGGGAGGTCCGTCGAGGAGGCCTTTAGCGGGACAGTCAGTCAGTTTTGGGAGTTCCATGCTGTGATCTACAATTTATCTGCTTTGGTGAACCTTTTTCAATCTGCATCAAAAAGGGGTATGCATAAAATTCTTTATAAAATGTATTTCTTATATGCTATTGAAATGTATTAAAGTGATTAATAAACTTTGAATCTCACTCATGCACTTAAGAAAATAGATAAAATGTTATTCTAACTAAAACAATGAGTCTGTGGTTCTTCAGCTCAATAATAAGTGTAATAATTAACAGGTTTTAAATGTGATTGAGCTGGTCTTAATCACCTTCAACTTATTCTACTAGTTGGTCCATCGACCAAAAAGCGGAATACCTTGATGTTTAGAACCGACAGGACTAAAGGTTAATGTATATAATGATGTTCAAAAATATTACTCTGTGAATTTAACAAGGTATCCCGTTCTTTCAGCAAACTCATTTTTCTCCTTGGTGGGGAATTCAGGGAATGAATGAGTGTATGATATGCGGTGTTATGGGCCCCACCGACATATGGTAAGGTAGATGTGAATGATTTTACCTGGATTCGTGTCCAAAGGAGAAATTTATATTAGCCGCGCTGGATCAGATTTCTTGGTAGCAGAGTTATGGTTTCTATAGAGTAGTTAGGTGATTATTGATTTTTTATGTAACATTTTGTGTTAAATTGTATTATGTTATGTGTAAGTCGAAATATTGAAGCTTCGGGGAAGTAGGAAGTGGACACGTGTGGCAAGAGAAGTCACATGGAATAGTGCATTGTCTGATTTTCAAATTGGTGATAACACAGGTTGTGTTATGATAGGGACCTTTCATGTATGAAAATACGTACGAGTGAAATAGCAACCGGTTTTCTTGTGAAACTCTGGCCTTAATTCTCAGGAGCAGTGTAGTCTCCACATGTGTTTTATCCCCAGAGAAACGAGTTTACTCCTTGCTTGAGAGAAGGGTAAGTTAGAGGGAAGTGCTACACTTACCGAAAGAAACAGTAGTCTTGCAAGATTGAATAAACTATCTCTTTTGTTTAGCGAAAACAGGCAATGGAAATGTGTTTTACGTTGTAACTAATAAGATCAGTCAAGAAAAAACTGCAGATAATTTTTGTAAAGGAGGGGTCAGGAGTAGAACTGACGTTGACAAAGACCGCGCTGGGATTGGCCAGTGGTGGGAAAACGAAGAGCGTCCTGATTGGTGCGTTGGTGTGAGACGAGCTGGGATAGGTCCGTGGAGAGTGACGTAGAGTCTTCGGATTGGTACGTTGGTGTGAGACGCGCTAGGATAGGTCCGAATAGCACACAGTAAACAGAACAGAGTTGTGAGTTTGTCGGAAAGAAAGAATCGTGAAATATGGCTTATTCTGAGTATTGTAGAGAGAAACCATCATGGATGGCGAAGGTTAGAAACTTTTTCAAGAAAGACAAAAAGGTAGTGACTAGGGAAGGACAAGTGATTCCTCCGCCGAAAACGCCAGCTTCTCATATGATGTTGAAATATGGTTATCATACTTGCATTTGGTTGGGGAATTGGACAAAATATACTCAGAATGATGGAGTATTGGCTTTTCCAGAAAATGGTTCGTTTAGCACAGCGGTACTTCGGAATTTGCGAGAGAAAATGATGAAACTTGAACCAAGACCTAGACCGACACAGTTTGAAGCGCTAGGTGAATGGGAAGATGAGATGTATGACAGAGAAAGACACAGAGGTGCAAATAATTATAGCTTAGTTCATGGAAGAGTATGGGGAGTGAATCATGAAGACAGGATGAGACGATGGAGATATGCTAATATGACGGATGGTTTGTTTCCAGCCATAACAGTTGAAGAGGCTGCAGGAAGGAAGTGTACAGAGAAAAAGAAACATACAGCTACAGAGAGGTATGGGTATGGAGGTAGCGAAACAGAGGATGAATTGCTGGAAGACATTTTAAACAGAAAACCATCTCCATATCAACAGAATTCTGCGGTGGTGACACCCAATGCACCACCAATGGAAACTGGGAGGAATAAAAGCCCAGAACGAAGATATGATATAAATAGGTCAAAAGAACCTTTAGAAACTCCACAAAATGATAAGTCTGATGGTGGTAATACAGCTGAGTTAGCAAGAACCACAAGAGAATTGACTGAGAAAATAAGAGTTAACAATGAACATGGAAGCTGTGACTGTACCAGTGACAATAGGACCAGTAATACCGGTATTTGAAAACCAAAGAATAGATGAGCATTCCTTGACAATTCCAATGAATTCAAATATGCAAAGAGTAAGAGAAGGGATAACTCCAGAAACTAGAGATGAGAGATCTGGTTGGCTCATATAGATCAGTTGGCCAGGGCCTGCGCCCTCTTCCAAGTAGGGACCACCGATTCCGACAAGGTAGCTTGGCGCGAGGCAGGTAGGCACGCCGGAGGCTTTGTGTGAAGTAGTTGTGCAGCACACTCCCACCCGGACACAGTGAAGCACACACAATAAGGAGACACCACTCCAGTTTCACTTATGAAAACGAGTATCTTTATCTACTTCTTGTGAGGGTTGGTAACGTAGGGTTCTCAAGTCAGTTCAGGCAACATTTCTTATACAGACATAGATTCAATGCAGGCAACAATTTTCAGGGAGATATGTCTATGCCAGACAAGCAACAACTCTAGGCAGATGTACATTCAATGCAGGCAACATGTTTGCTCAGTTAACATTTCTTAGGCAGAGATTCCCTACAGGTAATCATTCTGGGGCACATATTCAGTACAAGTAATCAGCCTTATGCAGATATTCACTACCGGGTCTCATGCTGAGGCAAATATTCACTAGAGGGTCAGAGGGGGCATCTCAGCAGGGGCGCATGTCCCAGACAGTGTCTACTGGTGTCTGAGGGTGTTTGACCCGGTATTCCGGCCCCAGGAGCCCCCCCCCCCAGGGCTATTCCCGCTGTCCGTGGGGAGCGGCCTCCGCGTGGGTGTAGGCCCCGGACCTCCCCGACTCACCGTTCCAGTCCTGGGGGAAAGTTCAGGCCTCGTAGTCTCGCCTGCCCTGGCAGGCGCAGGCCGCCTCCTCCCAAGTCAGCCCGCTCCTTCCTACACCCGGGACTTAGACTGGGGAAGGCGGAATATCTCCCTGCTCCCTCCGGCCCCTACGCTTCTGGAGACCCGGTCGGGGAAAATCAGAGGCTCCAGCTCTCCTCGGTGCCTCTCTCTCCGAGGCCTGGGCGGGCTCCGAGCTTCCTGCTCGACTCGGGGCCCGGGAACCAATCCGAGCGCGGCTTCCTGGGGGCACGGCCGATGACGTGGATGGCGCCCCGGTTACCAGGCAACGCTCTCCTTCGCGCGCTCGGCGCGGCCCTGGCAGTAACCGCGGCGGCCCTCCCTTCGCTTCAGGGGCCGCGGCGGTGATCGGGACCACAGCGTCTTCCTTCTTCGCGGCGCCTGGGCTGCGGCGGTGATTTTGGCCAGAGCGTTCCTTCTTGGCAGTGCCTGAGCCGCAGCGGTGATCTCGGGCCCACAGCAGCGCGCTAACACAGCGCTTAGAATTACTTGCAGGGTTTAGGCTACCCAGCGCTACACTGACACAGCGCTTAACCTTGGCTGAGAGTTCTGGGCATTCATCGCTTCGCCGAATTAGCGCTGTGGTGCACTGGCAGGTTTTGGGGCTCACAGCGCTTGGGGACCATGGCGAGTTCCGATAGTACAGCGCTTAGCTGGCACAGCGCTTCACAGTACCTCAGGGAGGCCCCCAGCAGCTGCACAGGCGCTTCCCAGTCTCTGCGCTGGTAATGGATGGCAGGTATTAGTTGCAGGGGAAGAGATTATGGTAGTCCTGGGCAGGCACACGAGCTGGCGTCCCTGGTGCCCCTCACGCAGGGCAAGGTCAGCAGGCAGGCAGGGTAACTCATCTGACTTGGGGCAGCAGGTCCTAGGATCAGTCAGCCTCAGTAGTGTAGCAATCCCCCTAGCTCAGCAGCCTTCACTCCAGCGGAGGGTCCACAGGTCCAGTGGTGCAACTAACTTGTCAGGTTTCCCCTCTTTGCTTTTATACCCCTAGGTCAGGTGACCCTTCAAAAAGGCGGCAAGTTCTGGCGCCAACCTGGGGGGGTTGGAAGGTTCTAGAGGAATCTGGGGACTCTGTGGTGTCTGTCTATGGTGACAAGAGGCGGGGTGGTCAGGGTTACAGTAGCATTAAGTCCCAGCCTTACCCCAACTACTAGTGCGCAGATAGGACAGTGGCCTCACCGCAGTAGCAGGGGCCTGTGGCAACCATGTTGTTAGGAGAGAGCACCTGCACCTCAGCACTGTTCAGCAGCGGTAAGGCGCCCAGAGTCCTATGTCCAACAAAAATGGCGGTTAGTAACGAGTAAAAAAGGGAAAAAAATGTAGGGGGAGACCACCCTAGGGCTGACAGGTCCCCCCCCAGCCGAAAGTGGGGAGAGCTACCCAACCTCTAGGGAGTTCTCGTCACTAAGGCGGAAGAACCTAGAGAGACCGTCAGCATTGGCGTGGTCTACTCCGGGTCGGTGTTCCACCCTGAAGTCCATACCCTGGAGGGAAATGGACCACCTCAACAATTTAGGGTTTTCGCCCCTCATTTGCATGAGCCAACGAAGGGGCCGGTGGTCGGTCTGAATTAGGAAGTGAGAACCAAAGAGGTATGGCCTCAACTTCTTCAGGGCCCAGACCACCGCGAAAGCTTCTCTTTCAATTGTACTCCACCGTTGTTCCCGGGGAAGTAGCCTCCTGGATATGAAGGCCATGGGTTGATCCAGGCCCTCGTCATTGAGTTGCGAGAGTACTGCCCCAATGCCATGTTCGGAGGCGTCCGTCTGAACAATAAATTCCTTGCTGAAGTCCGGAGCCCTAAGCACTGGAGCAGTGCACACAGCTTGCTTGAGGGAATCGAAAGCTTTCTGGCAAGCTTCAGTCCAACTCACTCTTCTCGGTTGCTTCTTGGAAGTTAGTTCGGTCAAGGGGGCCACAATGGTGCCATAGCCCTTGACAAACCGGCGGTAGTAACCCGTGAGGCCCAGGAAAGCCCTGACCTCCGTCTGGGTTATGGGGGGCTCCCAGGCTAGGATGGTCTCGATCTTGGCCTGGAGGGGCTGCACTTTACCCCCGCCCACCAGCGGTCCCAAGTAGACGACAGATCCCTGTCCGATCTGGCATTTGCTGGCCTTGATGGTCAGGCCGGCCCGCTGCAGGGCCTGCAGCACCTCCTGGAGATGCTCCAGATGGTCCTCCCAGCTGCTGCTGAAGACAGCTATGTCATCCAGGTAGGCAGCAGAGAAGGCCTCTAGGCCAGAAAGCACCTGGTTTACCAACCGCTGAAAGGTGGCAGGAGCGTTTTTCAATCCAAAGGGCATCACTCTGAATTGGAAGTGGCCCTCTGGGGTGGAGAACGCAGGCTTCTCCTTGGCTCCGTCCGTCAGGGCGATCTGCCAGTATCCTGACGTGAGGTCAAAAGGAACTTAAGTATCAGGCAGCGCCCAGCGGATCAATAAGCTCACCCGCCCTAGGGATGGGATGAGCGTCCATCTTGGTCACAGAATTTAGTCCTCGGTAATCCACACAGAACCGAAGTTCAGGTGTGGTGCCCGGTGGGGCCGCTTTAGGTACCTACACCACCGGACTGGCCCAGGGGCTACTTGAAGGTTCGATCACCCCCAACTCCAACATCTTAGCGACCTCACTCTGGATGCTGGCCTTCACCTTATCCGACAGCCTGTAAGACTTGGTTTTAACAGGGGGGCTGTCCCCCGTGTCCACATCATGGGTACACAGGTGGATAATTCCAGGGGTGAGGGAGAACAGCGAAGAGTACTGCTCCAATACCTGGCGGCAGTCCCTCTGTTGCTCAAAGGTCAAGGACGGGGAGAGAACCACTCCCTCCACCGATCCGTCTTTCTCTTGGGACGCCAGAAGGTCCGGAAGAGGCTCGCTCTCCTCCCCCTCGCTCCCATCTGTCACCATCAAGAGGGTAAGCTCAGACCTCTCATGGTGCGGCTTGAGGCGGTTAACATGCAACACCCGGTGGGGTTGCCTTGGGGTCCTAAGATCCACCAAGTAAGTGGTCTGGCCCTGCTTTTCCAGTATCTCGTACGGGCCAGTCCACCGGTCCTGGAGGGCGCTAAGCTCTCCGGTCTCCATAACCCACACCTTCTGTCCAGTATCCAGTTCCACAGGATGGGCATTCCGGTCATACCACTCTTTCATGACCGCCTGGCTGGCCTCCAAGTTGTCAGATGCCTCTTTCCACAGCTTCGCCATCTGGCTGCGGAACGCCAACATGTAGCTCACCACATCCTGGGGAAGCCTCCTAGGAGACTTCTCCCACCCCTCCTTCACCAGGCTGAGAGGTCCCCTGACCGGGTGCCCGTACAGCAGCTCGAAGGGGCTGAATCCCACCCCCTTCTGTGGCACCTCTCGGTAAGAAAACAACAGGCAGGGCAAGAGGACGTCCCACTTCTTCCTTAGGTCTTCAGGCAGACTCCTGATCATTCCTTTCAGGGTCTTGTTAAAACGCTCGACAAGCCCGTTGGTCTGGGGGTGGTAAGGGGTGGAGAACTTGTAAGTCACCCCACACTCCTTCCACATGGCCTGCATATAGGCGGACATAAAGTTGGTGCCCCTGTCCGACACCACAACCTTGGGGAAACCCACCCGGGTGAAAATCCCCATCAGGGCCCGCGCCACCGCAGGTGCAGTGATGGTCCTCAGAGGGATAGCCTCCGGGTACCGGGTGGTGTGGTCCACCAGAACCAGGATGAACCGGTGTCCAGAAGAGGTCGGCGGATCCATAGGCCCGACAATGTCGATGCCCACCCGCTCAAAGGGGGTACCAACGACCGGTAGTGGTTCCAGGGGGACCTTCAACTTGGTCCCGGTCTTCCCACTCGCTTGGCAGGTCACGCAAGTCTTGCAAAAGGCATCAGAGGCAATCCTCATCCTGGGCCAATAGAAGTGTGGGACCAGACGAGCAAAAGTCTTATCTTGGCCCAAGTGTCCCGCCAAGGGAATCTCATGTGCTAACTCCAGCAAAAAGGCCCGATAGCATTGGGGGACCACTAAGGCCCTTGATGACCCATGCACCGGAGCCTTGGGCTCACTGTAAAGGAGGCCATCCTCCCAGTAAATGTGGTAATTTCCAGTAGCATTTCCGGCTGCTTGGGCTTCGGCCTGTCGCCGCATGCCCTCAAGGGTGGGGCACTCCTTCTGTGCCCGACAGAATTCCTCCCGGGTAGGCCCTCCTTCCACCTGCCACTCTGCAGGGGTTGGCAAGTCCCCCACGGGAACAACGTCACCCTCCGTGGACTCCGGTGCGACCGCAGCGGGTGCCCCATCCATCTCACGGGGTGCGTTCTCCAAGGAGTTTTCCTAATCAGCAGTGGGCTGGGCCATTGTCCCAGGCTCCAGCCCTGGTTGACTCCCTCGCCAGGCAGCCATGGCCCGTGTGATCGCACAGGTCCATTCTGGTAGTCCCAGCATCTCTGTGTGTGCTTTGAACTCTACCTCCTTCCAGGCAGTATGCTCAAGATCGTTTCCCAATAAACAGTCCACTGGCATGGCAGGGCTCACCGCGACTCTCAAAAGGCCTGAAACCCCTCCCCACTCAAAGGGAACTTGAGCCACGGGGTAGTGACCCACACTGTTGTCAGCCATCACAACCGGGTGGAATACATCAGGAATCACCTGCTCCGGGGACACCAGCTGTCTCCTTACCATCGTCATGCTGGCACCTGTGTCCCTCAGAGCCTCCACCCCTTGCCCGTTGACAAGGACCCTCTGCCTGTACTTGGCAGTATTTGAGGGTACCTGGGTCTGTGGAACCATCTCCCTGTCCCCCAGGGATACTAGGGTCAATCCTGCCCACTCACCCCCTTATCTAGGGACAACTCCTCCCCCAGCGCTACACTCGCCACCCCGGGGTTCTTACCTCCAGTAGGGGCTGGGGTCCTTTTACGACACTGGGGATCCCCCTTGTAGTGTCCAACCTCCCCGCACTCATAGCACCGGACAGTTCTGGGCTGCTGACTTCTGTCAGGATAAGTAGGCTTTTGGTAACCAGATTGGGGCTGGGATCCAAACCCTCTCCCTTGCGGTCTGTTTTGGGGGCCTTTGGAGAACTCCTTTTTATCTCCCCCCCTCTCTCTTCGGGGGGGAAACCCTGTCCACCCTTCTGGGGGTCCCCCCCGGATCCCTTGTTGGACACCCTGGTACTGATGCAGGTATCCGCCTCCTCCGCAAGTTCCCTCGGGTCGGTCAACTTGCGGTCAACCAGGTGTTGGCGCAGCTCTGGAAAACATTTATCTAGAAGTGCTCTCTTAAAAACAAATCGTACAGCCCTCCATAATAAGTCACCTCGCTGCTACGCACCCAACCCTCCAATGCTTTGCGGGCGTAGTCCAGGAAATCTACCCAGTTCTGTATGGGAAGTTTGTGGCTATTTCTGAACTTCTGTCTATACCTCTCAGGAGTAAGACCAAACTTCTTAACCAATACCTCCCTCATAACAGGATAGTTGGTCTGACTTGCTTTGTCTAATGTAAGGAGTGTGTCCCTCCCCACCGGAGGCATGTACCTATATAGGCCACCCCCCCAGTAACTCTCGGGGACCCCATGGGCTCTCAAGGACACCTCGTAGACACGTCGTCCCCCACATTAAAACTGGCCACAACATCCTTAGGCATGTAAACCCTAGACTCCCGTGGAACCTCAGTGGGTACGCTGCCACCATTTGCATTATTCTGAGTCCCCATCTGTAGGGCTCTAATCTCCAGTTCCTTCAGGCTGAGCTCATGGGCAAGCTTCCTTTCCTTCATAGCCAGCCTCTTCTCTTCACGCTCCTTGTCTAACCTGGCGAGCTCTAGCCTAAGCTGTCTCTCCTCCCTCCTGTCCTCGAACTCCTCTGCAGACAAGCTCCTTACTGAGACACTACTGCCTGCCCTGGAACGTCTTCCTGGCAATACATTATCGCTAGTATCTATGTGCAATAGGTCCAGCTCTCCTGGAGCGTCACGCTCTCCCTGCCCCTCGTCCCCCCTCCCTTCCGGGTGGGCCAATGCCCATGTTCTCAAGGTTTTCTGAAGCTCCTCTCTCTTGGCGCCCGGCTTGAAGAACACCCCTTTCCCCTGGCAGAACTCCCTAAGCTGCGCCACCGTGTACGTTTCCAGGTTGGCCAGCTCGAATTCCATCTTGCTAGGTAGGGCCTCGGACAATTTCAGGGAAACCCACAAGGACGTAGGTAACAGGCTTAGCACAAGAGCACTTACAATCAGGTAATCAGGGAGAATTTTGAGCTTGCATTACATCAGGTGTCAGATTGTGGCGCACACTGAGTCCCTGTAGGGTGTTGCACAAGCACAAGTCCTAATCCCACTGCTGAACACCAATGTTAGAACCGGGGTCTCCAGTTGGCCAGGGCCTGCGCCCTCGTCCAAGTAGGGACCACCGATTCCGACAAGGTAGCTTGACGCGAGGCAGGTAGGCACGCCCGAGGCTTTGTGTGAAGTAGTTGTGTAGCACACTCCCACCCTGACATAGTGAAGCACACACAATAAGGAGACACCACTCCAGTTTCACTTATGAAAACGAGCATCTTTATCTACTTCTTGTGAGGGTTGGTAACGTAGGGTTCTCAAGTCAGTTCAGGCAACATTTCTTATGCAGACAGATTCAATGCAGGCAACAATTTTCAGGGAGATGTGTCTATGCCAGACAAGCAACAACTCTAGGCAGATGTATATTCAATGCAGACAACATGTTTGATGCAGTTAACATTTCTTAGGCAGAGATTCCCTACAGGTAATCATTCTGGGGCACATATTCAGTACAAGTAATCAGCCTTATGCAGATATTCACTACAGGTAATCATTCTGGGGCACATATTCAGTACAAGTAATCAGCCTTATGCAGAAATTCACTATCGGGTCTCATGCTGAGGCAAATATTCACTACAGGGTCAGAGGGGGCATCTCAGCAGGGGCGCATGTCCCAGACAGTGTCTACTGGTGTCTGAGGGTGTTTGCCCCGGTATTCCGGCCCCAGGAGCCCCACCCCCCCCAGGGCTATTCCCGCTGTCCGTGGGGAGGGGCCTCCGCGTGGGTGTAGGCCCCGGACCTCCCCGACTCACCGTTCCAGTCCTGGGGGAAAGTTCAGGCCTCGTAGTCGCGCCGGCCCTGGCAGGCGCAGGCCGCCTCCTCCCCAGTCAGCCCGCTCCGTCCTACACCCGGGACTTAGACTGGGGAAGGCGGAATATCTCCCTGCTCCCTCCGGCCCCTCCGCTTCTTGAGACCCGGTCGGGGAAGATCAGAGGCTCCAGCTCTCCTCGGTGCCTCTCTCTCCGAGGCCTGGGCGGGCTCCGAGGTTCCTGCTCGACTCGGGGCCCGGGAAACAATCCGAGCGCGGCTTCCTGGGGGCGCGGCCGATGACGTGGACAGCGCCCCGGTTACCAGGCAACGCTCTCCTTCGCGCGCTCGGCGCGGCCCTGGCAGTAACCGCTGCGGCCTTCGCTTCAGGGGCCGCGGCGGTGATCGGGACCACAGCGTCTTCCTTGTTTGCGGCGCCTGGGCTGCGGCAGTGATTTTGGCCACAGCGTTCCTTCTTGGCGGCGCCTGAGCCGCGGCGGTGATCTCGGTCCCACAGCAGCGCGCCAACACATCACTTAGAATTACTTGCAGGGTTTAGGCTACCCAGCGCTACACTGACAGCGCTTAACCTTGGCTGAGAGTTCTGGGCATTCATCGCTTCGCCGAATTAGCGCTGGGGTGCACTGGCAGGTTTTGGGGCTCACAGCGCTTGGGGACCATGGCGAGTTCCGATAGTACAGCGCTTAGCTGGCACAGCGCTTCACAGTACCTCAAGGGAGGCCCCCCAGCAGCTGCACAGCGCTTCCCAGTCTCTGCGCTGGTAATGGATGGCAGGTATTAGTTGCAGGGGAAGAGATTATGGTAGTCCTGGGCAGGCACACGAGCTGGCGTCCCTGGTGCCCCTCACGCAGGGCAAGGTCAGCAGGCAGGCAGGCAGGGTAACTCATCTGACTTGGGGCAGCAGGTCCTAGGATCAGTCAGCCTCAGTAGTGTAGCAATCCCCCTAGCTCAGCAGCCTTCACTCCAGCGGAGGGTCCACAGGTCCAGTGGTGCAACTAACTTGTCAGGTTTCCCTCCTTTGCTTTTATACCCCTAGGTCAGGTGACCCTTCAAAAAGGCGGCAAGTTCTGGCGCCAACCTGGGGGGGTTGGAATGTTCTAGAGGAATCTGGGGACTCTGTGGTGTCTGTCTATCGTGACAAGAGGCGGGGCGGTCAGGGTTACAGTAGCATTAAGTCCCAGCCTTACCCAAACTACTAGTGCGCAGATAGGACAGTGGCCTCACCGCAGTAGCAGGGGCCTGTGGCAACCATGTTGTTAGGAGAGAGCACCTGCACCTCAGCACTGTTCAGCAGCGGTAAGGCGCCCAGAGTCCTATGTCCAACAAAAATGGCGGTTAGTAACGAGGCAAAAAGGGAAAAAAATGTAGGGGGAGACCACCCTAGGGCTGACAGGTCTAACAGAGTCCACCCACTAATTTGACAGTTAACGAGAGTCAGATAAATAGGATTCCTATGGGAACAGAGTCAGCAACTGAAACCCCCGAGAGAAGTACGAATTGGATAGAGATGAATAATACTCCTGTAGGTCCGACCCCAGAAGAATTGAATGAATGGATGAGGAATTTTCAGAAGAAAGATGCAGAACCCCAACCGTTGGATGTGATTAGGTTAAAGACAGATATGGAAGAATTGATTCTAGGGACGATTGGTACAGAGAGTTTGAAGTCTTATCAGGATGATGAGCTTATGTTCATGTGCAAGAGTATTACTTGGAGAGCTAGAAATGTGCATGAGAAATTGGAAGAGACAGCGAATGAACTAGGAGTAGAGTTTGTAAAAATCAGAAGTTTGCAGAAATCGTATAGGGTAGATTTTAGTGAAAAGGATATAGAAAATCTGAACACATCAGGACGATTAACACAGATAAAGGAACTGATTGTGTTATTGAGAAAATGGGGAGATGTGGACAGATGGAGGAGCAGGTGGACCAAAAGAAAAGAGGGAGCAACCGATAAAGCGTCTTTGGCTTTCACGGTGAAAGAAAGGGAACCAATAGTACGGGAGTATCCAATGAGAGAAACTCCAGGAGGTAGCTATGTACATGTTCCATGGTCCAGACAAGATATATTGTCATCTACAAATGATTTTCCGAAATCGAGAGAAAAACCTGTAGAATGGTATAGACAAGTGGAAAGGTTTGTCAAAGTTTCAAAGGTGTTGTGGGAAGATTTGGATGGATTGTTTGACATTGTAGTGCCAGCGGATTTATGGACAGAATGTAAGATTACAATTGATTGGCCAACAGAAGAATATCCTAGGGATGCAAAAACTGGAGCTCCAGGTCCAGAAGTGATGAAGAAATACGAGCAAGCTATTACGTTTTTGAAAAATAAAATCCCACCAAAAGAAACAGACTGGGTAAAGATTGACAGAACGACTCAGGAAAGTAAGGAATCTGTACATGCCTACTACGAAAGGCTACTTTTAGTTTTCAAACAGTATAGCGGTTATGAAACCTTGAGTGAGAAGGATATGAGTCACTTTATATAGAGATTTGTATATGGACTGA
Source organism: Calotriton arnoldi (assembly GCA_963921515.1). Lineage (NCBI taxonomy): Eukaryota > Metazoa > Chordata > Amphibia > Caudata > Salamandridae > Calotriton > Calotriton arnoldi. The sequence continues at coordinate 1,487,252 of CAWUFW010002691.1, read as the reverse complement.
AGCCGGATAGGAGTGAAATGATTAAGCAGCACATGTTGTGTTGGCAAAATAGCACAGTGGACGAGGTACTAAGATATGCCAAATATTGTAGTGATGATCGAGAGTAGACAACGTAAATTAAAAGAGAAAGCAATGTGGGCACAAGTAAAAGTTGCAGAAAAACAAGAAGCTCAAATGAATAATCAAACTAGTGATGCAGGACAGACTAAATCTAAACCATATATAGGTAAGGGAAAAGGTCAAATGAGTATAGATGAAGCTAAAAAGAAATGGCCATGCCATAACTGCGGAAAGTTAGGGCATTGGAGAAACGAGTGTAAATTTCCTCCAAAAGCTAATACGGAAAATCAATCATTAAATCCACAGGTGCAGAGTGAGGTGAGTTACCAACAGCTGCAACCACCGCTCTCAGAGTCAGGTGCTACAACCACCTCTTCCCAAGAGTGTAAACCTCCAGAGATACAGTGCAGAGACAGGATTCTACGGAGGAGAGCAGGTAACAAAATTGCTGCGCGCAGCTACAGTGTCACAGTATTGGTTACGACAGGATGGAAATGAGTCGGATGAAAGTTTATGACGGTGCCTAAGAGAGGAGGAAGAGTGCGTGCTTGGCGCAACTCTAGAGGTAGATCAATCAGGTCCATTTGTGGATGGAGAAGTAAATGGTGTAAACGTTACATTTCTTGTGGACACTGGAGCTACCCGTTCTACTGTTAGGTCAGTGGAAATTTCAAACATTCCTCTCAGGCGAATATATCCAAGTTGTAGGTGTTTCAAACCAACAGATTAAAGCGCCTCTTACTAAACCAGTGGAGGTGAAAGTTGGGCCATTTAGAGAGATGCATCGGTTTGTGGTATGTGATTGCAGTCCTGTAAACTTATTAGGACGCGATCTGCTTTGTAAAATGAATTGTACCATCTATTGTACCCCCGATGGTATTGCTTTCCAGACACCAGATGAGGATGTCTTGTATAAAATGACAATGGCAGAACTAGAACCAGGAGTAAATGATTTGTTTCCTGTGTTTGATGCAGAGAAAATCCCAATTGAATTGAAAGAAGTAGTTAGATCTGACGTATGGGATTTCACAGGCGAAGACATTGGGTTGATGAGAGGAGTAGACACTGTAAAAATTACTGTAAGAGAAGGAACAAGTTACCCAAATACTCCACAGTACAAATTAACACCAGAAATTATTGAAGGAATAACTCCCGTAGTTAATAAGATGATTGAGCAAGGAATTTTGAAAGAGTTAATGAGTAGTCCATGTAATTCACCTATAATGGGACTGAAAAAGCCGAATGGGACATATAGGATAGTGCAAGATTTAAGAAAAATAAATAAAATCGTTATTCCTTGTTGCCCAATTGTGCCAAACCCTGCTGTGATACTATATCAAATTCCACATGATGCAGAATGGTACACAGTTATTGATTTGTGTCATGCATTTTTCTCTATTCCATTACACCCAGACAGCCAGCCATTATTTGCATTCCGGTTCGGAGAGCGTATTTTGGCATGGTGCCGCATTCCTCAAGGGTATACGGAAATTCCCTCAATCTTTAATCAGATTTTAAAGAAGTCATTAGAAGATTTGCGAATGCCAGGAAAATCTGTAATGGTCCAGTATATTGATGACCTATTGGTGGCATCAAAGACCAAAGAAGCATGTGTTACAGACACAATTGCTTTACTAAATCATTTAGCAGAGGGAGGACATAAAGTATCCCCGTCTAAATTACAATTTTGTCTGCAGGAAGTTCAATACTTAGGTCACAAGATTGAGAAAGGGATGCGGAAGGTAACGACAGAAAGAATAAGGATTATCCGAGGAATGAGAGCTCCAATGAGAGAGCGAGGTGAGAATGTTCCTTGGAATGGTTGGGTATTGTCGACAGTGGATTTTCATTGATTGCAAAACCTTTACAGCGATTGACAAAAAAGGACGTCAAAGATCCGTTTGAATTGAATGATGAAGAAATCAAAGCCTTCAAAGAACTAAAAACAAGGTTGTGTGAAGCACCGGCACTGGGAATGCCTGATTATGAAAAAGAATTTGAGCTGTATTGTAGTGAGAGAGATGGATGTGCACTTTCAGTTTTAGTGCAAAGACATGAAAAGATGAAAAGACCTATTGCATATTTTTCAGCTTATTTAGACCCAGTGGCCAAGGCGTTACCTGGTTGTCTGAAAGCAGTAGCTGCTACTTGTGTGAGTCTGGAACAGAGTGAAGGCATTGTGATGGGATATCCACTGAGAGTATATGTTCCACATTCTGTTGAAATTCTTCTGACAAGAACCAAAATCCAATTCATGACACAGTCGGCTGACTAGGTATGAAAAGGTGATTTTGAGTGCAGACAATGTAACCATTGATAGATGCACATGTGTGAATCCTTCAACATCACTGCCAGATGAAGAGAGTGTAGGAGACAAAGATGAAGTCGATCATAAATGCCTGGACGTGCTTGAATTCTGCACGAAGCCTAGGCCAGATATTAAGGATGAGCCCTTAAAAGAATCAGATTATGTGATGTTTGTGGACGGTTCGTGTCTGAGGACGAGTGAAGGAGTTTTGAGTGCGGCGTATGCTGTGTGTACAGTAGCTGCAATAATGGAAGCATCTTGTTTGAGAGGGATACGTTCAGCCCAAGTGGCTGAGCTGATTGCTCTGATTCAGGCATGCAAACTGGGAAAGAATGTCCGAATTACGGTGATCACGGATAGCCAGTATGGCTTCGGAGTGGTCCACGATTTTGGACAGATCTGGTCTCAGAGAGGTTTCTTGACGTCTGCAGGAACTCCAATTAGAAATGGTGAGTTTGTGAAGAAATTGCTTGAGGCGATACAACTGCCTAAACAGATCGCAGTGGTAAAGTGCGCTCCACACAAAAATGAGACGGATTACATTACTGTGGGTAACAAGTATGCTGATGAAATAGCCCAATATTGTGCCAGAAATATGGTTTCGCTAAATAGAAGAAGAGAAAAAGAGAATGTTTCATGTCCCTTGCTGTTTGCTAACATTGTTGAAACATGGGATGAGGTAAGACAATTACAGGAAGATGAAATGAAAAATGAAATGAAAAGACCATTTGTTAAGCGCAGTAGCTACCCTGAGGCGTCCTAGCGCTGCGGACAAGCGGGTGCAGGAGGAGATAGAAACTATACAAGTTTGTTAAAAAGCAGAGTCTTTAAGAGCCTGCGAAAGAGAAGCAGATTGGGCTCAGCCCGCAGGTGGAGGGGAAGAGAGTTCCAGAGTTTGGCCGAGTTATAAGCAAAGGAACGGCCACCACTTCTGGATCTCTTGATCTTGGGCACTAGGGCGAGGAAAGAGGACGCTGATCTGAGCTGTCTATTTGGATGGTAATGGGTAATCAGCGGTCGGCTAATGACAGGGCCCGTTTTCCAAAAGGCCCTATGGGCAATGCACAGGGCCTTAAATTCAATTCTTTCCCTGACAGGGAGCCAGTGGAGGCTCCTCAGTCCGGGTGGATTGGAAGTCGGCGGGGGATCTGAAGAAGAGTTCGAGCAGCACAATTTTGAATGACCTGAAGTTTGCACAGGGTGGATTGAGGGGCCCCTAAATAGAGGGCAATCCCGAAATCTAGGCGTGAGAGAATGAGACCCTGGACCATAATCTGTCTTGCCTGGAATGGAAGCAAGGGAAGGATCTTTCGAAGCAGCCTTAGTAGACCATAGCAGGTAGCTGAGAGTTTAGCTGCTTGATGATTAAAATTAAGAGAGTTATCCAGCCAAATGCCCAGACTTTTGATTTTATCCTTTGGCATAGGGGCGGGACCGAGGCAGATGGGCCATAGTGAATTTATATTTAGCTTGGGAGTTGTGCCTAAGAGCATAAGCTCAGTTTTGTCCCCGTTTAACTTTAAACAGGAGAGTGACATCCATTTGGCCACCTCCTCCAGACATCCACTCAGGTTGTTAGAGGGAGTATTCAATTGGTTAAGGGCCACCACTAGCTGAGTGTCGTCGGCATAAGTGATGATTTTTATGCCGAAAGGACGAACAATCTCAGCTAGGGGGCTCATATAAACATTAAATAGTGTGGGACTCAGGGAGGAGCCCTGAGGCACACCACAGCTGAGTGGCTTGCTGGGGGAGGTGATATCGCCCTCAAAAACCTTGAAGGAGCGATCTGCCAGAAAGGATGTAAGCCAGGAGATGGCATTTCCTGAAATGCCTAAATTAATAAGTCGGTGAATTAGTAGGTCATGGTTTACAGTGTCGAATGCGGCACTTAAGTCAAGGAGGATGATTGCTGCAGAGCCTCCTTGATCGAGGATCTTCCTGGCCTCCTCAGTTACAGTGAGGAGGGCGGTTTCAGTGCCATGCATGGGACGGAAACCTGTCTGAGAGAGGTCAAGAAGGTTGTTATTCTCCAGGAACTCTACCAATAATGAATTGACATATTTCTCCAGAATCTTGGTCAGCCATGGTAACAGGGAAATAGGCCGGTAATTACTGGGGTTGTCCTGGTCTAGGTTGGGTTTTTTCAAAAGAGCCTTGACCAGGGCATGCTTCCAGGGGGGAGGGACAATGCAGGAGGAGATAGAGGCATTAAGCAACTCAAGTATATTGGGAAGAATGTAGGCAATAGCTGGCAACAAAGTACGTGGGGTGCCGGATCTTGGGGAGAGCCAGATTTCACCTGGTACATAATACGTTCTAATATGGAGGAATTGATAAGGGGAAAGTGTCCAGGGTTGCCGAAAAACAGGGTCCTGCACATGAGAGATTGGCGGGGAATTATATCGGGCTGAATGGGGGGAAGGAGGTATAAATTGTTTGAATTTTCTGAAGGAAGAAATCTGCCAAGTTGTTGCAGCGACTTTGAGCGTCAATAGGTGTTAGTGAATTATCAGGGAGTTTAAGAAGGGTTTTAGCAATTCGGTAGATTTCTTTAGGCATAGAGGCAGCTGCTTTAATTTTTTCTTCAAAGTAAATTGATTGAGAGGTTTTAATTTCCTTCTTATACGCTTTTATTGCCTCCCTATATGCAGTTTTGCTAGAAAGGGAATAATCCAGTCGCCATTTCCTCTCTAATTTTTTGCAATGTCGTTTCCTTACCCGTAAATCAGAGGAATACCAGGGCGCAGTTGTAGAACTGCGCTTTGATTGAGAGCTTTTTATGGGAAGTACTGAATCTAAGGAATTACGAATCCAACTGTTATAGTCCTCATTGGCTAAGATGGGATTGGAGTTGGTGAGTGGTCTTGAAATTTCAAGGGCCGTCAGCCAGCAATCCAAGGGAAGTTTAGACCAATTCCGTTCCCTACGAGTAATAGTGTTGGTAGCTAGGTGGGGTTCAAGGATGGTCCAGGAGAGAGGGATCAGGAAGTGGTCTGTCCATGGAAGCGGAGAAGGGACTCCCACTGTAAGATCTGCACAGTTACTAAAAACAGGATCAAGTAGGTGGCCTTTGGAGTGAGTGGGTTTAAACAATAATTGTTTAAGTTGTAATGCAGAGAGGCTCATGGTCAATTCATTAGCGGTAAGGTCGGAGGCATCATCAAAATGGATATTTAAATCCCCTAATAATGTAAAATTAGACGGGCTACAAGCAAGTTCGGCTGTGATGGGAGGAAGAATGTTAAGAAATTGCCCCAGAGCCCCAGGGGGGCGATATATAAGTAACCCAGAAAAGGAACTTGTGGGGGAGAAATCAATAACAAAAGAGGGACTTTCACAGTCTGGTACCGGATTGGGGGAGCTGCGACACTTATAGCAATCCTTAAAAATAACTGCTAGGCCTCCTCCTCTACCCTCTTTACGATCTTCTCGTTGTATGTGATACCCAGAAGGGAGGGTTTGGACGAGATCTGGTTCTGACTGTGCGTTGAGCCAGGTCTCTGTCAGGAATAGGCCATCTGGTCTAAGTTCTTCTAAGAGCAGAGCGATTTCAGTGGAGTGTTTGGGGAGTGATCTACAATTTAAAAGGTACATACTTCGCTGGGTGATTTTAGTATGGTTGGTAGTTTGGAGATAGAATCCACAGTGTGGACAGGGGTCGTGTTCATCTGCCACGTTCCAGGACTGTTGGCAGATGGCATGAGTTGCTCCTCTGAGATTAAAAAGGAGTGGGGGCTATAGCTCCTGAGAGGGGAGGAAAAAGGGGCAGGGGTTGTGGCCCCTAGCCCCGTCCGGCCACGGACAGGCGCAGACGGGCTTGCCTTAGGCGCGCCTTCGGCGCGCCGCTGGCGCGCCCGCTGCGAGCGTCCGCTGCGCGAAGCGTATGGCATTCCCTATTTATGCTGCACAGTAGATCAGCAGCCAGTAACACTCCGCCCCCCCTCACCTCTAGCCCGGAAGAAAAGAATATGCCGCGCCTCCCTCCACAACAATCGGGAAAGAAATCCCGTGGTGGACCGGGGAGAATGCGGATTACAGGGTGTCAGAGGTGAGTGTATGAGCGTGTCAGTGCCACAGAGGACTTAAAAACATACAAGTTAAAACAAGCGTCGCAATAAGAGGCTATTCTTTTTTAAAAGAATTTAAAACAAGTAGAATACCGTCTCTTGCTACAGCGCGCGCTCGCTGCGCGAAGCGTATGGCATTCCCTATTTATGCTGCACAGTAGATCAGCAGCCAGTAACACTCGCCCCCTCACCTCTAGCCCGGAAGAAAAGAATATGCCGCGCCTCCTCCACAACAAATCGGGAAAGAAATCCCGTGGTGGACCGGGAGAATGCGGATTACAGGGTGTCAGAGGTGAGTGTATGAGCGTGTCAGTGCCACAGAGGACTTAAAAACATACAAGTTAAAACAAGCGTCGCAATAAGAGGCTATTCTTTTTTAAAAGAATTTAAAACAAGTAGAATACCGTCTCTTGCTACAGCGCGCGTACGCTGCGCGAAGCGTATGGCATTCCCTATTTATGCTGCACTGTAGATCAGCAGCCAGTAACACTCCGCCCCCCCTCACCTCTAGCCCGGAAGAAAAGAATATGCCGCGCCTCCCTCCACAACAATCGGGAAAGAAATCCGGTGGTGGACCGGGGAGAATGCGGATTACAGGGTGTCAGAGGTGAGTGTATGAGCGTGTCAGTGCCACAGAGGACTTAAAAACATACAAGTTAAAACAAGCGTCGCAATAAGAGGCTATTCTTTTTTAAAGAATTTAAAACAAGTAGAATACCGTCTCTTGCTACAGCGCGCGTTCGCTGCGCGAAGCGTATGGCATTCCCTATTTATGCTGCACAGTAGATCAGCAGCCAGTAACACTCCGCCCCCTCACCTCTAGCCCGGAAGAAAAGAATATGCCGCGCCTCCCTCCACAACAATCGGGAAAGAAATCCCGTGGTGGACCGGGGAGAATGCGGATTACAGGGTGTCAGAGGTGAGTGTATGAGCGTGTCAGTGCCACAGAGGACTTAAAAACATACAAGTTAAAACAAGCGTCGCAATAAGAGGCTATTCTTTTTTTAAAAGAATTTAAAACAAGTAGAATACCGTCTCTTGCTACAGCGCGCGTCCGCTGCGCGAAGCGTATGGCATTCCCTATTTATGCTGCACAGTAGATCAGCAGCCAGTAACACTCCGCCCCCCCTCACCTCTAGCCCGGAAGAAAAGAATATGCCGCGCCTCCCTCCACAACAATCGGGAAAGAAATCCCGTGGTGGACCGGGGAGAATGCGGATTACAGGGTGTCAGAGGTGAGTGTAGGAGCGTGTCAGTGCCACAGAGGACTTAAAAACATACAAGTTAAAACAAGCGTCGCAATAAGAGGCTATTCTTTTTTAAAAGAATTTAAAACAAGTAGAATACCGTCTCTTGCTACAGATGCAAACGATGAGGAGAAAGATGGTTGGATAAAAGCAGGATGCAGAAAAGGGGAGGAAGATGACGTTTGGGTTTATAGAGATGAAAGACCAGTTATGTCTGATAGTATGATTTCTAACATGGCACGGATGTACCATGGACAAGCTCATATTGGAAGGGATGCCATGATCCGACTTTTCAGACAAACTTGGTACAACCCAAAATTCAGAGCCATAGCTGAGAGTCTCTGTCAAAGGTGTCTCATATGCCAACAGATAAATCCAGGAAGGAAAACGGTAGTGAGTCTGGGAACAATAGGACGCGAAGGAGATTCTTTCACTAGAATGCAATTAGATTTGATTGAAATGCCCCCGAGTAACAGACTGTTGGACTTGGCCCTTTTTGGCCGGTTCACCCCTAAACTTTTTGCCTTGTGTGTTAGTAGTTTTCAGTCTCTGGGCACTTTAGCACTGTGGTCCAGTGCAAAGTGCGTGCGCGCTGAGTGCGTGTGGTGAGATTGTCCTGCCCTCCCATAGGAATGCATGGGGGATATGTGTGTCCATGGAAATTCCTGGTGTGAGAGGAGTGCAGGGGCGAGTTTAGTATGTGCGAACTCGTGAGAATAAATGCTGCGCAATGGTGTGCGCAGATTTATTGTGACTAGTGGAGAAATGCCACTTTTAGAAGTTGGCATTTATGTGTGCTCTGTGTCTGCCTGCCTGATGTGAATTGCATGTCTGGCTTGTGAGTGACAGGGGCTGGGAGGTGTGTGTGGCTCCAGGAGGGGCAGGGTGAGTCAGCGCAGTGGTGAATAGAGAGATCTGCATCTAGATGGGAGGGAGGAGTTGCACCTGGGACCTGAATAGGGCTGTGCCTTCCCTCCACAATGCTGGCTCCACCTCCTGTGGTGCGTCTGATGTCCCTAGCCTGTCCTGTGAAAGGAGAGAGGAGCTGAGCAAAACAAAGTGCTCCAAAGCTCCCCCAAACCAGTTCTAACTGGTATCCCTAAACCCTGCACCTTTAGACAAAGGAAAATGTTGATATAAATATGGGGCTGTGACCCCATGGAAGTTGTTCAGTGTTCCTGTTCAGTCTTGGTGTGCTGTTCCTGCCGGGGCGTGCTGCTGCTGGGGCCCAGGAGGGGGCTGCCAGGAGGGCTTGCCCCCCTGGGCCCTGCATTGCCCCCTGGATGCCTTGAGGACTTTCTTTTTAGGTCCCTTCTGCTGTTCTTGGCATCCCCCAGGGCCCAGGACCTTTGCTACACTCTTTGGCGCCCTGTGAGCGCCAGGCTTTACCCTAATTATCCCCTGGAGAAAAGGAGCACGAGGGCTCCGCAGCGCTGAGCTGCAGTTATCCCAGAGGGAATCCCGACGTAGGGATTCCCCCGTGATGCCAATCCTAGCGGGAGCCCACCCCGCTTTATGATTATTTTAAAATGCGGGTGCCCACCCCGCTTTATGATTACTTTAAAAATGCGGGTGCCCACCCCGCTTATGCTGTGTCTAAAACGGGAGCCTACCCCGTATTGCCGAGAGAAATCACCGCCGCGGCCCGAGAAGCACCAAAACCGGAAGCCAGGCGTGTTTGCCTGGCCTGGGGCGGAGCCTATGGCCGGAAGCGAGGGGAAGCTCTGCTGCGGGCCTAAAAGGAGAACGGGAGCCTACCCCGCCTCCACGAGCCGATGCGAAGTCCCGGGTCCCAGGAGGGGGCCCGGGTGAAGTGAGGAGAGAAGTGAGCCTGCGGCTCCATTTCCGCCCCCCTCCTCGTCTTAGAGGAAGGGAGGCGGGTTCGCTCCGGAGCCTCGCAGGCTCCATGTGCAAGTCCCGGTCCCAGAAGAGGGACCGGGCGAAGGAGAGCGCGCCGCAGCCAGCCGCGCTTCAGGAGAGGAAGGGAAGCCCCGCACTGGTGCTGCCCTTGCCGAAGTCCCGGGTCCCAGGAGGGGGCCCGGGTGAAGGAGAGAGAGTCTGGGCGGGAGCCCACCCCGCGCTGGACAAGTGCCGGAACGAGGAGTCTTCCCCCCGCCAAGAGCCGGTGAGTTGAGACGGCTTGGGGGGGGGAGGCCAGATGGAGGCACAGGGGATGGTGCTGAGCGGGCCCGCCGTTGCGGGCCGCTCCAACACTTGGGGGCAGTTTCTTTTGTGCATGAAAGGGCCCCAGTGACTTGGGGGCCATACCGAGGCACAGTGTCTATGCCCGTTTTCTGAGCGGCCCCGCATGACAGAGGGCCGCTCCAACGAGGGGGCATGTGTGTAGTGCAACGTTAGGGGCATTTTTTTATAAAAGCCCAAGGGGGGCCCAGAAGGCCTCGTGATGCCAGGCCCCTGTTCTTTGTTATTTTACAGCTGCCCCGCTTGCGAGAGGGCAGCTGCAACGTTCTGGGGCCCATTGGTTTGAAGGGCACAGTCGGTGCCTGTGCCCCCCCCCCCATTTTGATATTCACAGCTGCCCAGCAAGTAGTGGGCAGCTGCAGCATTTAGGCCACAGTTCTTTGGGGGCATGTTTTAAGTTAGGAGTGAGATGCACTCCTCTGCCCCAGTACTTTCACAGCTGCGCAGCACTTAGTGCCAGCTGCACCGTTTAGGCCTGCGCAGATTGCGCACCCTTGACTCTCGCTGCCCTTGCAGCGCGCCCTGACTTTTGGACATAGGGCATTTGAGCCCCTTAGAGATGGCCAGTTGGCCAAGGGGACTGCTAGGTTTTTAGGGCGCCAGGCCCTAATGTGATTTGTGTGTTAGCAAGCTTCTCTCCTATAAGTTATAGGCTAATGTGATTTATACCTCTGCTATGGCTCTTTCTACTATGAGGTTATGTGCTACTGTGAGTATGTGGTGCTAGGAAATGTAATGCATGTAGCATGTTTTACGCACCCTGTTGCGGTTACCTCTAAAATGTGGTTTCTATGCTTGTGATTTTATTATTACCTAATGCATTTAGGTTGTGAGTTATTCTCTACTGTGCTTTACGCCCCTAATGTGAGTTATACTTAGGAGGTTAGGGTCTAATGTGTTTAGACTTATGAGAGGATTGCATAATGTATTTATGCTGGTGAGGTTGGCGCAGAATGTAATTCGCGCCTAATGTGATGCTGTGCATAATGTGGTTTATGTTACAGGCTGATGCTAAGTACAGAGATTACCAGTGATTACTGGTTGTACGTTTATGATGTGTTCTACATTTATTATAAGTTCTACAGGTACTAAGTTCGCTTTGTGCTGGTTCTGACAGTGGTCCAGTTGGCCCTGTCAGGTGTAAATAATCCCTTGTAAATATGACCTAGTGCCAGGTGGCACGATGTATATTATGTGAGTACTATTCTAATGTGTTTTATAATAATACAAAGGCTATTTTTATATATAACCTTGTGTGGAGTTCCTTTTTGTGGTGTGCCTAGTATGTTGTTGCTGTGGGTGTGTTGCGCAAACGCTTTACACATTGCCTCCGGGATAAGCCTGACTGCTCGTGCCATGCTACCAAACTGGTGAGCAGGGGTTATCTTTGGCGTGTAACTCCCTCGCCCTGACTAGAGTGGTGGTCTCTGCCTGGCTTTGGCGCAAGCCTTAGCCAACCAGAGATCCCATTTCTAACACAGACTAAAATATGTTCTGTTGGTCGTTTGTTTGTTTTCTCGTTGGGTGGAAGCCTATCCGACAAGAAGGAATGATGGAGTTACTGTGGCCAAGCTCCTACTGAGAGAATTCATTCCAAGATATGGTTTTCCAGTAACGATTGAAACAGATAGAGGAACACATTTACAAAATGAACTAATCCAATTGATATGTGAAGCTCTTGACATTCGACAGAAATTGCACTGTGCTTACAGACCAGAGGCTTCTGGGGTAGTAGAACAAGTAAATGGAACAATAAAGAATAGACTAGGGAAAATGTGTCAAGCCACAGGACTCAAATAGCCTGATGCCCTGCCATTGGTGCTAATGAATATCAGAAGCATACCTGACAGAAAACCAGGTCTGAGTCCTCATGAGATAATCATGGGATGAGCAATGAGACAAGCACATGTACCGGTCAACAAACTGCTGACTATAACTGATGATCTCGTATTGGACTATTGCAAAGGATTGGCTGATGTGGTACATTCTGTGTTTCATCAGGTTGGACCGGATGCGACCACTCTTGAAAGAAAACCAGCTCATGATTTGAGTCCAGGAGACTGGGTCCGCATAAAAGTCCACAGAAGAAGAAACTGTTTGGTTCCTCGCTGGGATAAGCCACGTCAAATGATCCTGGTGACAACAGCTGCTGTCAAATGTGCTGGAGTGAAAAACTGGGTGCATGCCAGTCACACTATCCGAGTTCCAGATCCTGAAGCTCGACCTGTAAGTCGACATCTGGAAGAACCAGGTACAAGTTTGACAACAGAAGAAGAACCTGAAGTAACCAAAGTTCCAGAACCTGAAGCTCGACCTGTAAGTCGACATCTGGAAATATCAGATACCAGTTCAGCATCTGAAACAGACCAGTCTGATTGTGATGAAAAACAAAAGAGCAAATGGAGAACTGACATTATAAACGAAGAAACTGAACCAAGAGACAGTGACAATGATCAGCCAAGTACAAGTTATGGTAGATTTCCTTCAAAGATTGTCGAGTTAATTGGTGGAGGGTTAGATTCAGATAGAGAGATAGAGGAAGAACCGGAAGAACCCCGAGGAGCAATAGGGACAGACCAACAAATAGAAGAACAACAGGGAAATTTAGAAACAGACAGAGATTAACAAAAATTCGGAAGAAACTTGAGGCGGGATAGTGACAAGTGTCCCAACAGAAAAGACACAAGAAGGTTCAGACTTAGACAATGAAAGTGAGGTCATAAGGTTCAAAGTAAGAGGAAGTGAAGTAAGGTCTGAGACAGAATCAGAAGAAAGTGAAGAAGAAAGGAAACAAAGACTAGGACCAAGAAAAAGAAATTGGAGAACTGAATGAGAAGAGGAGGAGAGCGAACTCAAAAGGCCAAGAAAGGAGACAATTGGCCCCACGAAGTTAAAAGACAGATATAAGATAATAAACTTAAACAGAAATGATGCAGAACAAGTAAATGAAATAACAAGTCAAAAGGAACAAGGAAAACAAAGTGGAAAACAATTGCAGAAAACGAAAAGAGTGAAGAAACCTAATTTGAAATATAAGTCACCTGAGTGGCTATACATTGCATTGACTGACATTAAAGATGATAACACTCACGAGAGCCCAGAAGAAAGCTGCAAACCAATGGGTGAAAGTGAAGTGCAACAAGTCTGAAAAGATAAAGAAAAACCCGGACTGGACATCAAAACCTGAACAAGACAAGGAAGAGTTCTTTTAAAGAGCTAAAAGAAAGTGCCAAAATAAGACGAGATAAAGGGTAAAGTGGCTGAAAAGTCATTTTGAGGTGTGGTGACACATTTTTCTGTACAAATATATATATAGCTAAGTAATAGAACAGAATGGTAGACAGAGGCTAGAAAATCTAGATGTGCGTTTTTACGTAGATGGTGCAGAATGTGTTTCTTTTGTATAGGTTTATTAGGCTTATTTTAGCAATAACAATTCCAATTAGGTTAGCTGTAGAGGAAACGTCCATATTAGGGAATAACACGAAAAAGGACAAAGAAGCTAACACACAGAACACTGCGACATTAATAGATAGTACTGATTTGCATAAGGATAGGTCCATAACTGAATTTTCCAAGAATGTCTTCACAAAATTGTTATACAAGTATGTAGAAACAATGGATGTAAGAGATTGTTATGTCTGTATGCAGTTACCTGCGTCTGTCACTGAGGGTGTGACCTATCATCACCTTCCTTTGACGTATGGGATAACTTGTAGTGTTCTAGCTAGTTTATTTTATAAAACAGGTAGATTAGAATATTATTATACTGACATAAATAAGGTTTTTGCGAAAATTCCTATAATTCCTGAATTGAATAAGGTGAAAGAAGCAAAAATGTTTGGTGAATTTTTCTTAGAAAATAAAGATTTAACATTAGATTATATAGTTAGACACAATCTTACCTGTGAACTAAAGAAAGAAGAAAAGGTCTTCTTGGAGATGGTAGAAAACAGAAGAGTTAAGTTTCAAAGAAAAGTAATAGAAGAAGAGACAAAAACACCACTTTGGGCGTTTGAAGAGAAAAATCATGATAAGAGAGACAAAAGCAGCAATGGATTTGGATTGGCCTCAACAGGGAAAATTGTGTATTAATAGACATAAGACTGTGTATGATAACTATTTCGTGGGTTCCAGTGAATGCCGAGACACTTATAAAATTTTAGGAGGATGGGGATTTAAAGGAGGAAAAGATCCGATATTTCCAGGGATCTATTATATTTGCGGAAATAGAGCTTATTACAGGTTGCCGAACCATTGGTATGGGTCATGTTATTTAGGCCTGGTCTTTCCAAAGATTTTTCATGTGGAGAGAGGAGAAAAAGGAATACACGAAATGGGTGAAACAGTAACACGTAGGAAAAGGGAAAGTTTTTCAGAAATAGTAGGTGACATTTTTGGAGCATTGATACCAGCAGTGGGCATATCTTTGAATGCATACAAGATTCGGAAATTGTCTACAGTAGTATATCGTTTATCAATGAATACTGCTGGAGGGTTCTTGATGGTAAATACTGAAATGGTTGCCATGAGAGCTATGGTAATGCAAAATCGACTTGCCCTTGACATTCTTTTGGCAAAAGAGGGTGGAGTCTGTGGAATGCTGAAAGTCCAACATTGTTGCACTTACATTCCAGATAAAAGTGAAAATATACAGGAGTATATAAAGAATATTACTGATTTGAACAAAGAAATTGCTCCACTGGAGGTTGAAGGTGCCTTGGAGAAACTTGGTAAGAGTTTTTCCTCAATACAGAAATGGTTCACCGAAATAGGTGGTTCTCTTATAGGGAAAGTTCTAATATCAATAACAGTAATATTAGTGGTGTTATTAGTGAAATTAGCTTATGTATGTATTAAAAGGAGAAAAAGACAAAATAAGATAAAAAGAGAAAATGAGAAAAATAAAGAAAGAACGGGAAATGGGAGAAATAGAATTAGAAGAATTAAAAGAAAACATGTACAAAAGAACAAGATGAGAAAGACACTGATGTGTGAACTAACAAAAGCAAGTGGACAAGAAACATTTTCTGAAAAAAATTGTGTAACATGGGTTTTTGTGGTGATATTAAAAATCACCAAAGGGGGGAATTGATGGAGCAAGGTAAATAAAATAAATTTGTAACCCCCATAATAAGGATAATAATTTAACGATAATAATTGTTTGATGAACTAACCAACAATCTGCACCCTTGGTAAACATTTACACAAATGGTAATTGCTATTTATGTGCAAAACTAACTTATTTACAATTGTAAACTAATATTAATATAGTGATTTGCGTACTAATTAGAGCAAAATCGCATGATTTGTGCTATGTAGTAAAATTGTATTGTGGCAAAGAATGAGTATGGTAAGTAAAATGGCTTTAAATGTCGCTTCTGCTAGGTAACACCTAACCTGGGTATTTAGAATGATGGGTGGGAAACAGAAAGGCTTATTTTCTTTATTTTTATTGTGTTTGTTCTTATGATAGTTCGTTCGGGCCTGTTAGGCCATGCTGCGAAAATGGCTGCCGAGGCAGATGAGGTCATGCGCAGAAACAAAGATGGCCTCTAAGTGGAAGAAAGTAATGGCGCTAAACCACGTGGGTGCAGCTCGAGTCCGGAGTGAGAGATGTCAAGGTCGTGACGACCTAACATGAGGAGAGTGCCAAGAAAGACTCAGCACGTATCCGTGAGAATTGAGTATGAACAAGTATGAAGTAACAATGGACTGACCAAATTGTGATCATCAAAAAGTAACATTACAGACTGTCAATTGGGACTGCATTTACCCAAAGGTCATGAGAAAGCACAATCCTTTAAACCATTCTAAAACCAGTTTGAACAAGGAGTGCAATGAGGTGATTCTTGCCACCCCTCCAATGGACCAATTAGCGTGATTCTCGCCCCCAAAGATTGCAACTTTTTGTTTAGTAAGCTAGTAGTAGGGTATAAGAGGACCTACTCTTAAGTAGGAGGAGCATTCATGCATATTTTTGAGCACTGAGCGTTGATGCTGATGAAGCTGCTGCTATTTTCTATAGGCCGTTTTTCTTTGGAGAATTATTTTTTTGAACTTCAAAAACTTGACTGGGCAAGGAACGAGACCGATGTGGGAAACCTGTATGGGAGGTCCGTCGAGGAGGCCTTTAGCGGGACAGTCAGTCAGTTTTGGGAGTTCCATGCTGTGATCTACAATTTATCTGCTTTGATGAACCTGTTTTCAATTTGCATCAAAAAGGGGTATGCATAAAATTCTTTATAAAATGTATTTCTTATATGCTATTGAAATGTATTAAAGTGATTAATAAACTTTGAATCTCACTCATGCACTTAAGAAAATAGATCAAATGTTATTCTAACTAAAACAATGAGTCTGTGGTTCTTCAGCTCAATAATAAGTGTAATAATTAACAGGTTTTAAATGTGATTGAGCTGGTCTTAATCACCTTCAACTTATTCTACTAGTTGGTCCATCGACCAATGAGCGGAATACCTTGATGTTTAGAACCGACAGGACTAAAGGTTAATGTATATAATGATGTTCAAAAATATTACTCTGTGAATTTAACAAGGTATCCCGTTCTTCCAGCAAACTCATTTTTCTCCTTGGTGGGGAATTCAGGGAATGAATGAGTATGATATGCTGTGTTATGGGCCCCACCGACATATGGTAAGGTAGATGTGAATGATTTTACCTGGATTCGTGTCCAAAGGAGAAATTTATATTAGCCGCGCTGGATCATTACGAATCCGAGCCAAGCAGGGCCTTCTACCACTGGTAGTATAGCATTGTAGAAGAAGCTCAGAGTCAGGTCTGGTGCGAGCTGACGTTGGGTCCTGATATGATCCAGCACCGGAGCCAGGAGGTGCCAGCATAGAAGTAGCCGGCATGGAATTTGGCATCAGACTGGAAGTCTGAACCGGCGTCAGCACAGGGCCAGGTGTGAGCAACGTGAGTTTAATTGACGTCAAAGGTGAGCATTCTTGAAGAAATCCATCTGGTGGCACCTGCGACTTCATAGTGCCTGAATGTACTGTGGCGGGAGCTGACAGCGTCTCAAAAACTTGCAGCATGGATGCTTTAAATGCCTCTATCTGATGCGGGTCAATGATTATCTGAGGAGTTTGGGGCGCACTGAGACCAGCTGAGGAACAGGCTCAGTCAGTGGGCCCTGGTGGAGAAAGATCCTTAAGCGCTGATTACGCTGCTTTTCACCTGGATGAGGAGGATCCCGCTGCTGGCAGCTGTGTCATGCCATAGACTTCAACTTATCCGACAACTTCAAGTAGTACCCAGAGATTTGGTGCAAGAATGTCCCTGTGACCTGGAGCGGTGCTGTGACCTGGAGCAGGACAGCTGCTTTGAACAAAATCTCTTATGTTCTACGATGTACAACCTTTCTTCCCACTAGGTGTTCACCTTTATGTGTATCGGGGAACACAATTGGTGTGTTCCTCCACCGAGCAGAATCTAGAACTTTGCACCTTTGCCTTTTAAAACCGATACATGAAGGGTTCCTGGGATCAGAGATCACTGGCTGAAAACAAAAAGGAGATCTTTCAGGTGAAAGCAAAAAACGTCAAGGTAGGAGAGCCGTAAGAGACAGTCATCAATTGAATTCACAAGGGGATAGAAGAGGACCCTACAGAATGTTTCTTTTCTGGAATTATAAGGCATTCTACTTCATCTAAATTGAATAGGGCCTGAACTGGACAACGGTGCAAACCACTGCTGACTTCAAGGGGTGTAGCCTGGGCCGCCTGTTTCAAACTGGCTGCTAGATAAACGGACAAAAGGAACAGAATCTCATATGGAGCAAATGCACTATGTGCAAAGATTTAGATGACGGTGAGCAATGTGATAAGAGCTTGAAAGATACAACATACTATTGACTGATTTGCCACTGTGCTTGCTTTGCCTCTGTAGTGTTGTAAATATTTGTAAACATTAGGTTTTAAGTGTGGCTTAGTGTCTTGTTATTTCAAACTAGATTAAAATAGTCAAGGCATTAGAGCTGTGTATTAGGGTCCTAGGATTTAACAATATTTGCTTATTTTCCCCTTATTTAAATTTCTTTCCGTTACGTTTTTTCTTGAGGTCTATGTGTGCATAGTCCTATTACTTTAGATTATAAATATGCTTCTTTAAGATGTATGTACACCTTACACTTTATACTATGCTTAGTATTGCACACAGTGTTGGATCACTTGCCGCTTGTTCTTAGTCTAGCCAAGAAACCATAAGACGCTGCCATCTTTTCAACTTTACAAGAACTTTCTTGCTATATTTCTTGCCTGATTATCCTCTCTCTCAGCTTATGTATTATTTGTTAAAAATGCGCAAGCATGAGTTCACTACAGATTTAGACCACACTAGTCATGCGTCATAATTACACAACTAACTGCTAATGTAATTGGTCTAAAATGATGGCAGTTGTCTATTTCTAAAGTTGTGCCACAATAAATAAAATACAGGGCCTACTGTTCAGTGTAATTTGTGTACATCATTCAAAGGTTACTTATGTGGGAAGAAACTAAAATAATAGTCAAAGATCCAGTCTTCTTGTCTTGCCAACATTTATCCCAATATGAACTTTTTCCTTATGCTGAGAAAAAAAGCTAAAGCACATTTTTAAATACTTTCCATAGGCACATCGAGATTCCCAGTAATAATGCACAGTGTGATTTATTCTAAATTATCATCTAGTGTGCCCTGTAAGAAAGTAGGATCTGCTTTCATGGTCACCCCCACTTTTTGCTTGTGTCATTATGTTTTTCTGACTAGTCTGACTGGGATCCTGCTAACCAGGACCCCAGTCTGTGCTTCCTCACTAAAATGGACATTGTGAGTACTGAGGTATACACCAGATTGGCTACTGGTGTACCCAGATAAGTCCCTAGTATATGGTACTAAGGTACCCAGGGCATAGGTACACCAGGGGTCTCCGATGTGCTGAAGCATGTATTATGCCACCCATGAGAGACCACTCAAATAGTGACTCCAGGCCTGCCATTGCAGCCTGTGTAAGCTGGTGCATGCACCACTTACGACAGATGTAAGTTTTCTTATATCTGAGGTCACTACACTTAAAACCTATAAGTTACCCCTAATGCAGCTGTAAAGATGAGGCTCACAACGAAGCGTAGGTGGAGATTGTTTAATCAGATATAAACAATATCATAAACCCACCAGTGCGGAAAACAGAGCACCTCCAGCACCAGCAAACTCAGCATACATAATGCCCTAACACATTCTAACTGGTGACCTAGCAACCAACAGTTCTACAAAGCCTAGGGACACGAGAGCAGTGACATACTAAAGATTCCACTCAACATGTTCCCTCTTATTATTATTTTTTTTAAAAAGAAATAGGAAAAGGAAAAGTAAAGAGTGAGGAAGAGATAAAAATGAGAAGAACAAGGAAAGGTGAGAAAGAGAGGAGTGAAAGAAAAGGAAATTACTTTAATACAAAATCATCAAATTTCTTGGGTAACTTAACAACTCTTTTCAAGCCAGTATCAGATTTGACATTTTCACGAGTTAACTCCTTAGAGTAAGAAACATCATTAACATGAAGGTCAGAAATAGCATGAGATTTGACAACAGAATCGGATGACTCTAAACATGAATTAGAATCCAAGTCAGAAAAATTTCCGACCACACGTGTATCAACATCAGCATTATCCACACTGGGAACCCCAGATCCAAACTTCTCTTTAGAAACTTTCAAATCAAAAAAGGATCATCGGAGTTCATCACATTAAACATTTTCTCTTGACCCGGTTTAAGAAGAACTATGGAACTTTTGTTCCACCAACCTCTTTTGTGTAAAAGAACAGCACTGCCAGAAACATGAATGACCCGTACAGGATCAGTAAATTTAGAAGTACCTTTGCGTTGTAAACCAGGCTTAATAATACGAACCCAATCCCCTGCACCAACAATTTTAGATTTGGTTCTATGTACATCATCATGGTATGCTTTGTTTTTTAAAGCAGCTTCATCTAAATTTTTCTTAACCCTGTCTACAACCTTCTCAAAATCCTTGTGAACAGTAAAATCACAACAAGGCGAAATAAGGGTACCACTCTCTCTTCCCCTCATTAAATAATAAGGGGAAACACCTGTGACAGAGTGAGGTGTAGTATGATAGGACCAAAGCTTCTCTTTAAGGAAATCAAGAACATTCCTCTTACTCTCAAGAGCAGACTGTATGCCCTCTTTAATGAATCTGTTGGCTCTTTCCACTTGACCATTTGCTTTTGGACAATATAGAGGAGCCCTTTCAGCTTGAATACCACATTTTTTAGAAATTCAACCATTTTGGATGAAATAAATTGAACTCCATTGTCAGACATGAGTAACTTGGGAAAACCTTCCATTTGAAAAACTTTTTCCAAAAACTTGATGACCACATCAGTGTTGGGATTCTCAACAAAATTAAAATAAATCCATTTGGAAAAATTATCAACCAACACAATCAAAAATCTATATTGTCTGCCTAAAGTATCATAGGGCCCTGAAAAATCAATAGATACCTTCTCCCCACGGTCCTTTAGGATTCTCTCGTAAACCAACCGGTTCACTAGACATTTTGCAATGTTTATCCGACCGCACACAGACAAAACAAGCATCAACAAATTTGTCGACAGAGGCGTCCATACCAGGCCACCAATAATGTTGTCTAAGTGATCTCTTGGTACTAGAGACACCATTATGACCATAATGAGCTAATTTAATAAGCTTAGATCTAAGACCCATTGGAGGAATAATTAAGTCATGTCTGACCAAAAACCCATTCTCGATACTGAGCTCACTAGATACTTGTGCATAACTGTGCAATCCTGTCTCAAGATTCCTAGTAGGTGGCCAGCCTTGAACAAGAAATTGCTTCACCTTATTAAGCAAAACGTCCTCATCCGAAAACTTGATCCATTCAGCTTCTGAAACTTTACCCTCACAACTGTGCAAAATGTCCACCAATGCAACAACACACTCATGATGATCAATGTTAGACTCATCATTGACATTTTTAGCTGGCAATCTAGACAAACAATCAGCTGTAACGTTTTTTCCTCCAGGAATGTGTAGGATCTCAAAATTAAACTCTTGCAATCTGGCAATAAGTCGAATAAGTCTAGAAGAGGCTTTTCCAGAACGTACACCATCCATCATATACACTAATGGCTTGTGATCCGTAACCAATTTAAAAGGTTTTCCCCATAAAAAATTCTTAAACTTCTCTACAGCCCAGACACAGGCAAGAGCTTCTCTCTCAATAGTACTGTAATGTAGTTCAGCACCCCTCAAAGCTCTAGATATAAAAGAAATGGTCCTCTCTTTGCTATCCACAAATTGACTAAACACAGAGCCTAACCCAATAGAACTGGCATCCACAGTAACAACAGATTCACCATTGGGGTCGAATGTTTTAAGAGCGGGAGCTCGTGAAATGAGTGTTTTGACTTTTTCAAAAGCATTGTTGTGATCATCAGTCCATACAAAAGATACACCTTTCTTGAGCAGTTGCCTAAGAGGTTCGACCACTAGAGCATACCCCTGCACAAATCTGGCATAGTATTCTCCGAGTCCTAAAAGGATCTCAAAGAATCTTTATCATATGGCTTTATGGCATTGTTAAGAGCACTGATTAAATCTACCTTGGGGGAAATGCCCTCACAAGAAATTCTGTGTCCTAAATAATCAATTTCCCTAACACAAAATTTGCATTTCTCTTTGCTAACAGTCATGCCTCTGTCATCTAGTTTGGTAAGAACTTTATCTAGTATGGAATCATGCTCATCATGAGACTTAGCAAAAATAAGGATGTCATCTTGGAATGCTTGGACCCCAATAAGATCTTGAAACAAAATGTCAACCAATTTTTGAAAAACGCTAGCTGCGGAAGCTAATCCAAACGGCATTCTCAAAAATCTATATACTCCAAAGGGAGTGACAAAAGCTGTTAAATCTTTGGAATCCTCATCCAAGATTACCTGATGATACGCCGACTTAAGATCGACAATAGAAAAATATTTAGCATCATTGACAGCCGTGAGTAATTCTTGAATCCTGGGAAGAGGATGACTGTCAATGATAATGTTCTTATTGAGCGATCTTAAATCAACACACAGCCGTAAATCGCCATTTTTTTAAGAGCGATCACAATAGCCGAAATCCACTCAGAGCTATTGGTAGTTTCAATTATGCCTTCAGCACATAAATTGTCAAGATGTTCTTTAAGTTTTTGACTGAACCCCTAATGGTACCATACGTACCTTGTGCTGTACAGGTATGGCACCTTTTTTAATTTGATGTGATGAGAAAAACCCTTCACACAACCCACTTTATCTTCAAACACAGCGTTATGTTTTGTTAATATGATATTAGTACTTGAATTTTGAGTAGCAATTTGATTAACAGAAATGTCCCTTAGCCTAATTGGAGTATCAGTACCTGGACATAACATTATGCCCAACTTGCCTAAATCATACCACCCAACAATGTTCTTACCATTGACTGCTACATAAATTTTTGTGAAAATGCAGCGTCCCTGAAAATTTAAATTATCCTCAAAGAAACCTAACATTTCAATGTCGAAATTGCCAAACGCTTTGGGATTGACATCCGTAGCTTTAAGTTGCGTACCTTTCCATTTTTCTTCAAAAGTAACATCAGAAATGACAGTAATAGGAGAACCTGAATCAGCCATTACCTCCAATGTGACATCGCCAATAAGGACTTCACCCAAAGGTGCTTTGAAACTAACACCAACCATATTGACATTATTCATGGGATCATACAGGGTAATAATCATATTCTCAAGATCGTTAGTCATCTCACTAACAGAATTCACATTTACATTAGTACTATAAGCATTTGTGCCGCCTCTTACGTTCTTACATAAAGTTTGAAAATGGCCAACTTTATTGCATTTAGAACACCTTCTCCTGATGGCTGGGCATTCCGTGTTGTTAGCAAGATGGAACTTGGAACCACACCTGTAACAAGAAGGTTTAAAAGGCCTAGCAACATTGTTAGCTTTAAACACCTTCTTGCCAACTTGAATAGCACACACAGGATTGTTAACTACACCATCCTCCGATGATAACACTTTAGATGACTGTATAGATCTTTCAATACCTTTGGCTATATCCAAGATTTCATTTAACGTGGGGTTACGACAGGCCAATAATCTTTCTTGTATTTTTTTGAATCGCAATTGAACACAAATTGATCTCTTATACAAACATCAACATGAGATCCAAATTCACAATTGGCAGCAAGCACCCTCAATGCTGCTACGTATTGTTCGACAGTTTCATCTGCAAACTGTTTCCTCTTGTGAAAAGCATGACGTTCAATTAAAACATTAGGTTCTTCAGTAAATTGTTTTCCTAACCTAGCAATGGCTTCCCTGAAAACATCCCAAGAGTCACCTGCTCCCGATGGTGCTGCAATAGGAGGTAAATTTTCAAATATTTCAATTGCAGCAGATCCCAAATAAGTAAATAAAAGCGCATGTTTCCTTTCAGCAGAAAACTCTTTACCATCAATTGCCACAATATAGTTCTCGAAAGATTTGTACCATTTCTTCCAGACTAAAGTGGGTTTTCCAGGTACACTCAAAAATATTGATGGTTGATTGCAGACTTGTGACGCAGCCATGACTGAATAAAATTATATTTGTAAGCAGAATAATATGAAGACAAAAAAAAAAATATATATATATAATAAAAAAAATTGAGCTTACAAATAAAGTAGTCAAAAGCTTAGTACAAACTCAAAGTGTGTGCATCACTGAAGTTGACACACATGAAGTATTAAAAGCGCGCTTTGCAAGTAATATTGTAGAATTCAAAATGAATAATCCAGATGTATGCAGTCATAAAGAAGATTCAAAAAATTCACTTCTGAATATTCACAAAACCCTTTAAAAGAAAAGTGTTTACCTTAACCAGCATGCGGTGAAACACTAAAGGGCAAGAAAGATCAAGGTGTGTGTATCACCGATACACTGCATGACACACTGCAGAACGAGTTGCTGCTGAAAAGCAGATTAGTCGGGAAAAGAAAAAAAATTCAAAATGGCCGTCACGCACAGCGTGATGTGACGTTAGATGTCAAGAGGAAATAGACCTTGTTACGGTAGCGTGTGGCGAGGCAGGATTGACGTAGCCACGATTGTCAATGACGAGCACAACAGCGCGAGTAAGATGGAAGAGCTCGCGCAGGGCCCGCTTCAACTGTCAACTGCCACAGCATACTGTCAAAGGTAAGAAAATACCTTAATAATAGATAATGTCCTCAAAACGGCAGCGGTGGGTCGGAAGATGCAGACACACAGCAGCGGCACTTCAGAGGGATGAGGCAGCGGCAGGGAAAGCTTTTTCCGCCGAAGTAGACGCGTGCGGAGAGTAGTCTCGGTTTTTTCCTTCACAGTGGGTTGAATTCCCAGTCGTCGCCAATGTAAAGATGAGGCTCACAACGAAGCGTAGGTGGAGATTGTTTAATCAGATATAAACAATATCATAAACCCACCAGTGCGGAAAACAGAGCACCTCCAGCACCAGCAAACTCAGCATACATAATGCCCTAACACATTCTAACTGGTGACCTAGCAACCAACAGTTCTACAAAGCCTAGGGACACGAGAGCAGTGACATACTAAAGATTCCACTCAACAGCAGCCCTTTCAATCCTGAAGGCAGGGTGCTCGGTTCTAAGTTATGTTATGTTAAAATATTCGTAAAGCGCATGGCTGCCCCAGCAACGGGGCGGCCCAGCGCTAGAATCGGAAAAGGCAGGACCGGCAAGGGAGAGCTAATAGTCAGAGAATAGCCAGGTCTTCACAGCCCTTCTGAAGGCCCAGTGATCACGTATGCACCTGATAGATAGAGGCAGGGAATTCCAGACGTTGGGGGCTTTCGCATGGAAGGAGTGCCCACAAGCTCTTGCTCTTCTCACCCGGGGCACATGGGCTAGCCGAGCGCAACACACGAGAGGGAACATGGGGGCGGAACAGATTGGCCAAAATGGAAGGGCCGGAGCCCGTGAGAATTTTATGGGAGATACATAGGGCCTTAAAGTGAATTCTTTTCTCCACTGGGAGCCAGTGCAGACTGCGAATAAAACCAGAGACAGAGCAATGCTTCGGAAGGGCAAAATGAAGCCGAGCAGTGGCATTCTGGGCTTGCTGGAGCCTTTTGATCACCATCTTGTTAGACCCGAGGAGCAATGCATTACAATAGTCAAGCCTAGACAATATGGTGGATTGAACGACCATCTGACGCGTGTGGGAGTCAAAGAGTCCCAGAATGGGTTTTAAGCCTCGTAAGAGTCCGAAACCGGTGGCTGCGACTGATTTTGCCTGGGCATCAAAGGACAGGGCACTGTCTACCCAGACACCCAGGTTCCTGACAGCAGTTTTAGGCTGCGGAGGCAGACCTAGCGCGGGAGGCCACCAGCGACTGCCCCACCATTCAGAGATGACAATCGGGTCTTCTTGAAATTTGGCAGGATTCTGCATAGGGTAGTTGGAGAAAGAGAACGCCAACTGCGTGTCATCAGCGTAAGACACCTGGGTGATGTTACGAGATTTCACAACTAATGCCATCCAACGGGAGGATGTAAATATTGAACAGATGTAAATATTGAACAGAGTGGCGCTCAGTGCAGAGCCCTAGGGTACCCCATAGCGTAGCGATTGAATCTGGGAATGATAGGGCGGGAAGATGACTTGGTAAGTTCTGTCGGCCAGAAAGGACGTGAACTAGGAGACCGCTTTGCCACCGATGCCAACAAGATCTTGTGAGAGTATCGAATGCTGCACTCAGATCGAGCAGAATCAGCGCAGAAGATCTGCCCTCATCCAGTGAGACACGTAGAAGCTCTGGGACCGCCAGCAGAGCAGATTCCGTGCTATTTTAGGGTCTAAAACCGTTTTGGGAGGGGTCCAGAATAGAGTTGGATTCCAGAAACTGAGTTACAGTGGCATTGACCTGTAATTCCGTAATTTTAGCGAGAAAAGGAAGCAGAGAAATAGGACAGAAGTTTTCAGGCCTAGAAGAGTCCAGAGTAGGTTTGGTTTTTTTTAACAGTGGAATCACTTTTGCATGTTTCCACAATTTCAGTACCGAGGCTGATGACAGGGACAGATTAGTCAGTTCCAGACACTCAGGGAGCAAACAATCTTGAAACTCTAGGAAGAGGTCGGGTTTAAGTGGGTTGTCAGGGGAACCCAACTTTACCTTATTAAATAGAGCTAAGAGATCGTCAGAGGAGATGGGGGGGGGGCGGGGAGGAGGAGAAGAGGGGATGGGGAAGGGTGTCTTAAGGACAGCACCGAATGTGGGTCTCAGTCCTTGCTATCTGGACCAAAGTTGTCGTAAATACGCTCCACTTTCCCAATGAAATACTTGGCCAGTTCCTCACACTGAGGGTTAGTGGCTATAGTGTGCTCTGAAGCTATAGAGGGTTTCATTATGCCCTTTAGGAGAGAAAAAATAGTTTTAGTAGGTTTGTTGCTATTTTTTATTTTGTTCGCAAAGTGTGCAGCCCTTGCTTTCCGAATCAGTTTATGACAGGCCTTAATGGCATCTCTGTAGTGTGTTTTGGCTGCGTGTTCGTAGGAGCATCTCCAGGCTTGTTCTGGAACCTTGCAATTTGTCCTGGCTAGGGTCAAGGACTCGTCGAACCAGACGTTGGCCTGATAACTTTTAGAGTGAGACAGTTTAGCAGGAATGCACCTGTCTAGCGCTTGAGTGATCCAGCTATTGGCTGCCTCCATGTTAGATGACAGTTCAGGGCTCCGAGTGCCAAGGGCTGCCCGAAACTTAGAGTCAAGCTTATGCCAAGGACGTTTAATCAAAGGATTCTGATGGTACTGCAATGTAGTGCCTTCGAGACTGCTAGAAATAGGAATAATAAAGTGGTCAGTCCACGTCCTCGGTAGAGGAGCCTGGACCTTTAGGGTGGGAATATTAGAAAAGACCGGGTCCAGGAGATGTCCAGCCAGATGTGTGACCCCCCTGAGACAGATTGGGTCAATTGACATGCTTTCATGTCTCCTAAGAGATTATCGGAGTCTCGATTTGGTTCAAGATGGAGATTGAGGTCACCTACAATGTTAAAATTAGCTATTTTTACTGCCTGCATGAGCGAGCACCCCTACAACCTTCGGAGTCCATTCTCCCGGGTTGTAAGTGCATTAGCCATAATAACATATAGAGTGGCCATGCATCATTAGGCGATGACCATCTCTAAACTGGCTGTAACGAACCCTGTCATGTTTGGTATCAAACATGTTGGAATCATAATCCCACACCGTAAACGGTGTGGGAAGTATGATTCCATGAACTGTAAAGCTTCTCCCAGAGGCCCTCAGTGCTCCCGGTACCAGTCTTCCAGAACCAGACAGCAAGCTAGGGCTGCTGCCGGCCAGAGACATGATTCTGCCCTCCTGCTGCTGAGCCAAGCTTGAGCAGGGGAAGGAAGAACAATAGGTATTGTGTCACAGGGAGGTGTGACCACCTACCTGACAGGATTTAACGAATTGGGGCAGGGTGGGGGCGCTTGCCAGCGCCACTGAGACTGCTTGAAGGGCACATTTGGTGTCTTCCTTGCATACTCTGGTTCAAACCAGTTCAGGGAGCCGTTGGCTCCCGCTATGGCACAAAAGTGGACAAAGGAGTATCCTTCCCAATGTCCAGCCCTTCCTCTGGGATGGACCCCTGAATCGTCCCAACCCTTTCCTATGGGTACTTAAGGGCTTACCTGTGGGTGGGTCCCTAGATTCGCCAAGGGACAAGATTCAGATCGTCGACCCTCTGGACTTCGCTTTAGGAATCAAGACTGCACCGGGGAAGATTGCAGCTGCTTCTGGTCTCGTCGTCCTGCTGGTCTTCTGCAACGTCTGGGTCATTGCTCCATACAGGTTCTTCAGCAGGCCTGTGGACATCCAAAGACACCTGAAGGAATCTCCCTAGGAGTGAAGGAGTCACTCACCTGCACCGCAACGCAGCTGCCCGGTCTGCTGATCCTGGGCTCCCACGGACTCCAAAAGGCTCAGCAACACAGGTGGTGGTTCTGCAAATCCCTCGAGGCCTGTACTGTCTTCATACCGAGTTTGAGGCCAGTATCCCTTGTCGGAACCACCGGAACAGAACCCCTGTGCACCGCGTCGACTTGCATTGCCAAGGCTTGTTGACTCTCTCCTCCAGAGATCTTCGGGCTCCAAGAAGCTCCAACCTCAAGCAACTCCTGCAGCCAAGATCTTCACCCTCACCGCTTCCTCTGCACCGTGGGCCTTCTTCATTGGTGAGCTGCTCGAGGTCCTCCTGCGACTCCTGTGCCTTCGGCCTGTGGGTCCTCTTGAGGGTCTTCTTGGCCTTCAGTGACCTTCCTTGCTTGCTCGGGGCCTGCGCTGACTTACCTGTTTGTGGTGGGTCACTTGGACCTTGCTGGTCCCGACACACCACCTTTTTCGTCAACTATGTTGCTTGCCGCTGCCAAGGCTTGTTGGTGCCCCTGCCACAGACCCCCTAGCTCTCGACATCTGACGTGGGACAGCTCGTGAATGGCTCCTGGTCTTCCACAGCGTCGTCTGGTCCGCCCAGCAGCAACTACAAGGGCACCGTCAACCTCTCCTGCATCTTTGACATGGGGCATTCATCTTCCGTGCCTCCTGGTCACTCCTGAGTGGCTTAGGCTGTGTCCCCTCTGCTTGCAGATTCTTCTCAACTTGAATCCACCTTTGGGTTCCACCGGACTCCATCTTCTCCAGCAGCACTTTTCCTGAAGTCCTCCATTGTGGTCTACGGCGGTTTCCGACGTCACTTGACACCTATGAACCCGGCTTCCCTAGTGTAGGTATCCTGGTTCCTGGGGTATCCAAGGGTGGGGTTACTCTCCAACCTTCCATCTTCCACGGGGTGTCTTCAGGGTCCGCTGGGAAGGGTCCTTTTTCTTTAAAACTTCAACCGTGACTTACCTATTGACTAACATTGAGCACGCTGTTGTGTTCCCACTCTGCACACTACGTCCATGGGGTTCCTAGCTACTTACCTTGGGTGGTTCTTGGGGTCCCCGGCTCTTCTATGTGTTCTGGGTCCGCTCTTGTCTTAAGTCGTGGTTCGCATTTTACTATTTTAGTATATGGTTTGGTCTCCCGTGGAGACCATTGTGTATTTGCGCTACTTACGTGCTCTATTTCCTAAGTATTGTGTGTATTGTGTTTATATCTCCGGGTAGGAGATAATACATTCTGTTAGTGTTTGTAATAAAATACCTAGTTTTATAACTACACTCTGATTCTTTGTCACTTAACCTATACCATAAGATTAAGTACTGGTAAAACAAGCTGCTTTACACTCTTTCTGGACTAAGCCTGGAGGCTGCTCTCCACAGCTGCCACTTGGAGAGCTTTCTAAGGTTGTCTAAGACCACTAAAATCACCCATAAGGGTTGTCTGGATTAGTGCAGGGTGCACCACACTTACATATGTGAGCACCATATACTAAGCCAGCCTCTCACGTCCTAAATCCTATATGTGCCTAGGCATTTACAGATGGGCTGTAATTTCATCATTGGTGTAATTCAGTTCACATATAGCACCCTCATAGTGTGATCCATTACGGTGTCTTAACCATTTAATAACATACTATTCTTGATAAGTTACAGACTGTCACAATAAATCTAGGGGTATAACCCTGGAAATGTACACGCTATTGAGACTCCAGTTAAATATTAACAGCAAGGTGGGAATGGGGGGGGGGCGAGCTTGCCTGGCTCCAAGATTGCCTCATCCGAGTGAAGCTCCAGCGACCCGGCTACCCATCCAACATTATCCTGGTGTCCACTGCACTATAACCTACCTGAAATGTGGTTCCCCTCGCTGTTGCGCTCCCGAGGTTATCACTGCAGAGAAAAGACGATCCAACGGTCTGCGGGAGGCAGACAGCTTGGGACTAGTGACGAGGCCAAGTCGCACCCAGCCTATGTGCTGCACGGCCACGAGCTGGGAGGAGAACCGGACTGCTGGAACTCACGGGAGAGAGCCCAGACATCACGGACAAACTATCTGGAGGCGTTCCGGGCTCTAGTCGACCTGCGGTGAGTTGGCTGCATTCGGGACACCTGCTGAGGCCCATGTCAGGAAGAACGTGAGCGGGCCGTGGCCTGTAGGGCCGGCGGTGAGAGGAGCGGCCAGGAGCACTGCCTGCGAGAAGTGATTGCACTCTTATCCGAGACCTGGGAGGAACGTGCAACATCAGAGGCGAGGTCTAAGAAGGTGTGGTAGACGCGGCCAGTCACCGGTGGGTGTCGGCCATTCACGTTGCAGGCCGAAGACTGTCGTTCCCTTTGTTGCCAGGAACAAACTACTCACTGTAACTGCTGATCAGACAGGCGTGGGTGGCCCTGGGAGCTCGGAGCCCGTGTGTCCACGTGCCAGAGGGGTGAAGAAGCAAGGAGCCGTTTCAGCAAAAAGCCCCCTCTGTCACCCTACTCACGGCCGCACTTCAGCCCCCGAGTCTGCTGGGATCGTGCTTTGCGGGGAGAGGAGGCCTGGGACACACTTGGTGATTGCCCCCGATTTCAATAGTACAGGCGTCTGAAGTCCGCCTACGAGCTGGCGACACGAAGACTGCGGCCTGGGGAGCTGGTCTGCTGCTTATGGTCACTACCTACAGTAAGAGGTGGTCTGATTGAGCGGAGCTATATCAAGACTGATGTGGTGATTGATCCTGAAAGGACTGCTGATGGGGGTGTACGTGTAATTCACGTCGCCATACAATATGCCACAACAGAGTTTTGAGTCGACTCCTGCGGAGTCCCCCTACTACCCAAACCACAGCTGACTGCTAAGACGCATAACTGTCCTCAAAAGAAGTGGGCCACTGGACAATCACAGGATGGGCAAGACAGATAAGACTCAGCCCAAGCTCCAATTTGAATCGCGCAAGACCCCCAGGCTGCGCGAGGCAGACATGACCTCTGCGGAATCAGAGTTGGAGACCAATGACCCTCCCACGGACTCCGAATTAAAACAGATCCTCGCAGCCATGCAGCGCAGTCTGACTAAGATAGATGGGAAAATAGATGCCCTCTCATTTCGAATGGATAGAATGACGGAACGGCAGGACAAGCATATGGAGAGACTTGACACGGTGGAGACGAGAGTGTCTGATGCCGAAGATGTATTAACAGTAGTCTCAACAGTGCACAAAAAGATGGAAAAGGTATTGCACTCCCTGCAGATGAAGGCGGAGGATTTGGAGGTGCGCTATCGAAGGAACAACATACGTATCGTCGGAGTTGCCGAATCAACCAACATAGTTAACAGGGAGCAATTCGTGGAACGACTTCTGTCCACGGTACTGGGAAGGGACACTTTCTCTAAGGTCTTTGTAGTGGAGCGTGCCCACCGTTCTCTCGCGCCCAAACCAATTTGGGGGGCGAGTCCCCGTCCTATCATAGCAAGACTCCTAAATTATAGTGACAGGGACCCTGAACTACGCAAGGCACGTGCCCTAAAAACTTTGCAATATGAAGGCATGAGCTTGTCCTTCTACCCGGACTTCACACAGCAGGTACAAGAAGCGTGTTGGCTATTTGTCCCAGTCAAAAGGAAACTTTGCGATCTTCAGCTTGAATATTGCATGTTGTACCCGGCGAAATTGCGTGTTAGATCGGAGGGGAAGGAGCACCACTTCACCGACCTGCAGCAAGTGTTCCATTTTCTCAAGCAGAGAGAGGGGGCCGGTAACAGGAGATCTCCGCGCAACATCTCCAGGCAGGACGAGGAAGTGGACGACGTGGAGGAGCAGTAGAATCAATCATTGAGATCTGGAACAATTGGGAAACGGAGATGCGGGACTCTTCATTTATCAGACCTTAGTCATAGTCATAGGATTTTATTGAGCGCACATATCACCCGTGGGTCTCAGGAGTTCGGCATGAAAATTGAAATCGCCGAATAAGAGAAAATTGTCGGCCGCTAGTACATGAGGTGCAATAGTCTATCAGGCGAATGGTAAAATTAGTTTTAGCGCCAGGGGGACGGTAGACTAGGGCACCTCTCCAAGTTCCCTTGGTAGAGTTCTCCATTCTAAAAATACAAAGTTCTCCCCATTCCAAGAGGAAGGTTTACAGTATGCTAATGTTAGAATGGGCCCTGAATGCAATTGCTAGGCCGCCACCTCTCTTATTGTTCCTGTCGAGTCTGATCAGCTGATAGTTCGGGGGAATGCGATTGCAATGTCAGGGAGGGCAGACTCATGGAGCCAAGTTTCAGTGACGAAGAAGAGGTCGGGTTTCTCGGAGACTAGCAGGCTCCATATTTCGAGAGCATGTCTTGGGATTGAACGGGCGTTGCAATAAACCCCGTTAATTGTTTAGGTAGGTCGACCATATGACAGCCTGTGGAATTGATCGGGCATCGTTTAGTGCGAGGGGACGGTTTGATTAGAGCGCTTCCTGCCTCATCATTAGGAGGGCATACTGGCGGGGAGGGTGTTGTGAACCTCTCAGGGGGACTGGCCAAGTTTAATGCTCGGAGTTCTTCGATCGAATAGCTTAGAATAGCCATAGGTATGGGCAGAAGTGAGGATAAACAAGTGAGGAGAAGAGTGTGCGAGTAGGGAAGGAGACAGCGGGGAGAACGGACAGGGTGTCCAGCGTTTAGCGACGGCCAGGCGCAGACGGGCTTGCCTTTGGCGCGTCCGCGCTGAATCCTGGTTTATGAAGAGGAGGAGGGAGGGGGAGGAGAGGCTGCAGCGACTAGAGCACCGGCCGAATTATGCACTCCCTTCCGGTGGAAGTGGAAACAATATGAGATGCAGGTCCCTTCGCTCAAGCGGCACAAGCCGTGGCGGAAAGGGGACAGCTGACAGAGCCAAGAAGAGAGTAAAAAGGTGATGGCAACACAAGTGTAAAAGTAGTTAAAATGTAGTCAAATCAGAGATAAAATCAAAATGCACTGTAAATGAAAGAAGTTAGGCACGCTATATATCTGGCCGTGCCGCGTCTAACCTTCCGTAGTCTGGTTTATACCTTGAACTAGCGGCGACTGTGATGCGACCCACAGACCTCCAAGACCCTCCCTTACTCAGGTCTTTACTGGTATAGACTGGAGACTGCTGCCGGTCATGTCTCACCACACTGTTCCGGCACCTGAGACACTGGTAAGACTGTTCCAATTGCAATATAAAAGAATCTGTCGCTATTTTGGGAAATGAACATGAACACAGCTGCATATCGGCAGCGCTCCCTCGAACAGTTGACCTGGTATTGCTTATTGCTTGGCACCTGCACTGGGAGTGTAGGGCATGAAGATGGGTTGGGGTGGGCTAGTGATCCTCCATGCTCCTTGTCTCCCCCCCCCCACACACTTTTGTTTTGTTGTTGTTCCTTCCTTCTGCTCCTTGCCTCTTAAGCAATGCGCGCACCTATAGACCTTTCTCTATCAATTATTGGATGGGGGAGACTGGGTCTGTCGGAGACTTAGATGGTTGCTAACATCTACCCGTGTGTGTA
Organism: Calotriton arnoldi; assembly: GCA_963921515.1. Lineage (NCBI taxonomy): Eukaryota > Metazoa > Chordata > Amphibia > Caudata > Salamandridae > Calotriton > Calotriton arnoldi. The sequence goes on along the minus strand of CAWUFW010002691.1, from coordinate 1,453,842 downwards.
CCACCGCATGCAAACTGCAGTTTTTCTCTGTTGGGGGTTACATAGTGTGGGTGAGTTAGTTGTTTTATGTTTATGTTTTATATTATGGGGGGAAAATAAAACACGACCACAGACCCGGCATGACCGAACTTTCCTTTTTAAGAAGAACTGAGAGAGGCGTAGAACAGGCAAGGGTGGACCGCCCTGATAAGCCAAAATTGCAATTCATCACCTGGAATGTACGAGGTCTTAATGATCACCACAAAATACGGAAGGTGGTAGCTTATCTCAAATGACATAAGGTAGACATGGCGATTTTGCAAGAAACTCGCCTGCCACCTGATAGTGACGCATTGATAAGACGACGACTACATGGCCATTACCATTCTGCAGGGTTTTCCACATACGCACGAGGAGTTCTAAAATGGGTGTATAGTCCCAATCACGACGACACTCAGTTTTGTCACTCCCTCAGTGCTCGTCTGCTGCAGTGGGGTTATCTCCCACAGATCTGGGGGGGGGGAGATTTCAACTGTGTACTTGATCGATACAGAGACTACTCAAGCGGACTTCCTTGCCGCCCATCCACAGACTACTGAATGATATCTAGGAGTTTAGTGTCACGTGTATCTGAGTGTACGCCCCTTCCTCGCACTCACTCTGACCACTCACCGGTGATACTGAAGCTTCGCTCCCCAGGGATTGCTGCTTTTACTTGGCGATGCCCTGCGTACTCCCTTTTGGTCCCAGTTTTTAAGTCCAAACTAGTACAAGCTAAAGAGGAGTTCTTTGCCATCAATGAGGGGGGAGGGGAGAGGGGTCAGTCGACAGCTTTGCCACATTCAAAGTTTATATTAGAGGCATTGAGCTCACTAAACATGCTGGTGTCCTTGGATCATTAAGGGGCAGATTGGCACGCTTAGAAAAGGAGATAGCGGACTTGGAAACAAGGCACCAGAGGGATGGTGACCCTAGCATATTAGGGGAAATTAAAAGTAAAATGGAAGAATATCACGATACAGCTAATGACTAGGTCAAACACCTGGGTAAATATGCTGTTGCAAAGACATATGGAGAGGGGGAGCGACCGGGAGGCCCACTTGCGATGCTGGCGCGCCCCAGGAGGGAAGCCGAGGTGAACATAGGCATCCAAGATGAAGGGGAGCAATTGGTTTGTGACACAGCTCGCATCGTGGACAGGTTTTACAGATACTATGCTGGCCTATACACGCGGGTCATGCTTGAAGAGGCTATCAAGGATTACCAAGAGCATATCGCCATGAGGTGGCTTGCAGGAGAGGAGAGGGAGTACCTATTGGCTCCACTGAGCCCTGCGGGGATACGCGCTGCCCTCTCTAGTATGCCGTCTGGTAAAGCACCAGGCACGGATGCATTAACGGTAGCCTTTTGTAAGGCCTATCACGACCTCTCCGCATTTGGTCACACTTTATGAAGAGGTGGCAGAGTCTGGTAAGATGCCTCCCTCAATGCGAGAAGCATTAATCATTACTCTCCTGAAGCCCGGTAAGACCCCTGAGAATTGCTCCTCGTACAGGCTGTTATCCTTATTAAATGTTGGCACTAAAATATATGCTAAAGTTTTGGCCAACAGGTTGGCCCCTTTGCTAGGAGTGATGCGACCGGAGCAGGCTGGATTTGTCCCAGGTAGAAGCTTGATGTATAACACCCGTACTGTATTTGGGGTTATACAGCGTGTAGATCCGAACGCGAGGTCAGCTGCTGTGTTTTTAGACACAGAAAAAGCAGTTGATTCTGTGGAGTAGCCCTTTCTGCGAGCTGTCCTTCGCTGGATCGGAGTGGGAGATGTGTTTCTGAGACTGATAGAGATCCTGTACACAGAACCAACGGCTAGGATTCGAGTGGGAAACACCGACGACCCCAATAGCAATCACTAGGGGGAACCAGACAGGGATGCCCCCTGTCGCCCTAACTATATGCGCTGGTGGCTGAGCCCTTGGCATGTACTCTCCGAGAATACCATGGGCATAGGGGTCTCTGCTTCCCAGGTTATAACCTTGTAATATCAGCATACGCAGATGATACCCTATTATATGTCCGAGACCCTGAGAGCAACCTCTCGCCCATGCTACGAGAAGTGGGGAGATTTCGGGGGCAATGACACCCCACAGCGCTGGAATTCTCTCCGCATTGGGCAACTGAGTCCAGTATTTGGGGGTACAAATACATTCAGACCCGGTGCAGGTCCTCAGAGATAACTACGGCAAAGCAATACACAAATTAGGAGAAGATGTTAAGCACTAGATTATACTTCCTCTGTCTCTAATGGGGCAGAAAGCGCTTATGAAATTGGTGGTATTCCCCAGATTTTAATTCTTTTTCCACCATATCCCAATGCTCCTACCAAAGTCAATGTTTGCAGAGTTGCGAACTCAGCTCCTTCGGTTGACGTGGGCTGGTAAACAAGCCAGGGTGCAGTGGAAGATTCTTACCTTGCCGTACGATATGGGGGGACTAAATGCTCCGGACGTAGACTTGTACTACAGGGTGGCGCAGTTCACGGCAGCGTACCACTGGCTACATGTTCTAAAGGATCTACCATACCTGTACATTGAAAGTCACGCTGCACATCCTCTCTCTCCCCCAGATGCTATTCCGCAATCAGTCTAGGTGCCATGACATATATGACTCTTAATTCGGTGACACGCTTGGCGGCAACTGCTGGAACAGCAGGCCGGCTCCTTAGTATATTCCCCACATGTTCCAATGGATTGGTGCTTTTGGTTTCCGCCGAGTCAGAAGAAGGGCGCAGTAACTACATTAAATGCTCTGGGGGTCACCGTGATGGGGAAGTTATTCCAAAAAGGGGAGGTGAAGGGTTGGGACGCATTCCAGGATAGAGATCAAGCACAGACGCCCCTAGCCCGCTTTCAATATTTTAGAGACCTTCACGCCCTGCGGGAATTCTTGGGGGAGGACATACAGGAACCCCCGGCCCTACCTGCCCTGTTGCTACTGATTCAATCATGCACTCCCACTGGTCACGAAGGTCTACGCTCTAGCACAGGAGGTGCGCACGTCCATCAGGAGTGGCAGAGGGACTTAAGCAAGACCACAGACGACGAAGACTGGAGCTACAGCTACTCTGTGACCAAATCAGTATCACTAAATGGGCGACATAGTCTCATTCATTTTAAATATGTCACTTGAGTATACTACACCCCACAAAGACTTACAAAATACAGGCTACGAGACTCTGCGGAGTTCCCGATATGCTGTACGGGTGTGGCTGATTTTATACATGTGGCATGGTATTGCACAGATGTAGCCGAATTCTGGAAAGTAATATTCCAAGAGTTGAGTAGGATTACTGGTTCCCCATTGACAGCTGATCCTACACTGGCTCTTCTGGAATTCGACATAGGGGTGGACAAAGCAAACAGACCCTTGGTGTCTATTACTGGCTCAACGCTGGATAGAGCTGCGCTGGGCCAGGGGCCCAGTTCCCACCCTCGGTGAATGGCATACAGACATGGTCTACTGCATCACTCAGTCAGACGTATTCAGTGAGCTACTCCCTCATCAGAGTCACCCTAAAAACCACTAAGGCTTGTATCAAACATATCTTGTGGGCAAGGAGACTGGGGAGGCGGAGGGGGAGTGAACGGGTACATTGTACCTCATTGTGGAGTACAGACGGGTGGCAAAGTTACTACATGATGGGCAATGCGAGAGGGAAATGGGTTCGCCTCCTGGCCGATACAATGCTCACTAGGTTGACTGACCCACAACTTATCATGGTATGAGATGGCTACCGGGTGACGCTGCCTGGGACGGGGTTAATGCATGGCTGTGGTTCACCCGTTTTTGTAAAATGCAAATAGTGTAATTGCTCATTGATGTTCTCGATGTACTATGCTACCCTTCTTTGAGGGATTTGTGTATACCTATTATGGTCATGATGTAACTGTATGATTTGTGTGCTCTCGTGTTTCAACAATAAAGAGAATAAAATAAATAAATATTAAAAGCAATTTCCTACAACTTTGGACAAGGCCTTTTGTCTGCTGGCCTATAACCAGAGATGTATTTTACAAGTCTTCATCATGTTGTGTACTTAACTCGTATTATGCACACTGGTAGTGTTAAGCAGGTAAAGAAATAGGAGGCAGTGTGTGCAAGAGGCCATGATACAAGAAGACTAGGTAAGAGATAATGTGGGGGTGGGGGGGATGAAATACTGCTGTTTAAATCCAGGCTGGTGATGCCTATAACTTCAAATGTAAGTATGCAGCGTCTCCTCTGAACAAGGCTATATGTCCCTACCCACGATGTGTGCACTGGTGTACTTATGGCATACAATCATATAGCAATATTTGTTTCTACATTTTTGCGAGCAGTCTCAAAAAGCATCCACAATATTCCTAAAAACCCTGCATGAAATCTGACGTTGCCTTGAAATGGTCAATTCTCGATTCTCCTCTGTATTTTCAATGATTCTCTTGCTCCTTTATATAATCTTATGCCTCCTCTCTGAGCACAGCCTAATCTAAGTCACATGCATTGTTGCCCTAATCCTTACTATTGTATCCCTGCAAATTGCCCTCACCGCATTTCAATGATCACAACTTCTCCTTTAAAAGTCATGCCCATGCAACCTAAAAATACCTACTCTTGTGTAGCTGATCTAATAATATCTCAAATCGCTGCATGAATTCCCTCTCCCACTAAGAATCACACCTTACTCCTATTATTCTAATCGAACACATAGAAACTGAGGTAAATGCATGACATGGTTTCTTTAAGACTAATCCCAATAACTAAAAAAACTAAAATTACTAACTCCAGGTTCCAGAGCAGCATGCTCTTCAGGGGTAGTAAGTACTATATAAATGCAGCTACAATACAATATATAACCCTCCTGCCTCATACTAATACTAACTCCATAACACTCAGCGGTTGGACAGTCAAACATAGTTCATAAAGACTACATAATAATTTCCTTATACTGCTTGACACTTTCACACTCACATAACTGCTATGGGTCATGTCCATCACCCAGTACTGTACCAGTGCGCTGCATTAAACCACCCATTACCAACTGAACAGGCATGGAATAACTGAAGAGATCTGCCACATGCTGATAGCCAATGGAGGATTTAATGTAGTCCACCTCTGCGGGTCCCACCTAGCTACATACTTTAACCGATTTTGCCATCTCACAATGACAGTCAGATATGGGATAATAGTAACAAAGTCCATCCCAGAAGCTCTTTAATCCATGTCTCCCTCCAACCTATGCCTGCTCAGGACTTTAAACAAGATCTCTCAGAATTAACAACCCCGTTCAATAACCAGCTCAGTGGACTATGAAAATAAGAAATACCTTAAGGGACTTGCAGAGATACCAGCTTACTGAAAACCATAAACTCCATACCATTCTCTCACACTTCATCCATCACATTGCTAAGCACTGCTTTCCATAACACGATAACCGCACTTCGATGGCCATCACCCACAACATGGAAACACTTCCCATATACGATCAAAACTACAACATCTTTCCACCCACCACAGTGTAGCGTGCTACCCTTGTAGGCAAGTACTTCTGTGCCCCGCATTGGGTAGTAAGCACTATATAAATGTTTCAATACAATACAAGAGATTCCGGCTAGACCACACTCAAGACCCTGAATAACAATTTGATCAAAAAAGATACTTGACGTAAAGCAAATCAATATTACCTCTGCATGCAGCCCATCAGAAGTAAAGATGCGAGTAACTGTCATTTCATTCTTTGTTAGAGTCCCAGTTTTATCAGAACAGATGACATTGCAGCAACCTATGAAAATAAACCGATGCAATGAGGGACAAGACATTTACTGTATATGTGTGTAAACATAATTAAGTGTACAGTGATTGGGTCAACACATTAAAAGCAATGCCCCTGAGGATTAATCTTTCACAAACGGGTTGCACTACTTAATGTTGTCCTGATGGGTGGGCAGACATATGATGAAAAGGTGAACAGAAATATTAAGAATGGCTTTAGGAGGACAGCAGACAACTGTTCAAAGAAGCCGGATTTAATTCTGGCAGATGACATCAATGCAACTGTCACTAATGTCATTTTGAACTGTGTGAAAGCCTACAACACTGGAGCCTATTTTGAGTTAGGCCCAGCATCTGGATAGCAGTTTGAGGGCTGTAGAGATTTAGCGGATCATTCACACAATTCCATAAAAAATAATGCTGCTGAGAAAATATGTATGGGCATTCAGGTCTTCCAAAAATATATCCATCGGAATGTACTAGGAACATGCAGGCGAGGGAAAAGGGGCCTTCATATAAGAAGGCTAGCCACATATAAGTGAAGATCTACATCCATGTGAAACAAAAATCCTTTAACATATCCTCATCTCTGAAGTGCAAGCGTATGATCAGACGCTATTCAAATGAGGCGGCAAGCCTTAAAAGTGAATGTGTGTGAAATCTGCCAACCTCTTTAATCAGTGAGGTAATATAACTAAGAAACAGAAGCCCACGTTTATTCCATGTGAATGACTCCTCTGTTGCTGTCAGTTGTTGTAATTTCGGTAAGGAAAAAGGAAGAAAAGCGCTGAAAGGAAAGGTAAGCCTGAATTAGAGAACAACACTAACAGCATTCATGATCCTGGTTCATGAGTTATAGTTATAGCACAGAAAGCAGCTACGCAGAAGAAAAATCATTCTACAAATTGGTGGGTCTCCTTCGAGACTGGGCCGATTCTGGATTTTTGGGGATTGTTGGACAGGTTAGAGGCAAACATCTTTTGAGACTTCTGCTATAATCTCCATTACTATTTGTAGGGCAGCACCTTGCCACTGTCAACATTAACAACAGTCTCAATAGGAAAGCTGATGGTCAGAGCGGAGGCCATATTTGTCTTAGTATGGCTCTTACATGCACATTGATGATGTAGAACGAACTGAGCTATCACCCGCATTCACCTTGAGGAGTTTTAACTAAATGGAGAGTGCTTAATGACCACACCATCAGCAGAAGCAGAGCTGTCCCAGGTCCCAACCATGGCTGAAGGCTGAGTCAGAGACACCAGCAGCTATACAATGAAAGGAGGCAGAAGATGCATGGGATGAATGGATCGAAAGCCATCATTCAGATGCACCTTATCCTTGCTGCAATTTCCTTCACTGTTACCGCCACAGCACCTTATTCTTCACTTGCCGCCACTGGTTGTGTGGGACCTGCATAGCTTTCTTAGAGTTTCACATACTCACATACAAATAAGAAAAAAAGGGCTAGAGTTCACAAACGTCTGAGACAGATGGAAAATGAGCAGTTCAAAATCTGCAGCCATGAAACGTTCTTTGCCTAGCAGTGGAGCCAATGTGATTTTAAGTTTAATCTGGAACTCTGGCATCGCTTCTAAAGCGCTCATGCAATTGTGACGACCGAGATCTTACAGCCTCTGTGGAAATTCCAATTTGAGTATAGTTTAACTGCAAATAGGAGGAGCCCTTGACTGGAAATATGTGCACCCAGAAGGAGAGGGAAAGTGTATAGTTTATTCAGGCCCCTGAGGGATAAGGCCTCAGAAGGCACAGTGAAACATGGCTAACCCTGTGAGGAACCAGGTGACCTTGTTTCGGTTGAGCACCTTAGAGGAATCTACAGTGAAATTAGGTTTAGAAGGCTCCTCGGAGAGTGACTTCTTACTACTAGTCCTAAACTACCTTAAAATAGTCAGGTACTCCAAAACAGTCGAGGCACCATAGAGTAAACTACCACGTTATATGGGTGACAAACCGTTGAGTTGCCTCTAGTTGGACGGCAGCTAGTACCAGAATGAAAAAATGTATGCATAATTTACACTGACCTGAATCACTTCAAATTTAAAAAAAAAACAAAAAAAACACACAATAGGGAACAGCTTCACACCTTAAATATGTCCAAGAGGAATGTAAAGTGAACCAGTATTAAAGACCTTTCAATAAAAACCATACAGGAAGAATGCCGAGCACTACTTCGGAGGCATTGAGTTTTCCCAAAGGTATACAGATATTATTGGATTCACTTTAATTTAATAAAAAGCACAAAAAGTGTGAAGGTTCGTGATAAGAAAGCAAAAGAATGAAAATAAAGAAAAAGGTTTATAAGTCTACGTAACTGTAAAAGGTCTCTGAACATTCGATCTAGTAAACATCCTTGGTGCACAGTGGCTCTCAGGGGGTATTTTGGATAACAGACCATTTCTGTGGTATCACTTCCATTCACCCAAAACAGAAAAGATTCGGGAACTGTTAAATCAATATATTTATTAATATTTATTTTAGCCCTCCAATGACTATTTTGCTCCACTTTCCAAGTATCCATTGTTCTTTATGTTACGTATAGTTCTCAGAGAGCAAAATGTGTGAATGATTGGATTCTAAATCCATTAATTCACGGCCATGACGTAGCAACAGTTAAAGAAACATGTTACCCACGGTTGCTATGTCATAAACAAATATTCTAAGAACCTGTCAGAACAGTGCTGGAAAGCAGGGAGCACAGCTTCTAAAATAGAGGGAAGGAAAGGAACAGAGTGGTGAGGTTAGCAGGCAGGAGGCTTTTTTTTTTTTTTTTATTTGGGAGTGGGAATTAGGCCATGTTATGTACAGCACCCACATTATTCCTCTGCCCATGCTTGGCAGTTCAAAGCAGCTTTGATCTCCTTGTCTATCTGAGGTAACAAAGCTCCTCGGTGAAAAACATCCCCATAATTCACTGTTACCTATCTATAATTCTATATTTTCCCAGCAATGTTATTCTCAAAAAGATATATATTTTTTATACCTGCTGTCTCCATTGGCATATTTTGTTTGACTGTAATATTGTTCAGTTGCCTTGCTCTGGACTACACCACGCACATTCTCCATGAGGACTGCCTGACTGCCCACGCCAAGCTACCAAAGTGGGTCGATCCTCTTGTTTGGGACAGTGTGGGAGCACAAAAGACTGACTTTTCCACTCAAACCCTAACAAACAGACTTCCTACAGAAGTACAAAAATGGTGCAAGGTAAGGTGGAATTGAGTGGGCTCAGTATGAGAAAACAGAGCGCAGAGACTGATTGAAAGTGACAAAAGTGAAGGGAGTGCTCTCTACCTTTCATCTGAGTTACTATAGACTCTGAGAAGCAGACCATGCTGAGCCTAAGCACACAGCAATCACTTGATTTCTGTGAACCTGCAGACAACAATTGCAACATAATTCTACAACAAGGATATAATATAATCTGGTTGAATTTGAGCAGGACCATAGTCACCTTCAGGAGTAAACTGCACAATCCTGAGGCAATCATATCAAGTTCAACATGACTATGGATATTTACCAGTCCTCCTCTTATGTACCAAGAACAAGACATGCCAGATTAAACACTAGAACTCTATTTGAACTCCAAAAGTTTACCTACTCTCGACTACAGAATACCTGCGTTTCTCTAAGAAAAGTGCACAACTTGTGAAATTTCCAGCTGGATGCTGCACTGAGCAATACTTGTCTTCTTAGGTGTAATTATAAAGGCTGGATTTGTGCCCCATACGGTCAGTGGATAACAAAGAACAAGCGGGCATCTCAAAGTGAATGAAGGGGAAAAGAAAACACAGAAAGAGCCTGTGAAGAAGACACATTTACGACATTTGGATCATGAGTTTGGGTGTGGTACTCTTTTATCCACGAAGAGAGATACATACAACTACCCTGACATTACAAACGCAATAAGAGAAGGGCTTGTTCTGCTGGTCATTCAGAGCAATGGATTCACAAATCAAGAGGAGCCAAAACCCAGAACCTGATAGTCTAACAGTGCCATGAAAGGACCACCCTATTTTTGTGACCGATCCCCCACACGTCAATGTGCCAGTGCAGCAGCTGGAAACTAACAGACACAGACTGCTGTCTAATCTCACTATGAGGTCATGCTTCCCCTCAATTGCCCTTTCAGCATCAGCATCTCGCTCCCAAATTATCCTTATCAAAATGTTTCCAAAAACAAAAAGCACCTGCCTCAGCCTAATTGAGAAAATTAAATTGTGTTTGTTGTTTACACCAGTAGCACAGTTCTACAATTTTATCTTTACCAATACATATGTTCAAACTGAGACCATAGGTTAACACATATGCATACCTAGGGTTTCCACAATGGGCAATTTTTTCACAATTGCTTTCTTCTTAACCATCCTCATAACACCAAGTGCTAGTGTCACTGTTACTACGATTGGAAGACCTTCAGGAATAGCAGCCACAGCCAAACTGAAATAAGAATCAAGAAATTTGTTACAAAACAGCCAAGTATATATATTGTATTAACATGGTTACACAACACTGGTGAGAACTGTTTTTGAAAGAAACTAGTTACTCCTGTAAGTCCAGTTCTCCAGCACTAGATCTTTCATAGATTCACAGGCTTGAATCAGAATAGCAAGCAGGCAAACAGATCTTGACATGAGGGGTGATTAGGCTCATCTTTTCTGAAAGAGATTCTGTTGAACTGCTTGCTAAACTGAAGAGTCTGCTGTGGCTTTCAATTTCATGCTACTTTAGCCATCAATCTGGGATTTGCTTGAAGTGTTGTTCTTGGCAAAACACAGGTACAGTTCTATGATTGTGAACACCTGAAGTTCCTCTACTCTTCAAGCTGATGTCGGGCCAAAAGGAGTGCTGTTTCGAAAGGAGAGATAATTTAGTTCTGATCTATAGATCAGTTCAAAAGGATCAACATCTATTGGTTGAGCAGCTCGTTCAGCTTCCGTGGTTCTGTGGTACATCTAACATGTGGAAAACAGCAGAATAGTCCTTTCATGAAATACTTAATAAACCTTCTTGAAAACAATAATGGAGAATCCAAGGTTCATCTGAACCTGGCTAACGCTGCCAGATAGACCCCGATAAAGGTGTATTTCAAACCTTGTTTAGCCAAACTCAGGAGATACATTAGAATTTTCTGCAGCTGTATCAAAACAGGACATAGGCATTTCCCAGTGCACCATACAGAAAAGCGCTTCCATGTGTACTGGAGGTCTTGTTGGTGAAAAGTCCATGTGCTCGATTCTAAACAGTCCTAGAGCAGGATATGTAACTGAACAAATTCTAGATGGTCAGGAACCATGCTATGAGGCTCAGCAATTTGAGACCATCATGCAGCACCTGATCGTTGAATGGAAACTGGAATGTATTGTTAACACTATCAGAGGATATGTGGACAGTTTGAGTAGTTTGGTGTACCACCAGATCTAGTGAGCCATGCTGGAGCTATCAGCATCTGGCCATCCTCAGCACATTAGAGATGAGTGGAAACAGTGGAAAAGAGCCGGCAAAGATGTTCAGCCATGTGACTGCAAAGACATTGCTCATTAATCGATCTTGTCAATACTTAATCCCTATTACCTGAACCTTTGTCATGTTGCAAACAGGTCGATGATGGGTTGTCTCCATTGAGAGGCTGCTAGAGCTGACCCTGACAATCCAACAAGGAATAAATGAGAGCATCTGTATGCAGATTCTGCATCCCTGCTAGGTGTTTCACAGAGACTCCTCCATTTATGGAGTTTGATAGTTAGTATTGTCAGTTCTAATCCTGTTTGGATAGTCTGGTTAGGATGGCTTGTAATCCCACACAAAAGGCATGGAGCTCCAATACATTAATATTAATATTGAGAGATCTGCTCTTCTGACCACAGACCTTTTGTGGAGAGGTCCTGCATGTGTGCTCCTCAACATTCCATCAAGGCATCAGTCTTTCATGATCAGCTTGGCTTGTGTGGGGTGGAATGGAAGGCCGGCTAACAATTTGATGGGAATATCTACCACAGCAGACGCCTATATTAGATGCTGAGTGACAGTGACAAACAATGTCAAAGTCGTCACATGACCCTGTTATCTGCTATCATCACAGCTCCAACTCTTATCAGAAAAGATTTGTAGGTTTTGACTGTAGACAGTATCCCATTTACGGAAGGTGTGGCCATAGTTTGTGACTTTGAAATATGTCTTCTGGCTATAAGGCCTTGCCTAAGGTTGTATCGAGGACTGTTTCTAAGAACTGAAGGCAAATCTTTGCCACGACTGATGCCCTGGTCATTTAGTGTGTCAAGCTTAGCCTATTGAACAGGCTTATCCAGGTACCAATCTGTGATTTTGGAGCAAAAGAGGATCTCACAAGCAACAGTCCAAGCGTGGAAATATCTGCTGACCTGGACGTCACAGAATGGCCACCACTAGTTTAGGGAACTCAGAGGAGCACATTTCAGGATGAAAGGGAATGCTTGAATTGATAGTGTTGTCCCGCCACTGAAAATCTCAGCACTTGCCGGAGATTTGGGTGTAAGGGAATCTAAAAATAAGCACTCTGAAGGTGCAAGGAGTTGAGGTATTCTCGTTCCTGCAACAAAGGTAGCACTTCTCGGAGGGTCACCACTCAAAAGGACAGCCTTGTCAGAAACTTGTTGAGTTCCCAGAGGTGTTGTATTGGCCTCCAATCACCAGTTCCTTTCTTCACTAATAAGAATAAGGAATAGAAACATTGATTCCTCTGTGCTTTGGGAACTGTTCTATGGCTCCCTTGAGAAGCTACAGTATCTACTGCTGTAGTTTGCAAAGGTGCATTTGGTGTTCCTTTGCTGGTGGATGATACAAGGGCTTTTGGATAAACTCTAATGTAAGCCCTGACTGCACCATATATAGTACCAATTGAGAGACGTGATTTCAAATATGGCAGTCATAGTGTTTAAGGATGGCCCAAGCATTATCTGCCCTGTTAGAGGTTTCCTCCACTGAACGGACTCTACAACCCAAGTTGTCAATCCGCTTGCCTTTTCTATATGAAGGGGCAGAGGTATGGGTGACCGGATTTTAAGATATTCTTTGGGTCACTTTTACAATGACAGTCTGGTTTAGGGTGCCCCATTAGACAAGCAAGTGTTGTGTCTGGTGCTCTATATTTCTTCTCTAGTTGAGGTATTCATGGTTGGACTGTAGCTGGTATCTTCATGAATTTCAACCTTTTGTTCCAGTTGGATTCTAAAAGTAAAATGGTCTTCACAGACTTCTCCATGAAGTCATAAAAGGAACATTCCTGCTCCATGGTTCTAATAAGTAGGTCACATTTACTGGTGGCCTATTCCAACAGAACATGGATGTGGGAAATGTCATCTGCAGAAGAGTCAGGGTCATTACACTGCCCCTCCAGGTATCACCTCCATGATGATTCTACTCCTGATCATGGTCAGCTACCTCCACATCTTCATCCTCAACTGCTCCTTCCTCGTCTGCATCCACCTCCTCATCTTACCCATATTGGAGTAACTGGTGCGAAGATGGAAGAAGCTGAGTCAGTAGTGAGATGAATTTGATGGAGTTGTAGTGGTAGTGGCTGCGCTAGAGATGGATGTGGCACATAATGCTGTCGCTGGGAAACTAGCTGTTGAAAGGTCTCCATCATAGTTTCAAAGTACCCAGGAAACTTAGAGGCATTTACATCATCACTTAGTCTTGGTAAAGACTTCTACAATTTAGTGACAAACATAGCCCCTTATCTGGGTCCACAGGATGACGATGTGGCAGTAAGAGCATATGCTCAAATGTCCTGGGGTTCATAAACCCCTCAACGTTTTCTGCATGAAATGAGGCCTCGTCTGCAGGTTCATCATACACCGGTACATTTGGACATCGAATTCCAGAGATCAGTATACAGTATCAGAAATTCAGTCCTGGTCATTAATACTCGGCCTGAAATTCAGAAATAAAGATTTGTGCCATGGACACTTTCAGTGGTGATGCCTGGAGTTGCAAAATCGAATCTTAATGATATATGCTGGGATCATCCTTGTTGATGGAGTCTGTTGTGGATGTTATCTTTTTCGGTGTGACAACGCTGAAGGAGCAAATGCTAACAGGGTTGTCAGCAGTGATTTGGTCATCGATGGCGTAATCTTCATGGTCAATGGGAGGTCTCACAATGTCAATCGTGTTGGCTGACAGGGTATCTGAGGGGCCAGATTTTCTAGCCATGATTTGCTTATATGCTCTTAATTCTTTTCAGATGCCTTGTCATAGGAACTGAGATTTTCTCCTTTTTGGAGGTACAGCTGGATGCTTTATTATAACATTTCAGGTGAGGAAGCTCTAAATGTTTCCTCTTCAGTACATCAGTTTCATGGAATTAGGGCAGGACATTGTTTAGAAGTAGAATCTTTTTTCTGTTAAAGAAACAGGCCAGCCGTCCTTCTCAATCTTTAAGAGTGCTTGAGGGGAAAGTTCTGTAGATGTTACAGCAAGATGTTGTGTGCGTGAGGTACAAGCAGTGCAGGCATGTTCATGAGGACCATCACCATAGATATTTCGCTGTGTGCAAAATTAACAGTTTTTGAAGAGAAAACTCTTCTCCTTGCCTGTCATGGTGGCAGTTGTAGTTTTCCCCTGGGTCAGAAAAAAGAGAAAAATAACCCCTGAAACAACTAACTGCACAATGTAGCTGAAGCAAGGCCCGGCAGTGTTCCATGGTGATTGAATGAAAGGTCAACATGCACTCAGACTTAGCCGATCTGTAAGTATAGAGCAGAGCTCTGTTCGAGGACTTCTACGCATGACATGAAGTAGAAGTCTGAGCTATGGTGGCCACTGGAGGCAGTAGAATGTTCAGTACATTCAGTTCACTGGCTGAAGTTTCGGTTGTTTCAAATATGGTGAGTGTGCTACTAAACACACACTTTTGTTGGGGCTTGTGGACACTGTCTTACTGCGGTTTAAAATTACAGGGAATTCCCAGCCTGACCTTGGGGAAGGATTCCCGCATGTGAATTTATGAAAGATCCAATGCTGGAGAATGTTACATTACTAACTTTCAGTACAAAGGATGGCACAACAGTACCAAGAAACAAAGATATTCAATGCCATATTACTCACTTTTCTTTTTCATCTGCATTATAAAATCATACACAAGAAATAACCTGAACAAATAAATGCTGTTTCATTACAAAAAACACCTTTGTGTAACATCAGAAGTATAAAAAGACTTCCCAAATGGCAGCACTTTATCACTACCTCCAGAAAACATAAAGCAGACTAAATATCAAATGGAAAGCCTAATAATTAAATCAGAAAGGAAAGCCCTAAAACATCTCTATGTCCACATTCTTTTTAAAAATCCACCAAATTACAGCAAATGTATTTCTTTTTCTCCAGCAACAAATATGTGAATCAATGAATAAAGGCCATTCCCATATTTCTTTGCACTTAATGTCAAACTTGCTGTGCAATAATAGAGGAAAAATATCTTACTATTTGAAATGATTTGCAGTTATGGGTGTATGCCTCTTTGCTCAATCTTGCCTCTCAAGTACAGGTGGCAATATTATGCACAAATTTGTTAAAAACATATATAGAATTAGAAATATCAGTTCCCACTTTACATATTGGCAGTTTCCCATGCTCTTCTCTCATCGGAGGGGAGAGTTTGCCAGGCAGCGGATGTCATACTATAAGGGCAAAATGTGAAGACTGAGGTGAAAGTAAGCAGAAAATGTCAGTCATTACGTACCTCTTTTCCATCCCCACACTCTATGTCCTAAACTCTCAGTGTCCCCCTTATGTGTCTTGGTGGTACTTGAAGACTGAGGCTGTCACATGGAACCCACAGCTGGCCTACTGCTATGCCAGCACTTGATTCAACACTCATTTCTTGAGCCTTCAAGCAGGCCTAGGGTTATGTGGCACTTCATGCCCCTACCATACAAATATCCCCAAATGGTCTAACAAATCAGACTATGAAAGGTGTGTAGAAGGCACATGAAGAGTGCATGTGTGTCCACAAGCTTGTGTCTGAACATTTACATGTATGTATACGGATGTATATGTGTATGTCTACGAAATTATACGTGTCTGAGAATGCATGCGTCTGTCTGCCTGCATGGCATTTAGGTGAGCAACCTGGGTATGAAAGTGGACTGACCGGAATATTTTATGCTAGGCATCCTTGGTGTTTTTCTTCATCAAAATAATATTGTGGGCCATTGCCTAAAGGAAATAAGAGGAGAATCTCGAAAGAGATCCATAGGGAGGGAAAGGTTCAGTCATCAACCAATGAATTATTGGAAAATGTCATGAATATGTGTGAAACCTTTTCTTGAATTCCAGGGACAGCCACAAATTACTAGGCAGAACTGTTACTTATCAGTAATGTCCCAGCACACTGAGTATTATTGTATCACACTTGGATAGACCAAGCATTCGCTTTAGACTGTCGAACAGCTGGTGGGACAAGTTAAGGCTTACTGCAGGAAGTGATAGTAAATTTGTATTGGAGATACAGCAGGCAGAGCAGTCACACACAAAGGTAGACACAATCACTTTTAAAAGCAGTAGGCACTAATTTGCAGGCAAAAAGGTGTGCAGGGGCTCAAATAAAAAAAAAAGTGAGATGATCGAAGCACATTTTAGGGATGAGACATGGTTCCATGGTAAGGAGCTACTTGGTAAGGAGCTACTGTCCATTTAATTTCAAACTCTATGGGCAATGTTTTCCTATGGGTTGGAGAGTGTGAAGCATTAGCAATCTTACAGCCTGCCCGATCTCTTCACAACTATTATGTGTTTTGGTTCCCACCCCCTTACATATCTTTTGGCCAGAATACCTCTTTGCTTTTGTTTCAGAATCTTACAACACCAAAGGTTTCAGGAAACACAGTTCTCGCTCAGGCCAGTACTGCAATGTCTGCTCTCAAATCCAGAACAGAAGACCAAATAAACTAAAGCTTAATGGGTGGTATAGGAGCTTTTATTGGCTTTAATGTCTGTAAGTGGAGGTTAGAAAAAACAATTCAGGGGAGCCAAATGGGATTTAAAGTAATTCTGGCCATGTCTGGGGTGCTGGGAAATGGGATAGAGCCCAGTCTCTGAAAGGGACAAGATTGTAGGTGCCAGGGGCACTAAATGAACAAGGTGGCACCCATAAAAAGCAGGCACACCCCAAGTTTGGTTACAATGAATCTTGTAACCTCATTAACTAGGGATTCAAGGGTTATGTTACGCCTTATTTGTAAGGTGTGCACACCACATGGGAGGGTATCCTGGAGCCTGGTAGGAGCCGCCGATTGGGAAGTTTGATGGAAGCCAAATGGAAGAGCCAGGTTTTCAGTTTCTTCCTGAACTTAAGGGCAGAATTTGCAGATCTGATGGTGAGGGAGAGCTAGTTCCATGCTTTCAGTGTGATGTGGGAGAAGGCTGTAAGTTCACATTTAGGCTCACCAGATGTAGGGGACATGGGCAAGTAGTAGTCCGGCAGAGTGGAGGTGTCTCGAAGGGATATGCAAGTTAATGCGGTCATTGAGGTTCTTGGGGTCCAGGTTGTGCAGTGACTCACAGGTGTGTGAGTGAGCAGTTAGAAGAGGGAACATTCCCGGATCAGTAGCCAGTGGAGGTCTTTCAGGTACTTGGTGATGCCGGCCTGGAGTGGTAGGTTGAGTGAGAGTCTGGCAGCTGCATTTTTGTATCACGTCTAGTCTGGTGGTGAGTTTAGCCGCCATGCCCACGTAGAGTGAGTTACCATTGGCGAATCTGCTAGCGACGAATACTTGTATCTCTGTTCTTCCGACACTGAGCGGGAGCCAGCTGAATACTTTCCTGAGCAATCTAAGAGTGAGAAAGCAGGTAGATACATCCAAGTTGACCTGGTGGGACACAGAGTTGGGTGTTGACCACAATGCTCAGGTTTCTGGAGGCTTTGGCGGGGCAGGGGCTGGTGACCAGAGCGAGGTGACTCTTCCAAACAGTACAACTTTGGTTTTGCGCTGTTGAGTTTTAGGCAGTTACTCTCACTTGGCTGGATAATGAGGACATGCACTCAACGAAGTTGGATCGGGTGATGGGTGTGTCATCAGAGAGGCGCAGGATTGGCTAGGTATCGTCCTAGTAGGAGATGATGCGGAAGTAAAAGGCACAGATTGACTGAGGCAAGCAGGGCCATGTAGGCGTTGAAGCAGGTGTGGCTACGGGAGGATCCCTGGGGCATGCCACAGATCAACTTGTTCCGCTCTGACATAAAAGGGGCAAGGCTCATTAACTGGGATGCATCCAAAAAGGCAGAGCGGATTCAGAGTAAGGCCGGCCCACGGATCCCAATTTCGTGGAGGTGTCGGAAGAGGATGGGCTGGGGGACAGTGTCAAAGACCACTGAGAGTTCCAAAAGAAGGAGGGCCACCATTTCGCCTTGCTCAGTGAATAGGCTGATGTAATCTGAGGTGGCAATGAGGGGTGCTTTTGTTGGATCTGAATCTGGGTTGTGATGGATCCAGTAGGGCACTGGATTTGAGGTGGTTAGAAAGGTGGACCCCAATTCGTTTTTAGAGCACTTTGGCTGGATAGAGTAGAAGCGAGATAGGCTTGTTGTTAGATACGGTCAAGGGTCGGCCAATTGTTTTTTAAGATAGGGAAGGATTGTGGTGCATTTGCAGGAGCTTGGAAAGGTGGCAGCAGAGAGGGACAGGTTAAGTAAAGGGGAGCAATGTAAATGAGTTCAAAAATGAGAGTGTAGAAGTAATGGGGTAGGGGTCATAGGGAGCTCCAGGCATATTGGTACGCATAGTGGTGGAAACTTCAGTGGTGGTGATTGTGGGTCAGCAGGTCATGGTTGTTACAGTGGTTGGGCTGGCTTCAGGGATGAGAAGGTCAAGGGAGGAAGGAGAGTTGTAGATAGATAGTTCAAACGTGCCAGAGTTGTGCTGTATGATAAAAACAGAAACATTAATTTGGAGATAAAGAAATAAGGATACATCACTGCAAGAAACTGGCTCTATATATACTACACCAAAATGAGGTATAGTGTGTATAGGGTCCAGGTGACTCCAGAGGTAGGCAGAGGTTAAAGTTAGATAGAACCTTACTCTCTAATAGTGGTAGCTTGGTCGAGCAGTAAGGCAGTATCAGAGGACAGTGTTAAGCATTTGATGTACACATTCAGTCAGCAAATGAATTCACACACTCAAGAACTGAACTCTAGGCCAATTGTTTTTGTATAAAAAAATATACTGTTATTTTATTTTTAGAACCAAGCAAGCCTGGCACAGGTAAGCATTAAATACTTTTCAGTAATAAGTTACTGGATATAGAACAGTTTGAAAATGCAATAGAAATTGTACTTTGTTTGATTTACAGGGGAGCAGTAGTATGCAACACTTAGCAAATACAGTACATTGAAATGAATGGGCTTTTTCAACAAATTGCAGGTAAGTTACTTTTACGTTACTTTTTCTAACTCAGTGCTGGATGCCTAGATTCAACACTGGTACATTTCCTGCAAACAGGTGAGAAAACACGTTTTGGTTATTTGTACGATTTTTAAAGAATATCTTTAGTTTTCAAAACTCCACACTTAGTCGTTTTTTGGAAGAAAAATTGTCAATGTTATCCTATGGAGGAAAAACAGGTTATCGGTTTGCAGGTAAGTAAACGACTGTTGGAGTTAAGGTTCTGGGGTTAGAACAAGGGTTTCCCCAGGGTCAGTGATGCACAGTTGTTGCACCCTCAGCGGCACTAGGGCGACCGGGTGCAGAGTGTTGAGGCCCAATGTTATCCTATGGAGGATAGAGGGTCTCCGGTTGGTGGCTGCAGGCAAGCAGGCCACTGGGTTGTGAGAGCAAAGCTCCTAGGGTTTAGGTCAGGGCAATTGGGGAAACAAGTTGGCACAAAAAGTGCACCCTCAGCTGCAATGTGGCGGCCGGGTGCAGAGTGCTGCTTCGGGGTCGGACGCCCTGTTGTTTTCTATGGAGAACCTCCGGTTTGAAGAAGCACTGCAGGCTCGGGGACTAGGATCTTCTGGGTGCGACCACCACTTCGAGGGGTAAGTTGGGATGTCTTGGGTTGGTTAGGCACCGTTGGTTTGGGCACACAAGGCCGTGGGGCGCCGGGTGTAGGGGTGCCTTTTAGGGTCGGATTTTCTTAACCGCTCTGGTCGCGGTAGAGGGGATCCTCTGGATTGAGGCTGCAGGCGTCGTCTGGAGGCTTGAGGCAGGTCAGGAGTCGCCGGATCTCGGGTCAGGATCGCCGGGGTGAACTCCTCGTGGTGTTTTTCCACTCGAGCTCGGGCTGGGTTCGGCGGGTGCAGAGTGGGCTGGATTCGCGGTGTCCGGCCGGAGCCAGAAGCTGCAGTTTAAACACGTCCGGTGTTCACGGGAGAAACAGTCTTGGAAGTGAAGGCAGGCAGGTCCTCCGGGGTTTGTGAGGTTGCTGGCTGCTGGACACGCCGGGATTTCGCAGGAGCAGGTTCGAGGGGAGACAGGCCTGTAGGGCTGGGGCCAAGTCAGTGGGCGTCGTCCTCTTGTTAGCTCTGCACGGCTCTTCATCCTTCTTTTCATCTTGTAGGTAAGCTGGATCCGAGGAAGTAAGGTTCAGGGTGCCCCCTAAATACTAAATTTAGGGGTGTTACAGGTAGGTAAAGGGCAGGGACCAATGGGTCCCTTCTCTGGGGTGGGTACCCCCTCTATTCTGCCACTCTCCAGTGGGAGGGGGGCAGGAGCCTGTCCCTGGTTGGCCGGGTCCCCCCATCCTCAAGATGGCGGGGACTCGAGGTTGTGCTTCACCTCGCCTCCCCACCTGAGGGGTGGAGTTGGCAGAGGTGGGCACACCTCCCTTCCTCACTTGTTTTCCCGCCGGTTCTCCCGCCGAAAGTGGGGGTAGAACCAGTGGGGACCGGTTGCTGAAAGCAGCAAATGGTCTGGAGAGGCTCACAAAGGTGGCATGCCTATGAAGCTTCTCCTTCGTGAACCCTGCCCATCCTGGGGGAGGAGGCTTGGCACCTCGGCCCAGAATGTGCATTGTTTCAGGCCCCCGAGAGCAGCAGGCTCTCGACCCAGGGGTCCAGAAACATGTCTGGTGGTGGCAGCCTAAGCAGCCACTCAGTCAGGTCACTAGAAGTTGGTCGAGTTTCAGGGGGCATCTCTAAGATGCCCTCTGTGGTGCATTTTACATTGGGTTTAATGTGCTGAGAAGTTTGATACCAAACTTCCCAGTCTTCAGTGTAGCCATCATGGTGCTGTGGAGTTCGTAATGACAAACTCCCAGCACCATATACTCTTAATGGCAGCACTGCACTTAGTGCCCAGGAATGGACTTGGGCACTGTAGGGGTACATGGCTAATGCACCTGTACCATCACCACTGGCATAGGGCACCCAGCTAGAGGGGTGACTGATGTATGCCAGGGCAGTGGTTTGTGGGCATGGCACACAGGGATGTGTGCCATGTCGACTCTTCACTTTGTTCTGCACCAAGACACGCAGTGTGTGAGTGTCAGGGTACAGGGCCTCTAAGGGTGGCACAATAAGTGCTGCAGCCCTTAGAGGCCTTCTCTGGTCACAGTGCCCTGGGTACCTGTGGTACCATGTACCAGGGGCTGACATGTGGCCAGAGATGCCAATTGGGTTTAGGCTTCAATGCAGTTTTAGGGAAGGAACAGAGGCCCTGGGCACCGGATTAGCAGGAACCCAGGGCACACTCAGTCAAAGAACATCAGCAATTCAGCAAAAAGTGGGGGCATACCATGCAGAAAGAGGGCACTTTCTCACAATCACACTGTCAAAACAGTTTTGTGTACTCTTTATGACCGTAAGTTCGTTCAGCAGTGGGTGATGCACACAGGGGTTCACTTGAGGGTCAAAGGATAGTGTAGATGGCAAGTTACAGGAGGGCAATGCCTCCTCATCAATAGTTGCAGTCCTAAAGTGTCACTGGCACATTCATAACCCTAAGATGAGCCTTCTTTTCATGATTAGAATACGTAAGCTCAGCTGTAGGCCCTGGTGACTAGTGAACAGGTTCTCCCCTTCTCAGTCCTCCATGCAAATCTCAGCCAGCTTGCATTTTGTTCATTCTCCTCTCAGTTAGGGAAACCTCCTCAAAGTTGACAGCTTGCGCTCTTGTCTTTCAAGCATGGAGTAAAAAAGTCAGTCTTTGTCTGATGCTAGGTTAAGTCCCTGCCCCCAAAAAGGTATGTACTAACAGTATCTTGTACTTCTGGCACAGCCTCTGCTGATTCTTCAGCAGGGCATTTTTAAATGTAGATGAGTACTAGAAACTGGTTCGAGAGGGACATGTTATGAAAACGGGCGCTACTGCAACTATAAAAGGTTTCCAAAGGACAGGAATCAGGAGTTCACAAGAAAAGGGAAGCTGGAGTGGCAATTACATGTAAACTGTGTTACATGTGTGTGCCCTCAACGATTATGCACAAACCGAGGATAAATTAATGTCCTCAGCTATAGGAAACTGAACAGTTTTAAACAAAGAGATAAGTAGACACATTTTCCAAAATATAGTTTAAAAGGCCTGTGCTGGCGCATATCAGATCACCTGTTGCCAACCTTAACTCTATCCACAGGCTTGTGAAGAATGACTAAAGCCACCCCCACTATGCCTCTTATAGAGGTTTTGCTCTGCTGTTGGGAGCAACAAAAACACCAACATAGAGCACCTCAAGTGGTTCCAAACATGTTGAGACCACGGTAAGAAGAAAGACAATATAAACCTTAACAGGGAAAAAAAGAAAAATAACTCTGAACTATACACCAATTGCCCGTAGGGGGCAATTTATTCTTCAAATGGACTCTAGAAGAACCTTAACAACTTGTGGCTTTTATAACCAATTTCATTGAAAATGTGTGGCAAAATGCATCACCTGGCTCGGTAATTTCCAAGATTTTCTAGTGAGATGGTTGCTGCTTGAGAGGAGGGTGTACAAACTTCTTTTGACCCTGGTGGAGCGGTTTCACAAACAATGTAATCAGATTAATGAGGTCTAGTCTTGGTTTGGAAGTAGCAATTATATTATTTCGATGACTTCGGATCGCAAGGGTTAATGCAGTGGCAACATGGTTAGTAACGAGATTAAACATGGGGGTAGATATGGAACCTAGTTAGTTAAATCTGCACAGAGAGAAAACTTTGTTTCATGGTGAAAATGAGAAGCTTAGCATTTGGCCTAGCTGTTAAGATTTTGTTACATGTGATGTGCAGTTTGAAGAGTTATTTGAGCCAAGCGCAACAAGGTGGTGGTTTTGGCTCTCTGCTGAGGGAAAAACTATTGCGCCATAAGAGGGACAGGGAGTTACTCATTAGTAATACACTCTTCATTTGGTGTCTGCTTATCTCCTTGTACAGAGGCCATTTTACTTGGAGAGGGAGGGCTGGACTCTTAACATCCACTTATTTAGGGAGTGATGTAGTCAGAAGGTTGGTAAGCTATTGGTGCCTGCTTTCTGAGATTTCCTGTGATTCGTCTTGATGTTTACACATCACTGTAGGATTGGTTCTGCCTGTTCAACACTCGTGTGGTTTCACCCCAACTAAACAAGTCTATTTCTCAGTTCTCACCTGTTTTTGGAGTCCGAGTATGAGTTCTGTTGTGAAGATTGCACAACGAGCATTGTTTCTATGAGATTTTATGAGAATATTATCATTTATGGAGCTAAAAGAGAGTATCATGTAATTTTCATCCATGTGAGGGCACATTCTCTGCTTCCCACTGGCACCCTCCAAAGCCCCATACCCTTGCTCAGGCAGCTTGCTCTCGTTTACCATTTGCTCTTAATCTAAACAGAATAGGGTGCAGAATTGTACCTGGAAAATGTGATCTCCATGATTAATGCTGATCTGTGGGGATTAACTTTTAATACCCAGATTTCGGTGCTGAGATACCAGCTGAAATCGTACATTTTAGCCACTCAGTGCCTCGCATCTAAATCCGCCCTACTCATAGATCGGGGCCTAAGAAAGCTACTTTCCATAAAAAAGGCTGAAGTGATGCATGAGTTTATAAGGAGGTTTAGCCTTTGACCTTGCTGATCAATTTAGTAATCAATGGTATGGAAGCAAAAGGAAATAGAAATTTGATCAAAAGTTCATTGCACCTTGAATGCACTTCTGGGAACCTACATGCAAATGCCGGGCAATTCTTATATCTGTGAGCAAATCTATTTTTGGAAATATTCAATCTTGAGAAGTGCTAAACAAGATGCTTCCAGTTAAGTCTCATTTATGGCTTTCTGTAAACCCCTGCTTACAGCACCTGTCTCAACATTTTGATAAATGACAAGTGTTTTGCTGAAAGTGTGAGGTTCCTGGCCAATAGCCAATCCTAATGGTTTCAGCATCATGAAAGGGAGTCCCCAATCTTTTCTCTCTTAGCTTTTGCAGACAATACAAGGCTTTAGTGCTGTCAGTATTGATCAAACCGGCTTTTCCATCAACAGAAAATTAATTTCAGTAACAGATAATGATATGAAATCAAGCTTCCTTCTCGTACAACTTACCTTACATTTGTAAGAAAACAAGTGTGCCTTTGCATCCATCAGCTAACGTAGGTTATCAGTCTGAGTAGGAAGAATGATGAAACTATACTCCAGCGAGCAGGCTGTTCTAGGACCTCCACCACAAGAGTAAGTGTACTCCATGCCAGTCGATTCTCTTTTTTGCTCCCTTTCAACTATGACCATGAATTTTGAGACAATATTAAAGCAGTCTCCCATGTACAGTACGTTCGGTTTGATGTAGGTGCAAGAAGCCATAAAGCCTATGAGGGAAGAGAACTGCTTCGCGATAGGACCGAGTCGACTGAAGGATCCAACGAATGATACACTCTCCAGTTACAATATCCAGAGTGAATTCTAGGTAGTGTATGGTCTCAGTCAGTAACAATGAACAAGTTACTTACCTTCGGTAACGCATTATCTGGAAGAGACTCCATCTAGCTGCAGATTCCTTACCTTTGAATTTCCCAGGCGTCAGGCTGGATCCGGAAACTTTTGCTGAGCAATACCCCTTGCGCGCGACATCGGGTGGCTCCATTCGGCTCCGCGAGACGGCGTCGGTAGAGTCGGTTATGACGTTGCCTATATAGGCGCCACCCAGGCATGCGGACGTCAGTACTTTTCGTATTTTCCACAACAGAAGCGCAGAGCCATGAAGTGACTGACGTAATCGTGTGAAAAACTAGGGCCCTGAAAGGGGAGTAACCCTAGACCCGCTACATCAGCCCACAAAGCGGGGAGGCATGGGTGGGGCTGTAAGGAATCTGCAGCTAGATAGAGTCTCTACCAGATAATGCGTTACCGAAGGTAAGTAACTTATTCATCTGATAGAGACGTCTAGCTGCAGATTCCTTACCTTTGAATCAGATACCCGAGCCATGCCATCCCGGCAGTGGGTTGCAGACTCATGACCTAGACTAAGAAGTCTTGCAGGACTGAAAGGGCAAAGTGCCCATCACTGAGCACTTGACCATCAAGGCAATAATGCTTTGCCAACGTGTGCAATGATGCCCACGTCGCTGCCTGACACATGTCTTGGACTGGGACACCCCGAGCCAAGGCCGTAGTCGCAGCCTTTCCCCTGGTGGAGTGGGCTCTTAATCCCTCAGGGGGCTGCTTCTTCACCAAGGCGTAACATATTTTAATGCAGAAAACAATCCAGCGAGAGATGGTTCTTTTCTGCACTGCCTTTCCCTTCTTTGCTCCCACATACCCCACAAAGCGTTTGTCATCCAACCGGAACTCTTTTGTGTGGTCAAGTTAGAACGACAATGCTCTTTTTGGGTCCAGATGGTGGAGATGCTCCTCTTCTTTAGAGGGATGTGGGGGAGCAAAGAAGGTGGGCAAAGTAATGGATTGGCCCAGATGAAATGGGGTCCCAACCTTTGGTAAATAAGATGCCCTGGTGCGAAGCACCACTTTGTCCGGAAAGGACATAAGATAAGGCGGCGAGCTGGATAACGCCTGCAATTCACTCACCCTCCGGGCTGATGTAATCGCCACTAAGAAGGCAGTTTTGATGGTCAACAGCCGGAGGGGACAATTGTACAAAGGCTCGAAAGGAGCACACATTAGGTAAGTGAGGACCAAATTAAGGTCCCATTGTGGCATAATAAAGGGAATGGGTGGAAACAAGTGAGCCAGCCCCTTAAGAAATCTATTTACAACAGGAGATTTAAAGAGAGATGGCTGGTCTGGCAGCTGCAAAAAAGCAGACAGAGCAGAGAGGTAACCCTTGGGAGTCCCCAAAGCAGAGCACTGCTGAGCAAGGGTTAGAATGAATAAAAGGACAGTGGAAAGAGAAGCAGAAAGGAGGGTCAATGGACCTTTCTGTACAGTATAATACAAATTTCTGCCAACAGCAGGCGTATACCGACTTAGTAGAGGGCCGCCTGGCCGCCAGAATAACATTACATACTTCGGGAGGAAGGTCAAAAGCCATCAACTGCCGCTGCTCAATCTCCACGCATGGAGGCGCAGAGTTGACAGGTTCGGGTGGAGAACCCTCTCCTGCTGCTGCAACAGAAGATCCTCCCGAAAGGGCAGCCTGATCGGAGGATCGATGCTCCTTCTCAGAGACTCTGGATACCAGATCCTCCTTGCCCAGTCCAGAGCCACAAGAATGACTTGGGCCCGGTCACTCCTGATCATCTTCAGATCCCTGGGCAGGAGTGGTATGGGCGGAAAGGCGTACAACAGGCCTGAGATCCACTCACGAAGAAACGTGTCGCCGAGCGATAGCCGCCTTGGAAACTCCAGCGCGCAGTACTGCTGTTCTCTTCGGAGGCAAACATACCTAACCAAGGTTCTCCCCACTGTTGAAAGAGACCTTGCGCCACCTCCGACTGGAGACGCCATTCGTGATCCGGCAGGCATCGACGGCTGAGATAGTCTGCCCTGGCGTTCAGAGAACCTGCCAGGTGTTGAACCACCAGGGTTATGCCCTGCTGTTCCAGCCATGTCCAGAGACGCAGGGCCTCTCGACAAAGGGTCCACGACCCAACCCTGCTTGTTGCAGTACCATATTGTAGGAAGCTGGCTCTGTATATACTATACCAAAGTGAGGTATAGTGTGCACAGAGTCCAGTGGAACCCCAAAGGTAGGCAGAGGTACAGTTAGATAGAACCTTACTCTCTATTTGTGGTAGTGTGGTCGAGCAGTAAGGAAGTATCAGAGGACAGTTTTAAGCATTTGTTGTACACACTGAGTCAGCAAATGAATTCACACACTCAAAGACTGAACTTCAGACCAATTGTTTTTGTATAAAAATATTCTTTGAGTTATTTTATTTTCTAGAACCAAGCAAGCCTGGCACAGGTAAGCAATAAATACTTTACAGTAGTAATGCAATTGAAATACAGTTTGAATGATTGTATATGCACTTTAGTTTGATTTACAGTATGGATGCAGAGAAATGCAATACTTAGTAAATGCAGTATATAGACTTGAATAGGCTTTTTAGTAAAATAGCAGGTAAGTAACTTTTGAGATTACTAGGCTTACACAGAGTAGTATACCTAGATACTACTCTGGGACATTTCCTGAAAACAGGAAAGTAAAATCGTTTTTGTTAGATTATGCAATTTTAAAGAATTTCTTTAGTTTCTCAAACTCCACACTTCGAAACTTTTCACAGAAAAACAATCAATGTTATCCTCTGGAGGAAAAAAGTGTTATCCGTTTTGAGGTAAGTATTTGGTAGTGGGAGTTGATGTTCTGGGGGTAGACTCAGGGGTCCCCCAGGGTCAAGGATGCACTCTAGTTACACCTTCAGCGGCACTAGGGTGGCCGGGTGCAGAGTGCTGAGGCCCAATGTTATCCAAATGGGGATAGGGGGCCTCCGGTTGGTGGCTGCTGACTAGCAGGCCACTTGGTTGTGGGAGCAAAGCTCCTGGACCTTAGCTCAGGGCAAATGGGGAAACAAATTAGCACCAAAGGTGCACCCTCAGCGGCTCTAGGGTGGCTGGGTGCAGGGTGCTGTTTTGACGTCGGGCGCCCTGTTGTTTTCAATGGAGAAACTCCGGTTTGTAAAGACACTGCAGGCTTGGGGACGAAGGACTTCTGGGTGCGACCACCACTTCGAGAGGTAAGTTGGGAAGTTAGGGGTTGGTTAGGCACCGTCGGTTTGGGCACACAAGGCCGTGGGGCGTCGGGTGGAGGGGTGCCTTTTGGGGTCGGATCTTCTTACCAGCTCCTGGTCGCGCTTAGGGGGGCCTTCTGGATTTGGACTGCAGGCGTCGGCTTGAGGCAGGTCAGGGGTCGCCGGATCTCGGGTCAGGATCGCCGGGGTGACCTCCTCGTGGTGTTTGCCCGCTCGGGCCGTGGACGGCGGGTGCAGAGTGGTGCGGATTCGCGGGTTCCGGCCAAGGCCAGAGGCTGCAATGAACAAATCCGGTGTTCATGGGAGACAAAGTCTTTGTGGCTGAAGGCAGGCAGGTCCTCCAGGGTTTTCGAGGTTGCTGGCTGCAGGACACACCAGGATTTTGCAGGAGCAGGTTCCAGGGGGAAACAGGCCGGTAGGGCTGGGGCCAAGTCAGTGGGCGTCTTCCTCTTTGTAGCTGCACGGCTGTTCGGTCCTTCTTTTTGTAGTTTCTTCTTGTCTGAGGAAGCAAGGTTCAGGCGTGCCCCTTAATACTAGATTTAGGGGCGTTAAGGCAGGGCAGGTAAAAGGCAGGGACCAATGGGTCCCTTCCCTGGGGTAGGTACACCCCCTATTATGCCACCCTCCAGTGGGAGGGGGGCATGAGCCTATCCCTGGTTGGCTGAGTCCCCCCATCTTCAAGATGGCGTGGACTAAGTTGTGCTTCACCTCGCCTCCCCCACCTGAGGGGTGGAGTTGGCAGAGGTGGGCACACCTCTCTTCCTCACTTGTTTTTCACGCCGGTTCTCCCACCCAAAGTGGGGGTTAGTACCAGTGGGGACCTGTTGCTGAGAGCAGCAAGTGGCCTGGGGAAGCTCACAAAGGCGGCAAGCCTTTGAAGCTTCCCCTTCGTGAACCCTGCCCATCCTGGGGGAGGAGGCTTGGCACCTCGTCCCAGGATGTGCATTGTTTCAGGCCCCAGAGAGCAGCAGGCTCTCGACCCAGGGGTCCAGAAACATGTCTGGTGGGGGCAGCTGAAAGCAGCCACTCAGCCTGGACACTAGTGGTGGGTTAGTTTTCACGGGGCATCTTTGAGATGCCCTATGTGTGCATTTGTTCATTAAATCCCACACTGGCATCAGTGTGGGTTTAATGTGCTGAGAAGTTTGATACCAAACTTCTCAGTTTTCAGTGTAGCCATTATGGTGCTGTGGAGTTCGTAATGACAAACTCCCAGCACCATATACTCTTAATGGCAGCACTGCACTTACAATGTCTAAGAATGGACGGAGACACTGTAGGGGTACAGGGCTCAGGCACCTGTAACCTCACCACTGGTATAGTGCCCCCAGCTAGAGGGGTGACTGACCTATGCCAGGGCAGTGGGTTTTAGGCATGGCACACAAAGATGTGTGCCATGTCAACTCTTCACTTTGTTCTGCAGCAAAACACTCAGCCTGCAAAGGCAGTGTGCGAGTGTAGTGGTACAGGACCTCGAAGGGTGGCACAGAAAGTGCTGCAGCCCTTAGAGGCCTTCTCAGGTTACAGTGCCCTGGGTACCTGTGGTACCATTTACCAGGGGCTGACCTGTGCCCAGAGATGCCAATTGGGTTTAGTCTCCAATGCAGTTTTAGGGAAAGAACATAGGCCCTGGGTACCTGATTAGCAGGAGCCCAGGGCACACTCAGTCAAAGTACATCAGCAATTCAGCAGAAAGTGGGGGCAACCATGCAGAAAGAGAGCACTTTCTCACACATATGATGGTGGTGTTGTCCGTGAACACCTGCACCAACCTCCCCTTGACAGAGGGAAGAAATGCTTTCAATGCCAAGCGAATCGCTTGGAGCTCCAACAAGTTTATGTGAAGCCCTGTCTCCGCCGGAGACCAGTGACCCCTGATCTCCATCTCTCCCAAGTGGCCGCCCCATCCCAGAAGTGACGCATCCGTCACAATTGTGAATTCTGGTTGAGGAAGGGAGAGAGGTCTGCCGTTGACCCAATCTCGGTTCGTTAACCACTACTGCAGATCCTTCATAGTTCCTTCCGAGATCTGAACCACGTCGGTGAGATTTCCCTGATGCTCTGCCCATTGGAATTTTTCAAGTCCCACTGCAGAGCCCGCATACGCCATCTCACGTGTCTTACAAACAGGATGCAGGAGGCCATGAGGCCCAACAGCCTCAGAGTCAGTCTCCCCGAAATCAAGGATGGCGGCTGAAATATCAGAATCCTAGCCTGAATATCCTGGACTCGCTGCTCGGGAGATAAGCCCGTAAACTGCACTGTGTCCAGAACAGCTCCGATGAAAGGGAGCATCTGAGAAGGAGTCAGGTGTGACCAAAGCACGTTTATAGAGAACCCCAGCGAATGCAGGAGGTTCGCCGTAGTCTGAAGGTGGGAGACGACTGTCTGTGGCGAGGCTGCTTTCAACAGCCAGATGTCGAGGTAGGGGAAGACTGACACCCCTAACCTGCGCAGTTGAGCTGCAACCACCGCCATCACCTTGGTGAACACCCGAGGGGCACTGGTAAGGCCGAAAGGGAGCACAGTAAACTGAAAGTGCTCGCGGCCCACCTTGAACCGCAGGTAACGCCTGTGGCCCGGCAGGATGGGAATATGAAAATACGCGTCCTGCAGGTCCAACTTTACCATCTAGTCCTCTTGGTATAGGGCAGACAAGACCTGAGCCAAAGTGAGCATTTTGAATTTCTCCTTTTTGAGGAAGAGATTGACGGTCCGAAGATCCAAAATGGGCCGAAGCCCCTTGTTCTTCTTTGGAATCAGAAAGTAGCGGGAATAACCGCCACTGCCTACTTCTGAAACTGGAACCCTTTCTATAGCTCCTTTGAGCTGTAACTTCTTGGAGCAGGTTTAAATGATCCTCCGCCAGCCGTTCCTGACTCGGCAGAATAGTAGGAGGAAAAGAAAGGAAAGGAAGAGAATAGCCCTCCTGGACGATCTGCAAGACCCACTTGTCTGATGTTATAGATGTCCAGCGGGGGAGATGACGAATTCTCCCACCCACTGGAGTAGTGTGGTCCTTCAGAATCAGCCTAGTAGTGCTTGAAGACTGCGGCTGCTGGGGGCAGTGTGGTAGACGACTTCTGGCCTCCATTCCTAGGACGGAATGTACTGCGTCCACGTCCACGCACGGCTTGGGTAGTCTGAGCAGGACGCTGGCTGGGATAGGGCTGACGTGGCTGGAAACCCCTTCCGTTGCCACGAAAGGGGCGAAAGGAAGACTGGCCACGAGGAGTGGAGGAGAGGCCCAAGGATCTGGCCGTAGCTCGAGAGTCCTTGAACCTGACCAGGGCAGAGTCTGCCTTTTCCCCAAAAAGGCGGGTTCCATCAAAGGGCATGTCCATCAAATTGGCTTAGACATCCCCCGAGAAGCCAGTTGTACAAAGCCAGGCGTGGCGCCTCAAGGCCACCGTCGTTGAAATCGACCTGCCCAGCGAATCGGTCGTCTCTAATCCACACCGTATGGCGAATTTTGCTGCATCTCTCCCGTCCTTAACAGCTTGGGAGAGCACAACCCGGGCCTCCTCCGGGACTTGTGGCAGCACCTGGGCAACCGTCTCCCAAAGAGAGTGGGAGAAACGGACCAATACACATGCAGTATTCACCGACCGCAATGCCAGACTGGAGGAAGAAAACATCTTCCCAAATGAGTCCAGTCTCTTGGATTCCCTATCCGGAGGTGCGAAAGGGAATGCGCCCTGGGAAGTAGAGGCCTGCGCCACCAAACTTTCTGGGGTGGGGTGTTGGCTGAGGAACTTTGGGTCGCCCGGAGCTGGGCGATGGCGGCGTGCAATCGTCCTATTCACAAGAGCCTCTGTGCTAGGCTTGGACCATGTTCCTAGAAGGACGTCCGTAAGTGCCTCATTAAAGGGCAATAGGGGTTCAGAGGTGAAAGCCCCAGGTTGAAGCACTTCGGTCAGGAGATTAGTCCTGACCTGCACTGAGGGCAGCTCCAGTCCAAGGACCTCGGCTGCCCACTTGACCACCATGGCATAGGTCGCCCCCTCCTCCATAGCCACTGTAGGCGGAGAGAGCAGGCTTCCCCAAGTTCCCCATACCAGTCCATTGTCTCCTCAGACATCCTGGTTCTCTAGTGGGTCTCCAGAATCCTCCCATTCCTCTCCTGAGCCCAGCACGTCCACAAAGTGCTCAGGCGACAACATAGAACCCCTGGGTTCTATCTATGTCGGAATCGGCGTCGCTCGACGCCGTTCTGGCACTGTGTCGTCGGGGATGAGGATGGGGCTGGCGCCGCCAGGTATCGGCGATATCACAGGCACCAACTTCGGATTCGATGCCAGGGGAGGTCGCGTTGGCACGACCGGCGTCGACCCGGATCCCTGAGGCCCCACCGGCGCCGTGGCAGACGGCGTCGAACCCAATGGGGCCCAATCCGACCCCGCAGGGCCCAAGGGCTCACCACCGGGGTCGTTGCCTCAAATACTCAGCGCATGGCCTCGTAAAACTCTTATTTGAGCGGGAGTCGCTCCGGCTCCTGGAAAGGGAGGGGCGTGGAGTCGACTCTGGCTCCAGCTCCGCAGAACCGTGCCTAGAGCGTCGGTGCTCCTTACCTTTCTCAACAACGGACGCCAACGGAGGTGAAGACGAAGTCCGCTTGGACTTCTTCTTCTTCTTCTTGTGCCTCTTCCCGAGTGTCCAGATGACCTTGAATGGGAGGAAGAGGACTTAGGGCTCCATGAGCGGTCCCGCGACCTCCTCTTCCTTGAACGGGACTGTGACCTCCTCGGAGTCTCGCTTGACAGTGTCGACTGCCGGGCCGCGAGCAACTTCATGGCTCGCCCGACAGTCTGAACAAGACTTTGAATCGTGGTGGCGTTCAAGACACCACAGACTTACGCGGTGGGGATCGGTGACTGACATCATGCGGGAACAAGTCCCGCAAGGTTTAAAACCTGTCTTTCTACCAGACATCCCTCGGAAACGAAGTCGTATCTCAAAAATTTCAACAAAAGTCGAGAAAAAGCCTGCCAAAAAGTGGCAGAGGGGTAGCTCTTCCCAGATCGGCGCTTAACTGGCGCGGAAAGAAAATAACGGACGTCAGCACGCCTGGGTGGCGCCTATATAGGCACTGTGACATCATAACCGATGCTAGAGACGCCGACGACGTCACGCGGAGCCGAATGGAGCAACCCGACGTCGCGCGCATGGGGAATTGCTCAGCAAAAGTTTCTGGATCCAGCCTGACGCCTGGGAGATTCAAAGGTAAGGAATCTGCAGCTAGAAGTCTCTATCAGATACATGGTTTCGTATGTGTATATGATAGGTTAGCTCGGTTTACATGGCGCAACTCATCACCCGTGAGAAGATTCAGGCGCTCGAGCAGAAACGTAGGTAGGGCGGAGCTCCTAGTTAAACATCCATGTCTTCAGTTTCTTGCGGAAGTTGACTAGTGAAGCTGCGATCCTGTTGTGTTGAGGGAGTTCATTCAAGTTCTTGGTGGTGATGCAGGAGAAGGAATGCCCTCCTGACTTGCTTCTGCAGATGCGGGTACACGTGCAAGGGCAAGCGATGGTAGAATTGAAGTCGGTCATTGAGTTATACAAGTCCAGTGTTGGAGGAGCAGTTCGAAATGGCATAGTTTCTGGATGGGTAGCCAGTGTAGTTCTGTGAGGTAGAAAGTGATGAGAGAGCCTCTGGGGACGTTTAAGATGAGTCTGGAGGCTGTGTTTTGGATGGTCTGGAGTCTTTGATTCAGCTGGTTGGAAATGTCAGCATAGAACGCGTTGCCATAGTCCAGTCTGCTGGTTATGAGGGCCTGCGTGACAATGCGCCTCATGGATGTGGGGAGACATTTGAAAATTTTGAGTCCTAGATGTTTCAGGAGACAAGCTGCAGTTAATTAAATCCTGCTAACAATGTGTTCGTTAATTGACTAGATAGATTTCCTGAGATATGCTGTCACAACTGAGATGTACTTTGAAAACGTTCCAAGCGGCATGCTCAGTCGAAATGGCAAGACCTTGTATTGGTAGTCAGCAGACCCGGACATAAACCACTATAGATTTCATTTATATACATATGAAAGCATCAATATTCTTGAGAAATGTTTGGGAAGACTAGTTGGAGAGTCAACAAACTGAACACTTATTTAATTATTTGTTGTCTTATTTAAGGCTAGAAGTCTGAATTCTTCTTTTGGTGTCTTTTTCTGAATCAGAAAGTAGCAAGTTAGTAAAGATACTTTTACTTTCTGTGTGAAAAACAAATGATACAATTGCCTGTTTTAGCAGTTGTGGGCAAACTAAATGAACAAGTTACTTACCTTCGGTAATGATATATCCGTAAGAGACATATATTACTTATAGATTCCTTACCTTAGAATTACCCCCAGGCGTCAGACTGGATCCGGAGAGCTTTTTTCGTAGAAGTACCCCTGCACGTCGGTAGGTGGCATCGGTCGACTCCGCGTTCATCGTCGGCGTTGTGATCGCCAGAATGACGACGCGGTATCTACTTACACGCCGCCCGCGCGCGCTCAAGTCAGTTCTTTACACGACATTCCATGCCAGAAGTGCAGAGCCATGCAAGACACTGACCACTGGAGCACAAAACTAGGGCCCTGAAAGGGAGTCCCTTACCCTAGAAGTCAGTTCGCAGAACGGGGAGGATGGGTGGGGCGGTAAGGAATCCATAACTAATATATGTCTCTTACAGATATATCGTTACCGAAGGTAAGTAACTTGTTCATCTGAAAGACACTATTTGTTATAGATTCCTTACCTTAGAATAGATACCCCAGCAATACCAACCCCGGAGGTGGGTCTGCGAACCAAGTTCACACCAGAAAGTCCCGGAGAACTGAACGGCCAAAGAAGCCGTCTCTCAGGACTTGACTGTCCAGGCAGTAGTGTTTTGTAAACGTGTGCAGGGATGCCCACGTGGCTGCCTGACCGATGTCACCAAGGGGGACTCCACGTCCCAAAGCAGTCGTGGCTGCCGTTGCCCTGGTAGAATGGGCGAGCAGTCCTATTGGACGTTCCTTCTTTGCCAAGGAATAACAAATTTTGATGCAAAGAACGACCCACCGAGAGATGGCCCGTTTTTGCACGGCCCGACCTTTCTTGGCACCCACATAGCCAATAAAGAGCTGGTCATCCACCCGGAATTGTTTCGTGCAATCCAGATAGAAAGATAGCACACGTTTTGGATCCAGCCGGTGGAGTCTCTCTTCCTCCTTTGAAGGATGCGAGGGCGAGAAGAAGATGGGCAAAGTGATGGTCTGTCCAATGTGGAAAGAGTTCACAACTTTGGGGAGAAAAGAAGGTCTAGTTCGAAGGACAACCTTGTCCGGATGAACAAAAAGGAAAGGAGGCTTAGAAGACGGAGCCTGAAGCTCACTCACCCTGCGAGCAGAGGTGATGGCAACCAGAAAAGCAGTTTTTAAGGTTAAGAGTCTGAGAGGACAATTATGTAGTGGCTCGAAAGGAGCGCACATAAGGTAAGTCAAGACCAGATTCAAGTCCCAATGGGGCATTACGAAAGGAAGAGGAGGAAAGAGGTGAATAATGCCATTAAGAAATCTACTTACAATAGGGGACTTGAAAATAGAAGGCTGATCAGGAAGCCGAAGTAAGGCTGAAATTGCCAATAGATAGCCCTTAAGGGTGCCCAGAGCAGAGCCCTGCTGGGCCAAAGAAAGAAGGAACAAAAGAACGGCAGAAAGAGGAGCAGAAAGGGGATCCACAACCTTTGCTGTGCACCATGCCACAAATTTGTTCCATCTACAGGCATATACCGTTTTAGTGGAGGGTGACCTGGCTGCCAAGATAACATTACAGACTTCAGGAAGAAGGACGAAAGCTGCCAACTGTCGCCGCTCAATCTCCATGCAAGGAGGTGGAGGCTGGACAGGATCGGGTGGAGGACCGTCCCCTGTTGCTGCGACAGAAGATCCTCCCGAAGAGGCAGTCTGACCGGAGGATCGATGGCCATGTGCAAGGGCTTGGGATACCAGACTCTTTGTGCCCAATCCGAGGCCACAAGAATGCTTGGGCCCGGTCGCGCTTGATCTATATAGGCGGAAAGGCGTATAGAAGACCGCAACTTCACTTGCCACGAAAAGTGTTGCCGAGCGAGTGTAGCCTTGGAAATTCCAACGTGCAGAACTGCTGACATTGCGCGTTCTCTCCAGTGGTGAACAAATCTAACCAAGGCTCTCCCCACTGCTGAAAGAGACCTTGCACCACCACTGAGTTAAAGACGCCATTCGTGATCCATCATGCACCTGCGGCTGAGTTCGTCCGCCCTAGCGTTCAGGGAACCTGCCAGGTGTTGAACAATCAGGGACATGCCCTGATGTTCCAGCCATGTCCAAAGGCGAAGTGCCTCTTGACATAGGGTCCACAACCCCACCCTGCCCTGTTTGTTGCAGTACCACCCGGCGGTGGTGTTGTCCGTGAACACCTGTACTACTCTTCCCCGGCCATAGGGAAGGAATGCCTTCAGTGCAAGACGAATCGCCTGAAGCTCCAGAAGGTTGATGTGGAGCCCGGACTCCGCTGGAGACCGGAGGCCTCTGATCTTCCCCTCACCCATGTGGCCGCCCCACCCCAGAAGTGATGCATCCGTCACCACTGTGAACTCTGGTTGGGGAAGGGAGAGGGATCTGCCGTTAACTCAATCCTGGTTCGTTAGCCACCACTGCAATTGGTGTGCAGTGCCCTCTGAGATCTGGACGCAATCAGAAAGACTCCCCATATGCTGTGCCCACTGGAACTTCAGGTCCCACTGCAGAGCCCGCATATGCCACCCGGCATGATCCACCAGCAGGATGCAGGAGGCCATGAGGCCCAGCAGCCTCCGGGTCATTCTGACCGAAACCCAGGATAGAGGCTGAAAGATCGGAATCATAGCCCGAATATGCCGTACTCGCTATATGGGAGGATAAGCCTGAAACAGCGTTGTATCCAGAACCGCTCTGATGAAAAGGAGCTTCTGAGAGGGAATCAGGTGCGACTTTGGCACGTTGATAGCGAACCCCAGCGAATGCAGGAGGTCCGCCGTAGTTTGGAGGAGGGAGACGACAGCCTGGGGCGAGCTCGCCTTCCAACAGCCAGTCGTCGAGATAGGGGGAAGACTGGAACCCCTGATCTGCGCAGATGAGCTGAAACCACCGCCATCACTTTCGTGAACACCCAAGGGGCGTTGGTAAGACCAAAGGGGAGCACGTTAAACTGAAAATGCTTGTGGCCTACCGTAGCGAACGCCGGTGGGCCGGCAGGAGGGAGATGTGGAAATAGGCATCCTGCAAGTCCAACGCTATCATCCAGTCTCCAGGGTCGAGAGCAGACAGAACCTGAGCCAATGTCAACATCTTGAACTTCTCCTTCCGGAGAAGCGGTTGACGTCCCTGAGATCTAGATAGGACGCAGGCCATTGTCCTTCTTGGGTACAAGAAAGTAGTGGGAGTAGCAACCACAACCTACTTCTGGCACAGGGACGCGCTCGATGGCTCCCTTGGCCAAGAGAGCTGCAACTTCCTGGCAGAGAAGGGCCAAGTGATCCTCCGACATGCGATGGAATGTAGGTGGCATGGATGGAGGGGTAGTCTCGAAGGGGAGGGAGTAGCCCCTTCGGACTATCTGCAAAACCCACCTGTCCGACGTGATGTTCTGCCAGTGGGGGAGGTGACGGCGGATCCTGCCGCCCATTGGCAACTGGTGGCCCTGGAGGGTCGGACTAGTAAGGTTTGGAGGCTGCTGCAGAGGGGGCGCTAGTGGGCTGGCCCGCCGCTGGCCCCCAGACCCACGGCGTTGGGTCCCACGTCCCCAGCCACGCGTAGGCTTGGCAGCTTGCGCAGGCCTGTGGCACTGGGCGGAACGTGGTGGGGCACCCCTTCCGTAGCCACGAAAGGGGCGAAAAGCAGACTGCGCTGGGCGAGAGGTGGAAGCGAGGCCCAAGGATCTGGCCATAGCCCTAGAATCCTGTAAGCGCTCGAGCGCGTTGTCCGCTTTGTCGCCAAACAAGCGACGGCCATCAAAGGGCATGTTCAAAAGAGTCGATTGGGTATCGCCCGAAAAGCTAGTGGACCTCAGCTAGGAGTAGCGTCTCAGGCCTACCGACATTGAAATCGTTCTGCCTAGCGAGTCGGCAGTGTCCAGCCCACACCTTATGGCGAACTTTACTGCATCTCTGCCCTCAGCAACTGCACGGGATAGAGTGGCCTGGGCCGCCTCCGGACACTGTGGCAGCACCTGCGCAACAGTGTCCCACACAGAGTGGGTGTAACGGCCCAAGAGACATGCAGTGTTCACCGACCGCAGTCCTAAGCTGGCGGAAGAAAACATCATCTTCCCAAGATGATCCAGCTTCTTGGATTCCCTATCTGGGGGAGCAGTAGGGAATGCGCCCTTAGAAGTAGAGGCTTGGACCACCAAACTCTCAGGGGTAGGGAGTTGGGAGAGGAAAATTGGGTCGTCCGGGGCCGGGCGGTGGCGTCGGGCAATCATCCTATCCACAGGAGCCCCTGTGCTGGGCTTGGACCAGGTCCCCAGAAGGATGTCAGTGAGGGCCTCATTGAACGGCAGCAGGGGCTCCGAAGAGGCCGCTGCCGGTTGAAGCACCTCGGTCAGGAGGTTGGTTCTGACCGCCACCGTAGGAAGCTCAAGGTTTAAAGCCTCAGCCGCCCTACTCAACACCACAACGTAAGAGGCTCCCTCCTCCTTAGCCACGGTAGGGGGAGAACGCAAGCCATGGTCTGGAGAAGTGTCCAGACCACTGGCTTCGCCCAACTCCTCTCTCCAGTCCAGTTCACTCAACTGGTCTGCTAGAGGGTCAACATACCCCTCCCAGTCCTCCTCACCCTCTTCTGGCTGCCACTCAGGGCGACAGGGAACGCCAGGATCAAACAGTGGTACAAAAGTACCGGTAGGCCTAGGCCTGGCTCCGTGTCCAGGTCAGGGTGGAGGCCGGGGTCAACGCCGGCTGGGGAAACAACCGGCGTCGGAGGGGGCGGAGGTGTCATCAGTGGATCCGACGCCGGAGGAGGTGTCGTAAAGTCGACCGGCGCCGATCCGGATCCAGACCTGGATCCCTGCAGCGCCGGGGCTGAAGCCGCTGGCTTCGAAGGCCTAGAACCCCCAGCCGAGTCCGCGGGGCCCGAAGGCGCGCCAGCGGAGTCGGGCTGCCCAAAGATGGAGTGGAGGGCTTCGTAAAAACTACAAAGTTGGGCAGGGGTCGCTCCGGCTCCCGAAAAGGGAGGGAGGCTCTGAGCCGACTGCATCCTGCGTCGTGTCGACAGGTGGGGAGAACGCGAAGAGCGATGGTGCTTCTTCGCCTTCTTATGCTGTGACTTACCCGAAGATGAAGACTTCGACGAAGAGTGGTGGTGATGGCTTCGTGACCGGTCCCGCGACCTCCCTCTCGACCGGCTCGGAGCAGACTGCCGGGCCTCCAGAAGCTTTCGGGACCGCTCCCTCAAAGACTTCGGGCTCTTGGCCCGACAGTCGGAGCACGACTTCGGGTCGTGGTCGCGCTCCAGACACCAGAGGCACACTAGGTGAGGGTCCGTTACCAACATCAATTTGTGACAGGCATCACAAGCCTTGAAGCCGGTCCGACGTGACATCCCTACGTGCACCAGGAGTCAACACGACTCAAACAAGAGGCCGACAAAAGTCGAAAAATAGTCAAAAAGTGACTAAGGGTACCGCTCTCTCTGGATCTGCACTGGCTGGCGCGGAAAAAGAAAGAACTGACGTCAGAGCGCAAGGGCGGCGTCTAAGTAGATACTGCGACGCCATCCCGGCTATCACGATGACGAACGCGGAGTCGACCAACGCCACCTACCGACGCGCGGCAGTACTGCTACGAAAAGATTTCTCAGGATCCAGTCTGATGCCTAGGGGTAATTCTAAGGTAAGGAATCTATAACTAATAGTCTCTTTCAGATGAATGGATGTTTAGCATACTCTTCAGTTCTCCTCTGTTGCTTATGGTCTTTTTACACTCTAAATGGGGACCAGAAATAACTTCGCCCAGCCACACAATTCTCTCCTCTAATGCTTACCAACTGCCAGTCTCTTTCTCAACCTTCATGTTATGGAGCTATTCATCTGCATGAACTCCAAATAATGTACAGATAGAAACGTAGACATTTAGTATTTTCTGTATGCTATATAGTTCTAGCAGCAAGTGAGGTGCAATCAAGAAGGTTACCTCAGGGCAGCCCAGGCGAATAAATGTGAACAACCAACCCAAAGTGACTGCTGCCTCAATTACTTGGTATCATACAAGGCACCACCCCTAGAAATCATGTTTTGTTTATTTAGGCAAGTCATTCACAAATCTCAACAGCAGCTCCCAAAATGTTCTAGTGGAGGTGCACAAAAGTTGGCTATCATCTTGGTAAAAGAGAAACTTTTCATTCAAGAAGCTTGCTGTCTCTGTCGAGAGGGGCAATGGTAATAGGTGATGCATAAGTACATCTCACGTGGATCCCAGAGACTGCCGTAGAAACAGCTCGAAGATCCATTCTCAGGAACATGCTCTGATGCAACCCCTATTTTATCAATCTGTAAGGTGCAGCTTATTTGTAGCTCAAATAAGAAAAATACCAGCAGATCAGGGCTCAAACGAAGAATAGACTTGACTATTGTACCTTGCTGAATTGCTTCTAAAATGACAGATGAGTTTGTCTGAGCAGTATTCAATGAAATAATTAATTATGCTGCTCCTCTTCCCAAGACATCGAGAAATATTCCATTATCAGAGGAAAAAAACTAGACAGTAGTCAAAGAAGCAGGAGCATATGTCTCCCAATCAGGGTCAGATGCTAAAGTTATCCGAGGGTTTAGATGTCCTGACAGGTTTTGCATCTTACAGAAACACAGACAGGTGATCTTTAACAAAGTGAAAGTTTTGGAGACCACAAATGTCAACATTTTCTCAAATGTTTACTGGATACTCTGGTGATGGCATTTTGTAGAGTCTTAATCAGAAGAGGTGTGTCCAATGAAGATATATATATATACATACATATATATATATATACATATCGAAGCTTCACCTCCAAACATATATCTAACAATATTATATTTACATTGATTATATATATGATCAAAGGAAAATGCTACTTACCAGTATGCATCCGTTCTTGGCATGTAGAGCTGCAGAATATCATACTTTTGCATAGATCGCCATCTGGTGTTGGGCTCGGATGCTTTCACTTTGTTGTGGTCTTGGAAGAAGTCTTTTGAGGTCACAAGATAGGCGACTCCTCCCTTGGACGATACTGCGCATGGGCATCGACTCCATCTTCAGATTGTTTTTCGCCATGATGGGAAATGATGGAGTTTGTAAGAAACAGAAAAGATGTCCATGTGAATGTATCTAAGTAAGATAACACTGGAACAGGTACAGGTTCCGGGGAGGCGGGTGGGCGTATGATATTCTGCAGCTCTACATGCCAAGAACAGATGCATACTGGTAAGTAGCATTTTCCGTTTGAGTCATATGAGCTGCAGAATTCATACTTTTGCATAGACTGTACAGCAGTTTCTCCCCTAGCGGTGGTCACCTGTACCTGTTGCAGTGGTTTGGAAAAGTGTCTTAAGAACAGCCTGGCCTACAGAAGCCTATTGCTTCGCCTGCACGTCTACACAATAGTGTTTGGTGAAGGTGTGTGTAGTAAATCATGTTGCTGCTTTACAAATGTCTTCTAGGGGAATGTTCCCTAAGAATGCCATGGAAGCCCCTAGTTTGCGTGTTGAGCGCGCTCTAGGGGGAATTGTTAATGTGCATTTTGCCTTTTGGTATCATATTTGAATGCATTTGACTATCCACCTGGCATTTCCAGCTTTGGAGATGGGGTTGCCTTTATGAGGTGGAGAGAAAGCTACAAACAGTTGGTTTGTCTTTCTAAAAGGTTTAGTCCTGTCAATATAATAAAGTAAAGCTCTTTTGACGTCAAGTGTGTGAAGAGCTCTCTCTGCTACGGAATCTGGGTTTTGGAAAAACACTGGTAACTCTACAGATTGATTAAGATGGAAAGCAGAGATTACTTTGGGAAGGAATTTAGGATTTGTCCTAAGAACCACCTTGTTACGATGTATTTGTAAGAATGGTTCTGGTATGGTTAAAGCCTGGATCTCACTTACTCTCCTGAGAGAGGTGATTGCGACAAGGAAAGCTACTTTCCATGTAAGAAACTGCAGTTCACATTTGTGTAAAGGCTCAAATGGGGGACACATGAGCCTAGTAAGGACAATGTTTAGGTTCCACACTGGAGAGGGTGGCAGTGTGGGAGGAATTATCCTTTTAAGGCCTTCCATAAAGCCTTTGATAGCGGGTACTCTAAACAATGACAAATGTTGTCTGTTTTGTAGGTAGGTGGCAAGTGCAGCCAGATGTAATCTTATGGATGAGTATGCTAGATTACATCTTTGTAGATGCAGCAAATAGCAAATGATATTCTGAATGGAAGCATCTAGCGGGTCAGTTTTGTTGTTATTGCAGTAAATGACGAATCTTTTCCATTTGGCTGCATAGCAAGCTCTAGTAGTAGGGCGTCTGGCTTCTTTGATAATTTTCATACAGTCTGGTGGGAGGTTTAGGTAACCTAACTCTAGGACTTCAGGAGCCAGATTGCTAGATTCAGTTGTGCTGGATCTGGGTGCCTCATCTCTCCATGGTTCTGCGTCAGCAGCTTTGGGGAGAGTTGTAGTTTTTGGTGTGGAACTATTGAGAGTTCCAGGAGTGTTGTGAACCATGGTTGCCGTGCCCATGTGGGAGCAACTAGGATCATTTTGAGAGACTGTTGCTTGAGCTTGCGTACTACTAGCGGAATGAGTGGGATTGGCGGAAAAGCATACGCAAATCTGCCTGACCAGTTCATCCATATCGCATTGCCTTTGGACAACGGGTGTGGAAACCTGGCGGCGAAGGTTGGGCATTTTGCGTTTGCGTGTGTGGCGAACAGATCTATGTCTGGGTGGCCCCACATGTGGAAAAATGATTGAAGAACTTGAGGATGAAGTGCCCATTCGTGTATCTGCTGTGTCTGATGACTTAGCAGATCCGCAATCTGATTGTGCACTCCTGGAAGATGTTCTGCCAGAAGATATAAGTTTTGCGGAATGGCCCATCTTCATATGCTTTGCGCTAGATGAGATAGCTGCAAAGAATGTGTTCCTCCTTGTTTCTGTATGTAATACATTGCTGTCATATTGTGCGTGCGGACCAGGACTCTTTTGTTGAGGAGATGTGCTTGGAATGATTTTAGCGCTAGAAATATTGCCAGTAGTTCTAGGTGATTGATGTGGAGCACTTTTTGTTGAGTGGTCCACCTGCCCTGAATTGTGTGGCTTAGGAGATGAGTTCCCCAGCCGGTGAGTGATGTGTCCGCTGTTAGCACCATCTGTGGAACTTGCTCTAGGAACGGCCGCCCTTTGGAAAGGTTGTGTGTGTTCCACCACTGCAGAGAGCGACGTGTGCGGCTGTCCACCAACACCAGATCTGTAAGTGGACCTTGAGCTTGATTCCACTGACGTGCTAAGCATTCTTGTAAGGGGCGCATCTGAAGTCTTGCGTGAGGTACTATGTAAATGCAAGAGGCCATCATTCCTATGAGCTGCATAAACACTCGAGCTGGAAGGGAGTGGTGGGGTTGAAATTTTTCGATGAGGGTTTGCATACTGGCTATCCTGGCTGGATTGGGGTATGCTAGAGCTTTGGAAGTGTCTATTGTGGCCCCTAGATACTGATGTAGATAGGAGGGCTGTAGATGTGACTTGGCGTAGTTTATTGTGAACCCCAAGTGGTGTAGCAGCTGAATTGTTTGGTGAGTGTGATGAACACACTGACTGTGTGACTTGGCTTTTATGAGCCAGTCGTCCAGGTATGGGAACACATGGATTTGCTGTCTTCGCAAGTTATTGGCCTGAGAGTACCGTCCTTCTTGGGGATTAGAAAGTACAGGGAGTAAACCCCTGTCCCTTGATGCTCTAGGGGAACTGGTTCTATTGCGTGCTTTTGAAGCAGTGAGAGAACTTCCTGTTTGAGAAGCGTTAGATGTTCCGTGGACATTGGACGCTGTTTGGGCGATATGTTGGGGGGAGTTGCAGTAAGTTCCAGGCAGTAACCATACTGGATAATTTGTTTTACCCACCTGTCTGTAGTGATGGAATTCCAGACAGGTAGGAACTGTGAGAGTCTCCCTCCGACCGGAGTGGAATGGTCTGGAGGGAGCGGAGGGAAGTCATTGTTTGTTAGTGGGGGAGGTGCGAGTGTTGGTACCTTGGCCTCTCCCTTTGTTGTTATTTCCCCTGTACCCACCTCTGAAATATCCTTTGTTGGGGGATGTTTGTGTGGGACTTTTATAGGAGGAGGCAGTGTCTGTGCAGATGTTCTTGGATGCGCCCCTATAAAAGGAGCGACCAAAGGAGCCTCGTGTAGATGGAGACTGTAATGCTCCCAAAGATTTCGCAGTTTGTGTCTTTTTTCATTTTCTCTAAGGCTGTGTTTACAGCTGGTCCAAAAAGTTGTTCCTGATTTAACGGCTGATTCAGTATAGTAGTTT
Organism: Calotriton arnoldi; assembly: GCA_963921515.1. Lineage (NCBI taxonomy): Eukaryota > Metazoa > Chordata > Amphibia > Caudata > Salamandridae > Calotriton > Calotriton arnoldi. The sequence goes on along the minus strand of CAWUFW010002691.1, from coordinate 1,409,411 downwards.
GCACTTCTTGTTTGAACCCAGAAATGCGCAACCAAGCATGTCTTCGTAATAACATGCTGGTGTTGATTGATCTAGATGCAGTGTCTGCTGCACGAGGGCACATTTAATGGATGCGTTTGTGATTAACTTGCCCTCCTGAATCAAATCATTGGCTTTGGCCTTGTATTGGTCAGGCAAATGCTGCATTAGGCCCTCAAGCTCGTCGTAGTGAGCCCTATCGTATCTGGCAAGTAATGCTTGTGCATTAGCTATCCTCCAGTGATTAGCTGCCTGGGCGGCAACTCGTTTGCCTGTAGCGTCTAGTAATTTAGACTCTTTGTCTGGAGGTGGAGCATCACCGGAGGTCTGAGAGTTGGCCCGCTTCCTAGCATTGGTCACTACCAGGGAATCTAAGGGGAGTTGTCCTTTAATGTAGGTGGGATCATTAGGGGCGGGTTTATATTTTTTATCAATCCGAGGATTGAGAATCCTGGTCCCGACAGGGTCTTTGAAGACGTCTGGGGCATGTTTGATGACGCCTTTCAGCATGGGTAATGTTTGTACTGTCTTTTGTGACTGTGCAAAAGTGTCTACTAGGAAGTCTTCCTCTGTGGGGTCTGAATGCATTTGAACGCCATGATATTGGGCAGCACTATCAATGAGCTGACTAAACCCAATGTTGTCATCTGGGGGGAGATGGCCTTGTTGGGTATGCATCCAGATCAGGAAGGTCTGGAGGATCTACAGGGTGATTGTAGTCGTCCCATGTGTCCTGTGGCATGCTAGTGTCATCATCAGGATCATCGAAAGGGTCATTATGTGCACCCCCACCCCCTAGGTCATCATCATCCTGTGGTGAGTATGGAGGAAGTATGGGAGACTTTGGAGGAGAGAAAGGCTTAGTAGGAAGAACAGGAGAAGAGGGTGTTATTGGTGAAGTTGCACAGTCTCTTTTCTTCACAGGCACCTCAGGGATGTGTGGGGTGTCGAATTTCCTCTTGTTCTGCGGGATATTGACAATATGGCCTGTTTTAGGGTCCACATGCAGTGTTTTCTGTTTCGGATTGATAGGATCCAGTAGAAACAGTTCTTCCTCGTTGGCGTCTCCCTTCGGCGACGATTTTTTTTGTTCCGAACGTGGTTTAGATTTCTGCTCTGGAGCCTTAGAAGGGGTTTTTGGGTCCTTCGGCTTCGGTGTGGAGTCCGAAATCTTTTTCGGATCCGAAGGTTGTCGAGGTTTCTTCGGATCCGAGGCCTTGTGTTCTTTCGGTGCCGAAGTGCTCGGTGCCGAGGCCTTTTTGAAGACAGCGGGAGAAGGATGTGTTCCCGCTTTCGGCACTGACGGTGTTTTTGGGGCACCGACGTGCGGCTTGCTCGGTCCCGAGCCGCCGGAAGGCTTCTCCTTTGTCTTCGGAGCCGGGCCCGGAGGCAGGGCTTCTGAAGTTCTCTTTGGGTCGCGACTAAGGCCTTCAGGCGAAGTCTTGACCGGAGCCTTCTTTTTTTCGGGTGGAGTTGGGGCAGGGGCAGTTGTACTCACTCGTTGACCTGGAGTGATGTGGTCATCGGAGTCAGAGTCATCTGCTTCGGATACGATGTCGAGATCCTCTGAATCCCCTGCCTCTGGAATGTCGGGGCCTTCATCGAAGATGTCTTCTGGCACCGATGCAGCCCGTTGCGCCATAACGTGTCGTCGAGCCAGGCGATCACGGATAGTCTTCTTGGACCGGAAGGAGGCGCAGGCTTGTCAATGTTTTTCTTCGTGTTCGGGCGAGAGACCAAGGTTGCAGACCTTGTGTTGGTCGCTGTGTGGGAATTTAGCTCCACACTGGGGGCATTTTTTGAATGGAGCCCTTTCCATTAGCCGGCCTGCGTCGACGACCGGAATAGAGTTTTGAGTTAGCGCATCGAAAGGCACGCGAACGAAAACAATACCGTCGAGTTTGCGATGGTTTGCACGTCGAAAAGGTTTGGAAAACACGGTACCGAACCGCTGAAGTTACAACCGAACTCGATGGCGGAAAGAAACAATCTGAAGATGGAGTCGATGCCCATGCCACTATCGTCCAAGGGAGGAGTCACCTATCTCGTGACTACAAAAGACTTCTTCCAAGACAACAACAAAGTGCAAGCATCCGAGCACAACACCAGATGGCGATCTATGCAAACGTATGAATTCTGCAGCTCATATGCCTCGAACATAAATATTATAGATAGATATATTTGTTTGGAGGTGAATCTTCGGTGGTCTGAAGCAAGTCTGATATATCATTTAGTTAGGTTTCTTGGACAGCAATGGTTTAAATGACGCCCAAAGTTTCGCTGTTGGAGGTAATAACCTCGATTAAGGCCTCAAAGTTCATGAATGTTACAATGTTAATGGACTCTTAAGGTTCATTGATAAAGGTGTCGAACAGCCATTCAATGTTGAGATGTTCTTCAACACTGATTCCTATGTTGGTGATGCATGCCATGTCGCCAACCTCTGACGCAGATGGCGGAATAGGGAGTGATCACCTTCTATTTCGGCTCTGCATTTAATAGAGTCCTTCTTGGATGTTGACTTTGCTGATGAAGAAAAACCTCCCTGAGGAGCTGCTTCTGTGATTTTATGCATTTTATCACTTTTCAACTTGTCTTCTTCCCTCACTCTGAGGTGGAGTCCCGCTCTTTGAAAGTGAAACTTGAGCTCAGCTTGCAAAAAGGACTCGCCTGGGTGGAATGCGAGTAAGGTTTCTATACAGAAAAAAACAAAGCAATTTTGGTAAATACAGCCTGTATATATATATATATATATATATATTCCTAAAAATATTGTGGTTTACAAAACCTATTTTTTTATGTATGTTTTATTTTTAACAAAAGTGCTCCAGAATCCCATGTATGCACCAGCCTAATTAAGATTTAGGACGACCAATAGATATTTCATGATATAGAATTGTTGGTGTTTTTTGGAAAGGGGTGGGGAAGGGTCGTTTATAAGGGAAGAGTGGTAAAGACAGCAAAAATCATAGGGTGTTTGGTGATGTAGTTTAACTCTATTATGAAGTTGTATTGTCATCTGAATCAGACAGGCATGTTGTTGTGCTCTGGTTTTACACAGTCAATTGAGACTTTCAGTGTTGGAGAGGTCAGTTTTTGCCGGACTGGTACTTGGATTTAAGGAGCTTGCCGGCAGGTGTCCTGGTGCCCAGAATGCTTTATAAAGGGGCAGTAACAGGGATGAATTGGTGATAAGTGGAGAGTGTTCTCAAAAATTGTATTCAGCTTCACTTGGCTTGTTGGTCAGGTAAGCTGAGATCTCTGTGGCAATCAGTTAATATTTTTGAATGTAATAAGGTATCAGACAGTGATTCAATACATGCATATTAATGGCTTCGCTGGCAAAATGTTTCTCTCGAATGTGTTTACCTTTTCTCAGAAGAACGTTTGCATAGGCAGCCAAGATAGACAATTATTTGAACCATGAAGCGCATCAACTGTATCCACAGCTTTGCAAAATGTACACATTACAATAAGTATTTTGTTTGCTATTTATATGTATGAACACTGCAATATGTTTGCAACTAAATTAAACAAATGCTCCAAGGAAAAATAGAAGAAGATGCCAAAAGAACAAGTTAATTACCTTCGGTAACAATATATCTGTAAGAAACATTAGTTAGTTATGGGGGGGCGCTTGGTGGCGCACGACCAAGATGGCCGCACACCTGTGAGGCTCTGGCAGCTTGGCGGCATAATCCTACAATTATCCTCTCTTTCTTCTCACTAATTCTGCCTCTGAAGCCTGCCGCTTGTGACCCAGCATAATCTCCGTCTCCGGTGAAAAAATTAGCGCTCTCCGATCTCGGCAAGAGTTCCTTTGGCCAGGCTCGGAAGAGCGTGGTACAAATGCAGCGTGACGCCTGGTGACCTGCGCGGCCTCCACCGCTGCGCGAGCCCCGGGGACTCCACATGTTGACAGGCCCCTGCGGGCATACGCTACGGCACCTCTTGTCCGGTCGGCCCCTCCAATCGGCACATTGTGGCAGACTGGTGCCTGCATGATTCTCTTCACCACACTCGACTGCAGCAACTGCCGTTTTGCATACGGGCACCAGTGGCGACATCTCGACGGGGGCCCCGGTGAATACAGCATGGTGAGCACGAACTATTAACGCTTTGCGCCATTGAATGCCGACGGAGCTCTGTTTTAAATAGATATTCTTGGACTGCCCGTTCCCCACCTGCCTACCCTCCAAGACAGACCCGCCTATCATCAGCGGCAAGCGAGCGCATATCTGGGATAAATAGCGCAGCTTCGCTCGTATTTCACCGGTTAGCTCCGGCAATTTCCCACTCCACCGAATGCCCTCGGAACGCGCTGCTGTTCCACATAGCCGGGCTCCAGACGTCTCCTATGGACACCGGGGGTTCGCTGTGCTGCACAGCCCTGTAACCTTTTTCACCGACTGGGCCCCTGCACAGTTTGAGTCTTCACGCCGCGACTTCAGATATACATCTGTGCGGAAGTTGCCGCGTGCAGTGATTCCCCGGTGAGTGCCTTGGTCGGATACGGGTTGGAGATCGCTGATACTTTGGCCTAGCCTAACATTTGTTGCTGCACAAACGCTGGAGATTAACCGCGCCACTTAGCTCCGGCGGTTTGCGGCTGGAGCCCAACCTCCATTTACCAGCAGCTCCACGCACCAGCTCACTACCGGCCTGTCACTCAGAGCCCCGCTTCCCACGTGACAGCGGTGAACCGCCTTATCGATTACAGTCACTCTGACAATTGGCCCACATAACTCCTGAGAACAGCATCATCGCTGCTTACGTCTGATCTTCTATTTTCCAGTCAGGGTCTGGGAGTGGACTGCACGAGAATCCTTTGCCACTACTAGTGCACCTGCCCTTACCCTTTGCTACCCCCTGTGGCGGTGGGGAAACCCGATGGCCACCAGGCCAAACTCATTTTCGACGCCAAAAAGACCGTTACACGGTCGTGCTCAGAGGATCCCGGACAGCCTAATGGAGAACAGGCACAATCGGTAGCTCCAGAAGACGAAGTGAAAACTTTGCTGTTGGCCATGCAGAGTAGTCTCACAAGCCTATCCAGTAAAATGGACTCTATGAACAGTCGCTTAGACTTCCTGGTCCTGAAGGTTGACAAGCACGATGAACAGATTAAGGAAGCTGAGCGGCGCATCTCGGACAATGAGGACACCATATCTCAAATGCAGCAACAGGTGGCACAAATGGATAAGCTCCTCAAAATAATCGCTGCTAATAATGAGGCCCTTGAAGCCCGCAGCCTCCGCAACAACATCTGCGTCGTAGGTATTTCAGAAAGCACCAATACGTGCCGCATGGAAGAGTTCATCGAAGGCCTGCTGAAAACCACATTTGGTGCAGATGCCATTTCTTTGCAGCTCATAGTGGAACGAGCACACCGCTCCTTAGGTCCCAGGCCTCCTCCGGGCAGTGGTCCACGTCCCATCGTGGCTAGACTTCTGAATTACCGGGACCGAGACACTGCACTCAAGATGGCCCGCGAGACCAAATCACTACTCTTCGAGGGCATGGAATTTACCATTTATCCGGACTTCACCGTGGCTGTTCAAGAAGCGCGACGCAAGTTCCTCACTGTAAAACAGAAGCTCCGAAAAGCACAAATTGAGTACGCTCTCATGTACCCGGCACGTCTGCGGGTCACATACCAAGGCAAACACACCATCTTCACGAACCCGCAGCAGGTCGAAGACTTCCTCAAGACTGTCAAGCGACGCTCGCCACGAAGAGACTCCAATGACCGAAACTCCAGATCTCCTTCTCCTGCCACTGACTGACCCACAGCGCAGAGGAAGGCACCGCATAATCCATGCTTTGTTTCCCCCCTAGTTCTGCACCTTTTTACAGCTTCAAGTTCTCTGCAGAGATAGGAAGCTCTCCTTCACATCTGCCATGATGGCCGCTACACGCTCTCCTGATGGATCAGACTGAATGCTGTTCTTCGCTGACAGATAAGTGATTTTTGACGACCTGGGTACACTACATGGCAGAACGATGTACTCAATGTAAACTACAGTTTTCCAATTGAACTATGCCGAGCACCCTCCCCTTCTCTCCCCCCTTCCTCCCCCTTACCATTGGGGATGCTGTCTTTGCAGCTATGTGGGAGAAGGGAGGTTCTCGTGGCCCACAAAAGCGACCCCCCCCCTCATATGGGCGATCCCCCTTGTATCTTGACCTTATGTTGGACATGTTCGATTTGGACAGTAATGACTAGGGTCTCTGGGAAGTTGGGAGGGCTATGTACTACCAGCACAATTGGGGTGCTGTTGTGGGTGGGGATGGGGCCTGTTGTTTTTTATCATAACTACTATGATTCACCAGCAGATAGACAAGCCAGCTCACATCGAGATAACCATGCATAGTCCTCTTTATATGACACATCACGTGGATAACTCTCTCTCTCTCTCTCTCTAGCAATGCTCCCGCAGAATGAAGCGCTACACATTAATATGCTCACATGGAATGTTAGGGGCCTCGGCGACCCACGCAAACGCAGGCAAATTCTCACGTATCTTGACCGGCACCATATACATATTGCCATGCTTCAAGAGACACATGGATCCTCGCCGTCCCGCACACTATGGTAGTAAGTGGGCCTCTGATCGAGTGTTCTCCTCATACTCCACATACTCACGAGGGACACTGATTCTTGTAAAAAAAAAAAAAAAAAACGCGCTTTTTCGCTTGAGTGGTACTTACAGTGATCCCTCCGGTAGGAGCTGTATGCTCTGGGGTACTCTGGGCACGCAGTCAGTTACACTCGCCTGCTGCTACGGGCCAAACACCGACAAACCCGACTACTTCACTACCCTCTGGGGACAAATACTTAAAGTGGGGTCCACACGTCATCTGGGGAGGGGACTTCAACACCACCCTATGCCCTACGACCGACAGATCTAACCCTCTCCCCCATCATTACACCAAGACTCATAACGCACTCACAGGCCTGCTTTCAGACCATGGACTGATTGATGCATGGCGTCATGTGCATCCAGACGGGAGAGAAGGAACCTATCACACAACAGCACACGCATCATGGTCTCGTTTGGATTATTGGATTGTCTCCCGAGGGGTCGCCCCCTGGATACTCTCTGCGGATCACATGGCCCGGACTTACTCAGACCATGCCCCAGTTCGTCTAACGATCTCCCCCCCTAACTCCATCGCCACCCCGCAGTGTTGGCGACTCTCGCCCGAGGCACTATTAGACACCGCATCCAAAGCGGAATTGGGGGAAGAAATAAGTAACTGATTTTTTCAGGAGAAATAAAGGCTCGGTCACACATATGAGCACAATTTGGGAGGCTTTTAAAGTTACCAGGCGCGGCTCATGTCTTTCAAAAAGCTTCGGAGTCCTTCGGGACATCCGACATAGGCTGCACCAACTTGAAAGGGAGCTGAAACAATTGGAAGCAGATGCATGGCACGACACGTCGGGAGCCCGGAGTGTCACGCTAAGAGACAAACTTACTGAGTATAAGACCACAGCGGAACGAGAAGCTCGCTTTTGTGGTAAATATTTCACCGCCCGTAAATATGGGGAGGGGGAAAGGCCCGGCAGGGCGCTTGCGATGGAGATTCGCCTGCCCCGCTTCTCTAATTATATCTCAGAAATAGTGGACAATGCTGGAATGCGCCATATAGATAGCCTAGACATTCTGCATACCTTTACAGAGTTTTACACAGATCTCTACAGCACTCACAGGACTGTACCCCCTGATTTTACTCCTTACCTAGAAGATGTAACACTGGGTTGGCTGGGAGATAATCAAAGAGAATTCTTAGCGGCACCGTTCAAAGATGACGAGCTGCGTACCGCAATTATGCAAATTAAGTGGGGGAAGGCCCCTGGCTCTGATGGACTCCCCATCGACTTTTATAAAAACCTACCTAGATCAACTACTCCCTGTGTTGAAGGAGGTTTACATGGAGGCCCAGGAGGCACAGATCCTTCCAGGCTCGATGTGAGAGGCTCTCATCACCTCCCTTCTAAAACCTGGCAAACTTCCAGACTCCTGCGACTCTTACCGACCCCGCTCTCTTATTAATACCGACGCTATGATCCTGGCCAAATTGCTGGCGAACCGGCTCACGTCTTTTGATGGACAAATTGGTCTTGCCAGATCAGGCTGGCTTTATCCCTGGCAGGGCGACCTCTCAATCTCCACACGCTGTTCTCCATACTGCAGAACGTTGATCCTCAATTGGCACTAGTGGCGGTTTTTTTAGACGCCACAAAGGCCTTTGATTCTGTTGAGTGGGATTACCTATTCACCATTCTCCAATGCATGGGGCTCCCTAAGGGTTTCTTGGCATGGGTACGTCTCTTATATACCTCTCCAGAAGCTAGGGTCCTCATTAATGGGCATACTTCTTCCCCCTTCTCGATCACTCGTGGCACTCGGCAAGGTTGCCGACACTCTCCCCTTCTTTTTGCCCTCGCCATGGAGCCCCTGACAGCCAGGATCAGGCAACATCATCGGGACAGGGCCCTCCGATGCTTTCTCCGCTCAATCCTCATCTCACTCTACGCGGACGATGTCACCCTTTACGTCAAACAGCCGATGCAAAATCTTAACCCGCTGCGCCGAGAATTTGTCAGATTTGGCGGTCTCTCGGGCATCCATATAAACTGGGCCAAATCTCAGCTCTTCCCACTCACTGCTTCAGCATTGCCCTTTACCACCGATTTTCCCATAGAATGGTGCACCACTGACTTAAAGTACTTGGGCGTACATGTCACCAATGATCGTGACGAGTTGATGAGACTCAACTATGGGCGTGCGTTGGAACATGTCACGAGCTGCATAACGAGATGGAACGCTCTTCCTCTTACCATGGCAGGTCGTATCTCCCTTATCAAAATTGTTGTCCTCCCTAAATTCTTATATTTGTTTTTAAATATCCCTTATGAACCGGGCCGCCACTTCTTTTCTTCACTCCGATCGGAGTTAATCCGTTTAGGATGGGGTGGCAAATACCCGCGATTACATGGGACATACTTACTCGCCCATACTCCCAGGGAGGTTTCGACGTCCCCAATTTTGAATTATATTACTTATGTGCTCAAGCGCATTACGCCCATTACTGGTTTCACCCCCCCAGATACACCCCTCATGTAGCAACTGAACATTGGCTAGCGGACCCCATATTGCTAGATGGGGTTATACTGGCTACACCCGCACCTCGCGATACCAGCCCGACCTCTGTAGACTGCACGGTGAGAGCCTGGCAACGCATTTCTACTCGTTTACGGATGCCCATGCTATACTCACCATTACTTCCCCTTACTTACCACCCGAAGATGCCGGTTCTTCAAGAAGGTGCTTTCAAAAAGACCAAAACTAAATACAACATTACTTGCTGGGGGGGATCTCTACCTTAATGGCAATTTTCGCACGTCACAACAGCTCTTTTCCAAGACTCCGCCCTCCCCTATGGACATCTTCCTTTATGTGCGACTGCGACTGGGCCTTAAGGAGTATACCCCTTGGAGCCCCCCCTCCCACCTACGTCTTTCCTCTACGCCACATACTACGCACTGACAGCATCTCACACTTAGTATCCGCCTTATATCATAGCCTCTACACCGGCATCACCTACACCCTCTGCTCTGCCCGAGATAAGTGGTCCAAGGACCAACGGCAAGAAATCACAGATCAACAGTGGGTGTACTGCTATAAACAGACTGAACAAGTTTCCTACAGTAGTCGTCTACGCATCACTCATAAGTTCCTACACCGTCTGTATTGCATCCCGGTTAAGCTACACAAATACCAACTTCGCGACACTAATAAATGTGACAGGTGTGGGGCGGAAGATGCCGATTTTCTGCATCTCGCCTGGGAATGCAGCTCTGTACTGAATTACTGGCAGCAAGTGATCACTGCGTTAGAACTAATGACATCCTTAACACACTCGTTTTCTCCCCTTCTTTCACTTCTGGGCTACACTGAGGACCTAGCCGTAGCACATCGCAAATTTGTCTCCTTTAGCCTCCTGCTGGCCAGGAGGCGGGTGGCATGCCGCTGGGGCAGAGGCAGAGCACCTAAATTTAAGGAGTGGATTGGCAACATGAATCCTTTGGCAAGACCAAACATTCACATACTCCGAACTTTTACCCCTCACCTTTCGCCCCAGGGATATTTGGGACCCACTTAAGATGCATCTCCTGGAACACCCGCGCGAGAGTCTAGAAGCCATGTTCCCCCCGCGCACTGCATTCTACGCCTTGAATATTATATGTTAGCATGTAATACATCTACACTTAAGGGCACAGATTTGTTCTTATTCTCATTCAGATATGCATGCTACATGGTGTGAAAAAGATTTCCATTCTGCATATTGCCTCTACTAGGTGATGTCCATTGTTGTAATTTATTATGCTGGACTCTCTACCGTATCAATTTGGTGAACCGCTGCTGATGCTATGCATGTATCTATGGATTATAATTGTTATGCTTATTGTTTTTTTCCCTATGTTCTAGAAAAACCTAATAAACAAATTTAAAAAAAAAAAAAACATTAGTTAGTTATAGATTCCTTACCTTAGAATTACTCCCAGGCGTCAGACTGGATCCGGAAAGTTTTTTCGTCAGCAGTACCTCTGTGCATCGGAAGGTGGCGTCGGGTCGGCTCCGCGTCTGTCATTGGCGTCGTGGTCGCCGGGATGATGTTGTGGCAGCTACTTAGACGCCGCCCTCGCGCGCTGACGTCAGTTCTGTACACGACTTTCCGCGCCAGAAACGCAGAGCCAAGCAAGACACTGACCACTGGTGCACAAAACTAGGGCCCTGAAAGGTAGTCCTTAACCCTAGAAATCTGTTCGCTGAACAGGGAGGATGGGTAGAGCGGTAAGGAATCTAGAACTAACTAATGTTTCTTACAGATATATCGTTACCGAAGGTAAGTAACTTCTTCATCTGAAAGAAACACGTTAGTTATAGATTCCTTACCTTAGAATAGATACCCCAGCAATACCAACCCTGGAGGTGGGTCTGCGAACCAAATTCACACCAGAAAGTCCTCGAGAACAGAACGGCCAAAGAAGCCGTTTCTCCGGACTTGGCTGTCCAGGCAGTAATGTTTTGTAAACGTGTGCAGCGATGCCCACGTGGCCGCCTGACAGATGTCATTTAGAGGAACTCCTCTTCCCAAGGCAGTAGTGGCTGCCGTCGCCCTGGTGGAATGGGCGCGTAGCCCGACCGGAAGCTCTTTTTCAGCCAGAGAATAGCATGCCTTAATACACAAAACGACCCATCGAGAAATGGTGCGTTTGTGTACGGCCCGACCTTTCTTGGCGCCCACGTAGCAAACAAAGAGTTGATCATCCACCCGGAACTGTTTTGTGTAGTCCAGATAGAAAGAGAGCGCACGTTTTGGGTCCAGACGGTGGAGCCTCTCTTCCTCCTTTGAAAGAGGCGGAAAGAAGGTGGGCAGAGTAATGGTCTGCCCGATGTGGAAGGCAGTGACCACCTTAGGTCAGAGGGGCAGAAAGGGGATCCAGCCTTTGCTGTGCACCATGCCACAAACTTGTTCCACCGGCAGGCGTATACCATCTTAGTGGAGGGACGCCTGGCTGCCAAGATTAAGTCACATACTTCGGGAGGCAGGTCGAAAGACGTCAACTGCCGCCGCTCAATCTCCACTCAAGGAGGTGGAGACTGGACAGGTTCGGGTGGAGGACCGTCCCCTGCTGCTGCGACAGAAGATCCTCCTGAAGAGGCATTCTGATCGGAGGATTGATGGCCATGTTGAGCAGCTCGGGATACCAGACTCTTCGTGCCCAATCCGGAGCCACAAGAATGACTTGGGCCCGGTCGCGCCTGATCTTCTTCAGCACTCTGGGCAGAAGTGGTATAGGCGGAAAGGCGTACAACAGACCGCAACTCCACTTGCGACGAAAAGCGTCGCTGAGTGAGCTCCGCCTCGGAAATTCCAACGCACAGAATTGCTGACATTGCGCCTTCTCTTCGGTGGCAAATAGATCTAACCAAGGCTCTCCCCACTGTCGAAAGAGATCTTGCACCACCTCCGAGTGAAGACGCCATTCGTGATCTATCATGCACCTGCGGCTGAGTTCGTCCGCCCTGGTGTTCAGAGAACCTGCTAGGTGTTGAACCACCAGGGATATGCCCTGATGTTCCAGCCATGTCCAGAGGCGAAGGGCCTCTTGACAGAGGGTCCACGACCCCACCGCGCCCTGTTTGTTGCAGTACCACATGGCGGTGGTGTTGTCCGTGAACACTTGAACACTACTCTTCCCCGGACAGAGGGAAGGAATGCTTTCAGTGCAAGACGAATCGCCCGGAGCCCCAGAAGGTTGATGTGAAGCCCGGACTCCGCCAGAGACCAGAGGCCTCTGATCTCCGCCTCTCCCATGTGGCCGCCCCATCCCAGAAGGGAGGCGTCCGTCACCACAGTGTGGTCTGGATGGGGAAGGGAGAGGGATCTGCCATTGACCCAATCCTGGTTTGTGAGCAACTACTGCAGTTGTCGTGCAGTGCCCTCTGAGATCTGGACGCAATCGGACAGATTCCCCTGATGCAGCGCCCACTGGAACTTCAGGTCCCACTGCAGAGCCCGCATATGCCACCTGGCATGACCGACCAGCAGGATGCAGGAGGCCATGAGGCCCAGCAGCCTCAAAGTCATTCGGACCGAAACCCAGGATAGAGGCTAAAAGATCAGCATCATAGCCTGAATATCCCAGACTCGCTGTTCGGGAGGATAAACCCGAAACCGCGTCGTGTCCAGAACTGCTCCAATGAAGAGGAGCTTCTGAGAGGGAATCAGGTGTGACTTCGGCACATTGATGGAGAACCCCAGCGAATGCAGGAGGTCGGCCGTAGTCTGGAGGTGGGAGACGACTGCCCGGGGCGAGCCCGCCTTCAACAGCCAGTAGTTGAGCTAGGGGAAGACTGAAACCCCTGATCTGCGCAGATGAGGTGCGACCACCGCCATCACTTTCGTGAACACCCGAGGGGCGCTGGTAAGGCCAAAGGGGAGCACGGGAAACTGAAAATGCTTGTGGCCTACCGTGAACCGTAGGTAACGCCGGTGGGCAGCAGGACGGGGATGTGAAAATAAGCATCCTGCAAGTTCAACGCTACCATCCAGTCTTCCGGGTCGAGGGCAGACAAGACCTGAGCAAGCGTCAACATCTTGAACTTCTCCTTCCGGAGGAAGCGATTGACGCCCCTGAGGTGCAAGATAGGACGCAGGCCCTTGTCCTTCTTGGGGACCAGAAAGTAGTGGGAGTGACGACCACGACCTACTTCTGGGACAGGAATGCGCTCGATGGCTCCCTTGGCCAAGAGAGCCGTAACTTCCTGCTGGAGAAGGGCCAGATGATCCTCAGACATGCGGTGGTATCTCGGTGGCATGGCTGGAGGGGCAGTCTCGAAGGGGAGGGAGTAGCCCCTTCGGACTATTTGCAAAACCCACCTGTCCGACGTGATGGTGCGCCAGTGGGGAAGGTGATGGCGAATCCTGCCGCCCACTGGCGTTTGATGGACCTGAAAGGTCGGACTAGGAGGGTTTGGAGGCTGCTGCAGAGGGGGTGTTGGTGGACTGGACCGCCCGCTGGCCCCCGGAACCACAACGGTTGTACCCACGTCCCCGGCCACGCGAAGGTTGGGTAACTTGCTGCGGCCTGTGGCTCTGGGCGGGACGTAGCGGGGCACCCCTTCCGTAGCCACGAAAGGGGTGAAAAGCAGACTGTGCAGGGCGGGTGGAGAGGCCCATGGACTTGGCCGTAGCCCGTGAGTCCTTGAAACGCTCAAGAGCGTTGTCTGCTTTGTCGCCAAAAAGGCGACGGCCATCAAAGGGCATGTCCATCAAGGTGTTCTGGACATCCCCTGAAAAGGCAGTGGACCTCATCCAGGTGTAGCGACGAAGCGCTACTGACGTGGAAATAGTTCTGCCCAGAGAGTCGGCGGTGTCCAGCCCACAACGTATTGTAAACTTCGCTGCATCCCTCCCGGCGGCAACAGCCTGGGAGAGCACTGCGCCACTGTATCCCACACCAAGTGGGAATAACAGCCCAAGAGACATGCAGTGTTTACGGATCGCAGTCCTAAGCTGGCGGAAGAGAAGGATAAGTTACTTACCTGTAATCCTAGTTCTCTTCCAGGGGTATACTCATCAATAGTCATAAGCATTGAATTATCTCCGCCCACGTGCGGGAACCCGGAGCATATACAAAAATACATATATATGTGTATGTAGTAAAAAAGAGTACATAGTACGAAATAAACACACACATACACATGTATAACATAAAAAATATGCAGCCTCAAACATATCCAATAGGCTAAGAAGCCAGAATTACATGTATTTCTCTAGTATGAAAATAATATATAAACATATAATGTAAGAGAAGGACATGTACAGTAATAGCATTCCACAAAAAACCTTTTATTTTCATCAAAGAAAACAGTTAATGCCAGGCAATTAGCCTAAAGAAGGCTGCATAAATAACATCCCTGTACAGAAAAGGAAACTGGCACCTCGCCTTTAAGGCCTCAGAGACCCTGAGCACTTTGCCTTTAAGGCCTCCAGGAGACCCCTGCTCCCATCATGCACCACAGGTGACAGTTAGGTCAGTTCTTTTGTATGGTATAAGAAACCCGTAGGAACCTGCATCAAAAATGCAAGAATACTGAGTAAACTGTTAATGCTCGTCCGGGGAGGCGGGAGGGTTGCTTATGACTTTGATGAGTATACCCCTGGAAGAGAACTAGGATTACAGGTAAGTAACTTATCCTTCTCTTCCAGGGGATACTCATCAATAGTCATAAGCATTGAATAGAGTAGCAAGCCCATACCCACTTCCGCGCGGACGAGCAAAAAACAGCGAACTAAATTGACTTACACATATTAAACGGTATTAGCAAACAAGTTTCTCAGCGAGGCTTGCCCACCCTGGGCATCTGCCTGCGTGTCAGCATCTAAACAGTAGTGGCGAGTAAAGGTATGAACTGATCGCCATGTAGCTGCTTTACAAATCTCTGTCATGGGGACATTCCTCAGGAGAGCCGTGGTAGAAGCTTTCCCCCTAGTGGAATGGGCCTTAGGCTTCCCGGAAGGGATTTGTTGGCCAATTGGTATGACAGTAGAATACAAGAAACTATCCATCTAGAAATGGATCTCTTGGAAGCTGCAGAACCTGTGTTAACAAGACCATAGTTAATAAACAAACATTCTGAGTTCCTCAGTGTCTTTGTTTTGTCCAAATAAAACTTCAGAACCCTCTTGAGATCTAGGGAGTGAAGAGATCTTTCCGGAGGATTCGAAGGATTCGGAAAAAAGGTAGGTAAAGTGATAGTCTGGTTAATATGGAAGTCCGAGACTACTTTAGGCAAAAAGCTAGGATGTGTTCTGAGGACTACTCGGTTAGCGTGAAACACAGTATAAGGTTCCTTACAGCACTGAGCCTGGATCTCACTGACCCTGGGAGCAGATGTAATGGCCACCAGGAACGCAGCTTTCCATGTTAAATGTTGTAAGGAAGCTTTATGAATAGGCTCGAAAGGAGACACCATCAACTTTGTTAACAAAATGTTAGGCTCCCATGGAGGAGAGGGAGACCGGACTGGTGGGTAAACCTTTTTTAAGCCCTCAAGAAAGTCCTTTACCACCGGAATTCTAAACAAAGAAGTCTGGTTGGGGGACTTCCTATAGGCTGTGATTGCTGCAAGGTGGACTTTGATAGAAGAGAACTGAAGACCAGATCTAGCCAAATGCAGCAAATAGGGTAAAATCACCTGTTCCTGACCCCGGATGGGATCATGTCCATTGTCCACACACCATAGGAAGAACCGCTTCCACTTGAAGGCATATGATTTCCTGGTGGAAGGTCTTTCGCTTCTTTAAGAATAGCCATACAGTCTGGATTCAATTGTAGGTGTCCATATTGTATGACTTCAGGAGCCATGCTGTCAACCGGAGGGAGGACAGGTTGGGGTGGACTACTCTCCCTGCCTGTTTGGATAGAAGATCCGGGCGGCATGGTAACCTCTTGTGTGGCACTTCCGATAGTTGAAGGAGGTCCGGAAACCACCACTGGCGAGGCTACTCCGGGGCTATTAGGATCATCCTGGAGTTGGTCCTGTACAGCTTGTTGATTACAAATGGTATCAACGGAATCGGTGGAAAAGCGTACAGTAAGCTCTGAGACCATTCGATCAAAAGGGCATTCCCTTGAGATCCTTGTTGGGGAAACCTGGATGCGAAGACGGGGCATTTTGCGTTTACCGCGTCTGCAAACAGGTCGATGTTTGGCGTTCCCCATTCTCGAAAGATGTTGTGAACGACTTCGTTGTTGAGAACCCAATCGTGGGCTTCGACGAAGTCTCTGCTGAGGAAGTCCGCCTGGGAGTTGAGAGCCCGGTAGATGAATGGCTACTATTGACAGGTCTCTCGCTAGAAGCCAGTTCCATATGGTTTGAGACTCTATGGAGAGTGTTCTTGATCGGGTACCTCCCTGTTTGTTCAAATAATACATTGTCGTTGTATTGTCCGTTTGGATTAGAATGGAACGAGACTTGAACGACGGAAACAGGGACTTGAGAGCTAGATGTACGGCTCTCAGCTCTAGCAGGTTGATGTGGTAGCTCTTTTCGGAGTCGGACAATAGACCTTGTACTTGCAGAGGGCCCATATGAGCACCCCAACCCTGGAGAGAGACATCCGTGACTAAAGTCTGGGTTGGAGGGTCCTGGTGGAAAGGGACTCCCTTCATCAGGTGTGATCGCTTCATCCACCACCGGATGGAGTCTTTGGCTGATTGATGGAGAATTACATGATCCTCCCAGCGCCCTGATACTTGCATCCACTGGTCCTCCAAACATTGTTGTAGTGGACGCATGTGTAATCGTGCGTTTGGTACCATAAAGATGCACGACGCCATCGATCCCAGTAGTGATGACACCTGTCGAACTGTGGGGAGATGTGTGTGAAGAAGGGTCAGGCATTTTCCTTGGATTGATGACAACCTCTCCTCCGAAGGACACACGCTTGCTTTTCGGTGTCCAGGAAGGAGCCTAGGTAATGGATCTTTTGAGTTGGATTTAGTATGGATTTCTTGAAATTGACGTGAAGGCCCAAGTTGTGGAGAAGCTGAAGGCAGCACGAGAGATGATCCTGCAGCAGAGTTGGAGATGAGCTCTTCAGGAGCCAGTCGTCCAGGTAAGGATATATGAATATTTTCTGCTTGCGGAGAAAAGCGGCCACCACAGCCATACATTTGGAGAATGTTCGGGGAGCTGATTTGAGCCCGAACAGGAGAACTGAGTACTGGTAATGTTGAAAAGACACTCGAAAGCGTAGAAATTTGCGATGTTTCTTTGAGATTGGTACGTGGAAGTATGCGTCCTGTAAGTCGATGGAGCACATCCAATCCCCTTGATGAAGCTGTGGGAAAATTTGATGGAGTGCTAACATTCAAAATTTCTCTTTGCGAATGTATTTGTTCAACAGTCTCAAGTCCAGAATAGGTCTGTATTCTGTGCTGGTGCCTCTTTTCTTTACAAGGAAATAACGAGAGTAGACTCCTTGATTTCTTTGAGGAGCGGGGACTTTTTCTATAGCTCCTTTCTTCAATAAGGTGTTTACCTCCCTTTGCAACAATTGTTGGTCGCGGTGAGAAATGCCTTTCGGAGGTATAGATGGAGGAGGAGTTTTGAACTTGAGAAGATAGCCATTTTGAACAATGTTGATGACCCATTTGTCTTTTGTTATACGTTTCCACTCCTCCAGATATAATGAAACACTTCCTCCCACCGGAGTGGACAACAGCTTTGGAGGAAGACACCTCATTGTTTTTGTGGTTGCTTTGGTGCTGTTGACTGCTGTTTGTTTCCACCTCTGCCACGTCCCGGTCTACGTTGTTGGAACTGGTACCTTTGTTGCGACTGACCTTGGTTCTGCGATGACCAGTTAGATGATTGACCTCGCTGTTGAAAAGAGCGTTTGTCATAGGGACGAAAGCAACGACGAAATTCTTTCTTCTTTTCAAGGCCTACAGCCTTGAGAGTATCCAACTCAGTTTTCATTTTTGCCATTTCGTCGTCCGCATGTGAACTAAACAGCGATGATCCATTAAAGGGCAGATTAACTATCTCTTTGGGCATCAGGCTTGAGACCCGTGAGACGAAGCCACACTGATCTTCGTGAACAAATGCCATGTGCGTATCCGTGAGCTGCCAAATCTGCAGAATCGGCCGCTGTACTAATGATCTGGTTAGCTACCAGGCCACCTTCCTGCACAATCTCTAGAAAATCCTTTTGATCTTCTTTGGGTAGTTTCTCTGTGAATCTTGTTAGAGAGTCCCATAAAGAACGGTCATATCGTCCCAGTAGAGCGGCTGCACTAGCCACTCATCACAGATCCTGACGTATTGCACATTCTCCGTCCCAAAGAATCCATGTTTTTGCTGTCCTTCTCTGGAGGAGCAGATGACAGAGGTATTGGAATGTGCTTTCCTGGCAGCGGCGACTATAAGGGAATCCAGTGGCGGATCAGAACGCAGAAACAAAGGATCTTGGTCTGCGGCCTTATACTTTTTTGAAATTCTTGCGGGACCCGAGCCCACTGTGGCAGGTGTCAAAAAAGTCTTCATCGCAGGCTCTAACAATCCTGGCACCAAAGGTAGAAGAGGTTTCGCAGAAGCTCGATGGTGCAAAGTTTCAAATATGATGGAAGTAGTCACCTGAGGCACAGTCATGGTTATGTTCAACTTGCTGGCACCTCTACAGAGCACCTCGTTGAATGTCCCCATATCATCCACAGGGGAAACCCTGGATGGTGGGGTTGAAGAGATAGTAGGGGAATAGTCTCTATATGATGACCTTGTTGATGAGGTCGTTGTAGGAGACCTCTGTCTTCTCCGTGGCGTATGTGATAGGCGGGATCTTGAGCGCTCTTTTGAGCGTGAGCGCCGTCTTAATGGAGATCTGGAACGCCTCGGGGACCTACCAGAGGAAGGTCTTGCGGATTCCGTGGGAGGAGGTCTTTCAGTAGGTCTGGGTTGGATCTTCCAGTGCCTAATGTCCTCCAACCATCTGGGCGACAAGTTGGTGGGAGGAGATTTGTTCCCACTTGCCGGAGAGCCCTCTGGTGTAACTTGTATAATAGTTATACCAGGCGAGGAAGAAGCTTCCCTCGACGTCGAGAGCCGTGATCTAGACGTCGGTCTTTCTACGCCTTCAGCAGGAATAACTTGCCTGTCCCGCGACGTCGAACGCCTCGACGTCGAACCCGAATGAGCCACCATCGACGACGACCGTGGAGGTGACACTCTTGACGGTGGAGATCTATGGGATGAAGCCCTCGACGTCGACCGCTGGTGTTTATGCGGTATCTTCGACGTCGACCCTGCCCTCGACGTAGACCGCTGACGGGTCCGAGAGGGTGATCTGGAATGTCTCGACGCGGACCTTCGAGAAGGGGGCGGAGATCTCGACGTCGACCTCTGTATTGATGTCGACGGGCGTTTCGACGCCGACTGAGGTCTATCATGCTTCGAGCCCGAAGCATGTTTCGACGTCGACTTACTTCTCAACGGCGATCTTGTCCTCAACGTCGATCTCACTTGCTTTGCAGGTCTCGACGTCGACTTACTCCTCGACGGCGATCTGGTCACCGACGTCGACCTCACTTGCGTTGACGTCGATCTAGCTTGCGTCGTAGGTCTCGACGTCGACTTACTTTTCGACCGCGATCTTGTCTTCGACGTCGACCTTACTTGTTTAGTTGGTCTCGACGTCAACAACAGTTTTTTCTTCCTTCTACCATCTGGTGATGTAGATCTTCGCCGTTTTCTCGGAGAAGAGGGCCCTCCAGATGAATGATGACTCTCTGGGCCACTTTTCTGATGTTTTCCTCTCACCATCAGGCCCAGAAGTCTGATCTTCTCTCTGTCTTTCAATGTTCTTCTTGAAAGTTGACGACAGTGATAGCATGTCTCTGTGTCGTGAGAAGAAGGTAGACGCAGACCGAATGAGGATCGGATTTGGCCATCTTCTTCCCACAGGAAGGACATTCATAAAATAAAGGTGGCATATCTGACTAGAAAGAGTGTCCAATTAGTCAGAAAAATACTGGTAAATACAGCCAGTAACAAGAAATAGTTAGAATTTAAATTCTGACTGGAAAAAGTCAAAATTAGTTAAGCTCAAGCTCCAGGTTACTCACAGAAGGAGCCGGAAAAAAGAACTGACCTAATGTCACCTGTGGTGCATGATGGGAGCAGGGGTCTCCTGGAGGCCTTAAAGGCAAAGTGCTCAGGGTCTCTGAGGCCTTAAAGGCGAGGTGCCAGTTTCCTTTTCTGTACAGGGATGTTATTTATGCAGCCTTCTTTAGGCTAATTGCCTGGCATTAACTGTTTTCTTTGATGAAAATAAAAGGTTTTTTGTGGAATGCTATTACTGTACATGTCCTTCTCTTACATTATATGTTTATATATTATTTTCATACTAGAGAAATACATGTAATTCTGGCTTCTTAGCCTATTGGATATGTTTGAGGCTGCATATTTTTTATGTTATACATGTATATGTGTGTGTTTATTTCGTACTATGTACTCTTTTTTTACTACATACACATATATATGTATTTTTGTATATGCTCCGGGTTCCCGCACGTGGGCGGAGAGAATTCAATGCTTATGACTATTGATGAGTATCCCCTGGAAGAGAACATTTTCTTACCAAGGTGGTCCAGCTTCTTGGATTCCCTTTCCGGTGGAGCGGTTGGGAAGGCGCTTTTGGAAGTGGAGGCTTGGACTACCAAGCTCTCCGGGGTGGGGTGTTGGGAGAGGAAAGTGGGGTCGCCCGGAGCCGGCATCGGGCAATAATCCTGTCCACGGGAGCCCCCGTGTTGGGTCTGGATCACGTGCCCAAAAGGACGTCGGTGAGGGCCTCATTAAACGGCATCAGGGGCTCCAAAGAGCTCGCAGCCGGTTGAAGCACCTCTGTCAGAATGTTAGTCCTGACCGCCACCGTAGGAAGCTTGAGGTTAAGAGCCTCGGCCGCCCTACGCAATACCACTGCGTACGACGCTCCCTCCTCCGTAGCCACGGTAGGAGGAGACAACATGCCAAGGTCAGGGGAAGTGCCGAGACCACTGGCATCCCCCAGTTCCTCTCTCCAGTCCTGGTCAGAACCTAGCTGATCAGTCAAAGGGTCACCTGACCCCTCCCAGTCCTCCTCCTCATCATCTGGATGCCACTCAGGTTGAAAAGAGGGCCCAGGAGTGACCAGAGGCACAAAAACCCCTCCCGGCGCCGGATCCGGCGTCGGACGATGGCGGTCTGGCTCCGTGTCCATTGTCAAAATGGAGGCCGGGGTCGACGCCGGTCGGGGGGCCGACCGGCGTCGAGCACGGTAGTGGTGCCGTCGGAAGCGGCGCCAGTGGAGGCGTAACGAGGCCTGGATCCAAGGGGGGCCTGCGGCACCAGGGCCGGAGCCTCCGGCAACGAAGACCTAGGCACCCCAACCGAGTCCACAGGGACCGAAGGCGCGCCGGCGGGGTCGGTCCGCCCAAAGATGGCATGCATCGCCTCGTAGAATGTACAAAGCTGGGCGGGAGTCGCTCCAGGTCCCGGAAAGGGAGGGAAACTCCGAGTCGACTCTTCGGGCTCCACGTGTGGAGCCGCAGGAGGGGCACCACCCGGGTGCCTCTACGGATCGGCCGACCGACGAGGAGAAGTCGAAGAGCGACGATGCTTCTTCGACTTCTTCTTATGGTTCGACTTACCCGACCCTGAGTGCAAAGACTTCGAAGATTTCGAACCGGAATGGTGGTGGCTCCGCGACTGGTCCCTCGACCTCCCTCTCGACCGGGACTTCGAACGTCGCGGAGCAGACTGCCGGTGTTCAAGCAGCTTTCGGGACCGCTCCCGCAAAGCCTTCGGCGCCATCGACCGGCAGTCGGAGCACGACTTGGGGTCATGGTCGCGCTCCAGGCAAAAAAGACACGCGCTGCGGATACGTCACAGACATCATGCGATGACAGGAACCGCAGGCCTTGAAACTGGGCATCCCTCGTGCCCCTTCGGAGTCGAAGAAGAAGTCGACAAAAGTCAAGAAAAAGTTAGTCAAAAATTGACTGAGGTAGAGCTCTTCCCGGATCTGCGCTGGCTGGTGTGGAAAAAGAAATAACTGACGTCAGCGCGCGAGGGCGGCGTCTAAGTAGCTGCCACGACGTCATCCCAGCGACCACGAGGACGGACGCGGAGCCGACCGACGCCACCTTCTGACGCGCAGAGGTACTGCTGATGGAAAAACTTTCCAGACCCAGTCTGACGCCTGGGGGTAATTCTAAGGTAAGGAATCTATAACGAACGTGTTTCTTTCAGATGTAATGTTCAGTCAGTGCTTAATTGAAATGACACATTTTGTAAAATGTGTATGGGATAATTAAGGCTTACCTTACACCAATTGTAAACATGTCAAGAATTTGCTTCCCTTGCAGCCAACCAACCAGCATGATAACACCTGAAAGAAATAACAATAACATTTTACAAAATACTGATCACAAAGCAGGCCTCAAAAAATCATAAAAATGTTACTAGACCTGCAAGTCTAGTAACTTGAATAATCTACTCGACCTAAAGATAATGTACTTGACCCTTAAACTGGTTTAAAATATTTTATTTTACAGAGCCACCTTTTACTTCATTAACACATTTGTGCGAACCTTCAAATGTGTGACGTCAGCAGTTCTGCTGTACAAAAACACTTTTGTTTTATTTAATACACTAAATAGTTGTTCCATGTATAAAAAGAATCTAGCCCACATGTAGGTTACACATGAACCCTGACTTGCCTCTTATTTCACTAATTCTACAGCCTTTTATTGCACTCTTTGTACAGCACGACTGTCAGACAGTTCACTTTACAAAATCTTCTAACGTTGCAGTCAGAGAAAGAAAAAGTAATTGTAAGACAAACTGACTTTTGACCTCTCTCTGAACAGAGCAAATGTGACAAAGAAAAACAAGATTTAAGACATCTTTATTGCTCATTCACTGTCTGAATGAACAGAACACCTGTTCCTTGTCAGCTCGCCAGGATGAACCAGTAGGACCTAAAAATAGCTTGCCCTGATAAAATATGACTCGCCATAGCGAGTGGGCGAGTACATTTTTGAGGCATGAAAAGTAAATGTGCTTTAAGATATTTCTAAACTGCATCAATTATTTTCTTGTCCACCCCTGCTACATCTTGTACAAAGCTTTACAAAGCCCCGGCCTTAAATATTTGACCAAACTCATTGATCATATTACAATCCAAATCTGTAGCCTTCCTGCTGATCAAAGTCTTTTACAGCTAATGTGAGGACAAATTTTATATTAGGCCATACCCGCATTTGAATAAAAAAGCCTCATCCATTTCAAGCTTCAAGAGTTACTTCTGCTAAGGACAACCCTATTTTGTGAGGGTTAGCGTTCCTTTTTGAAAGTTTCCTAAATTCTTCTCACGCCATGTATGTGTCTGCCTGTATAGATGAGTAACGAAATGTACATGCATCACTCACTGACTGACGGCTATTGTTTTGATCAACTAAATTCCATATAGAAATGCAAAACGCTTCCTGAAGTACAAAATGACCTGTGAAAAATAAGAATATTCTTTTCATGAAGTCACAGGGTTCAGGCCCATATATATCTTAACAAATGTCAAGCAGAATATATTTCAGTAGGGGAGTGAGGAAAAATTGCACATCAATCAAATACAGACACTGCACCAAAATAAGCATGGCCTGTCATTTACTGGGCATTTTCCCCTGGCAAATTTCAGGCAGGTTTGAACTCTTGAAATTTACATTGGGAAAATTGAGGAGTGCTGTGGTGGTTACTGCATATTTTGTAATTGCGATTCATGCACTACCCAGCAAGGTCTGACTGGGACAGACAATAGGCCCACGCAGCAAAAATAACCCTTATTAATGAATCAAAGCTAAAAATGTGGCCCATTTTTGCAAACTGGGGCAGTTTTGAACTTGAAAAGACAAGCTGTATAAGTGTTTTGCAAGGTATGGAAGCCTGCATGGATTTGAGCTTGCTGAAGGCAACCAACGTCGGTTTTAATATCAGGGAAACCAACAGTAAAATCAACTCATTGGACTGTCAAACAGGCCCGCAAACAGCCCAAAAAAATAAAAACTGCCCAAGCTGACCTGTCAGACCAGCCCACCGGGCACTCCCCGATGCCCTGTAGGCCAGTTCGACCTTGGCAGCCAGAGATACTGCAGGTAGCTGAATTATTTAGGTCTAGCATAATAAGGTAAAAATGTATCCACTGGAATTTTCAGCAAGATAGTACTACACACAAGTGCCTCAGTAATCCCGCTTTAGGAAGAGCACTGGAAGAAACAGTGAGCTGCCACTGGGCATTTGGTAATAATGGTGATGGAAGAAATGAAGGATGCAGAGAAAAATGCATTGAGGAAAGGTTACTTTCTTGTAATTCTAGATTTCATCATAAGAAAAGTCTCTGAATTTCAAATTAATGAAGTGTCTCAAGGTGATCCAGGAGCACTATAGCAAGAGGGACTATCTCCTCAAAAACAGTAAAGTAAATACTACAGAGTGGCTACAGTTCATCTATGAGTATGGTTAACTTTGTTAGTCCATAAGATGAACATTTTCTGGATCTCTTTAGATGAATCCACACCAAAAACAGTGCTTTGGCACACAAGACTTATACATTTATCTACAGATTGGTCAAGGAAACAAATAATTTGGGAAATACAACATTTGTGAGTGTATATGAAATCAAAATGTAAATTTACGCTCTACTACTTTGAACACTGCTGATGCAATTGTAACTGTCAATGGTAAGGTGACATGTCATCCATATAATTTATGATGGCATCTGTGAAATCATATGCAAGCTCGCGATTAGTCTACCTTTATGACTAATTAAGGTTTTCATGCCAGTGGAGATAGGTATAGTTTGAGTAACAGACTATATCTGGCAAAGTTATGAAGTTTTTATTAGGTTTTGACATTGAATCACATCATCACGTTAACTGTGGCTTTTTCAGTGAATTTGTTCCCACATATGAATATTTCAATGTTTGCACCTCCTGAACCATAACTGTTTTTACCCAATGATAATTTTTTTTTATTGACTTTAGAGGATGTAGTCATGGCCATCATTTGTGTGTCCTGGCCCACCTCATCCAACAGTGCACCTTTGGCCTGGAGCACCATGAGTTGAACGAGGGGCCTAGATCCAGGTCAGCCACTGTGCCCATCCACACATACTTCCCGGAGTTTGGCTGCAGGGCCTGGGAATGTAATACAGGGCTTATTTTTATTTTTTAACCCAAAAAATAATGGAGTTAATGAAACTCTCAAATTTCAAAATTTGTACATTTTCTCGAATGTGCAAATTTGTGGAAACGGTGCTCTTTTCTGCATATAAAATAGGCAACAAGGTCCTGAATTTCTAAAAATTTGAAAATTCACAGTACGCTAAATGCATTTGTTTTTTACATTTTCGACTGTTCTCATGCCATTTTTTCAAGCCTCTCTATTTCTTTCCCCCTTCTGGCGTCTAAAAATGTAATTATGTCTCCCCTTCTGTATGCAATTTTGTTTCTTATGGCACTGAATTTCAAGATGTCAGGAAAAAATGCCACTGATCAGCCAATCACATTCCCGAAAGTTTTAAATGTGCTTGACTGAACTCGCAAGGTTCAAGCTCGCGTTTAACACCCAAGATATCTCTACATTTTAATTCTTTAAAGGCCACGGACACATTTTTTAAATGCTAGTATCTTAAAAACCATTGAATGGATTTACACGGAATCCAAAAAAAGTCACTGAGTGAAGTTGTACTTTCAATGATTTCCACTGGAAGCTAAAATAGGAAAGCAGACTTTTTTGACATGCTACACCTCATTTAACTTTAACCTTAGCCAATTTCACAAGGGATGTGCAAACCTTTATGATGATTCATCAAACAGCACCAAAACATTCGCTTTCAAGAAAAACTGCAAAATGAAAACTACAAAGTCAGTACTGCCAACTATGTTTTATAATGTATGGCCTTTGGCCAAAGCTTGCTTTACATGAATAAAGGCTGTGTGCAGTAAGTCCTAGGCAGAGTGCGTCCAAGGAACATGATGCACATAGTTGGAGCACACAACCAGAAGTCTCTGGAGCAGGAATCCCATCCTGTGCTCAGAGACTATGCTCAATGGGTGTACAAAGTAAATCACAGCAAGACCAAAAAAGTAAAATAAATAGAAAGTTATGGTTCTTTATTCACATCCCAAAATAATGTGTTACCAAAAAAAGGCCTTACCCAGCAGGCACTGTGGCAAGTGGTGCACGCACAGGGCCTCACAAAAGAAAAGCCAAACCCTGCGCCCAGAATCTGTTGGGCATAACCAAAGATAAAGAGGATCACATGCTCTAGGGAACAACATGCGGAGTACAAGGGTTGGGCATACTTGAGGTCCTGCAACCACAGCAGGATTGATATGGCTACATCGTGTATTTGGGGGGGGGGGGGGGGGGGGGAGAGAAATCGGGTGGTGTGTGTGTGTGTGTGTATATATATATATATATATATATATATATATATATATATATATATATATTTTTTTTAAAACAAAGGACGCGGCACTCCAGAACTGGTTTCTGCACAATTTATTCTTGGCAACTGCTCAGACCAACGCGTTTCAGCCCTCTCACGGCTTTTCTCACGGTTAGTGAGTCCTATGTTTGTTACACTTATTTATACCCACATATAGCCTTAATGAGGCATTGTGGGATCTGTAGTGTATTATTTACAAAACTTTATTGACAATAAAAAAAAGGTGATCATACGGACTTTGCATTTTGTGTCGGGTTCAACAATCCAATTACTATATCTATTTGAAATACTCTAAAGTCGAGCGCTATCTTTGACATTTACAATTTGTGATTTTATGATTTTATAACATCTCTAGGTCTAGTACCATGTCATATATCACATTATAATGGTGACCATATTATGCACAGGAGTCATTAGGAATAGTTCATGTAACATTAATTCTTTGTTTCTCTTAAAGAATTCATTTGATATGATATTCTAATCAATGTGCATAAAATCAGAATCTGCAGACAATTCAAGTTATTGGTATAGTACCATAAAACATTCATTTAACTTTCTGTTCTCTTCCAACTATCAGTTTCTTGCATCTTTTATCCTAGATGTATAAAAAGTTCCTCGTCATTGTTAATGCCCCTGGGAGCCTTAGTTCGTAATCTGAAAATGTAATGTGATTCAGTTTGCCTTAATCGTTTGATTCGATCTCCACCACGTTCTCCCACTGGTATCGTATGGATTCCATAATAGCACATCTTTTTCCAATCTCCGTTCTGGCATTGCTGCATGTGCTTGGCTGTAGCATATGTCATATCTTTGTTCTTTACTGCACGTATGTGCTCAAGAATCCGTTTTTTGAGCATACATGTGGTGCTACCAATGTATTTCATTCCACAGTCACACTCAATAATGTAGATTATAAAGCGAGATATGCATGATATACTTTGATCAATGTTCGTCGATTTTCCATTTATTTTCATGATTGCTCGCATATTTTTTCCAATTTTACAAGCCTTGCATGTATTACATTTTTTAAAACCTTTTTGTTGGTCCAATAACCAATTTGTTTTGGGTTTTTCTTGAAAATGACTTGGGACAAGCATGTCTTTTAACGACTTTGTTTTTCTATACGTGACCGCCGGTTTCTTCCCCAGAATTTTTCCAATATCTGGATCTCCAGAAATGAGGTGCCAGTATTTTTTGATTTTATTAAGTATTATCCCACTTTCCTTACTGTATGTGGTGATGAATCTCGGCGCCAGTTGTTTATTATGTTCTTCTTTCTCGATTTTGGGAATTAATGTCTCTGTTCTTGGTTTTTGGTCAACCTTTTTCTTACATTTTTTCAGAGTTCTTTCACTATACCCTCGTGCCTTCAATCTTACCATGGTTTCTTGTATTTTGTTCTCAGCATCTTCTTCCTTAGAACAGTTACGTTTCATCCGTATAAATTCTCCGTACGGAATACTGTACTTCAAGGGAGTTGGGTGGAAGCTTCTTCCGTGTAGGACACTATTGGTTGCAGTCTCTTTCCTAAATAGGGTAGTGTGTATCTGTTCATTCTCAATAAAAACTTTAGTGTCCAGGAATGCAATTTCTTTCTTACTGATTGTATACGTGAAGGAAAGCCCAATTTCATTGTTAGATAATATCTCATAGTATTCTTTAAAATCCTCCTCCGTACCATTCCAAATTAAAAACAAGTCATCGATGTACCGGACCCATAGAACAGTCTGTTCCAGTGCATCTTGATTGTCCGTACACCATGCGATTGTTTTCTCCCACCATCCCATGACTGTATTCGCGTACTTTGGTGAAAATGAGATGCCCATGGCAGTGCCACACTGTTGTTTAAAGAGCTCTTTATTGAATAAAAATATATTGTTTGTGAGGCAGATCTCGATCATTTTCAATAGCATTTGTGTGTGCTGTAAGTCCATAATGCTTCGTTGTCTTAAAAAATAATTGCAGGCTTTTATTCCCACATCATGCCTAATGGAGGTGTATAGAGATACCACATCTATTGTCACCATAAAATATTGATGGCTCCATGTAATTCCATTCAAGATTCTGAGGAAATCGCCCGTATCTTTTATATACGAGCTCATGCTTTGAGCTATAGGTGCCAAAAATTTGTCGACATATTGTGATAGATTTTCATATAATGAATCACACGAGGAGACAATGGGTCTCCCCGGTGGGTGTTGAAAAGTCTTATGGATTTTCGGTAGAAAATATATCGTTGGTATTTGAGGGAAATCTTTGATGAGAAATTTCAATTCGTCATTGCTAATGAGATTTTCACTATGCCATTGCTGTAATTGTGTATTCAATTCCAAAGTCATTTTATTGATGGGATTATTTTTCATCTTGCAATAGTTGGTGGTGTCATTTAACTGTCTCATTGCCTCTTTGACGTAATCTTGTGTGTTCATCAGAACAATATTACCACCCTTATCGGCTAGTTTAATTGTAATCTCATCATTCTCAATCAATTTTTGAATTGCTTCCCTTTCTCTATTTGTTAAGTTTTCCCTTTGTTTTCGATTCCTAATTTTTGGTAGTTTTTCCAGCTCTTCAATTATTGCATCGGAAAATAAATCAAACTTATTTCCAGGAGACAAAGATGGATAATATTTGGATTTTTTCTTTAATCCACTGTCAGGTCTTCTATCTGTTTCAATATCCAGGTGTGCTAGTATTTGTTCCTCTGACATATTCTCTTCGTCCAAGTCATATAATAGATCAAACATTGTTTTTAGATCGCTCATCTGATCTATCGTAATTGTGGGTTCAGTGGATATTTGTTCAACCGAGTTTTCTTTATTCCTTTCACCATTCTTTGAGGCATGTATTTCTGCGAGTTTTAACTTTCTTATATACTTGTAAAGGTCAATCCTGACCTGTGTATAATTGAAATGACTCTCCGGACAGAAAGTTAGTCCTTTATTTAATACAGTTGTTTCTTCTTGTGTCAATTCATATTTTGAAAGATTCACAATTAAATTGGTATCCACTACTTCCGGTTGCGTAGTGGGTACTGTCTTCTTTCGCTTTGCCCTTCTGGTTTTTCTTGTACTTGTGAGACATTCCCTCCTTTTCCTCGGCCTCGGTTCATGCTTCTTCCACGTCCTCTGCCCCTTGAATTGTCTGCAGATTCTGATTTTATGCACATTGAGTAGAATATCATATCAAATGAATTCTTTAAGAGAAACAAAGAATTAATGTTACATGAACTATTCCTAATGACTCATGTGCATAATATGGTCACCATTATAATGTGATATATGACACGGTACTAGACCTAGAGATGTTATAAAATCATAAAATCACAAAGTGTAAATGTCAAAGATAGCGCTCGACTTTAGAGTATTTCAAATAGATATAGTAATTGGATTGTTGAACCCGACACAAAATGCAAAGTCCGTATGATCACCTTTTTTTTTTTTATTGTCAATAAAGTTTTGTAAATAATACACTACAGATCCCACAATGCCTCATTAAGGCTATATGTGGGTATAAATAAGTGTAACAAACATAGGACTCACTAACCGTGAGAAAAGCCGTGAGAGGGCTGAAACGCGTTGATCTGAGCAGTTGCCAAGAATAAATTGTGCAGAAAACCAGTTCTGGAGTGCCGCGTCCTTTGTTTTAAAAAATTGCCTTGGGCCAGGATCCGGCCCCTTTGCAGAGCACCAGCTGGTGAGCGCGCCGAACTAAAGGATCACATTGGAGGCCATATATATATCCCACACTGTGGTAACCGGTTCGGTCCTCATAGCGTGGGTAAACCATGAAAAAACCTGACAAACACTATCTTTGTGAGGACCGGTGCGTTATGAGGACCGGTCCCCGTAGTGTGTTTAGGTACTTTCGAGCAAGTGTATCAAAAAACTAAAAGTGCAGTTAGGTTTGCTTCGGTCCGCTTTATAACCTTCCCTACTATCAAGGCGCGCATGAAGTTAGAATAGTAATTACACACTTCATTATGATCAATGGCAGGTCCTCATAGTGATATATAAACAATGCTGTGGGTATGGGTGTGTCTATGGGTGTGTGTATGGGGGTGTGTGTGTATGGGGGTGTGTGTGTATGGGGGTGTGTGTGTATGGGGGTGTGTGTGTATGGGGGTGTGTGTGTATATGGGGGTGTGTGTGTATGGGGGGGTGTGTGTGTATGGGGGTGTGTGTGTGTGTATGGGGGTGTGTGTGTGTATGGGTGTGTGTGTGTGTGGGGGGGTGTGTGTGTGTATGGGTGTGTGTGTGTGGGGGTGTGTGTGTGTGGGGGTGTGTGTGTGTATGGGTGTGTGTGGGGGTGTGTGTGGGTGTGTGTGGGTGTGTGTGTGTGTGTGTGTGTGTGTGTGTGTGTGTGTGGGGGTGTGTGTGTGTGTGGGTGTGTGTGTGTGTGGGGGTGTGTGTGTGTGTGTGTGTGTGTGTGCGTGTGTGTGTGTGTGCGTGCGTGCGTGTGTGCGTGTGTGTATATATGTATGTACACGTCCTGGCTAAAGGCCATCTGCAGCAGGCTCCAGGAGCAGCGGCACTGGTGGTAGGAAAACAAGATGGCTGGTGTATTAACTAAAGTATATTTGTTAACAAAATAACTACATACCTCATGGAGACCAAGAAATAAAAACATGAATAAGAAAATAAGTTACTTGCCTGTAACTACGGTTATCCAGTATTGGCCTTAAACTATGGTTTTAAGAATTCAATGAAAATGCATTATGGCCTCTTCGCAGATCAGACTAAGGGTGCAGCAGGGATATAGCTAAACACCAGCACCAAGCCACCTAGAGGACATAAACCCTTGCTCTCTGCTCTTGCCAGAACGAACTATATAACAGTTTCTTTTACAGGATAATCTGGACAATGCAGGCTCATATAACCAATCAACACAGTAATCTGCAATGTCTGGCACACGCCTAAGGATTCCAGACAATCTGTTTTGATATTATAGGGCTTCATCTAAAGTCAAAATATAGTTATACGAATTTGTAGAGGTTTTAATATGGTTGCCTACGGCGCAATGGTCTTAAGCAAATTATGTAAATGAGTAAAGACCATTTGACTATCAAATCATTCAGATGAATTTAAAAGCTCTAACTAGAGCGCTTCCCTGATGAATTCGCACAAGCAATCATGTAATTATGAACTTTGCGCCCCACTTGTCTGCGACATTGAGATGTTCATTTTATTGCCTCTTAAAATTTTAATATTTTTTATTGATGTATTTTATGCAATGGTTTTTATTAATCTAAGCATATAATAAAATTCTAATTCTAAGTATTGGTATCTTTCATAGATTCACATGCCTGAATCATTCCCCGTCGTCGAGATGGGAGTCCCACGGTAACCTATTTAAGCAGTATTTAAGTAATGCCATAGGCTATAATGGCCCTGAGCCATGTTTAACATAGCCTATGTCCTTTAAAAAAACAAAAAAAAAAAACATGTTGAATGCTGCCAATCAGCTGCTAGCTTCGGCAGTTTCCCTCAGATTTTCCCAGCACCAGTGAGAAGTGAATATCTTACTGAATAATATGGAAACAGCCTCTACACGGAGGAGGGTGGGTGCATGTGAATCTATGAACGATACCAATACTGGATAACTGTAGTTACAGGTAAGTAACTTATTTTCTTATCCAGTATTGGGGTATCTTTCATAGATTCACATGCCTGTATCAGAGTAGCAAGCAGTCACATCCTATTTTATCTTGTTTGTTGTGGATGGTGAGTGACTTCTAAAACATAGTGAACCCCAAAAATTTGAGGTAATACAAGAAGAACCTAGAAGGCTATACCTGTGTCTATTGTATTATCTTTTTTGGATAAGGGGATGCAAGAAAAGAAATGCCCGGAATATAAATAAGAAAACCTAAACTATCACATATATTCACATTTTTATATACAAAGCCTTAGCGAGAGGCAAGGAAAGAAAAAAACTGAGTAACTTATAATACACCTTACCTAGTTATGTTTTACATCATTAAGAACATGTAGGCATTTGAACTCACCATGAGAACAAAAACGTTTTTCTAAGGGTTAGAAAGAGGCTTAACTTAATGGAAGAGATGGCGAAGCACCGCCTGACCCACTGCTGCATCTGCATCCTGCACGGACTCTAGGTAGTAGTGCTGCATGAAGGTATGAGTGGTCCTCCAGGTTGCAGCACAACAGATTTTTTTCAGAGTCACTCCCGTGAAGAGGGCAGCTGACGTGGCAACTGCTCTGGTGGAGTGAGCCTTCGCTGTCCTTTCTAAAGGTTTGTTAGCTTTGACATGACAGAATTGTATCGCAGCCGATATCCATCTTGTGATAGAGGCCTTTGTTATTACACTCCCTTCTCTGCCTTGGCCATAGGCAACTAATAATTGATCAGTTTTCCGAATGTCCTTCATTCTCTGAAGATAGAACTTAAGGCAACGTTTGACATCCAGCTTATGTAGTGTTTGCTCTGCAGGCATTGATGGTTGCGGAAAAAAGGACCGGAGTATAACCGGCTCATTGAGGTGGAATCGTGACGGTACTTTAGGACTAAATGTAGGATTAGTTCTTAAAATCACAGCGTCTTTAAATATTAAAAAAGGTTATTTAATGGTGAACGTTTGGATTTCGCTTACCCTTCTGGCTGGGGTGAGGGCCAGAAGAGCGACTTTCCATGTTAGGAATTTCAAATCAGCTTTATGAATGGGTTCGAATGGCCTTTTCATGCGTTGTGCAAGGAGCACGTTGAGGTTCCATTACGGTGGAGGTGCTCGCACTGGAGGAAAGGTACGGAATAGTTCCTTCAAAAATTGTTTGATCAGGCTTGAGGCACAAAGAGAAGTGGCACTGGAAGCTCTTCTATAACGAGAGATGGAAGCCAGGTGCACTTTAACTGAGGCGAAAGCTAAACCAGATTTTGCCAAGGAGAGGAGATATGGTAAAATCTTTTGCAGGGATACTTGAAATGGATGCAGGCCATCATCTTGTACATTTTATTGGTACATTCCGCCCTAGATTTCAAGAGGATTGCTCTACATTCCTACAAAATGTTCATGTCCCTAAATTCCAGGAACTCATGAGCCAGGCATGCAAGTGTGGAGACTCTGGATTTGGGTGGCACACCTGTTCGTAGTCCCTGGTCAGAAGAGAGGGGGACATTTGCAGACGTATGGGTCTGGCTTCTGCAAGATGAAGAAGTTCCGGGAACCAATGTTGCCTGGGCCACCTGGGCGCAATGAGAATCAGGCGACATCTTTTTAGCTTCATTTTGGTCAGTACTCTGGGGATCAATGGGATGGGGGGAAAGGCATAGGCATATATCCCGGACCATCGCATTGAAAGGGAATTGCCCTGAGACCCCGGGAGGGGGAATCTACTGGCATAGGACCGGCATTTGGCATTGATGTCTGTGGCAAACAGGTCCAGCGCTGGCTTTCCCCATAGTGCAAATACTTTGTCCAGCTGGAATTGGTTTAGTTCCCATTCGTGGCAATTGTCTGTAGCTCTACTGAGAGCATCTGCTAGCGTGTTGTGTAGACCTGGAACATGCACGGCCCTGAGAGAAATCCTGTGCTCTGTTGCCCAGATCCATAGGTCTTGCCCTTCCTGAGAAAGCGTGAGAGATTTGGTTCCACTTTGTTTGTTTATGCAGAACATACTGGTCGTATTGTTCGTACGGACCAGTACAGAGGCATCTGCTATTCTCGAAAGGAAAGCCTGTAAAGAGAGGAATATAGCCTTCAACTCCAGGCTGCTGATATGACTTTGCTTTTGAGAATTGGACCACTTGCCTTGGATTCAGAGATCCTGTAAATGTCCTCCCCAGCCTTCCATGGAGGCATCTGTCGTCAATATGAAGTCAGGTATTTCTTGTAAGAAAGTGAGGCCCTTGGAAAGGTGTGGACTGTGACACCACCATTGTATTGCCGTTTTCATTGCCGGGGTTATTAGAATGGTGTCTTCGAAGGATCCCGATGTTTGCAGCTATTGTTTCTGAAACTCTTCCTGCAGAGGTCTCATTTTGAGCCTGGCTAAGGGTACTAGGTCGATCGCTGATGAACACATCCCTAGGAGCGACTTGTATCCTCTCACTGAAATGGACTTTCTTCTTGGGATAGTCACAGCAAGCTGCCATAGACGTGCCTGTGGCTCATTCGATAGGAAGGCCTTGCATTGGACCGTATCCAACCTGGCTCCCAGAAATGGTGTAATCTGACTGGGAGGAAACAAAGACTTATTGATGTTCACTGTCAGCCCTAGTCTGTTGAATCGCTGGAGACAAACATCCATAGTTCTGGCCGCTTGATCTGCTGTTGGTGCCTTCAGTAGCCAATCATCCAAGTAGGGGAATACTTGGTGACCTGGAGCGAGGAATTTTGAAAATATTCTGGGGGCTGACTTGAGGCCGAAAGGGAGAACCTTGAATTGGTAGTGGGTACCAGCTACAGTAAACCTGAGGAATTTTCAGTGTTTCCGATGGATGGTGATGTGGAAGTATGCGTCTTCCAGATCGAGTGAGGTAATAAAGTGAGGTTGAGGCGACGCAGGATCTCGGCTAAGGTTACCATCCTGAAGGTTTGTTTTTTCAGGTACTTGTTGAGCTTCCTGAGATCCAGTATTGGTCTCCACTTCTCTGATTTCTTCATTATTAAGAACAAACGGGAATAGAAACCCTGACCCCTTTGAAGAGGTGGAACTTCCTCGATTGCACCTTTTGAGAGCATGATCTTTACTTCCTTGTGCAATAAATGAAGACTAGGGGGAGGGGTTCCCTTGGGTGGAGAAGGTAGAGGCTTGATTGTGAACTCCAGAGTATGACCAAAGGGTCTGATGTTATGCTCTCCCATTGCTGGCAGAAATTGCAAATCCTCGCACCCACGGAACGGATTGGGGGGTGGGGGGGGGGGGGTTGGGGGCTGGTACTCGGTGTCAATCATTGTTCCTACCACTGTCCCGCCCCTGGGACGGTGTCCTCTTGCAGGTCCCTTGACGGGCGAAACCAGCTGTCGTACATTGACGGTAGGCGGAGGGCTGATAGGTCTGCCTGTATTGAGCCTGATAGGGCTGGTGTTGTTGTGGTCTCTGAAAACCTCCTCTGTATGGAGGGAAACCCGCATCCTTTCGCTTCCCTGAAGGGCATTTTTCTGTATTGGAGGGTGGTCAACGATTTTGCTGTGTCAGTGTCCATTTTGATTAAGAGCAGCGCATTATCAATATGCTTGCCGCATAACGAATCTCCATCGAACGCCATGTCCAGAATTATTTCTGAATTACCGGCCTGAAGGTGGTAGCCTTCAACCACCCCTGGCGTCTCAACACTGCTGCATTTGCCAGTTGTCAGAAACCTGTATTAGCTTTATCCATAACACAGTCAATTGTCTCAGAGGCCGCTCTTTCACCCTCTATAAGGATCTTTCCCGCCTCTTGTTTCCTGTCTTCAGGGATGAGGTACAATAAGGCTGCCATATCCGACCACATCTGTCAGTCGTAGCGCACTGCCTGAACGGTGATAGCTGCCATGGTTGAAGAACGCTTTCCCATGATGTCCAATTTGCGTCCTTCCTTGTCCGGAGGAGTCGAGATTGGGGTAGCCGGATATTTTGATCTCCTCTGCGCCACCTGCAAAATGACTCACGGCTTAGTGTGACCAGTCAGGCAAGTAGGTGAATCTTCAGGGGCTCTGTACTTCTTATCTAATCAAGGGAGTACTGGTGTTATTGTGGCCGGCGTTTTCAATATTTTTACTCCCTCCTGTCAGATATAATCTATTATAGGGATCGTACGAATAGAATTCCTGGCTTCCTCCTTAAAATCATACAGAAAGCAATCTGTATGTTTAACAGCCATGGGGAGATGGAACCTGTTGGACGCTCTCTCCATCAAGTTGTGGAGCCCCTCAATGTTCTCTGGGGGTGAGTCCGCTGGGTGATGTGCCAGAGGAGAGGGTGTAGGGATGATATAGTCATCCCAGAGGTCCGTCGGTGGATGTGGTTCCAGGATCGCTCCTTCTCTCTCATTCTCTGAAGTAGAGGAGTTTTCTTCATCAGACGCCTGTGTAGGAGGGAGTGGTACTGTAGGAGTTGTCGGTCAGAGCAAGGCTGGCATTGCTGGGAGCTGTGGCTGATGTGACGGTGGCTCAATCTGGACATCCTGGGGAGGAATCTCTCCCTATAGTCCGCCAACATTGCTTGAAGGTCTTGGACCAAAGAGTGGTAAGTGCGCCATTTCCCTAGGACGAGGCTCAGGGGGATAGCCATAAGGTTGAAAATGGCGTGGAGGAACCAGATA